>OX155899.1:13145763-14367263 GCA_944588485.1 Phosphuga atrata | reverse complement strand
ATCGTTTGTAATACTCCTCTAGTAAAATGGTTTTTTCTGATATCACACCTTAAAGATATACCGTCCAACTAGATCAACAAAGGGTTCATAGCTTTCCGGCCCAGGTAAGATTGTTTGAACTTTTTTATCCAACATTCTGGAGAACTTAGGCCAATTAGCCTTCTTGAATATACCTTCGCCTGTAGCTATTTTCTTGAGATCTTATGATAGGGAAGGGTTGACACATTCTTGGTCTGTGTTGTGTGTTTGGAATAGGAGAACACACCGATTTTTGGCACTGTTGTGCAATGTTTTCACTGACAATCCCCACTTATTATATCTAAGTATAACAGGGTATACTTAACCCTTTCAGTCCGGGATGTTTTAATTTGAAAAAAAAAATTTTTGTTAATTATTATTGATGGGGAGCTTCCATGATGGGGAGCTTCCATGATGGGGAGCTTCTTAAGACCATAAACACCAAATTTGAACTAATTTGCTTAATTAGTATAGGAATTAATTAGTGCTGACAAATTCCACCAGCAGGTCCTAAAGCTAAAATATGCTAAAAATGAAAACATATTTATTCTAATAAACTTACAGCTTCGGACATAAACACAAACATAATTTATTTAATATGAAATTTTTTGAAACAATTGCTAAATGTGGACAAGCAGAGGGACACTTCGCACTTTTCGCACTGTATTCGCGAGCGCCCTTCACATGTCTCGAGTTTGCAGCGCTGCTCGTTGCCATTTATATGTACCGACCAGTGACCAAGGTTATCATATCTTACGTCGTTTACCGGAATATTATGCGTTTTCTTACGTTTGATTGATACTGGATTGCTTGGACTTTCGAGCAATGGCCTACTTCGTTTCGGCGTACTAATTAGGCAACTAGAAAATACCAACCCTTCTACCATCCTATCCACAATATGCAGATTATTTCATTATTTTAAGGTTTAATGTATTTCGAAACGATTGCGAGTTATTTGAACATCATCCACGTATTTTATTTTGGTGGCAGGTGTCCAATACATCCTCAATCTGGGAAAACGAATTATGCCCATGAATATATACAGAGCTACAAGTTTTTTAATTTCTTCCGTGTTTGTGTTGATATTTTTTCCGCTTTTATAAATTGAGTACATGTAGGTTTTTTCCGCAAGATCAGTGAAAATATTATTTGAAAAATATTTTGTAAAATAGGTCAATTGGAGTTTGACACTTATTGGTATTTTCGTCATCATTGCCAGAGGGAGTACAAATAACGTTTGGCGGAACAAACACATCTCGCTTTCAATTAATTTTTTTCTCGTTTTCTTTTTTAATTTTGGACTCTTCTTGCATTCTTCTCTTCATCTGACTCTTCATCTAACTCTTCTGCTTCTTTATCCATTTTGTTTATATTTTCCACTTCATCTTCTACTTCCGAATCAGGCAATGCAAATATTGCTGCATTTGCATCCTGTAAAGTTATTTTTTCTATTTTGCGTCTGTAATGGACTCATTACAGCACTCATATACGTGCTGTAATGGCTCGCCGAGTGCTGTAATATAGTTAGTTAGTTAATTTATTCAAAGTTGGCACAGAAATCCAGAGCTGTCAGTGATGTCAAATTTTCGGCGAGAATGTTTTGAGGTTATGTGATGTGTGGAATCCCAACAAAAATTTGCTCCTTGAAATTATGTATTTTTTGAGTGGTATAAAGTTTATATAGAGAAATTTATAGTGAAAAAACAGAAAGTTAACTTTAGATTGGTGTTAGTGTTAAAAAATGTGTTAAAAACAAAGTGAATTTGGTTTCAAGAAAATTATCATTCGAAAAGTCAAATTATTTTAGTGACAAATTTTATTTTTCTTTCTTTATGGGACTTAAAAGAAAAGTAATATAATAATATATTAATATTAAGTAATAGACCAAATGTGCGCCGGTATAAGAAATCAACCTATATCAAATCATATCGGAAGGGCACTATTGTCCTGGGGTGAGAAATCGCCCCCGAAGGCGGACAAACTATAAGATATAGTCAACGGCATTGAATCAGGAAAGCAACGGGAAGTTTCAAATGTAGCTAAGATGAATGTAAGATATAGAAGACACATTTCCTGGTTAAATAACCTAAGAAAATGGTACAAATATTGTTCCGTTTAGTTGTTAAGAGCTATAACATCAAAAGTGAAAATAGCTAAGATGATAGCCAACCTTCTAAGAGGAGATTGCACTTGAAGAAGATGTGTGGAAATCGTGATTACACAAATTTAATTAATTAATGATAATAAACGATATATCACATATTTATTTTAAATTATTTTCAATGGTACAATTATTAAATACATTTATAGTTACATTGGATTATTGAGCAGTAACACTCACACCAGGGACATTATATACAGTGCTAGTACTACTGTTGCCATCAAATTGCAAATGTGGGGCACTAGAAGAACATCCAGGTAAGTTTATATTTGCTTGCTCGGATCCAAGCATTTTGGATATTTCAATCTTCTTTTTTAATGAAGCGTCAACATACCCCTCCACAACAGTAGAAAACTTCCATCCACCATGATTTTTTACTGTCAACAAATCACCACCATGGTTGGCCAAATGTGTCGCACTACTTCTTCGGAAACAATGTCCAGTATAAAGATTGGAGTTTGGTAACTTGAGAAATGTCGCAATGTCTTTTGATATTCTCCCCATAATAGTAATACCAATTGGACTATTAATACAATGCCCGTTACGAAAAGTTCAGAAAAATCTCTTATGTGTAACATTATTAGGACGTAAGTTCGCATATTTTTTAATTAAATCAATCCAATGAGGATCAGTAATTGCAAATATTCTCGGTATGTAATTTTTTGTTTTAGATACAGACACAATGATGGAATCAGATCTGTATTCTATGTCATCGACAGACATATCTGTTAATTCCTGACGTCTAAGGGCACCATTATATCCCATTATCAAGACAATCTATAATGAATACCATTACATACAAATCTGAGATATACATACAAATTTACCCACCTTCATAGCCAGATAGGACTTATCATCTGCGTCCCTTATAAATTTATGAATATCTTCTTCTTCTAAAATCTTTGACTTTTTAGGTACATAGCCCTGAGATATCCGTTTCAACAAGGCCTGCAATTTACAATATTTGGATATGTCTACATCCTTATCTATAGCTATACAGGACCTCAACATAGAATACATCGACCACAAAGTTGATGATTTATACTTCTTACGTTGTATTTCGAAATATGCAATCAAAACATTTTCTGATACAACTTTAACTTGATGTAGATCACACCACTCTTTAAATTTACAATATTCTTTCTCGTATCTTCCTCGCGACTCATCTGGCAATAATTTGTTTAGTGTATTGACAGCTATTTCTTTTAACTCCGGTGGAGTAGAAGATATTTCTTCAGACATTTTAATTATGACAAGTGTCATTAAATTAAATTATTTTCAAGTGTCAGTTATCAGTGTTACCAACCACCATAAAATTTGATAAACATGTATGGGCGATTTTTTTATTTTGAAACGGCCTAAAATGGCATAAAATGGCGCAAAGTAGAAAAAATACTATAAAAAACTCGTTCGTAAGGCCTTTTTCATCACTTGTCCATTAGAAAACTCCTCGCTACGCTCGTCGTTTTCCAAACTTGGACGCGTGCTGTAAAATCACGCTTACTGAACTCGTCCTTTAATATACTATTTCGGGATAATTCCTTTACATTGCCATAAGAAGTCATTGGAGGAATTCTATAATTATCTAAGAATGCACAGAAAACAAATTAATTTTTTAAGAAGTTTTGCGTAGAAACCCAGTGTGGCAATTGCGTACACAAATTTCAAAGGGTTATGACAAGGATTATTTGGGCAGAATCCTCAAACATCTTACGTTCTACTTATCAAACATATCTTACAGTTCACATATCAGTAAAAATTTAATGAACATTGGATTTCACGCAGTAATTATTTTTACTTACCACATAGATTGTTGAGGTTATCGTCATCCATCTCGCACGACGTTATAAAACAGTTATTTACACACAACACAAGTTAAGTAATGACATAAAGTGCGCGTGTATTTTGTTTAGGAGGCTTTGTTGAAGTGACTCTAATGATAAACAGCAAAAATATGTAAATGTTGCGGTGGCAATTGCCACCGCCAGGGCCGAAAGGGTTAAGAACTAATTTCAGCTTATTGATATATTCGTTTAAAAAACAAGAAACTTCAGTAGCTCCGTTTTTTAGTTAGGGGTAACAGAAATGTTTATGTCGATAAGCTGTTTGTAATGTCTGCCCTTAGGTAGTAGTATCCACTAAAAGTTTTTTCTTTTCTTTTTCTTTGAGTGATTAGCAAAGGGTATTGTAAATCAAAAGAATTTTGCATGAAATAAATTTCCCCTTCAGACTTGGAGAAATAAAATTTGAAGGGTGACTTTACATCTAGCTATTTATTCTGAAATGTAAAATGCAACAGTATATCAACAATAATCTTGGGCAAACGCTAACAATAGGTAATGCAAATCAAGAACATAAAAAACTATTCATTCAGTGTTATTGCTTATTTATTTAGTAAATGTACATTCAAGTTCTTACTGATCAAATCGTATTTTACTCATCAATTAAATTGTTGCGTAATAATTTTTCGTCAAAATATTTTTTTGACGTATCGTCCACGTCCACTTGTACAAAAAAGTTAATTTTACTTAGTCTATTAGACTTTTTAAATAGTGATAGTGTCTTAAAATTCGGACCATTATGGAGTAAACCTTGTTATATAATTATTTGTGATATACCTTGTTATATATTTTTAAGACTCAAATTTGTTATTTTGTATAACGTCGCTATTTCGGCGATAAATAATTTCCCTAATATTTTCATACACCCCTTGCCGCTACATCAAGTGTTTTTGGAAGTGAGGATCAAATACATGGAAAATGACGGGTGAGAAAAACAAGGAGATTTCTATCTCCGACAAAATAGACATCTAATAATCAGATTATGGCGGCATTCAACTTCTTAAGAATAATAAGGCAGCTGGAGAGGACTCTCATACCAATGTTAAATTTAAAGGCGAGATTTCAGAAAGCTTTGAAATAAAAACTGCAGTGAGACAGGGAGATGAACTTTCCCCACTTCTCTTCAAGTGTGTCCTTGAAAAGGTTATGAGAGAATGGCGCAAGGAACTGAACAATTTGGGTGCTTAGAGTGGTATCTGGGACGTAAGAACGATGGACTGGTTGTAGATTGCCTGGCCTTTGCAGATGACATGGCAATGTTTGCTGCTTCTCTTGAGATGGCAACAATGCAGGTAAACAGCCTCAGAAAACAGGCTGCCAAAGTGGGTGTAAGTGCCAGTGTAAGTGTCGCTGCAGAAAACAGAATTCTTCACCAACATCAGAGAAGCAAACAGAGAGATGTTACTAGAACAAACTGCACTGACTGTGCAAGGAAAAGAAGGGTAGCTTTCTGTGGCCACGTTGCAAGATTGCCTCCAAACCGACCCTCTGTTCACCTTCTGGCAAAACAAGAAGGTTCGTTCCACTTGTTTGACAGAAACCGAGAAAGATATTAAAGAACTGGGAATAACAGATCTCCAAAACAGACAGTCTTTGAGACGCACCCTAAAGGAAGGCCGTGGATTTCAGGAAAAACTCCGTAGGAAAGGTGCCCTCTGGACAGAAGAGAGAAAGAAGTTACACCGACAGAAGATGCGACAATACTGGGCAAAGGTCAAAGCCCTATAGTTGAACAAGCGTGGTTAAAAATAGGGCTATTCGAAAGAAGAAGAAGAAGAAGACTTCAGCACAACCCCGGTTCTTGATTATCAAGAAAAGTGATGCTACCAACTTCGAAAAGGATAACCCATTTAAAATTAGTAAAAGTATATACGGAATAATTGGTGAATGCGCAAAATTAAAAAAAAAGTTGGTCTTTTGGTGAAAAGGTCTTTTGGTTGAAACTAAAAGTGACAAACAATCATTTAGGCTAAGGAAAACCATCAATCTATGCGAATATCCAGTAGAAGTTCTAGCACATAAAACCTTAAACTTTAGCAAAGGTGTTTTGTAAGGACCTCTTAACCATTTAAGGACAAAATTATTTTTTAATTTATAAACATCGTTTTTTGGGTATATATATATATATATGTTGTATTGTTTTCTCGGGGATTCCGCGTTGATACTGAGGGTTGGCTCTGAAAAGAACCGGATTCTCCCAAAGAACACATAATCACTGGTGTCGAGACTGCTATCTCACAACTCCCTGCCATATTAGCCGAGACAATAAGACAGGAAACATGCCACATTTTAAGATCTGCCAAACCACCGACAAGAAACATCTCATACGAGGAATTCAAAGCCCTCAAGGCACTAAGAGAAAACAACAGCATTGTCGTCCTACCAGCTGACAAGGGAAATTGCTCTGTAGTCATGAACAGTGCTGACTATAAACAAAAAATGACCACAATCTTAGATGATCCAGCTTAGTAGACCCAGTACCAGTACAACGGACCCCACAACCTATCTTGAGAAAACTACCAGACAAAAGATCCTAAGCCCTAGCATTGACAAGGAATCAATGAATTATCTTATACCAAGGGAGAAATCTTCACGGTGTCCCAAGATATATGGTTTACCAAAGATCCACAAAGATGGAGCCCCACTACGACCAATAGTAAGCTCCATTGGTTCACCGGTCCAACTTCTTGCGAAACATTTAGCAAAATGTGTACAACCATACGCAGAAGATTGTGATTCATATGTCCGCAATGCTGAACACTTCATAGACATACTGAAAAATCACCAACTCCAGCCCGGCCACCTCCTTGTGAGCTTTGACATTGTATCTTTATTCACAAAAGTACCGGTCCCTGAGGCCTTAAACATCATAAGATCAAAATTAAAACCAGAAAAGTATGTATCAGATCTGGCAGAACATTGTTTAAAGAATACATATTATATATGTATTTGACCATATATATTTGACCATCGTACCTAAAGTACGATGTTCAAATATACAAACAAGTCCTAGGAGCCCCAATGGGTTCACCTCTATCCCCAGTAATAGCCAACATATTTCTTACAGATTTTGAGGAAAAGGCAATCTCATCAGCCATACTTAAACCTACACTCTGGTTAAGATATGTTGACGACACATTTGTAATCTGGCCCCACGGCAGACCAGAGCTGGACAAATTCCTTAACCATCTTAACTCCCAACACGACCAAATTAAATTCACAATGGAGATAGAAAAGCATCAACAACTTCCTTTCTTGGATGTCTTGGTACAGAAGAAACCTGACGGCACTTTGAGCCACACTGTGTACCGGAAACCAACACACTCAGACAGATATCTGAACGCTTCTTCGCACCATCATCCCAAACAACTAGCATCTGTAGTCAACACTCTTACCACCCGATCCAAAAGACTATCCGACCAGCTTAACTTACCGAAAGAATTGAGGAACTTACGAGAAGCTCTTTCTTCAAATGGATATCCAAACAGCTTAATATCCAGAGCTTTCCGTCGTACAGAGAACAGTAGCCAAAGAACTGAAGAACGCCAGAAACCCGTTAGCACAGCATACCTACCATATGTTCATGGATCAACTGACAAAATCGCCAGAATACTTAAAAGACACAACATCGACACCATTTTCAAACCTAATCAGAAAATATCCTCCATGCTACGCAGCGTTAAAGACACCATCCCGTTAGAATCCCATGGAATTTACGAAATACCTTGCGGAACATGTGAACGGACCTACATTGGACGTACCAATAGAAAAATATCTGCTAGGATTCAAGAACATGTAGTTTCAATCAGACACAGAGACAAAGTTTCATCGGCACTTGTCCAACACACAAACACTGGTCACTGGATGGACTTTAGAAATTCACGGACTGTTGCGCAGATTAGCCACGAAATGTCACGAGTATACAGAGAAGCCATAGAGATAGAAAAACGAGACTACTGCATGAACACGAGAGACGATTCCTTGAGACTGCCCCCAGCATGGCGACCGATCATATCCACCCTCAAAATGCAATCCCAGACACCCCAGACTCATGTACGACCAACAAAACAAACAAACAACCGAACCGAAGCATCGCACACAACGCGCATGACCCGAAGCCAGACAGCTATAAGTAGTCGCATCGCACGAACGAGCTCTCAGTATGCGTCGAACGGTTGACCCGTAAGGACGCATATATCTCTTGAGAATGGCGAATGTTAGTTCGCCGAAACGTCGAGAATCCGGTTCTTTTCAGAGCCAACCCTCAGCATCAACGCGGAATCCCCGAGAAAACAATACAACACAGGTATCTATCCGCGAAAACCTCAAATACAACATATATATATATATATATATATATATATATATATATATATATACATATATATATATATATAAATATATATATATATATATATATATATATATATATATATATATATATATATATATATATATATATATACATATATATATATATATATATATATATATATATATATATATATATATTATTACAAGTACTGGAAGATAATTTAAAAATTAAACAAAACAAAATTAACGTTTATCCTGCAGGATATGATACCTATGCTAACCATTAGGAAGATAATACATAAAACAATTTTATTTATTATAATAACTAATTTTTATTTTGAGTGAAAGGAATAAAAGCAATTTCTGTCCTTATTGAGCACAAGCCTACACCACACGTCGAGCACTTTCAGATGGTTCGGTGAACATCTTTAGTAGTGCTACAATGTGCACACCTAAGGGAACTGCATCTTACAGGCATATGAGCACATTTGTCGTAACGTATTTCATGAGGAACTACTTTCTTGAAATTATTAATGGGTTTCTCTGAAGAACTGCCCCGTTTCCTAGATTCTACTGCTCATATTAGTCCACGTGCAACGGATAAACGAAATAGTTTTAGATTGATATTTTTGACAATAATTCTTCTGTGGTATAAAATAAATGCATTTGTTACGCTAGCATCTACCAAATAAAAAAGATCATATGCTACCATTTATGCGATTTTGTATCAATTTCGTAGAGACCTTTAAGCATATCAAATTTATCGACATATCGCATGTGTTTATTGTATTCTTTTGCCATTGTAGGGCAAGGAATCTGTTCTGCAGAGCCATGCTTTTTTTTTGATGCTACCTCAATAGTGGAAGGATTCCGATAATTTGCCAGAAAAAGCACACTCCTGCAATTCATCCACTTCAAACATGCTAACCCAGCAAAAGATATTCTCCAATCTATATCCCCTCGCTTCATTTCTTTGTCCGTTTTTAAATCCGGAAATTGTTTCCTTCCTTTACGAATAGTTCCACAGGCGTTAATTCCTTTAGACAGTAAACTTCTTTGAAGATCGACAGAGTTGAAATAATTGTCGAATTAAACCTTATGATTTTTTCTGGCAAGTTCACTTCTAAGGTCTAGAATAACACCAGCACCCAAGTTCTTTTCAGCTGTATCATTAATCTTCCCAGTAGAAATTTGGAATTGACGCATTTTTACAATTGACCCTCATTTAGTGGGTTTCATCGGCATATATTTTCGTATGCTGCTTGGTCCTTTACACCAATATTTATATAAACTAATTTTTAACCAATAGTCCTTAACACTTGGCATCTTCTTCAGACTCATTATCATATTAACTCAAATAAATGTTTTTATTTCGTAAGTAGTTGTTGGTATAAAATTGTTACTACCTCCGGATTTTTGTAGTGCATATAAATTGGTTTGGAAAACAATATCTTGTATAAGGTCTTCCGCAAATAAATGCAAAAACAAGTCGGTGGGAGTTTCCAAGTTTTGTGGAACATTTGGGCCTGTCTTATCTAAAAATTGATTTGTTCTTCTAACATGCCGGATGTCTTTTGTCCAAACAAATTTTTTTTTTTTAATTCTCGCGAGTGGAAGATCGTCTTCGCTGTCCCTGATTGGGTTTATGGAAAATAATTTCCACATTTTCGATGTCGTACAGATTTGTATTATTCGAAGTGATAGGTGCAACCAAATCGAGTTCATCATCCATTACATTATTTATATCAGAATTTACCGATTCGATGTCACTGGGAATTTCATCTGGCATTCTTTCAAACTGATCTTGCTGCATTTTTTCTAGATCAATTATGCTCATTTTATTTTTAGGCCCTAAAAAAATACTCTAAATCCTAGTGGTTATCAGCACTAACCATAACAAAAAAAGCAAGATTATAAACGTTATAAAATGCAACTCAACCAAATAATTAATTGGATACGACTAATTAGAGCTAAAATTATTACTTACACGCCATTGTTGTAATATTTTTAACGAAAAAAATGTAAAACTAGCCATCAATCGGATGGCCTGTCAGCAGCATACACAACACGTGCACATACAAATAATTTTCCCGCGTACTGATAAAGATAGCCATGCGCAATGATCAACGTGACGCCATTACGACATAGGCAAACTACTAAGCACTCTGGATCAGTGTTGCCAATTTAGCATATTTTATGCTAGATTTGGCATATTTTTGTACTGTTTAGCATATTTATTTGTTGTTTAGCATATAGCATATTTTTTAGCATATAAAATAATTATTGGCTAAAAGTTTAACCATGAAACTAACGATCCGTTTTGCTACCGATAAGAGTACGTTAAGATAGGAGTATTCATTTATCATTTTCAATAACAGTTGTGGCTGTTTTCTTTACCTTTAATTATTATAACATAATTATATGTTACATTGAATTGAAAAATTCACTTTGTTTTTTACCACACTTATATTATGTAAAAATGTTATATAACTTATTATTCACAGTTATATAAATTTCTACACATATCACGACTCGAGTTTCGACGTTTGACGGTCATTTTCAAATGAGTCACTTGAAAATGACCGTCAAACGTCGAAACTCGAGTCGTGATATGTGTAGAAATTTATATAACTGTGAATAATAAGTTATATAACATTTTTACATAATATAAGTGTGGTAAAAAACAAAGTGAATTTTTCAATTCAATGTAAGTATGGATTACCACGTAGTAACTGTCGCAACCATCCTATTCATAATTATATGTTAGTTCGGGTACGTCTAGGGTTGCCAACCGTCCTTTATTTCATAAGAGAGTGACGACAGTGAAAACTAATGTCCTATATTTGTGCTTTTCAGAGTTGGCAACCCCACGTACGTTTGAGATTTAAATAAACCAATAAACTGCCCAAATTTTCATTTCTTATGTTTGATACAGTTTACACAGTACCGTTTTACGTGAATCAATAACACCGGCACACAAAAAAGGGTCAGTACATTTGACTAAACCAATCTAATTATATGGATTTTGATGCGCCGAATCAGAATCCGATGTTCGTTTGATCCGTGCACCCTCCAAATTTCAAGTAAATTGGGAAGAACCACTAAATTGTCAAAAACTGCTGTTGTGAAGATGCATTTTTTTGTTGAACTAGATCAAGTACTTAACTTATGTATTTTGATGCGTTGAAGTAAAATCTGAAGTTTATTTACTTCTACGACCCCAACATATTAAGTTTAATTTACTTGAAATTTTGAGGGCGTGCGGATCAAACGGACATCGGATTCGGATTCAGCGCATCGAAATCCATATAACTAGATAGGTCTAGTCAAATGTACTCACAATTTTTTTTTGTGTGCCGGTGTAATTGGTTAATACAGTTTACACAGTAGGTACAGTTCGGCGTGTATTAATTGCTTGATAGTCGTTAATATACCGCCTAAATACAGTCAGCATTACCGGTCAGAGTGGGAGCAAATGCTGGACTTCAAGGATTGGTTACAGCCTGTAGAAAATGATACGACGAAGGCTTATTTTAAGTACTGCAAGTGCGAGATGATTGCAAAAGTCCATTGTTTAAAGTTACATACTTTGTCAGCAAAGCACAAAAAAGCTATAGAACCAGCGAAAAGTCAAAGAACAATAAATTTTCCCAAAGTAAAAAAAGATCTGAATACACAGAGAGCAAAATCTTCACTAGCTATGTTTGTGTGTGCACATTGTTCGATTATTGCTGTCGATCATTTATCAGAATTATGTAAACACCAATTCGGTGATAGCAAAAGTGGAGACTTGCGAGTCCATCGTTCAAAATGTAATAAAACATGTTTTGGCGCCTCATTTTATTAAAGAAATTGTGTCAGATTTGAAAGACCAAGAGTACAGTCTCTTGATCGATGAGTCCACAGATATTTCAGTAAGCAAAATGTTGGGAGTATCGATCAGATATTTCAGTCGATATTTAAAAACTATAATATCCACCTTCTTGGGGTTTGGTCGAGATTGAAGATGGCACTGCAAACAGCATAGTCAACGGTATTAAAGGATTATTGTCTGTTCTGATCGTCGAAATAAAAAAATTGATCGGTATTGGCACAGATAACTCTACCGTGATGACAAGTTCTAACAACGGGGTACATGCCTTATTGAAAAATGCAACTGGTAATGATAATTTGGTTTTTGTTCGCTGCGTGTGCCATTCATTACAGTTGGCTTTATCTCATGCCTCAGAAGAAACTCTGCCACGTAATGTTGAATTTCTTATAAGATAAACCTATAAACGGTTTAGTCATTCGTCGAACCGTCGTTTACATTACAAAAATATCTATCAAACAATTAACTGTGGCTGCGAACCATTGTTAATTCCACAGATGTGCAATACCCGATGGATATCAATTGAACCTGCAGTCAACCGTATTCTTGAACAATGGGTGGAATTGAAACTCCTGTTTGAAGTTGCCAGGCGCGATAACCACTGTTATATGGCAGAAACACTATACACCATTTATAATGATCCTGCAAATCATTTGTATTTATTATATTTAAAACCTGTCTTGGAGGAAGTACAGGCTATGAACAAGCTGTTTGAAAGCAGCAATGTTGACCCAACAAAACTTTACAAGGATTTGTGTGGCTTAGTTCAATCTACAAGTCGGCGTATCTTGAACCCAACTGCTAGAGTCGATATTTTTACACAAAATATAGAAAGTTATTTGGATCCAAAACCGTACATGGGATATGCTTTTGAAACAAAATTACGGGAATACAACCTTCAACCTGATGTGGAACACAATTTACGTCAACGTTGCCTGAATTTCACATTGAAACTTGTAACAGAGCTTCGTTCTAGATTACCAATTAATTTTAATATACTTGAGAAAGTATCTTTATTTTCGGTAGGAGAAACTTTAAAAGTAGTCAAGCCTTCTCTAATTGATATTGCTCAAGAATTCCGTGCCGATACATCTACAATAGATAGGCTCATATCACAATGAAGAAACATAGTGCACATTAAATGGAAACATACATCTTCCACTATAGAATTCTGGAATGAAGTAATTGATTATAAAGATGCAGCTGGTAGAGTAACCCCTTTCAAGATTTATCTCGGCTAGCAATAGCGTTATTGTCACTACCACATTCCAACGCGGAAGATGAACGCGTTTTCAGCCAAATGAATGTAGTCAAAACCAAGCTTCGCAACCGTTTGTCGGTAAAAATTTTAAATACCATTTTATCAGATTCGGGCTAAAGAGGGCAGGGAAATGCTGCTATACTTACACGGTTCCAGATAACGTACTCAGCTCTATAGGTACAAAGGAGATTTATAATGAGGCTTCCACGACTACATGTACATCAACTGCCGATGAAAACCAAGATATTAACATTTTATTTGATAACATAGTCGATTAAAACATAAAATATATCCAAATTTTGTTGATTAATAAATTTGTTTTATTTGAAATTGAAGAATGTTAGCATAATTTTTAGCATATTTATAAAGCAATTAGCATAATTTTCGCAAAGTTTGAACACCAGTTTAGCATATTTTATATCAGTCCTGTTGGCAACAGTGCTCCTGGATCTTTCCCAAACCCAGTAGGCAAAAATAGAATAATTTTTTAATATATGGTTTGTGCTGATAACCGCTGGTCCTTAAAGGATTAAACGTATTAGAGAAAGAGATTTTCGAAGAATTAAAGAACATAGATATTTGTGAAGTGAGAAAAATAAAATGTAAAAGATATGGTACATTTAGAGATACACCATATATCATCTTAACCTTCAATAGACCCACAATACCTAAATACATTAAAGTTTTAAAGAACGGACAATCAGAGATAATTTGAAAACACAAAAAGTAGCAGAAGAAAAAGACAAAATGAAACGACCTGATCCACCGGTCACTAGAACATCATCACTTTCTTACGACACATCAGAACCATAACCGAATCCCAAAAAGACCCTGGTCACGACAAAAGCCAAAGTATGGGACAGAGGTAAACTTAGAAAACAGATTCATAATACGTTTTCATACAAAAAATTAAATTAACAGCTTTTAATTTTCATTTTCAATGTCAGTTAATTCTACAAACTTAAAATAAACGGAACACCTATATAACATATATTCAGGCTATATAAATTTATTGAGCCTTTCCGGAGCTCTATAACAATTATTGAGTCTTTTTAGGACTACCAAAACAAATCTCACATGAAATTTGTAAGGAAGCAAAGCTATGCTGATGAGAGATAAATATCGAAATGCGTCCACAGATGACTATCCACTAAAGGTATCGGAAAGAGATGAGCTTAAAAACAATGTTATTTTTATGGTTTTTGTTGAGAGTCACGAAGGTGGACTGAAAGCAGTAAAATAACTTACAAGTTTCATGTGAGATTTGTTTTGGTAGTCCTAAAAAGACTAAATAATTGTTATAGAGCTCCGGAAAGGCTGAATGGATTTATATATTCAGGCTGTGTTCCGTTTGTTTTAAGTTTGTATGATTTTCTATAACGTAGGATGGTTTCACCAATTCTATCTTATCAGTTAATTCTAATTATCAATATAATAGTATTCACATCGAGCAGTCAACAGATAACCTCGAGTGTTTAAATTTTGCACTCAAGGATTATGACATAATAATTCTTCATATCAATGTAAGAAGCCTCAATTAAAATTTTGAAAATAGAGATATTTATTGAAAGATTTAAAAAAACCCTCAAATTATTATATGTACTGAAACATGGACACTAAATTGTTCGAATTATTTTTCTCTAACAAATTACAAACTATATCAGATAACATTGAACAAACAGCTTCAATTAAAAACTTGTGAATGTCCAATTTGATCTCAACTACAATAAAAATTCTTCTTCTTTAATCCATATCCGGCGCATGGAGAGGTGGTCGACCTCGTAGCCAGTACGCTGCTGTTGGTGCCGCTAGATTCCGTGCTCCATTCACTATACGCTTCCATGCTAATCGATCAGTTGCAACGGTTCTTGCCTCAGCTGTTGTTATTCGCTGGTTTTTTAAATCGTTCTCTACGTGTTTCAACCATGTGGTCTTCGGTGCTTGTTTTTGTGTTCTCCAATCAAGAGGTCGTTTTTTCCATAGGAGTTTGTGCGGTACTCGATTGTCGCCCATCCTACAGATGTGGCCGAACCATCGTAATCGGCGTTTTTAAATTTCCTCAACAATAGGTGTCTGTTGGTCGCACCTTTCTCTGATTGTCTCATTTCGGAGGTGGTTGAGGAGTGAGACGCAGAGAATCTGTCTCAGGCATCGCATTTGGAAGGCCTCGAGCTTGTTAAGGTCTGGTTTGAGTAATGTCCATGTTTCCGATCCATAAAGAAGAATTGGGAGGATCAGCGTCCGGTATAGGCGTATTTTGGTTTTGATGGTAATATTCGTCCGCTTCCATATGCACCACTTGAGTGAAGCAAACGTTGGTGTTGCCTGGCCTATCCGGCTGTGAACTTCGGCTGTCGAAGCTACTTTCTTCTCCACAACCAGTGATCCCAAATATTTGAACTGTGGTACCTGCTCGATTGTGGTTCCATCGAGGTAAACTCTGGCTTCAGATCCATCCGTTGTAAGCACTTTGGTCTTATCCGCATTGATTCTCAGTCCGTATGACTGGGCAATGCGGGAAATGTCATACAAGGTGTCTGTTGCTTCGGCATCTGTGTTGGCGAAAACCGCACTGTCATCGGCGAACATCAGATCGATTAGGAAGTTTTTGTCATCATATCGAACTCCGCGTCGCCCATCAAACGCTTTTCGCATAATCGTGTCGATCACAATGTTAAAAAGGAGCGGCGAGGCCACGTCTCCTTGCCGGACTCCGGTTCGAATCGGGAATTCCTCAGACATGTCGTTTCGGATACGAACATTGCTGGTTGAGCCGTCGTACGATGCTTGAAGAAGTTGAATGATTTTCAGTGGCACGTGTTCGATCTTCAGGGCTTCCCACAAGCTTGTCCAATCGATGCAATCAAAAGCAGATTTGAAATCGATGAAGACGATGACAGTTCATTTGCCACATCGAATTCTTTCTTCCATTAGCTGACGGAGAGCAAATATCTGATCGATGCATCCTCGATGTGGTCGAAATCCAGCTTGTTCTTCCCAGCTTGTTTGCTCTCGATGTTTCTGTAATCTTGATTGTATGATTTTCATAAATACTTTGCCGACGATCGAGAGGAGGCTAATACCACGGTAATTCTTGCATTCCCGACTGTCGCCTTTCTTCAAAATAGGCACAACAATCGCTTTCTTCCACACGGATGGAACACAATCTGAATGCCATATATGCACTGTGAGAACGTGAAGTTGATGTAATAAGACGTCTTGACCGGATTTGATCATTTCGGCAGTTACTTGATCTCCTCCCGGCGCCTTACCATTTTTCAGGGATTTTATTGCCGTCTTCACCTCATTGATTGTTGGTTCAGTATCGGGAAACTGATTTATCGGCTGCTCAATAATCGGCAGTTCGGGTGCTGGACCTACTGGCGGATTGTGGTTGTACAGCTGATGAAAGAATTCTCTCCACCGCTGTAGACGTTCCTGAGGAGAGGTCACGAAAGTTCCATCCAATTTTTTGATATTGTCATTTGTTGATGTTGTTTTGCCACTTAACCGTCGGATTGTCTGGTACAGCGTCCGGTACTCATGCCTTGACGCTGCTTCTTCCATGTCAGCCGCGATGTTATTCCAGTAAGCTTCCCGTTCCAATTTCATTTTCTGTCGAACTTCTTTGTTCAATCGTCGGTATTGTTTGAAATCGACGTGTTTCATTTGCTTCCGCTGGTCGACTAGATTGAGATAGTCGTCCGAGATCCATTGCTGCGTCCGTCGACGGATGGGCGGACACAGCTCCGTTGCACACCCCACAATAGACTCAGAAAGTTGTTTTTCTTCTATGTTGATATCGACTGGTATCGTGAGTGCTGCAAATTTGTTGGATAATGCGATTTGAAATTTTCGGCTGGTTTCAGGGTCTCGCAGACAGGCCCAGTTCCTCTTGGCTGATGGTGGTGCCTTTTTCTTTGCTCTTTGTAATTTCAATTGTAGTTTCACTCGGACAAGATCCACAGTCGGGTCCACGCATCGCACGTACATCTTTGAGCGTCGATCGGAATCTGGTGTTGACCAAAATGTAGTCCGACATCGCCGAATCGTTGCCGGATGGGTTTCGCCACGTGAGTTGATGTTTGAGGGGGTGACGAAAGATGCTGTTGCCGATGATCAAGTTGTTTGACGCTGCAAATGATAAGAGGCGTAATCCGTTGTCATTTATTTCCCCGTATCCGAATTTTCCCATCGTTTCTTCCCAACCGGTTCGATCTGCACCCGTATGTGCATTAAAGTCGCCCATAAGTACGATTAATTCGGTTTGGGGTATTGTATCCAGTGTGTGTTGAAACTGGGCATAAAATTCATCCTTGTTTGTGTCCGGGCTGGTCTCAGTTGGGGCGTAGACGGATAAGATATGGGTCTTAATCGTTCCATCAATAGTGATAACCGCCAGACGCTCGGATATCGGTTGGAATGCGATAACACTGGCAGAGGCCCGTCGATCAACCATAAAGCCAACGCCCGCTTCTCTGGGCAACGCCCGCTTCTCGTTTGTCGCCACCAGAATAGAATAGCGTCATCGTCTCGTCGATTGATGGTGGGTCAACCTTCATTGTCCCAGATCCTGTGAGCCGCAGTTCTGATAATGCACAGATCGATATTTTGCATTTCAATAATTCCTTGGCGATAATTTCCTTTTGACCAACGTGATGTCCCGTTCGCACATTCCATGCGGCGATTCGTATTTCTGATTTCGGTGTGATTAACCTGAGTCTTTGGCCAGTAGTCCACTTCTCACCAGCATCCCTGGTTCCCAAAGCTGGCGCATCGGCTGCCCCGGATGCGGTAGCATTAATTCGTAAGTGGTTAAGTCGTGTATCCATGCGGTTTCTTGTCTAGTTTCTTCGGTTTCCCGATTCTGGTCGGCGCGGCAGGCCGACCACCCTCCTCCTTTCACACCCTGGGCTTGGGACCAGACGACGGCGGAGACGACGGTGTATTAGGTCGAAAAAGGAGGGAGAGCAAAAAAATACGTTTATGTCACTTTGACATAAATCGTAGCTTTATAAAAATTATTTATTTTATTTACAATAAAAATTAATAATCATAATCTCCTAAAAGTAAGTGGTGTATATAGGTGTCATGTATATATGTCGTAGTCACATAGTGAAATCCGTCAGATTGTGTAAAACAGAGTCATTTCATGATCTGACGGCAGATCATGTAGTTCATAAAACTGCCGATTTTGAGCGGCATTATGTTTAACTACGATTAAAGAATCTGAATTACTTACCGTATTTACGTTTCACTAAATGACTAAGTACAATCATTTGATACTATAAAACTACTTGTCTTAATTATCAGACCTATTTACACTTATGTCAATGCCCGAGTACCCGTGTTCCCTTTTGCAAGTTCTTACTTACATATCTTTCTTATTTAACGAAAAATCATCAAATCCTTTCAGATCCTCGTTATTTGAGTCTATTGACATCGATTCATATACATAAATAATAAAATGTGCCAAAAAATATATAAACTTTTTGGACTTAAAGTCAAATACCGCGTTGTTCAATACCCGGGGTACCCGGGTACCCATATATAAATATATAATTAAACTTATTTCTAGGGATAAAAAATATTACTTAATATATAAATAAACGGATTTATTTAACTTTTAATTAATTTTATTATAAAACTTATTATAAATTATACATAAAATATTTTTATATTCAATTTATTATTGGCAACATGCGTCACATTTTACAATTGCTTTTGAATGTTCATCGCAAACTGCTTTGTTACATTCTTTACACGATTTTCGCGTTTTTTTCTCCGTTTTTTATGGACATCCTGGTAACAAATATGACATGATCCTACAAAAAATTTTCGTCCAGTGGAATCTGTCTGTTCAGTAGACCCGCCTGGCTCACTTGATGTTGTTGCCCTGCTTGTAGGATCTATTGGTTTTCCATATATGCTTTCTATGGCAATCGTAGTGGTGAAATTTCTCATAATTTGCATATTTTGAGATCGTTATTGAATAGCTGTCATATATAATTCTTCACTTAATTTTCGTAAAAAAACTTTATTTAGATGATAAATGATATAGCTGGCAAGACTGGCGATATCCAAAATATTTAAAAAAAGTCCGTCTGTAGATTGTGTAACGGCCCAACATCTTATCCATTATATCCACACCAATTTTTGGTTTATTATAATACTGAACAATTTCTGGTTTCTTTTTTTGTCTTCGCTGCAAATCTGAGTGCATCGTAGATAGAAGTATTTCATAAAAAAAAACCAAATAGAGAAAAGAATTCTTTGCGATCTTTAGATCTTAGCAAGTCTACTAGAATGTTTTTTTTTTAATGTTCCTTCAATTGTTAGGTTCTATACAATAAATGCTTTGCTAAAGGTAAAGTTGTAAAAAAATTATCCATTGTAATATTTCTTCCGGATCCTTTATACTTTGCAGCTAAATCTTTTACTCTCTTTCACTCTTTCTCCTTGATTTATTTCACGGCCAGTTGTTATTTTGCCAGTGTAAATTTGACCTTTCAATGGATATGAACTTTTGACTTCGCTTATCCACCATATTCTGATCCCATACTTTGCCCACCCGGCGGTTTTATTTATAGAAATACGGTTTTTCGGGTAGTGGAATACTCTATCGGTAATCCCGAGTTATAATGTGAAAGTCTACGGGTATTAAAATTATTTTATTGAATGAAAAACCCATGCGGGTACACGGGTACCCGGGTATTGAACAACGTAGAAGTGACTGGATATTGACATAAGTGTTAAAAAAGATATAAACAAGCAAATATATGTGTGACTATTTCATGAACTGCCTAGTCATATCGTGTAATACATGAACTGCCGTCAAATCGTGGAAAGACTCTGTTGTACACAATCTGACGGTTTACACTATATAACTACGACAGATAAATTAGAGAAATGTTTTTTTGATAATTATCTGTCAATAAATATAGATAAAACTACATTCCAAACTTTTGGTTCTTATAGCGATAGTATTACAACAAATTTTGAAATATTTATTTACAATCAGAAAATAAAAAGAGTTAACAGTTGTTGTAAATATCTAGGCATAAAGTTTGACTGTAATATGAGATGGGACCAGCATATGAAAGACTTTTCCTAATTACATTCTATAAATTGAAGAGGAGTGTAAACAAAAATTCACTTAAAATAATCTACCATACACTATTCGAAAGTATAGTTAATTATGTGATAATTGCATGGGGAGAATGCTATAAAAATATTATGAAAAAATTAACTAGTACGCAAAATAAACTCATTGATATAATAACTAAACATACGAACAATTACATATTGAATACTAAAGAAAATTTCAAAATTGACTCTCTATGTTATCACTACCAAATTGTAAAAAGTCATTTAATGATTACCTAGAAATAAAGTAGAAATAAGGCGATAATTTTACCGAAAATCAATAAAAGTATTGCATTTAAAAACTCTTATATTGTAGCAATAAAAAACTTTAACATGCTCCCTGACAATCCCAAATCTTTAATGTAAATAAAAATATAATAAGGAAAAAACTTATAAACTGGCCAATATATAATTTAGTATAAATAAAAATTTCTTTGTAAATGTATATATTTATGTAAATGTATAGGTTAATTTCACTCTAGTAAAAAAATAAAGAAAATAAACCAATAAAAATAACACTAACATAGTATATAATTAGTCAATAAGTTTATTTTGTAAAAATCAACCAGCTCATGTACAGGTAACTAGTTTACCTCTATGGGACACGGTCTATGTAATTCACTGTATAATATTAATCTGGTTAAATAAATAAATAAATAAATAAATAAAATATAATCATTAAACAAACTGATTTAATAACACATATTACAATAACAGTTCGATTGGCACGTTAAATGACATTTTGTATTTTATATAAATGTTTTTCGTGTTGACCGAAATTTTAATACATCGCAAATAATGACACTAATTGTAAGTAGGTACAATTGTTCAATATAGATAATAAAAAAATTACTGAACGTTGGTATAATTTAAAGAAATTTAATTTATAAAAAATAAAAATATTTACTAATGTGTCCAATATCAAATATCCAATATTACTTCAACAAGAGACGACAATACAATTATACCAATTATACCAATTTTTTGACATCTATGTATATATTTTATTATAGTTGCTTATACGATAACTAGTATAGGACCTAGAAGAAACTAATTACAAGGGTTTAATTATCTGTCTAAAACAATTTAAAATGTAAACAGATACGGATTTGTTCAAATAAAATGTTCAAGTAAAACACATTCGTGCTTTACTGGAGAGACCACAACACAAACACAGTACAAGGAACTTGGATCAGGATATTTATCTACCCTTACCTAGATCAGAACTTATAAAAAAATCTATATTCTACAAAGCGAAAAAAATGTTCAATCATTTACCTATCCACCTAAAATCAATCACCAATAACTCCAAGTTTCGTTCCGCCGTCAAGTCATATTCCCTAGAACGACCTTACTACACTACGGCAGAATTCTTCGGTGATCACTAGTTTTTGAACTGCACACACACCTATTAGCCTCAGCTAGCCTATTGTTATTTATTTAATTGTTTATTTATTGTTTATTTATTTTTTTTCTTTATTTATTTCGTTATTTTTTTTTTTCTCACGAATGTATGTATTTATGTATGTATGTACTTTCTTGATATGTTTTGTTTTAGTTTTTAAGTGACTTATTTATTTATTTATTTATTTTGCCTGTGCTTTGTCCACAGAAATCATGTATTTCTATTGACAATAAAGCAATATATTATTATTAAAAGCAAAATTAAAAAAAGGGAAAGTAGGGTTTTCCGTTCTCATTAAAAGAGGAGATAATATAGAAAATGTAATAGCATGTTTACGGCTCTCGTTATAGCTGATATTAAGCCGTCCTTGCGAATTCTCTAACATATAATTTCACAGAGAATTCACGTAAATAATCAACGAACGTCGGAATGTTCCCCAGAAGTCCGCGATCCTCGTATATTGATGTCGATTTAATTCCCCATATTGAGAAGCATTTCCATTTATTTGTAGTGAGCTGAAGTTAGATTGAACCATACACTTATATGTTAATCAATTATATGAAATATTTAACTTTATTGAACCACTCCAGAACAGACATTACAAGAGAGACAAGATCAATGATATAACAAATAACGGCAAACAAGACAAAAAAGACCAGATACCAAAGATGAAACCAAATAAATCATAAAAGATTTTTTTCCCCATTTATAACAACGGAAACACGCTGAACCAGATTTTCCCATTACTGCTATTAGCTCATACACCATCAGATCCAAACTGGTATGGGACTGTGTGCGAAAGCTAAACATGCTTGGCAGAGAAAATCTTTATTTTTAACGCTATGCCGAGTACCAGAACACACTAGTATTGATGGAAACGAAGAAGCAGTTCATCTAGCAAACAAGGGATCACACCTTTTCCAATTGTAAAGAAAGCGTCAATTTTAATTCAGAAAACCTCAATTGTAATTCAGAAAGCGTCAATTGTGATTCAGAAAGCGTCAATTGTAATTCAGATTAGTTAATTGTAATTCAGAAAGCGTCAATTGTAAGTCAGAAAACGTCAATTGTAATTCAGAAATAATTAATAATTATAAATATTAATAATTCATTAGTATAAAAATTTAACACAATTAATTTAAAAGTTTAAATAGTTAAAAACCCAATTTTTGCATAAACCCATAAAAATTACTTAAGGAAAATTACGCAATTTGCCAATCTGTAATGCGCACAAGCTAAAGTGTGCACAACCTATAATCGATGTTGTAGATTGTGCTTGTCATATCTGCAGAACAATAATGATTGGAACGCAAGTAATTGAAAGAAAAAATACAACAAAAATAGCGTAAAAGACCGTGAAAGGATAGTAAATTGTGCCAACAGAGGTGATGATTGGATAGCTTTGGCTGCAACGCTAGAAATTAAATATATAGACCGTGTATTATTGAATCCAATCTAGGATTGACAAAATGTTGCCACAAGGTGGTACAAAGCCAAAAATTCCTTCTGATGATCAAACTGATTTGATGGTTTCGAGGATAGAAGAAGACTGTACCATAACATTAAGGCAATTAAAATAAAAGGTTATGAATAATTTCAACAAATTGTTATCTGTGTCAACCGTAAGTAATTACTTAGAAGGCCGACTGTTGACTATAACAGGAGTACACTTTGAACCTGTTACAATGAATTCTGAGGCGAACAAAACGAAACGAGCTGAATACGTACTATCCTTGAACCAGTACACACAGCAGGGGAGACAAATTGTTTGGATGGATGAAACAAATTTTAATTTATTTTGTCGTCGAACGAGTGGCCGTGCAAAAGTTAGGAAAAGAGCATTACAACATCTTCCAGCATCAAGAAGTCCTAACATTTACTTAACTGGAGCAATTTCAACTACGGAAACCGTATACATGGAACGCAGAAGGGGTACATTTACTACCCACTTAGCAAATGATTGGGTAGTTATTTTAACGTAAAAGTGGCAAGATATTGGAAATCAACTGGAAGATTTGGTGATTTTTGCGGACAACGCACCTTGTCATTCAAAGCTAGAAAGAGTAATCGATGATACGCCAGCTTCTCTATTGCGGCTAGGACCCTATTCTCCGTTGCTACTCCTAGAGTGCTACGTGCACTCCTGTTTAATCTGTACTCGGAAACTATATTTAGAGAAACCCTGGATAGAGTCCAGTGCGGAATCAAGATCAATGCAACTCCAATAAACAGTATCAGGTACGCCGATGATACGGTTTAAATAGCCAACGATGTACAAGAACTACAAAGCATTATAGATTCCGTAGTTCTCTATAGCGAGAGGTTTGGATTGCATCTCAATGTCTCCAAGACCAAATTATTGGTCTTTTCCAAGACTCCAAAAAATGACACCTGCGTGTCAAGGGACAAACAATCGAACAAGGGACCTCAATAAAATATCTGGGAGCTAACATAAATAGTCAGCGCGACCCCGAAAAGGGAAATACTTTCAAGGATTGAGCAAGCAAGAAAAATCTTCATGAATATCAAATCATTTTTTACAAGACTACATAGACCTTAGTTTGGAACTCAGAACTCGAATGATCAGATGCTACGTCTTCTCTGTCCTACTCTATGGATGTGAAAGCTGGACACTAAATTCACAGACCGAAAAGAAAATAGAAGCCTTCGAAATGTCTGTGTATAGACGGATGCTGCGAATTTCATGGGTACAAAGGATCACCATCGATCAAGTACTCCAGCGCATGCACAAACAAAAAGAATTACTAAACACCATCAAGGAAAGAAAAATGTAATACCTGGGTCATGTGATGAGAGGTGATATATACGAAATATTACGCCTCATATAGAGGGCAAAGTACAAGGGAAAAGATAAGTAAGGAGACGCCAAAACTCGTGGCTGAAATATTTGAGGAGATAGTTCGACGGCTCGTCTGCAGAAATCTTTCGTGCTGCAGTTTCCAGAGCTAAAATTGCCATTTGGATCGCCAAACTTCGGCAGGAGAGGGCGTGATAAGAGGAAAAGCCTATGCCAAAAGCAACATTCGTGTCCTAAACGTAGCAGGTCCTGGCGTAATGGAACAAAGATTGATATCTACTTGGAGGATATTATAGATCATGCAACGAACACCATAATTGGGGGTGATTGCGCTCGTGCTGTACAACACTGTACAGTTCACCAAGCTACTGCCTTGGCAATTAATGACATGGCGGTCGGTCGATAATTTATTTTAAAAAATACTACGAAATACTATGTATATACATGAATCTTTATCGCAATTTTTTGATATAATAAAATAAAAATAAATAGCTAATAAAACTTGTTTTATTTCTGAATTACAATTTATGTTTTCTGAATTACAATTGACTAATCTGAATTACAATTGACGCCTTCTGAATTACAATTGGAAAAGGTATAGTAATCCCTTTATTAAGTCCGGAACCCTTTTTTGGTATGAAAACCATCCACAAAAGTTTAGATGAAGAAATCAGAAAACAATAGATTAAAACCTGGAAAGAACTTCCAGGGCTAAGACAATCCAGTAATGCTGGGAACTATTAACCAGACCCGTCAGTGGTCGCGCTATGAGCAAAATGCTACTATTTTTATACCCACTAATGTGAACAATGTAATGCACACTATTTTTATTTGGCGTGAAGTAATTTAAAGAAAAAAAGTCCTCTAATTTTGGATAGATCGCAGTATGAGTTCATCTAATCTCAAATGACAATATAAGGACCGCCCACAACTAGTTTCATGGTGATCAGTTTACTATTGTGGCTGTGACGGAGTGTTAAAGTTGTCTGCCTCCTGTTTGTGAGAGAAATACTCATTGTGCGACCACCCACGTTTGTTCTGTGCATTCTTTTTTTTTATGTAAGTATATTTTTTTATTTGAATGCAATTTAAAATCTTCTTTTTAGTAAATAGCTTCATTTTATGTAATACTAATTATAAACTATTATTTTTTTTGTGTTCCAACCCAATAATTGAAAGAAAAATGGCCCAAAGGTCAAGAAATGATGATGATTTGTTACGCTGGTTTGACGAGCTGGCAGAAAATGAAGTTCTGGAAAATGAGGATGATGCAATGAGTGATGTACTTAGTGAACACAGTGCCCACGACACAGAGAGTGAGCAGTTGGATGATGAGGCAGCTCATGTGGTGATGCCTATTATACCAACCCGAAAGTACGTTGGTAAGGATAAAAAAACATTGTGGGACATGCACAGATACCCACGAAGGGGTCGTACTACTTCACACAACATTGTTTCACATTTACCAGGTGTCAAAGGGATAGCAAAAAGCGCGAAAACTCCCAAAGAATGTTGGAGATTATTTTTTGACGAACAATTTATTCAAAAAATTGTTGATTACACAAATATTTGTCTTGAATGTATGAGACAAAACTACGCGCGTGAAAGGGATTGTGTCCAAACTAACATTGAGGAAATTCAATGTTTGTTGGATTGTTGTACCTAACTGATATATGTAAAAAAAGGCAACCATGCGAATATAAAAGAGTTCTGGGATGACGATAGAACATCAGGAGAGTGTTTTCGTGCGTCAATGAGTCTGAAACGTTTTTACCAACTATTACATGCTTTAAGATTGGACGATGTGAGGAGCAGAACAGAAAGAAGTAATAACATTGATAACATTGCGCCCATAAGAGAACTTTTTGAATATTTTATCTCGAAGTGCCAAACTCATTATACACCCGGAGAGTACGTTACCGTGGATGAGATGCTTGAAGCATTCAGGGGTCGTTGCAAATTTTGACAGTATATCAGAAACAAGCCTACCCGATATGGAATTATTTTCCCTAGTTGACGCAAGGACATTTTATACTGTCAATATGGAAATTTACGCAGGGAAAGAACCCGAAGGACCATTTCTTCAAGTCTCAATTCTGTAGGCTCTGTGGTGTAAAACGCTTGATTCGATATCGCGAATACTGGGCGAAATGTTACAATGAATAATTGGTTTGTATCCGTACCTCTTGCTGCAGAGCTATTGACAACCTTCAGAACAACCATGGTAGGCACAATAAAGAAAAACAAAGTAGAAATTCCCTAAGAGTTAAAAAATCTGAAGGACCTCCCAAAACCGAGCAACATGTTTGCGTTTGGTCAGAAGTGCTTATTAGTTATAACGTACCTAATAAAGTACAAAAGAAAATGTTTTATTACTTTCCACCATGCATGATGATGACCGAATTGATGAATCAACTGGTGAAGAAATCCAGAAGTAATTACGTTCTACAACTTAACTAAAGGTGGAGTCGATGTCGTTGGTGAGCTTAAAGGAGATTACAGCGTATCAAGAATTAGTTGTAGGTGGCCTCTCACAGTGTTTTTTACAGTTATGAAAATTGCGGGAGTGAATAGTTACATAACTTATTAATCAAATACAGAAAGAGAACCTAAATCAATGAGTAGAAGACTATTTCTAAAAAACCTTTGATATTTGAGATACCTTCCATAAGTTTTAGTCTACGACAAATGATTCAACGTGTTGGACATTTTGAGCAAGTACAGTCAGCTCCTAATGCGGAAAATGGTGGATTTTGCTATATGTGCCCAAGGAGAAAAAATAGAAAATCCAAAAAATTCTGTCAGATTTGTATTAGGCCAATGTGTTCAGAACATATAAAATACACATGAATGTGTAGCAAACAACCAAGACTCTGAATGATACATTTTAATCAGTTCTTTTTTGTAGAGTAGGTATTTCATTATTTCATTGTAAATATATTTTTTTGAAGTGAAAACTTCTATAGCCGCGCTGAATGACATTCGGGTAGGGGGTAAACTGATACATTTGCGTCATCGTCATCAATAGCTGCGTTCTATAGAAAAAAATTCTATTACTCAAAGATTTGTTCAAAAGAACACATCTATACGCATATGATTAAAGTTGGCTCTGAACGTCAAACTTAATAGTCAAAGTTTTTGGCAGTGTTGACAGAACGTAGCGTTTCTAAGAAAATATCAACGCGTAGAATCAGTGTGCAGTACAAGAGTAAGTACAATTACCGAATGTACTAGTGCCGGATTATTGGAAAGTTTTTGGCAGTGTTGACAGAACGCAGCGCCTCTAAGGAAATATCAACCCCTATAATCAGTGTGCAGTACAAGAGAAAGTACTTTTGACGGATGTACTAGTAGATATACTAGTGCCGGACTATTGGAATGTTCAGATTACTGGATTGTATCGAAGAATTCATGGTAAATCACGAATCATACCCATCAAAGTTTTAGGCGACCAAATGTACTCGTGTGCTCTCCAAAGGAAGGAAACTCCAAAATGAAATTAATAGTCAGCGACATTTTCAGAAATCAGTTAATTCAGAAATTTCTAAACATCGAACAATCACAGCTGAGAAGCAGGAAAAATTAAACGTCGTAAAGAATATTCCAAACAAATAGTTATTTACATTAGAGTGCGGAAACGTTGATTTTACAATGCAACAGCTCGTTTGGGGAACGACCCATGTAGGAAAGTACGGCGGGCCCAGGCTTGGCCCACGCTTGGTCCAACTATGCAGAACTCTGGGCCAGACTTGTAAGCCAGACTTGGCCCAGTCTTGGTTAAAGTCTGGAATGATAATGCTGGCCCATGACTGGTTACCACGACTGGCCCACGCCTGGTTGCCAGGACTGGGCCATAGTTAAATTTCAAGTCTGGCCCATGCCTGGTTGCCAGGACTGGGCCATAGTTAAGTTTCAAGTCTGGCCCATGCCTGGTTGCCAGGACTGGGCCATAGTTAAGTTTTAGGTCTGGCCCATGCCTGGTTGTCAGGGCTGAGCCATAGTTGAGTTTCAAATCTGGGCCATATTTACAAGACTGCTCACGCTTACTTTTTAAAATTGGCCCAAGCAAAATTACCAAAACTGACCCAAGTTTACTTTATAGGATTAACTCAAACTTATAATATCAATAATAAATTCAATGATAATTTCTATCATTAATGACGTGGAAGACTCCATGGGGATTTCATAGTTGACAAACTATAGTAAAAGGTTATACTTTGATTTACAAAAATTTAGTCATTTGATAAGACATTTCAAAATACAAGTAGATTTATTTTTTGATGTTTTCAAAGCTGTCATTTTTCAACACATTCATACAATTATGAGAAATAATAAATATAATAATATATAATAATAAAATAATAATAAAATCAATTATTTATATCACGGTTAGCTCGTCCGCCATCCCTATCTTTTGCTCCCGACAAAAACCGACTTACTAGGGATAGTATTGATATTTTATCCTTACGATCGTGATATTTAGCCTTCAAAAATTCTGAAAATAACCAGTCATTAAATTATGATTATTACTATACTATTAAAAATTTAATCGAGCATTAACTTACTCTCCATTTCCTTAAATGTCTCAGTTTGTTTAAAACTTTTTTTTCCAATGCCTTTTACTTTTTTACCACAACCACTGTATACTAATTGGATATCTTTTTTTATTAATTTCTTCATGATTGATTGAACATCGTTGTCGCAATCGTTGGATCCGGCCGTAACCATTTTAAAAATATCAATCTGTAAAAAACAATTAAATAGTACATTTATTTTTTATATTTTACATAAATTTTTGTATATATGTATTATTTTTACCAGCAGACGTCTAATATTTAAGCAATACTAGAGCCAAGAATCCCAATAAATACAATATAAATAATTTGTACATACCAAAGCAGTTGTTTTTAACTCATTATTTTTGAGCGATTCATCAAACTTTATAAATTCGTCATCTTCTTGAAAAGGCAATTCTTCGCCGATATTTTTCCATGCTTGTTCTTTTCCTGGTGGATCGGCGGAGTATTGGACGACTTTCAACACTTGTTGGATTTTATCGGTGACGTTCGCATTGACACTTTGCCTCATGCTTGCGAATTCACGTTTCATTACGCCTTCTAGGTATAATCCTAGTGATTGATAATCGACTACGTCTAGAAACAGTATAAAATTTTACCAGGATTATATTTTTAGTTTAAAAGAATTAAGAATAAAAATTTAAGATAAAACCTCAAATTAACTTCTAATAACTACAAGATTAATTTTTGATTTTTATAATTTTTTTGTACTAAAATATTTTTCTTCAAGCTAGTTTCTCAATAAAATTGATTTTTTTTGAAAAAATAAATACCAGTTATTTTAACTCGCGACAATTCCGGTATCACCTCTTGTTTGCTATTAATTTTCACATCATCATTTATTAGCGGCTGTTGTGACTTAGCTAATATGTTAGCTACACTTGAGGAATCCATTATTGCAAGTTGCTTTTCATCTCGCGTTGGCACCTCACTTTCAGAACTTTCAACTGCGCGTTTTCTATATGATTTCTCAAGTCTCCGGAGTCCTTGTTCATGATCCTCTAAAATCAGAATAAAGTCAATTCAATAGCACGATTACTTACAAATTTATTAATTTAATTAATATTTTCATATACTTACTTGCTTTAGAGATGACTTTAATGGGATATAATTCCCAGTCGGAACCTGGTGCATACTTTAGTTGAACCAATTTCTGAACTTTATGCTCATCTTTTTTTGACGGCCAAAAACAAAACATTTCATCATCTTTTAACCACGAAATTGGTACTAACTCTACCATCTTTTTGCCACTTATCACTTCATCAAACTCTACCACAGCAAACAGTTTGGCAACGTCTGACATTTTTATTAATTAATTTAAAACTTCTTTAAACCCCAACTTTACGAGAATACACAATAACTACTATGATATAGATCGAAGAACACTAAGGACGCAATGAAATGAACTATTCAGATGCGACTGCGACGTTCGGCTAATAATTTCGTATATATACCATAATATACATTAATACATATTCATGTTTATATATTTTTGTTTGAGGATGCTGTTGTGGTATCCTATCGATAACATAAACAATAATTCTTTAAACCAAATATTACATTTACACTTTCTTGAAAAACGCATTTATGATTTCCAATCATAAATAAATATCCCAAATAATATAATAAACATCCGGCGTTTATGGTGAAATACGTGCTTCGAATCCGAAGCAACGCGTTGAATACACGGTTATTTGCACAGTTGTGTGAAGAAAATGACGAACACTTTCAAAATTTAATATGGTAAATTTGCAGTTACAAGGCGACAGTCTAAATTTGATTAAAACAAAGTCCATCTTATCAGCGTTCATCTTTTGCAACCTTAGTTTAATAAAATTTCGGAAAGACAATACATTAAAATTTGATGTAAAAGTCAATAATAAAATATATTTACTAAACTATTGATTTGTCTAAATGGATTTACAAATGTAATAAAGTCATTACATATTCAGAATCATTTAGATTCAAGAGCACACATTTACGTTTTATATAAGAACATTTCAATAAAATTGTTCGTTCTTCCCAAGAAATTATTTCCATCACACCGACATCATATGAGGAAGCTGGGAAATCAAAAACTTCTTTCCTCTTTTTTTCCATCGTGCCGCATATAAATATATTATTTATATCTTCATGTATTGCGCAATTATGATTTATATTTAGTATTTTATTAATTTTAAATATTTTATTATTACTCAATTGAATTATATTGTCTGGCTTATTATAAAAAATAGTGATACCGCGTAACTTTAATTTTTCAATTTTGAAATACTGTTTTTTATTGTATTCAAATAACTCAGCACATCGATACGTGCATTCACATAAGTCACTTTTTTTTTTAATTTTTACTTTGTCAACAGTTTCCAACTCCTGTAATCGGTTTGCAATTTGGGTGAGGGGTTTTTTTGGTGATTTCACCAGATGTTTAAATAAACCAATATAATTTTCTCCCCAAAATGCCGATATTTCACTGAGAGGAACCCCAAAATGACGAACATCATCTGGTAAATGTAACAAGTTGTGCATGCTGAGAACCTGTGAATCTTCACCGTATTCGGATGGAAGCAATTTAAAAAATGTTTTTAGTTTGTCTTCAGCGTAATCGACATATTTGATAGCATTTAGCTCATCATTCAATATTCTGCATGCTACATACAACAGTAAGAAATGGCGATATCTATTGTCAGATAATACATTTTGAAAAGCAATAGGTCCTACGTAAAGCACGAAACGTAAAACGAAATTGAGTTGCTTTCCATCTTGTTATCTGATCAATATCAAACAGTTTACGTTCGAATTCAACAGGAATATCCGATGATAATGATTGCATTGTCGTTCTCAAAATATTAACTTTAGATTTTTTAAGCCGAGCACAATGTTTTGGCACTGTCAACAATTTTTCGAGAATATTTTTAATCACTCCGAGATACAATAAATGCATGGAATCAAGAGCAATATCACGCACTGGGTCAAACTGTTTTAATTTTAATAGTTTACATTTCACATTCTCAATATGGTGTTCTAGTTGTTCTTTGTTTTTAAATGATTTTTTTGAGCGTAAATCACAATCCACACTTGGGTATACTCGCTTTCGATTTTTAGTAACACCTTCAACACAACATCTTTCACACGCAAAAAAACCACCTGCATTTTTAATGCTTTTAATAAAAGCTCTTGCAGGAGCATCAGCAACCAGACAAAAAATTTTAAATGAATATTTAATGTCATTTAAAATAAGTCCATTTGACATATAATTTTTAGCTTCATTTACAAAGTCTTTTAAGAAGTCATTGGCTGAAAATGGCTTGGAATCACCACAGTATAATGCAACAGTTACAGGTTTACTTTCATAATTAGGATGATACACTTTCATGATGATAGGCCACACTTGGATTGAAGAATTATTATGTATCGATATTCCATCGATATGTACTTGTATAGATATATTTTTTTCTGTATAAATATCTGGAGATATTATTTTGTCTAGAGAGTTTTTAATTCCAAGATATATATAAGAACCGGTTGTTTCTTTCTTGCTCGTTAATGATTGCATCGGGCGGCAGTGTACTGTCTTCAAAAGTTGCTGAGAAGTTTTTGGAAGATCCTCATGACCTTCATCTCGTAGAATAGTCAATAATTCTGGACTACATTTAATGTTAGTATGTTAATGTTATCCAGTGTCCAATTACGAAGTTTTTCACGTAATGTCTTTTTTTGTTTAATATATTCAATATTTGTAATACATTCATCCGGAAGTCGATCATCATTGTTTATATTATTAGTAGATTCACTGTCATCACTGGTATTACTTTTACAGCTGTTGTTAAAATTGTTAGTTTTAATAATATTATCATTTTCATAAACCACTAAATCACTTGGTTCTGAAACAGATTCACTAGAATTGTCACCAACATGGTTGTCACTATGAGTTAAATTACTTACACTTACACTGGTTTTATTTTCATCTACATTATTTGTTTCACTAACATTATTTTTCTTACGCAACGCTCGCCATCTTTTAACTCTCCGATATGAATCAGACATGGTTTTTATTTTAAATCAAAATATTACTTTATTTAATGAAGTCACAAAGAACTAGTGCTGATACTGTAACAACTATGTCGACGTAAATAAGTCGTATGGTATACGTTGCGTCTCAACATCGTGTACATGCTAACATCGGGGAAGTTCGGATACTTTCGGACGTTAGTTTGTTGCTAGGCTAGGTTGTCTAGTCTTGGCCCAAGGCTGGGCTCCCTTGCGTTGGCCATTCTATGGCAAACCAATGTTGGCCCAGGCTTGGGTAACCATTGGATCGGCCAAGACTTGGTTGTCCAGTCTTGGCCCAAGGCTGGGCTCCCTTGCGTTGGCCATTCTATGGCAAACCAATGTTGGCCCAGGCTAGGGCAATCGTTGGGTCGGCCAAGGCTAATTAGCCCGTCTTGGCTCAAGCATGGGCCAATATCGGGCCGCCAAAGCTGGGCTCCCCAGTACTGGACCAGGCTAGGCCCCGTCATTCAACTCTGGCGGTTCCTACATGGGGAGCCCGAAGGGCAAGTTCCCCATTTACTGGAGCATTGTAAAATCATTTCCGCACGAAATTTGTATTTGATTTTTTGGCCGACAATTATTATTTAAGAAACAAATAGATTTAGATTATTTACAATATTGGAAATTATTTAATTTTGTAACGTTGGTACTCAGAAACTTGGACATTTTTACTAATTCAAATTTATTAGGTACATAATATGTCATTTTTCCACATGTCAGGCGAACAGTAAAATTAAAAAAATCAGTCTTATTTTCTACATTATTGTGAGAAATATGGTGTAAAGTAGCGTTTTCTAAATTATATTATATTGTCTTATACATAATTTATTTTGTAAGTGTCCCTGATGGGTTAAAATTTAGTTTCGCTGGACGTATACACGATGAGTGTCAAAGAAAAGAAAGGTGATGAGTGTCATGAGAAGTCAAAGCTAGCTTTACAATTCAGGAGGCCAAAAAATTAATTTACATACAGATAAATCTTCAAAATCAGTTATAAGGCATGTTTCTAAAAGTCAAAATTTCCATAACTCACAAATTTCAGACCCATCAACAAGAAATATGCCATATATCCTACCAATTCATTTTGCTGACCTATCAACACAGAATCAACCAAACATTCCGGATTCAAATTCATATTATAATGATGACATTAACAGTCATTCTCCTTCAGAAGTGAGTTATATTCCAGAATTACATAAAATAATACTAACAAACTATGTACCAAATTTGATTAATTAACATACTGATAAATCCTCAAAACCGGTTTTAAAGCTGTTTTTTTTTCAAAAGTTTTCACTCCAGTCGGCAGTGCCTGACTGCCTATATTTTTTTTATTTTTGTTATTTTTTTTTTAAACTTTTTTTTTGTTTCAAAAGCCATTCTACTTGTATATGTTTTACATTCAAAATAAAAAATGAATAAATATGAATGTTTACTTTGTTGTATGTACCTGAATTCATTATTTCTGACAAGATGGTACAAGGGAAATAGATTTGGGGGGCGGCGGGTTAGGAGTAGGTGATATGGTGGGGGATGTTGTTAATGAACTAATTAATAAATATATATATACTGATTCATAAATAAATATATACTACTATTCTATATAAGTTATACTATATAAGTTATAAAAGATGTTTTTCACGCCAAATGCAAGAAAACGTGGGTGTCAGCAAAAATCTCACACGCGATCACTTGCGTAACTTTTCATAACGCGACCACTGACGGGTTAATCAGAAAAGAACAATAGCTTGCCTGATACTAAACAGTAACAAGCTTAGAATTCTGACGGTACACTGCACACTTAGAAAAGACCTCAAGACCCTAGTCCTAGAGGAAGATAACTTCAGATTCTGCACCTCAGCAAACGAAACCCCTATACATCTACTCAAAGACTGCGGAACATCACTCCGCATAAGACAAATGTACCATGGGGTGCTTGAACCACTGCTTGAACGAAGAGGAGTTGCAATCCTTGAATCCCACCCAGATCCTGAAATTTCTAAAGGAATCAGATCTAAAGTAGGCGCTCTAAATGGGTAAGTTTACCAACGATTATAGGAAGAGTATAATAGATCTATAAAGGTCGCAATACAAGTCAGCACCGAAACCTACAATATATAAACTATAAGATGTGTTTAAAGCCTTCTACCCGAATGTATTCTTCCTTCTCTCTGTAGCCTGTATTAGTCCGTCGTCGTCTTCCTTTTGTATCACTTTGTCTTCTATCATTTTATTCACTTTGGCCCAGTTTTGTAGTGTCCTTAGCATGTGGTCTGTTATTGTTGTTGGTTCTAGCAGTCTATCTTTCATTGTCCTCTCTGGTTCAGTTTCCCATCTGTCGCATCTAAGTAATGTGTCGTACAGTACGCTGTCGCCCTCTTCACCGCAGTCATATTATGCATCCTGTTCTAACCTAACTAATGTGGTGTAAAGTGTCTTAAAAGCATCCATATCCCTTAAGAATCTGAGCCAGGTGATATTTAAGTTCTCCATGTTTTCAGTTTTTAAATTTTTGTAGGTCTGGAATTAATAATCTAATCCATTGTCCCCATTCTCCCATTCCCAAAGCTCCCATTTTCAATATAATTTCTTATATCTTACCTTGGTTTTGCTTTTGCCACTTGCTCTAGGGCTCCTAGCTAGAAAATCTTGCGTTGTTTCACAATCAATTTAATGTAGTTACGAGGGTTGCACCTCAGGACGCTGCTAAGCAGCCCGTACAAAATCTTGACCACCATCATAAGCAACAGAATGAAACAACTGTGCAAACAACTGATTGGGGAATAGCAAGCTGGGTTCAGACGAGGCAGGTCCACAACTGACCCACTATTCACCGTAAAACAAATGCTCGAAAAAGCATGGGAGCACAATACCGATGTGCGCAACATATTTGTGGACTTCAAAGAAGCTTACGATTCGGTCAACCGCACAAAGTTGTACACAACGCTTAAGGGACTCGGCATACCAGGGAAATTGACAAGTCTTGTACGCATGACCATGGAAAAGTGTACAACAAAAGTGCGCGTACAAGGACAACTAACCGAAGAATTCACACGCAGGGACTGAAGCAGGGAGATGGATTAGCACCGACCCTCTTCAACCTGGCGCTAGAACGGGTAGTCAGAAAAACCGACATCGGCAAAAACAACTTACTCACTAACAAAACTGTTCAGCTAGAGACATATACCCACGACATCAACATCATGAGCCGGACCAAAGCCGCAGCAGAAGTAGCGTACACCCTCCTGAAGGAAGCGGCCAGGGACATAGGGCTAACAATTAACGTAACAAAGACTAAAGTGCTAACGCAGGCAAGAACAACGGCAACGGCGATAACACAAGACAACTTAGACCAAGTCAGCAGCTTCCGCTATCTAGGGGGTCACCCTAGAAAACAACGGAAGTGAAGAAGCAGAAATAAGAGCTAGAACGACAGCGGCAGAACCATAAAAATAAGTGTGTATAAAACAATTGTCAGACCAATACTAACAAATGGCTGCGAAACCTGGGTATCAGACTATTGAGTATTGAGAGGAAATTATTGCGCAGAATACTCGGCGCAATCCAAGACGAAATGGGTACAGAATACGATACAATAATGAGCTGTACCAGGCCTTGCACGACCGGCCAGTATCTGCATATGCAAATATACAGAGGTTACGATGGGCAGGCCATGTCACAAGAATGGACGAGGAAGGACTGCCAAAACGGGCTGTCAAGGGCAAAATGGTAGGGACGAGACCAAGGGGCAGACCACAGAAACGATGGGAGGACGCGGTAGAAGAAGATGCCAGAGGGTTGTTAAGGGGATAGGCATAGCTATGGCCGAAGGCCGGCTGCCTTCCTTAAATAAAGTAATTGGAAATAAGGGATAACCGTTACCAGGTCATAAATATTTAGGACCAGGTAACTCAGTGATACATGGTGAACGAGTAAATTATAACTGTAGCGTAGCTGTATCGTAGTTACTGATGCTATCGCACAAATTCATGATATAGCTTATTATGAAGCGAGAACAACAGAAGATATCAGAAAAGCAGATTTAGAGGCAATGAAAACATTTCTGGCAGAATATGGTGATGAAGGAAACGCAGGTGCGTTATTTGGCGCCGAAGGATTAATTGACAAATACGCTGTAGAATCTGTAGTGTGAGTATTATATCCAAATATTTGATGGAGGTGATCAATGTATTACGCTGCTAGACAAAGAAATAAGTGAGTTATGGAAAAAAAATAAAACAGAGTGGAAAGGAAGTAGAAAAACATATCAAGATTTTCTAAGAGAACATCCAAAAGGTAGACAACTATATCGTAGTTACGCTTGAGGAGGAAAAGGTTATTTGAGATTACAGAACGAAAACCGCCAAGCTGCTATCCCAGCAGGACCAACCACCGCAACCAGTCCCCCAGCCAGACCAACCGGACATTCCCAAACAGCTGGGCCCTCTGCTGTTAACGATCCGACATTTGACGATTTTGATATTAATTTTGACGATATACTTAATACATTTGACGCTGCGGCAGTTCCCAAAGTTGCTGGAAATTCAAGCGATCAAGGCAGTATGGAGGTGGATGAAACGCCGGTTGAGCGGACAACGGGAACATCGGCTTAAGGAATTACAGAAGCTCGTTCAACATCCGCAACGGGAGGTTTGAAATATTTCCAAAGATTACGAACTCGAATTTTATACTGATACATTTCGTAAAACAAAAACATTATTTAGTTATGGCTATGCAAATGTAAATATAAGTCAACACATAGTAACTCCTGGTGAAACTGAAGCGACTACCGATTTTATTATGTGGTTTCTTTGAATAATCCTTTAAAATCCTAAACAGGGTCGCCAAAAAACCGTATAAGTCCTACAGTTGAACGCTTCATTCTTGGGAAAGATGTCATTGTTGCTTCAGACGATTACTGTTGTTTTCGTCACTTGCTGATCGTCACTGTACTTCACTCGGATGGGACACGTATCTCCTCCGAAAATCATTTTTATCGTGTCCCACGCTGATGGTTCGCAATTGGGTTCGTTCCAACAAAATTATTTTATTGGTGCAATCCTGCAGCGGGAATCCTATATATATTAAAATTGGCTATATAAACGACACTAATGCAGAAATGCAATATTGCATCAAAGAAAGAATTCTTTCCTGCACTAGGATCGGAAATACAAACCAAGGTATTTTCCTTACCATTACTCTTATTGATTATGTTACTTAATTTGCACAAAAAATATGTGATAGCTCCTATCATTATTGAATTGAAACTCGAGTAGTTTCATTAATATTTCTACAGACTTATCTTGTATTTTGATTTTCTTCATTGGAATTTGGACAAAGCTCCTATTTAATTGCCAATATTTGAATTTTGATTCGAGAAAGTAAGTTGTTTGAAATATATAATTTAAAGGGCTGCTCACATGGTTGTTCGAACCAATAACCTTTTCCTCGATTCATGCGATGATTGAGAATCTTCAGGATTGCTTTTATGTGTTCCTGTGGAGGATCCGCATCGGATGAAGTTAAAAACTGGATTCTTCTCGATGCGTGTCTCCACCAATCTCGTTTGTCTGCTATGGAACACTTTTGGAACGGCATTACATCGAGTTTTGCCACCTCGAAAGCAGATGTTTCCTCCGCATTCCAAGAAATCAATTTCTCTTTCGTTATTTTCACCATACGAAAGGAAATTTTTGATGTGCTCTGCAGAGAAGTCCCTTCCCCAAATAATTTGTGTTCGTCCGACGAATCGTTTGGATGGGACTTCTCTCAATCTTGCACAGGTCGGTACTTTAGGAGCAATCGTGGTTGAAGGCACTTCATCATCATTGGCACAATGATCTTATCCATGTTTGAAGATGAAGCAGAAATTGAACTTTGAAGTTCTAGATTGTGGTTCAGGCATAATAATTTCTCGAAATACTCAGGTACTGCGTCCGCGAACAATGCCGTGTAGGATTCTTCTTTTGATAGGAATTCGAGCAACTTTTCAAGCGACAAACTGTGCAAACGTTCCTTGTTGTCGTACGTACACAGTACGTTTGGCACAGTTCCTTCATCGCTCTCCTCACACAGCCATTGACTATTAGAACTTGCCTCTTCACTTCGTACAGGTTGTCCATCGTTAATGTCAGAAGAATTTTGGACAAAATCGGCAAAATAATGTTCAATGTCTTCTTGTCTATCCAAAGGTTCGTGATATGGTATAAAAATGAATTCTCCAAGACCTGGCGGCAATCGTCCTCCACATCGCTGTCTACAAGATGATTCACCTCCAGAATATCCTGGGTTTCTTGGAACATCACTTTGCTCTTCTTGGTTGGTGGTGAAGTTCGTCCCATCTTGTAGTAGAACAAACTCGAACAGTAGACTATCTGGATCAGCGGATAGGCATAGCCATGGCCGAAGGCCGGCTGCCTCCCTGAACCCCAACAAAGGAGTAGGCTAAACTGAATAAATAAACTGTAGTCGCTTATTTTTGCTCTTTTCCACAAGCTAGCTTACTTTACTTTTATCTGCAAGGACTTTCAATAAAATCGCTGGCCCGTATTTGAAATTGAAATTAGAAATTAAAATTAATTTCCTAAAATAACTATTGAGTTAATTACCACTCAATAGTTATTAAACGGGACTAACATCGCTGATAAGTTTAATCCTTTTTCTGTTAAGTCTTAAAATAATATGTAATTATAATATTATCCTCATTTTTTTCTGCAGGGATTCTGAATAATATTTTGCCCATATTGAAAATTGAAATTACTTTCCTCTTTAATAAGTTTTTATGATTCTATGCATAATTAGTATGGTTTCACCAATATTCGCTTATGAAAACATATAATTATCATATAATTACCTTTATGAAAACATATAATTATCATAAATATAAATGTTAAACGTAACATGGTTTTAAAAAAATATATTCTTGTATATAAATACTATTTTTAAAGTCTTTCGTTCGTTTTAGTCGTTAATTTAGTGTACAAAAGTAATTTAAGAAATAGTAAAATTTATTATCACCATATATTTTGCCTTACTATCATACTTCAGTGTTTAATCTAATACAATACATCATACCCTTGTTCTACAAAATTAAATTCAACTTACCGCCATTGGAAAATTGAAACATAAAATAACAAGAAGGTTGAACATAAGATAAGCCGGTTTTAAGATCTTTCTAGCTAGCTATCTTTTAAATTGTGTTTATTTACTATTATTTTATCTTTAGTATTTTGCTAACATACTATTCGGAAATCAACTGAAAAGAACTTTTATCAAGTTAAATTGCTTTACTTTTATATATTTAGACATTAATTTACTTATTCCTACATTAATTTACATTATATTACATTATTTTTTTTAAAGTTTTTTAAAACAACACCCAAACGGTTAAAAAATTACCCATTATAAATACATGTAATACAACATATAATTGAACGATCAAACGAGCCCGCCGAAGGCGGGCGAAGTTCGATCGTGATTATACGAAACGTCTCGTTCGAAGATGATTTGTAGTATGCTCGTCATTGCTTACATTTCACACTTTTGAGAGTTTGAAATTTGGCGCCTAGGCTAGTGTGGACTAGCCGGCCCGGACCTGTACAGTTATATTTTTAGAGATTTTTGTAGTTGAGTTTTCCCTGCAAGATGATCTAGGGTATGTTTATTAACGGGTACATGTAGGGAGGGAGATTGGTCATCTTCGAACGAGACTTTTCGTATAATCACGATCGAACATCGCCCGCCTTCGGTGGGCTCGTTTGATCGTTCAATTATACTACACGTCTCGTTTTCGATGATTTGTAGACTTTTAGCGTATAGGAAAACTCATTCATTTATCATGTTACATGACTGGAAACCATAAAGAAAAGAGTTACCGTGCGTTAGATAATACAGATTTTGCGAACGTATCGTTATTATCTTGGATCGGGCGATTGTAAAGTTTTGCGAATGTCTGTGACCGTCGAGGTCAACCAGTAGTACATCTGGTTGTGTATATATATCCACTTCCAAAACCAGCCACTGATACTGCAGCATATTTTGTACTATGTGCTGTCAAGTGATTTGTATCAATACCTGCTTTAGACAGCAATGATTTTTCCCAGTGACCAATCGTTTGAGAAGTTACGTTTTTGTATGGCTTGATGTTTGATATGAGTAATTTGTTGTTTTGCTCATTTGTTAGGTCTTTTGTCTTATTCAAGTAGTTAATTACAGCTGTAGCGGCACATAGGCCAGGTTGTTCTTTATACAAAAGGTAGTATAAGCTCTGACTTATTTCTTCCTGGCTTGGACATTTTTATCAGGTCTGGTATTTATATTGTTATTTTCTATTTGTCCATGGATATGTTTTTTATATTAATTAGTGCGATAGTTTGCTGTGCTGTAGATAAAATAAGCATCTTTGATACTTTTTCTGCTGCACCCTTTAGCTGCTTTTAGCTACTTTTAGCTGATTTAATCAGGCCAAATCATTCAAAACTGGTGTCCGCTGTACTTGTATATTTAAACCTTGTAGTCGTTCCTCAAACATTCCCCTGAAGAATCGGGACAGCAGTTTATCCTTACCGAGATCTTGAGTAGAGATGTGTGATATAGCTGATCTGTTGCAGTTCAAAGTCCCATAGCTTGCTCCGTTCTCGATCGGAGCTAACTAAACGTCTAACTTTCCGTTAGAAAACGTATTATAGTATATTTACTGTAATTGCGTTAAATATTGGAATATTTTTTGATGTAGAAAGTTTCCGCCATAGCTTTAAGGTACCTTGGTATTGTTTGAGTATTGATGGTTTTATGGCCTTGATCATGATTTCTGTAGATGCTTCATATATTCCTTTACTTAGGAGCGCTTTGCGGACAAGTTACCTGCAAACAATGAAAGTTTGTGTGCCAGTGGTTTCTTTGTATGTATTTATTTCTTGGAAGGAGACAATAATAAATTTTTGTGAGGTTTTTACTAAACGCTGTTCGGTAAATAGTGATTTAAAGAGCGGGTTCCAAGGGTGGGTTGACCACAATGGTACCACAATGGTTATTATTTTTCGCGAGTTCTAAGGGTAAGTGCTAAATGAGGAAAAAAACATAGATTTTTCATTGGTTCACCTAATAGTAAATACATCTACTGTCATCACGTTTGGATCTGGGAAACGAGAACAAAATCTAGGGCATTTTTGATTCAACCTTGATGAAAACGTCAATTGAGAAAATTACAAACTTGATTGATTTTTTCAAATGACTCTTTACATAGATAGCTCCCATTCAGTATCTATATTAGTGATTCTCGATGCTAAACCATCCTCTTTATTCATAACTGACGGGATGTATGACGCGTAAATCCAGATTTTTCTGCTCTCGCACCATTGCCAATGCACCATTGCACCTCTATTGCTAATGCATTTAAGTGGGGATATTGAATGACGCCTGTCCTATTGATATAGGAATTGGAGACGTATTATCAATTCTTAAGAGAATTTTGCCGTTTGATACTTTGTTCGCGAAACATTTTAGACCAGGGATGAGCAACCCGCGGCCCGTTAAACACGCTTTTGCGGCCCGCCAAGCATTTCTAAAATTGAATTTATTTTATCGACTTTCTCCCATCAATATATTGTTATAAAAATAATTATAATAAAATGGTAGTACATACTAAACCGAAACATTTTTTGTGACTAGTTACTCATTTGTCGGCGACTTGTTAAACATGCAATACGAACGCGCTGCGTCTGTGCGATTTTTTGTGACGAAATACTCACTTGTCGGCGACTTGTTCAAACATGCAATACGAACGCGCCGCGTCTGCGCTTCTTTGCGGTTGCTCTGTCACACAATCAGTCAGACTGGTAAGCTGTTAACTAATTTTAGCACTTCTTGTGTTTCTTGAAAGGCGTGAGTGCAATATTATTGCCAAAAAGGTAATATTAGAGTTTTTTATTCAATTAAGTTTTCCTACAAATTTTTTTAACTTTCAAATTTTTAATCCATAATAGCATGTCGGAAAATCAAACAAAAAAACGGAAGGTTGCGGATGAGCACAGGCAATTCCAAGAAAAGTGGAAATTTGATTATTTTTTCACTTTCGTCAAAGATAAAGCTGTATGCTTAATATGTTCAGAGACTGTGTCGACATTAAAAGAATATAACCTAAAAAGGCATTACGATACAAAACATGAACAACGATATAAAAACTTAACAGGACAACTCCGGATAGATAAGTTTAATCAAATGGAGAAAAATTTGGGAAAACAACAGGCTATTTTTAAAAATCAATCTATTTTATCAAATTCGGCAGTAAAGGCTAGTTTTGTTGTCAGTCAAATACTGGCAAAAAAAATGAAACCCTTTGCGGATGGAGGGATGATAAAAGAATGTCTGACTGCTGTTGCAGAAATAGCATTTCCTGATAAAATTTATATTATTTCAAACATTAGTTTATCAAGATTCACCATTGCAAGAAGAATTGAAGACTTGTCCGAGAACATAGCAACAACGCTTCGTGAACGTATTGCAAAATTCGAATACTGTTCTTTCGCACTTGATGAGAGTTGCGACATTAGCGATACAGCACAACTGGCTATATTTTTACGTGGTATTGACACCAAATTTAATTTTACCGAAGAATTGTGTTCACTGATTCCAATGAAAGGGACTACAACCGGCAAAGACCTGTACGATGAACTTAAGTATATCGACAGATGGAGCACGAGCAATGTCAAGCATGGAGGTAGGAGTATCGGGAAGGCTATTTCAAGGCATTAAGAAGGCCACAGGAAGGGAAATATTCGTTAACCATTGCATAATTCACCAGGAAAATTTGTGTGCGAAAAGATTGAGTTTGCCACATGTCACAGTACCAATAATTAAAGCAATCAATTTTATAAAGTCGCGCGCGTTAAATCACCGTGAATTTAAAGAATTCCTGAAAGAATTAGAAACTGAATATGGCGACGTGGTTTTTAATACCGAAGTACGTTGGCTTAGTAGAGGTGCAATGTTAAAAGGAGTATACAACTTAAAAAGCGAAATACAATTGTTCTTGGATATGAAGGAATATGCCTTTCCTCATTTTGGTAATAAATAATGGATGTGCGATTTTGGGTTTCTTATCGACATGACTCAGCATCTCAATGATCTTAATGTGGAACTTCAAGGCAAAGGACAGTTTATTCACAATTTGTATGATAAAATTCAGGGCTTTGAGCGCAAATTAAAATTGTGGAAACAGCATCTTTTGCAGAATAAGGTGTCTCACTTTCCAGATTTATAAAAAGAAAACGTTACTACTTCTCAAAAATACGCAGAATATATAGACATTTTAATCAACGAATTTCAATTACGATTCAAAATGTTTAAAGCTGAGAAGACAGCGGTTTCTATGAAAATGTTTTCCTCGCCATTTAATATCGATGTGGATACAGTACCCGAAGACTTTCAAATGGAAGTAATTGACCTGCAGAATAATACCGATTTAAAAAATATATTTTTCTCAGTAAGTATCGATAATTTTTATAAATCTTATGTTAGCCCTGAAAAATTTCCGCTTTTAACTAAAAATGCAATGCAAATGATATCTCTATTCGGAAGTACGTATGTTTGCGAACAATTATTTTCAACCATGAAATTAATAAAAAATGACTACCGATCAAGACTAAACGATGCCCGATTAGAAGGCTGCGTACGTGTAGCTACCTCTTCAATTCCGGCTGATATTGATCAGCTTGTATCAAAAAAACAATGCCAAATTTCGCATTAAAAATTTCAAGTAAATTCGTTTTTCTGTTCTTTTCTTGTTTGTTTTAATTTTGTATTAAAATTTGTATATGAAATCTTTACTTTTTTTAAAATTTATGTTTTTTTATTCTAATCCTTATTATATATATATATATATATATATATATATATATATATAAAGTTTTGTAAAATATTAATAAGTGTTACTTTATGTGCGGCCCGCCAAAATTTTTTTAAATTTAAATTGGCCCGTTGATTAAAAAGGTTGCTCACCCCTGTCTTAGACCAAAGAACGTTGCTAATACTTGTAGATAGTTTATGATAAATTTTCTTTTCACTTTCGTCCAGAAACCATGAGCGTTTACGTCATTACAGTGTGCACTCCACCCGGTCAGAGATGCATCTGAAGATATCTCAAGTTTAAACTGAAGTGTTCTATTTAGGTTAGAACCTGTTGGTGTATTTATTTTCCAACAATACAGTACTTCCATTATTAGTTTATTGACATAATTTCTACTGTCGTAGTCGTTGTCACTTAAAATTAAGGCTAGTTATTTTTGCCTTTCTAGTCTTTTACAGTAGATGGATCCATATGCCACCCCTGGGCAAGCTGCGTTCTGTCAACACAAGTCTAAAATCTACTGATTTTATAATAAAAGCATATCTGACTTGGTGTTTGTGAACTTTTTTGGTGGTTTATAACAAAGCCCAATTGTTTTTCACCAAATTTGATGAATTTTTACAGGATTCATACGAATTTCCCACAATTAATAGATCACCTATAGTACCTAGTTGTCTGTATAAACAAAAGGACTTGTGTATAAACCAAGGGGAAGGCATAAAAAACTGAAGAGCTGCCTCTTAAATTAAAATTTTTAAAGTAGGAATAATGTAGTAAATATCTTTTAGATCTATCGAACACATATATGATCCAATAGATATCAAGTGTTTGGTGGACTTAATATCTTCCATTTTTAAAATGGATAGTATCGATAAATGTGTTGTTTTTTATGTTGTTAATTAATAATAAATCTACTGTAGCCATCTGGCTTGTCAACTAAGAACAAAGAGGAAATGAATTCATTACCTTCATTTTTAGCTAAGAGCTTATTTATTTCATGCCTACTTTTTATAATACCATTTTTAGCCCAATTTTGGTCTGTTAGTGGTTTTGTTTTATATGTATTTCTCTGGACGGTATTTTATAACCCTTCAGACAATCTAGGCAAGCTAGCTGGAGGGCAAGCTGGAGGAGTGGTGATTGGGAAAAAGAAAGTGTGGAGCTTGGCATATGCGGATGACATGGTGGTATTTGCAAAGTCGGCTAGTGAGATGAAGGACGTGATTGAAAGGCTCGGCAGGTATTTCTAAAAGAGGGATTTAAGGGTGAATGTTGGTAAAACAAAATGGATTCGGTTTAAAAGGGGTGGGCGATATAAGAAAGAAAGGTTTGAATGGCAGGGTACTGAAATAGAGGAAGTTAGTAAATTTAAGTATTTGGGGTATGTCTTTGGGACTGGATACAGTAATAAAGAACACATAGAGTATGTTACAAAGAAGGCATGGGTGGCGGCGGGTCGTATCTGGGAGGTTTGGAAAAGGAACTTTGATGGAAACTTTAGAGCAGCAGAGACCATATGGAAGGCATGTGTGCGAAGCGTGTTACTGTATGGATGCGAGGTCTGGGGAACGAAAGAGGAAGACAAGATCGAAAGGGTGCAGCTAAAGTTTTATAAGAAAGTGTTGAAACTTGATAGGTCGACGCCTGGTCACATTGTGCTTCAGGAAGTGAGTGCTTGTAAGGTGGCGGTAATAGCTGCGGAAAGAGTGATAAAGTTCGAGTATAGGGTGGATGGGTTAGGAGATGAAAGGATAATAAAGGAAATCTTTCGAGTAGTGAATAAAGAGGGGTTAAGTGGTAGAAGAGAGAGCGGTTGGGGGTTGAATAAAAGGAAACTGTATGAGAGAGGCGGGTTATCATCCGAGGGGTTGGAAACGGAAAAAAGTGCGGGTGCTCAGTGGAAACGGATGCTAAAAGAGAGGCTATTAGAAGTGGACTTCCAAGAGCGCCAATCGAAAATAGAGGCTAGTAAATATCACCAAGGCTACAGTCAGATACAAGTGCACGGCCGTGTTCCTGGTTATTTGAGGACAAGTAAAGGGTCGGACGACCAGTCAGTGTTGGCGAGATTTAGGTGTGGCAATGAAGAGCGTGGAAGGAGACATTGGATGAAGGAGGAAAGTAGAAGGTGTTTGGTGTGTGGGTTGAAGGAAGATATGTGGAGTCATTGGTTGGAAGAATGCACGATGGCGGAGTGGAATGACCAGGAGAGAAGGCGAGGAAAGGATTGGAGGGAGTGTATGGACGAGAGCGGGAAGGGACTGTCGTTTTTACACAGAGTGAAAACATGGAAAGAGCGGATGCGACGGGGTAGTTTTTTGAGTGTTGCGGTTTAGTTTTTTTTTTTTTTTTGTGAGCTTATGTCCGATGTACAGGTGTTGAAGTATAGGTTTATAGGGTGGTAAAATTTATTTTTTCTTTTTAATGGGGTTTTAGTTTCACAACTTTTTTATTATTTTTTATTGTTTTATTTTGTATGTATATTTTGTATGGAAATTATTTTAATTATGCCAATAAAGGTTATTATTATTATTAACCCTTCAGACAATCTAGGACAAATTTATCCTAGGTAATTTTTTCCTAGTTTTGCGTAAAGTTTTTTAGACTGTCTGCTGACTCATCTACTTCCTTAGGGCCTGGTGATTTGATGACCGACTCAATGTTTCTGTCTTATTGTACCTTTTTCATTGAGGTTTTGTTTTTATTGGAATTTCCTTTTTAGAGTCAGAATGCTCTCCTAGCATTAGTTGCTTCTAGTTTTTTAGACTGCCTGCTGACTCATCTACTTCATTCGGGCCTGGTGATTTGATGACCGACTCGATGCTTCTGTCGTATTGTACCTCTTTCATTGAGGTTTTGTTTTTATTGGAATTTCCTTTTTAGAGTCAGAATGCTCTCTTAGCATTAGTTGCTTCTACGTCTTCAGTAAGAGCTATTTCTTGCTTTTGGGGAGAAATTTATCGGAATTGTATCCAGATTTTGTTTTTTCTAAAAAATGAAATTGTTTTATAATACAGACCTTTATTGTAAGTATTTTTGTAACTTCGTCTAATGAATAGTTTGTCGTATGGACTGTTAGTCGTATGAACAGTTTGTTGTATGGACAGTTTGTCTTACAGATAGTTTGTCGTTTGGACAGTTTGTCGTTTGGACAGTTTGTCATATTGACAGTTTGTCATATGGGCAATTTTTCGTATAAAGAGTTTGTCGTATAGACAGCTCTTTGTACATGTTATTTCTGTACAAAGACATACTTAAGTGTGAATGAATCACCACACTAAGCATTTTTCAAGTAAGTGTCTAGTATAGAGGCTAAATACTCTTTATGTGATACTGGTTTCATATGGAAACTCATATATCTTTTTTGTTCTACAGACAGTTTGTCGTATGGACAGTTTGTCATATAGACAGTTAGTCGTATAAACTGTTTGTCATAGACAGTTTATCGAATGGATAGTCTTTCATATAGACAGTTTTTGTACATGTTGTTTTTGTACAAGAAAAAACATACTTACGTGTGAATGAATCACCACACTTAAGCATTTTTTAAGTAAATGTCTCGTATGGAGACTAAATACTCTTTATGTGATACTGGTTTCATATGGAAACTCATATATCTTGTTTGTTCTACAGACAGTTTGTCGTATGGACAGTTTGTCGTATAGGCAGTTTGTCATATAGACAGTTTTTGTACAAAAACATACTTAAGTGTAAATGAACACTTAAGCATTTTTTAAGTAAATGTCTCGTATGGAGACTAAATACTTAAATACAGTTTATCACCTGGACAATTTGTCGTATAGACAGTTTTTGTACATGTTGTTTTTGTGTAAACACATAGTTAAGTGTGAATGAATGAACACACTTAAACATTTGTTAAGTAAGTGTCTCGTATGGAGACTAAATACTTTTATTTATGTGCTATAGGTTTCTTGTGGAAACTCTAATATCTTTGTTTTGCAGACAGTTTGTCGTATAAACAGTTTGTTGTATAGACAGTTTGTCGTCTGGACAATTTGTCATATAGACAGTTTTTCTACAAGTTGTTATGCAAAAACACACTTAAATGTGTTTGAATCAACACACTTAAGCATTTTTTAAGTAAATCTCTCGTATGGAGACTAAATACTTTTTTGTTATAATGTTTCATACGGAAACTTATATATCTTTTTTGTAATAGAGACAGTTTGTCATTTGGACAGTCTGTCATGTAAACAGTTTGTCATATAGACCGTTTGTCGTATGGACAGTTTGTTATATAGATAGACAGTTTTTTGTACATGTTGCTTTTGTTCTAAGAAAAAATAAAAAAACATATTTAAGTGTGAATGAATCCACACTTAATCATTTTTGAATTGTCTCGTAAGGAGGCTAAATACTTTTTATGTGATACCTGCATTTCCATTCTGATTTTTATCAGTGGTTTTTATTTAATTCTGCCAGTTTATAAATGATGTTTTTGAGGTTATCGATCTGTTTTCCAATTTTTTCCAGTCTTCCATCCGTTTTTGGTTTCTTCCTATCTCTTTTCGTGATCGTGAACATGATTTTCTCTTCTTCTTATCTCCTGACATTTAAACCTTCTATTCTTATTTAGATTTGGTAATTTTTGTATACTAAAAGTACTCAATACGTGTGAAACGTCAAACACAACGAACAAATATGACTGTACAGGTCCGGGCCGGCTAGTCCACACTAGCCTAGGCGCCAAATTTCAAACTCTAAAAAGTGTGAAATGTAAGCAATGACGAGCATACTACAAATCATCGAGAACGAGACGTGTAGTATAATAACAAATATAAAGAAAGATTTTTTATTATTCACTGTAAATTAAATTATCAATAAAGAAAACTAAATTTTAGTGTGACAAACAATTTTAATAACAACATTATCTAACTTTCATTTTCATAGGAACTCCAAACTCAATATTAAAACTCATGAGTTCACTAGCTGTTGGTAGTAAACAATATTGATTAATCTCCTTCATAGTTTGGGCTTTTAAGAGTTGACTCAGCTTCATTAAGGCCTATTATAATAATAAACTGGTAAAAACAAAATAAAAATATTTTAATTATTATAAAAACCTTATAACTTGGAGTTGGTACGTTTCCTTCAATAAAAATGTGTTTGATTTTAAGCATTTCTTGTAGAGGTACTTCCAAAGCTATAGTGTAAAATCCTCCAATAGACAAAAAGTTTTTATAAATCCTATCAGTATATGCGTGTTCCGAATTAAATAAAACATTGCAGACCGACTGGTTAAAATCCATTACTTGTGACCGAATCATTTCTTGGCAATAATTTGCTAACGTGCCTTCCAAGAAAAATATAAAACAATTTCCATTATCTATTAGAAACCCAGTAACTATTTTTGACACATTATCATGTTCTTCCTCCAAAAGGTTTAAGTAATTCTCCACAATTACTTCACATATGAAATCCTGATTGTGCAATAATATTTCATTCAAAATTACAATAGCAACTTCCTCATTGTAGACAACCAATAGTAATCTTCGGAATAGTTCTGGCTTCGCTAACATCTGGTGCAAACCTTCTAGGGGTGCGGTAAGGTTCGTTTCGATTTTCAAATAAGTTCCATGATCAATTAAAGTTGCATCAGTTAAAGGCGATTCGTATTTCGTATCATATAATGTGTCGAAATTAATTCTATTTGTTGTAGGTAAAAAGTGATAAACGTGAAGCGCATATAGAGTACTTATTTCTTGCGAAAGAAGATTGTTAGGATGGCGCAAGGAATTTGCGTAAATAAAATTGGAAGTGTTCGTGTACAATTGCGATAAGTCATAACAGGCTACAGCTAATAAAATTTTAGTCGCCTTTACCTCTGTAAAATTCTTTATATTGTCCTTGTAGTTTGGATTATATACCCTTGGCGTAATTTCATTATTACGTAATCCTATAAGCTAAATATATTTTTTTTTATTATTGTACTAGTAATTAACTTAATATATTTTACCTCTATTCGTAATCTCCGTGTTTCTAGGAATTCTATTAGTCTATTAGAAGGAACGTAAAGGAATGCATGAGATTCGTTTATTTTAATGTTCTTGGATAAAGGTTTTTCTAGCGTGGTTGCTCTTGCTATGAACGGAATGCTGTATCGGAGATATACTGAAGAAATACTAAAAATAAATGCAAACGATTTCAGTCTACTGGCCGAATATTTCTTCATAATCTTTCTTACCCAGCTTTTATTAAATTATCTATTGGTAAATTATTCAAACATTTTATTTTTATTATAAAAGGGTTCATATTTATTTTCTCATCAACGGTGAGCAAATTCTCGACTCTCATTATAGTAAAAGCTTTCTCTAATTTCACACTTCCTTCTTTTAAACCGTAAATGCATAGAATAGGATCAGTGAAATAAGATTCTCCAGACATTGGTATTTTAGAATCTTCGATTTTCTTTGATTTTCCTTTCTTGCTCTTCTTCTTCTTCTTTTTTGCTTTCTTTTGTTTCGCAGGTTTGCCTTTTTTACCCTTTTTATCCTTTTTACCCTTTTTACCCTTTTTACCCGATTTCGGTCTCAGAAAAGTTTCTATTTTTTCCTCTAATTCTTCATACTCTTCTAACGGCTCCGGAGAATTTGGAACATATTCCTTAAAATAGACTTCCCTGTTCATACTAACTGATTCAATAATTCTAAACATTTTTGTCATTACGACTTCATCTGAAATCGAAATATATATATATATATATATATATATATATATATATATATTTAAATGTATATATTCTAACAAGCTTTAAACTAACCATTATATAGAATTTTTATATTTTCAGTCTCAGGTTCCGATGATATCGATTGTTCATCATTCATAACATTGGGATCTTCTGCGAAAGCTTGCACAATACCTTTCGAATCCAAGTCTATTTCTCTTATATAAAATACTTTTCCTTTTTCGGATTTTGCACTTGAATAGCAATTTTAGGTAATGCCTTTGAATTTTGTCATTTTTCAAATATTACCTTACCTCTGTCCTACTTTTTTTTTGTTTGGTGAAAATGTACAATTTATTACATGCTGCTTTACTTTTAACAATTCTTCTTCACTTAATTCTTTGTAAAAATGTTGCAAGGTTAATGGAATCCAAATTCTCTCATTTTGAACGTGGTTTTTATATATTACTGTCCCAGTTGGAGTAAATATCTATAAACTTTATTGTTTAATATCATATATACATATATATATATATATATATATATATATATATATCTATATATATATATATATATATATATATATATATATATATATCTATATATATATATATATATATATATATATATATATATATATATATATATATATATATATATATATATATATATATATATGTTGCCACCCGCAACTTGGTCAGCGTCTGTTCACCCAGAGGGTGCGGCTGAAAACGTGCTCCAGGAACTAACAATCCCTGGTTCTAGAAAACCCAGTGGAAACATAGGACAAACGACTTGTTGACAAGCAAACCATGGCTCGTGCATGTAAAGTAAATAGTACCCCAGGTGGTAACCATTCCACCCGTCAAAAAGAGGCGGCAACCAGGATTTCGGTTTCTGGGGATCCCGGGCTTACACGAACACAGAGAAAGTCGGAGGTCTCTGACAAACTTCCCCGTGAAACTAATACATAAATCACTTTCAACATCAATACGCTAATCCAACCAGTAAAGCTACACAACCTAACATTAGAATTAGACCAACAAAAGATCCAGATCCTCGCACTACAGGAGACACGTTTCACAGAGGAAGACACAGAAGACTTTGGTAATTACCGTATATTCAAGAGCAAAACTGAAGAACGAGTCGTCAAAGGTGCCCCTATCCGAGGAATGGCCTTTGTAGTAAACAAAAAATGTTTAGGATCAGTAAAAGAAGTCACACCGGTCAACAACAGGCTATTGACCATACGCATCCAGTGCGCCTACAAAAATACTCATTAATTAATGTGCACGCTCCTACGAATGGGGACAACAAAAAAGATCCAAGGAGAACAGACATATTTTGGCATACATAGAGAAAATAATGAATAAAATCCCGAAGGAAGACACTAAAATCCTACTAAGAGATTTCAACGCACAAATTGCCAGAGAAAAAATGTATCAGAAAACCGTTGGGAAATTTCCCGCACACAAATTCACCAATAAAAATGGCGTAAGGTTAATCGAACTCCGTCAAAGAGATCAACTTAAAAATCATGTCCACCTCCCTCAGAAAAACACCTAAGAAACAAAAGACTTGGAGCTCTCCAATATAGTCCATCGGCGAATTCCAAATCGATCATATCGCAATCACACACCAGGCACAAAGAGAGATCCATGATGTAGAAGTCCGCAGAGGTGCGAACATAGACTCGGACCATTATCTAACAAGAATTAAAATAAAATTCACTCCAAATAGAATACATAAAAAAACACACCTGCCAAAATTCCACACAAAAATGATCAAGGATACCAACATAAAACAAGAATGGGATAAAGAACAAGCAAACAACTGGGCAGACTTACACAAAAATATGGTACAGAAGGCAAGAGTACTGATTCCACTTAAGAAAAACACCCGTGGTGGGACTCAGAATGGGAGAAAGCACTAGAAAAACGAAAACGGGCATTCCAAACCTACAACAGCAAAAAATCACCAGTCACACAACAGAAATTTAATGAAACAAGAAGAGAGGTCACAAAAATTTTCAGACAAACCAAGAGAAAATTTATGAAAGAACAGTTATATATATATATATTATAAGTCCATAGAGGAAAACTTGAGGAACTACAATATAACAGACTTCTATAGAACATTCGCAGGTAAAATTAAAAAAAACTTCAGAAGATAAACAGAAGAGCTAGCACTCAACAATCAAGAAAACTGCAGAGAACTATCAAGATATTTTTCTAATCTATTAAACTGCCATGAACCCACCTCAAGATACCCCAGAGAAAAAATAGCAGAAAGACACCCGGATTCACCACCACCCACACAAGAAGAAATCAATAGACACATTCAAAGGCTCGAGAACAACAGAACATCTGGAGAAGATGGAATCATTGCGGAATTACTGAAAAATCTAGGACAAAACTCACTACGAGAATTCACACAAATCATCCAAGAAATTTGGCAAACCGAAAAATTACCAGAAGTCTGGAAATGCACACTCATGCACCCACTGCATAAAAAGGGGGACAGAGCTGATGTGAACAACTACAGAGGTATCTCCCTATTACAAGTCGCCTACAAGGTCATGTCCATGTGCCTCCTCCAAAAAGTAGAGGGACAACTAGAACACAAAATAGGAGAATATCAGGCAGGCTTAAGATCAGGTAGCTGCTGCGCAGAACAGATCTTCACACTGAAAACAGTGCTCAAGCACAAAGCCATCAGAAAGTCACCAGTAATATGCACCTTTGTAGACTTCAAAAAGGCATATGACGCCATAGACTGGCAATCACTTTTCGAAATTCTGGAAGACCAAGGACTGGACACGAAAACACTAGGACTCAAAAAACAAACTCTATCAAACACAACATCAAAAGTGAAGTTCATGGGAGAAATTTCCGAATCATTGATCTTATCCGAAATAATAAGGAGATGGGCTGTCCCCGTTACTCTTCAATGTGGCTCTAGATAAAGTGTTGAAAGAATTGGAAAAAGAGCTAAAAGCTCGAAGCAATGGAAAGCCACACAATTATGAAGGACCAAAAACAAAGTAGAAATCTCATGTCTATCTTTTGGTGACGATATAGCAATACTCGAGGAGAATGAAGCGGTAGCAATCAAATAGATAGAAGTCCTGAAAGAATGCGCAGAAAAAGTTGGACTACAAATCTCCTTCACAAAAACAGAATTTATTTGCACAAAAATCAACATAGAAAATATAACGCCTTTTCAAATACCTTATATAGAACCTACAGGAAAAAATATTGCGCATAAAACTAGACAACAGGAAATGATGAGGCCTTCTTCAAAACACGAGACATCTACAACAAACAATGCCTGTCACTACACACAAAAGTTAAAACACTATAACACTGTAGTGAAAACAGAAGCACTGTATGCGAGTGAGACGCTTACACTCCATACAAAAAGATCTCGAAAATCGTCTAAAAGAAGAAAGGAAAATCGTGAGAAAAATTTTAGGCCCAAAAGAAACAGAAGAAGGAAACACAATACACTCCAGGAAAACAACAGAAAAAAAAATTCCAACTTCGCTTCAGACATCAGGAAAAGGAGATTCAAATTTTAGGATCGTCAAGCGAGTACTCACATACATACAGGGAGACAAGACGAAAACTCCAAGGATATTCCAAGTAAGAAAATATCTGGAGGAAGCACAAATATACATTACAGGAATAGAAAATAAAGAAACATACAGACAAAAGGTTAACAAATGGGAAGTGATGTCACAGAATGAAAAGCCCAAGAAGACCGGGACAAAGTGGAGGCAAGAAAGGAACAGGATCCACGGAGAAAAAATGAGGAAAGCGTTGGCAAATAGAAGATACATCAGAAAAAGAAGTGAAGTTTGCTTTGAGTGACCAAAATGTCGATGAGGTTGGGTTTATTACTTTGTATTTTGGATAAAATACAATAAATTTGCCTTGTCCGAGTGATTATCCCAAAAACAGTAAATAAAGAAATTATTGCATTGATCCCAAACTTCAACACCACACACTGTATTTATATATATATATTATCAATAATTCCCCTTTAACCCCTTAAGACCCTGTATAAATTGTAATGTACATAACATTTAACATGCTGTATTTTATTAGGTATAGGTTTAAACTTAGTTGCGGGACCTAATGTACATACCAATAGTAAACTAATATCAACAAATAACATCTGTATTGTTATCTGTCTTTTCTGTTTTGAACTACTATGATTCTCTTCTGAGCAGTTTGACGTTTGTATAATCTTGAAATTGGTAAGTCGGATATATTATAGTTTTTTGAATTTATATCTTCAAGTTAGTTTGAAAACATATATAAATCACTAAAGAATGTATCTATCTAAGTAGTAATGCAGTTTTATAAACAAATTTTACATTTGGTTTAGTATTATACCCTCTATATTAAATATGTACATCATAATGTACATTCGGTCCCAGAGGGTAGAAAGAAATGTAACAAGTTTTGGTTTGAATTCTCTGTAATAGCTTGACAATTTATGGAAATATTTGTTTTATTGAGTATTTTTATCCTTTGCGATGGATAATAAAAAGACAAATTTCATTTGGATAATGAAAAAGATGTAGACAAATTAATACAAATGTTGGAAAATGGGGAATTATCAGATCTTGATGACATGGAAGGAAGTGAAGATGAAGTAGAAGAAGTTGAAAGACTAAGAAAAGAACGAGAAGGTGAGGACACCGTAGACAGAAGAGAAACTGAAACTTTTGAAGAAGAAAATGATAATATAAATTCGATTATAAGCGTACTAGATACAGAACCCACTAAAGAAGAATTTCAAAATGAGAGAATACTAAGAGAAACTAATCCACAAAATTCTGGATGGATAGAGAATGACAAGAACGGACAATGACAAGAATTCAGTAGTACCAAATCCTATAGAATACTTTTCTAAATATATGACACCTGACAACACCTGAAATTTTTGAACAAATGGCCGAATATACAAACATATACGCACATCAACAAGGAAAATCTCAATTCAAACCAACAAATACTAATGAAATTGAGACGTTATTTGGCTTGCATATTACAATTGGATGTACTGGAGTTCCGTTCTCGGTATAAATGTTTCTTTGGAAAACATGACAAAAAAATAGATTCTTCCAGCTACAAGCGAGGCTACATTTGGTCAATAATTTAGAAAGACCTAACTCTTGTACAGATAAATTTCACAAGGTCAGGCCCATTATGGTTGCAGCACTAAAGCGCTGTAAGTAATTAAAAATTGGACAAGATATTTCTATTGACGAACAAATGATTCCATTTACAGTTGTTCAAAATAAACCTTGTAAGTGGGGATTGAAATTTTTTGTTTTATGTACTCGGAATGGTCTTGCCCACAATTTTATTGTATATCAAGGTAGTACTACTTAAATAGACAAAAACAATGCAAAAAAATATGGAAAAAGTAGGGCAATTGTTTTAGAATTAGTAGAAATTGTGAAAAAAGAAGGTCATAGTGTATATTTTGACAATTATTGTAATTCATATGCTCATCTTTTGCTATTACTAGAAGTGAAAATGTATGCTGCTGGTACAGTTCGTATGAATTGGTTTTATAAACCACCATTTATGTCTGATAAAGATTTCAAAAAGGAGAAAAGGGGCTATTTCGAAGACCTAGTTAGTCAGGATGGTATAATCTCAATAGATCAGTATAATGGTAAAATGGCTGGACAATAAACCAGTCCATATGGCTTCTAACTTTCTTGGCACTGGAAGAACAGATAAAGCTAAATGGTGGGACAAGAAACAATCAGCCTATATTGAAATTGACAGACCTGATGTGATCAAGGAATATAACAAAAGCATGGGAGGAGTTAATTTGCTCGATATGTATATTAGTTTATATCGCATATATATTAGATCACGAAAATGGACGTTCAGAGTAATTGTGCATTTTGTAGATTTTGCTCTATCTAATAGTTGGGTAGAATACAAGATTGCATCAAAGCCAAAATTCGTAATAAAGATATTATGGATTTATTGGAATTTCGCATGCATGTTGCCAAAATCCTAATTTATATGAACAAACCCATAAATATAAAAAAGTGGTCGTCTTTCAAAATAGAGAAAATACACCCGCCAAATCACGAAAATTTAGTTGCTGTGAGAGAAGACCAATGACAGAAATTCAGTGCGATAATGTAGATCATATGCCCCAAATTGATGACAAAAAGAAGCAATACAATCAAAGTTGCCTTCATGCGAAGGAAGGACACATTTTTATTGTGATAAATGTCATGTACACGTGTTTAGTGAAAGAGAGAAATTGTTTTGAAAGATTTCACAGAAAATAATAATTATTATACATACAGCTACCTCTACGAAACCAAATATTTATAATATAATTTTACCAAATATTTAATAATATTTTAAATTTAACATAATATATAAATTTAACAATAATATTTTTATTTTTTTACTAATATTTCGTAGGATTTTATGAAAGTGGAAAACTTTAATTTAGGACCAGATGTCCATTAAAATGTACATTTAAAAAGTATAAATAAATATTTTTATAAAAAGTATACTGTTGTATTCTTTTACAGGATTTACATTAATTTTAATATGAAAATAATTTTTTTTTAACGAAAAAAAAATTCGGGCCTGAAGGGGTTAAGGAGAGCGCAAAAACACAATCAACTAACATGGAATTGTTTCTTTCTTCTTTCTGCCCAGAAACCTCTCATATATTCACTGTGTTTCTTCTTCATCTCTTCTGTCTACTTCTTTCCTGTTTTCTTCCCTTTGGGAGTTTGTTCAAACTTCTGTTTTCTGATTCTTTTCCCTGTATTTCTTTTCTTTTCTTTCTCTTGTCTTCTGTGGAGATGTTGAGTTTCTTGAGGTCTTCAAAGGTTTCCTTTACCCAGTTGGTTTTCACTGTATTAGTAATCACTATGTTAAAAAATTTCTTGGTCAGGTTTTTTCATTCATCCTATATATGTGTCCATAGAATTTTGTTCTTCTTTTCCTGATGTTGTTTGTAATCGTCTCCGTCTGTTCGTACAGTTCTCTTGTTGGTCTTTTTATCCAGATCCCCTCTTTCTGAACCGGCCCATAGATCTTTCTTAGTATTTTCCTCTCTTGTTTTTCTATATCCTTGATTTTCACTCGTCCCTTGATTACCGTTGTTTCTGAGGCATACAAGGCCTCCTTAGTAGAACTACTAAGTAGTAGAACTACTGTATTGTAGTGTTTTAATTTAGCATTGATAAAGATACTCCTTTTGTTGTAGTGGTGCCATGTAAGTCTGTATGCTTGTTGTAGTTTCATGACCAATTTTTCATTGGATTTTGTGTTCAGTCCTGTTTTTTGTATAATCTCTTCCAGGTATTTGAAACTGTCTACTTGTGTTGTCTTTTCATACTTAGTTATAAGTGGATGTCTGTCTGTGGATGTTGTGTCCATGTACTGTGTTTTTTCGTTGGAGATTTGTAGCCCTGTTTTGGATTAGATTTACTGGAGTGTCTCTAGAGCTACTTTGGCTTCTGTTCTACTATTTGTTATGATTACTATATCATCAGCAAATGCCAAACATTTTATGTTGACGATTCTACCCTTGTGTCTTCCCATCTTTACCCCACTGACTCCTTTTTCCCATGTCCTGATTATTTTCTCTAAAACTGAATAAAATAGGATGGGTGAGAGGCCATCTCCCTGTGTCACTCCTGGATTGATTTCAAATGGTTCCGAGGCCTCTCCCATCATGAACTTCAATTTTGATGTGGTATTTGTTAGTGTTTCCTGGATTAGATTTCTGGTCTTGTTATCCACCCTCATTTCTTCCAATGTGTTGAAGAGAATTTTTCTATCTATGGAGTCGTAGGCCTTCTTGCAGTCGACGAATATTACAGTGGTGTTCCTGGTCTTTCTCGTTGTTAGTATTGTTCTCAAGCACCAGATCTGTTCACTGCATGATCTTCCTTTCCTGAACCCCCCTAGGTATTCTCCTATCTGTGGGTCTACTTGAGGTTCTAGCCGATTTAACAGGGATTTGGACAGAATTTTGTATATCACAGGTAGTAATGATATTCCTCAGTAGTTATTAGGGTCCGTTTTGTCTCCTTTCTTGTGGAGAGGGTGTATTAGGGCTAACTTTCATTCTTTTGGTATTGTTCATGTTTCCCAGATATTTTCGATGATTCTGTGATTCTGTGTATTTTAGGTGTAATGTTTTCATGGTCTAGCTTCCAGATATCCGAAATCAGTCCATCTTCTCCAGGTGCTCTGTTATTTTTCAGAGATTTTATTATGTTCACAATTTCTTTGAGTGTAGGGGGTTTTCAATCTGGGTTAGGTTCTGGCTTTTCGAACTGTAGTTTCTGTGTTGGTTTCTCACAGTTGAGTAGTGTGTCAAAGTATTTTGCTAATATTTCACAGTTCTTTTTAGGGTTTGTCTCAATGATCCATGTTGTCTTTTGAAGCATCAGCTCGGTGGTTGACATCTTGTGATATTTTCCCTGAATATTCTGTAAAATATTCGTGTGTTGTTTTTGTTGAAGTCCTCTTCTATCTCCTTCAACATGTTCTTTTCATAACCTCTTTTAACACTGCGGATTATTTTGGAGGAGGGCTTCTGTATCTTGTTAAATTCTTCCCATTTTTTGGGTGTCCCAAATTTTTTCCAGGCTTGTCTTCTGTCTTCTATAGCCTGTCGCATGCCATGCTCCAATTTTATGTTCCAATTTTAACAATTATTTCATTTCTCCTGACAGTTCTGTCCAACTGTTACTCTCAATTTTTTCTGTAATTCCATTCTTATTTAATTGTAGGTACTCTGGGTCTGTTCTGAAAGTTCTGTTGGTTCTCTTGATTTGCCTGTAGGGTATAAATTTCACTTTGATTTGTAAATCAAAAAATCGTTTGTCGAAAAATCCTTTGCTTGTCCTAACATTCATAATTTCTCTGGTGTTTTTCTTGGATGTCGCTATGTGGTCAATCTGAAGTTCTCCAAGGACGTTGTTGGGAGATTTCCAAGTCCGTAGTTTGTTGTGTGGTTTCTGGAATTGCGTTGACATGATTTTGAGGTAGAAATTTCTGCAGAAGTTTATTAAGTTCTCTACATTTTTATTTGTCCTCTTATGGGCCGTGTGTTTTCCTGTTGTGTGGTGTTTCCAGATGTGGGGTGGGAACCCGGAGTGGGGCGGGGGTGGATGACCGGAAGTGGAGGTGGAGGGTCCAGAACGAACCATCTTTCCGTAGTCTAAAACTATTTGTTTCTTAAATAATAATTGTCGGCCAAGCTAATGCTCCAGCTAATGGGGAACTAGCTCTTCGGGCTCATTCCCCAAAAGCTGTCGCGTTGTAAAATCAAACTTTCCGCACTCTAATGTAGTGTTTTTTTTTGCTCTTTTCCATTTTTCGTACCCATATATATTTCTTGTTTTTTTTTTCTCTTGGCGTATCTTATAGATATATGTATTACATGTTCCTCCTAATGAATGAATACTTTTTGATTTGATTTGATTTGATTTGATGTAAATAACTATTTCAGTTACGCATTGTGGCAAGTGATTCATTGAAGTATAATAAAAATCTTTTAACCGACATTTAATAATTGTTAACTGTATTTGTAAACGTGCAGCAATCAATCAATGAATTGATTAATTGTGGAGAATTTATAATAAATTAATTAATGAAGGAGACTCTAGTCAAGGCGGCCAATGAACTGGCCCCTCTGGCTAGAAGAAGGAAGCATCCGTGGTAGACCGAAAACACTGTCACATTGCAGTAGCCCAAAGGCAGGTAGCCTCGGTGAAGTGGAATTCTAAAAAGACCAAGGAAAATTGGCATAAATTTTTGGAACAAAGAAAGGTTACAGCCAGGATAATTCGAAGAACCAAACGAACCTTCACACAAAACCAACTAACCCAAATCGAAGAGAACTTTGCTAAGAATAATTCCAGAGATTTATTTGGAACCTTTAAGCAGGCACTCAGAAAATACGCAGCGCCAAGCCTTCACTTCAGAGACTCACAAGGCAAACTGGCTTATAACGACAAGGACAACTGCCACCTTTTGGCTCATTACTTTGAAAATCCACTCAACTATGACCCACCCAGCGAAGCCTTCGACTATAAACAAACCACACCAAACCCGGACTCGCTTCCCCCTTCATTGGAAGAACTTGGCCAGATCATTCAACTTCTTAAGAATAATAAGGCAGCTGGAGAGGACTCTATCGTTTTTGAACTGTGGAAAGGTGCTGGAAACAATGCCGTGCGCAAGCTAACCGAGATCATCCAAGACATCTGGGAAACAGAGAAATTACCATCCGATTGGAAATCTGCTCTGATCCATCCGCTTCACAAAAAGGGAGATTTTACTGATCTAAACAACTACCGTGGAATTTCTCTCGTCCCGGTAATATACAAGATACTCTCGAAGGCGTTACAAACAAGGGCAGAAAATCAGTTCGATAGTCAACTGGGAGAATACCAGGGGGGCTTCAGGAAGACCCGATCCTGTGTTGAACAGATCCTCAATCTTAAAACTGTACTTGCATACTCCAAGATGAGAAACCTCAAGGTGGTCGTCACCTTTGTTGATTTTAGAAAGGCCTACGATTCCACTGATAGAGAAACGCTTAAGAAAATACTCCAGGAACTAGACAACAAAACCCGCAGACTCAACTTAGAAACTTTGACCAACACCCATTCCAGGGTTAAATTTAGAGCCGAGATTTCAGACAACTTCGAAATAAAAACTTGAGTGAGACAAGGAGATGGACTTTCCCCACTTCTTTTCAACTGTGTCCTTGAAAAGGTTATGAGAGAATGGCGCAAGGAACTGAACAATTTGGGTGCTCAGAGTGGTATCTACCTGGGACGTAAGAACGATGGACTGGTTGTAGATTGCCTGAACTTTGCAGATGACATGGCACTGTTTGCTGATTCTCTTGAGATGGCAACAATGTAGGTAAACTGCCTCAGGAAACAGGCTGCCAAAATGGATCTTTAAGTGTCGCTAGAGAAAACAGAATTCTTCACCAACATCAGAAAAGCAAACAGAGAGATGTTGCTAGAACAGGGAAACATCATGAGGACTGAGAAATTTAAGAATAGAATGGATTGAACCCAACTTATCAGAAAGAGCATCATTATCCAAGAGAGTCAGCAAGTTAGAACTAGCCTATCGACTGACTAAGAACACTTATAATAACAAATGCCTGTCACGCAACCTGAAACTTAAGCACTACACATCAGTCTTTCGACCAGAAGACCTGTATGCCACGGAGTGTCTTTCCTTGAACCGAAGGGGTCTAATAGAGAAATTGGAAATCAGAGAGAGGAGAATCCTCAGGAAGATCCTAGTCCCGGTAGACGAAGATGGGGAATTCCGAAGGCGGCATAACTCTGAGCTCTACGAACATATTGAGATGCTCTCTGACTGTGCAAGGAAAAGATGGGTAGCTTTCTATGACCACGTTGCAAGATTGCCTCCAAACCGACTAACCAACCGTCTGTTCACCTTCTGGCAAAACAAGAAGCCTCGTACTACTTGGTTGACAGAGACCGATAAGGATATTAAAGAACTGGGAATAACAGATCTCAAAAACAGACAGTCTGTGAGACGCACCTTGAAGGAAGTCCGTGGATTTCAGGAAAAACCTCGAAGGAAAGGTACCCCCTGGACAGAAGAGAGAAAGGAGTTACACCGGCAGAAGATGCGATAATACTGAGCAAAGGTCAAAGCCCAACAGTTGAACAAGCGTAGTCCACAGTAGGCCTATTAGAAAGAAGAATTGATTAATTGTAATTGAAAAATTTTACAATTAACAATTAATTGTTAATTGTGTTATCTTGCAATTATAATTAATTATTTTAGTTGTTAGTTGCAATTAAATCTGGCAATTTATTTGTTAGTTGTTAATTGTTTTTACCATTAGTTTTTGCCCAAATATGGTATATAGCCGAATACAAAATTAAACGGCTTTTATCCAACATAAGGACCGCACGATATATGAGCGCCGAACGATATAGTATTATTAACCCTTTGCACTCGTATGTCGCACCGTATGCGACAATATACATTTTACCGTTGCAATCGTATGTAGCACTGTATGCGACTTTATAACTACCTGTGTATGTGCATCTTTTGTATAATTTGTACAATTTAGACAGTAGTGGTGTGTGTAATCAGTTTGTGTAATTTTTACCGGTAGCAGTGTTATATTTGAAATTTTTTTTTCATTTCAATGGCATTTTAAATGATTTGGAAAACAGTGATGACGAGTTTTATATGGACTCAAATGACGACGAAGAATTAGGTAGTGCTGGAAATAGTGACAGTGACCATGAAGAGGAACACGAAGATGAAAGCAGTAGTGAAAGCGAAGAGTTAATTGAAGCGATTGTAGTTTTGGTTGTGACGACTTGTACTGCGACCTTCGTAGATCTATTGTACTCCACCCTCTTCTTCTAAACGTTTTAAACTAAACTTACCCATTTAGAGCGCCTCTTCTAGTCCTGATTCCTCGGAATTTCAGGATCTGGGAATTGAAAGGAGGAACAATTATGAACCATTGGAGAATGTTACTCTTAATGATAATATCCCAAACAGAATTGATTTCACTTCCAGAGACAAAACTGAAGGGCCAGAAATCCCAGATAATTGTATGAAAGCTATAGATTTTTTATTTGCTTCACCAATGAACCTGTTGAAAAAAATAGTGGAAAAAACCAATTTATACGCAAGAAATAAAAGTCTCAAAAGAGACTATCAAAAAGATCAACATGGTACAGCTAGGTCAATGTGACTGTAAATGAATTTAGGACATTTCTTGGAGTTGTTCTAAATATGTGAACTATAACAGTAAGCAATCTTCCAGAATACTGGTCGCAAAATTTTCATGCGAAAATTCCATACTTTGGAGCGATCTTTAGAATGGAACGCTTCATGCAAATATTTTGGATGCTCCATTTAAATCAAACTGATCTCAACGATCAGTCTTAGAGCAAGAACACAGAAAGTGAGTCACTATTTAGAATATTTACATAAACAATTCAGAGAACATTTTGTTCCATCGGAGGAAATTTCGGTGGATGAATCAATTTGCCTGCAGGTCAGACAATTTATTAGTATTAGCGTGGAAAGACAAGAGAGTGGTCACACTCAGTAGCTGGGACGTTTCTGGAATAGAACCAGTAAATAGAAGAGTGCGTGGAGGTAACATGCAAGTGATAAATAAACCCAGTGTTATTGTTAATTACAATAAATATATGGGACGTGTCGATCATGCAGGCTGCTATTCTGCATCATATTGCTTCCTCAGAAAATCATTGAAATGGTGGCGAAAATTATTTTTTTGGGGGCTTGAGTTGTGTAGTGTAAATTCATATTTGCTCTACAAAAGCACACAACGTGTACCAAAATGAAAAAGCTATGACGCACCTAAAATTTGTTCGCGAGCTAATGGATGAATTATCAGCAGACCACCGCCAGGGATCGAAAATTCCAGGTAGACAATCGATGGCAGACAAAGAAGAGCTTCTAAATGGAACAATGCACATTTTAGTTCCAAATGAATGCAGAAGAAAAGACTGTTTAGTGTGTTCTAAGCGAAATATGAAAGGTGGAAAACACGAAACGAGATATATCTGCAGTAGATGTACTCGTAAGCCAGGACTGGTTGGAGCCTGTAGTTTTATATATTTCTTATATTATTTTGGTGTTTTATGGTTTTATTGTATAATATTCAGTTGTTTGTTCTTCTGATGTTTATATTGTCCTACATCACCTTTTTGAAGAGATACAACCAAATGTGTCTAATGGTGCATGCGAAGGGTCTATATTTTCAACCCAAAATCTATATTTTTTATTTAGTGCATTATTAGTTTGCTGATTGTTGTTCCTTTAATCATTACTTTGATTTGTATCACTATTATTATTTACACTGAGAGAACAAAATGTACTTACACCTATAGATACCTATATAATAAATTTCAAGGGGATGAATCAAAAGAAAAAAATGTGTATTTTTAATTTTACTAACTAAATGATCAACTGAGGTAATTATATTTTTGAAGAAGTGTTTTCATTTTGATCAAATATAAAAAAAAATTCCGAGTTGACAGAAGTCTTTGTAAATATAAGTACGAGTGCAAAGGGTTTATAAACGTCCGAACTAGGAAGCAAACATGTTAAGAATAATGTGTACTAGGCGGAATCGAGGCTAGCTGTCGAAAAATAAACAACGGTCGCCAAGTTATTAAATGAATAATATGAAAAAAATATGGAGTAACGTTAGAGACTTGGTGGCAGCGTGTCTGTTGAGTTCTTGTATTTGATTACTGCCTTATGGATTATTTTGTTATGGTGTTATAACCATATGTGTTAATTGTATTTGTTATTGTTTTATTAAACAGTGGTTCTCTGAATGAGGTTATTGTATTATTGGTTACTATAAGTAGGGAAAGATGTCACGTTATAGACCCACCGCCACCACTGTCATGCACATGCGCGATGACCTTTAACCCCTAACCTGACCTTGACCCCTAACCTAACCTTGACCTTGCAACTTCCGGTTTCGACTTCCTGTTTCGACTTCCGGTTTCGGCTTCCGGTTTCGACTTCCGGTTTCCGGTTTCGACTTCCTGTTTCCGGTTTCGACTTCCGGTTTCCGGTTTCGACTTCCGGCCGCCATTTTCGGAACTTCCAGATGCGCGGTAAAATTCAAAAAATAGACGCGAGGCGGGGAAATTCAAAATTAGATCCTGTTGAGACAAATGAGGTGTGAAGTTGGTTGCATACATCAACGGGACTAAATACATGAGACTAGACAGACGGGGCTAGATCCATGGGACTAAATACATGAGACTACATAGACGGGGTTAGATACATGGGGCTAGATAGATGGGAAGATGGATAAGGTTGTAAAATAAAGAAAACTCTACATAAAATTTATGGTTTTATTAAATTCTAATAATAATACAATTAAATTTACATCAATACATTTAAATACAAATAGTGGTCATGCTTTGTATATGTAATGCGTTCGGAAGAAGCAGCTTAAGCAATAATGACTTGCCCACATATTACAGCGAAACTTTACACAACTAGTTTTACTTGAGGCCTTTTGTCTTCCAAATATCATTCGGTTTTCTTTATAACAACCAACACACCGTCTTTTAACATCCACTTTCTCGAGGGAATGTTCACTATCTTTAGCATCACAGCTGATTGGTTTATTGAATGAGGAACATGTGCATTCAAACTCTCAACTTTATTCTTTTGACATTTAACATCCGTTTTCTCGAGGGAATGTTCACTATCTTTAGCGTTGGATGAACAAACAGCTGATTGGTTTATTGAATCAGGAATATGTGCATATTTTTCTCTATTATTATCATAGTCACCATTCAAACTCTCAACTTTATTCTTTTGACGTCTAGGAAGCGTCTTATATGATGGTGATAAACTAGTAGATATTCTAAGTGGAGTCCAACAGATGGTTTTATTACGGGCACGCTTCTCACCAAATGCAATCCCCATCTTGATAGTAAAACACCAGCGTTAACACTAAATTATAAATGCTATCCAACCCTATTTATATCGCGCAGAGTTCTTTGCATCAATGTGGGTGTGAGGTCTATGTGACCCCACGTTAAACAGGGTGTGAGATCCATGTGACCTCACGCTAAACAGGGTGTGAGGCCTATGTGACCGCACGCTAAACAGGGTGTGACGTCTATGTGACCCCACGCTAAACAGGGTGTGAGGTCTATGTGACCCCACGCTAAACAGGGTGTGAGGTCTATGTGACCCCACGCTAAACAGGGTGTGAGGTCTATGTGACCCCACGCTAAACAGGGTGTAAGGTCTATGTGACCCCACGCTAAACAGGGTGTGAGATATATGTGACCCTACGCTACACATAACCGATTAGAGCTGCAGAGTATTAAGTGAGAGAGAGAGCGAGAGGGTGGGAGAGAGAGAGAGAGAGATGGGAATTCATTTTCACGGAAAACGTATAAAAGCGGTTGTTTCGGACAATTCTACCACTCGACATTTACATCGCAAAGAGTTTACACCTATATTAAAAAATAAACTATTATCTCTAGGATATAAGTTAAAGCGATAGTATGGATAAAATAGATATATTCTCCAAAGTTGACTATGAGATCCTATAGCTCAAAATTATGGAAACAATGATGAGATTCGTATTAGGATTCAACACCAGGATATTTACACTTATCCTAGCGAAAGTTATATTTATGTAAGCGGAACCGTTAATTTTCCGAAACTCATTCCACCTGCAACTACACATAACTTTGAACTTGTGAAAAACGCTTATGCGTTTTTGTTTGATGAAATTCGCTATGAATTGAATGGAGTTGAAGTAGATAAGAATCGAGATGTAGGAATTACAAGCACGATAAAAGGATACTCTCCAATACCAAGCGGGATCAGCATATACTCGACCTTTGCGACTGGGCTGAAAATGCTACAAATGTTACATACTTTGATAATAACAGAAAGTTCTATGCTCTAATTCCATTGAAATATTTATTGGTTTTTGCTAAGGATTATACAAAAATGTTAATTAATGTAAAGCAGGAATTAATTCTACTACGAGCTAGAACTGACGTGAACTGCTACAAAGGAGATGCAAATATAAGATTCAATATTGATCAAATTTACTGGCGAATTCCCCATATCCAACTCAACGACAAAGCTCGATTGAATGTATTGGATACACTCGAAGAAGATAAGCCGATATTAATACCGTTTCGTAGGTGGGAGTTGCATGAACTACCTGCTTTAAAAAATACCGACAGAGATATCTGGTCTGTTAAAACATCTACAACTCTGGAGAGGCCTCGATATGTTATAATTGCACTGCAAAAGGGGCGAAGAGATGCTCATGTAAAAAACGCGTCCGAATTTGATAATGCATCGCTGCGAAATATGAAAATTGACCTAAACTCGGATTCATATCCATATGAAAGCTTAAATCTTAATATGGATAGTGGTGATTATGCACAACTTTACTACATGTATGCCACTTTCCAAAGCAGTTATTATGAACGCAGAAATGAGCCGATATTAGATATGATTCAATTCAAGGATCATGTTCTTTTTGTGTTTGATGTATCTAAACAAAATGAGAGTATTAAATCATCTGCTGTTGATTTAAAAAGTGAATTTGAAGCTACGCAAGCATTCAAACCAAACACTCGAGCCTATTGCCTTATTTTGTGTGAAGCTGCCGTTGAATACACCCGTTTGTCGGGAATAGTTCGAAAATTAATTTAAAAATTTAATTAAAATGAACCATGTATAAATCATATTAGCGACTATTCTATATGTATTGCAAGAAATGTTTATATAAGTATTTAAATGTTTTGATGTAAATTTAAATGTATTATTATTAGAATTTAATAAAACCATAAATTTTATGGGGAGTTTTCTTTATTTTACAACCTTTCATTCTCTTGGAAACTAACACTCGCTCACCGCTGATAAGATAACAGGAAGTTGTTATTGCTAGCAAACATCCAATCGAACCTAATCAACAAGTCAGAGCAGTAATCAAAAAACAATCGAAAATATATTTTAGTTAAATTAAACACCCTTATATATTTTAGTTCAGTATTATATAGTCCCATCTATCTAGTCTCATGTATCTAGCCCCATGTATCTAGCCCCGTCTATCTAGTCTCATGTATTTAGTCTCATGGATCTAGCCCCTTCTGTCTAGTCTCATGTATTTAGTCCCGTTGATGTATGCAACCAACTTCACACCTCATTTGTCCTAACAGGATCTACTTTTGAATTTCCCCGCCTCGCGTCTATTGTTTGAATTTTCCCGCGCATCTGGAAGTTCCGAAAATGGCTGCCGGAAGTCAAAACCAGAAACCGGAAGTCGAAACCGGAAGTCGAAACCGGAAGCTCCAAGGTCAAGGTTAGGTTAAGGGTCAAGGTTAGGTTAGGGGTGAAAGGTCATCGCGCATGCGCATGACTGTGGTGGCGGTGGGTCTATAACGTGACATCTTTCCCTACTATTATAATTTCGTTAAGTAAGCGTTTTATTGATTATTATTATTGTAGTTAAGAAACCGTGTTATGATTGGGGAAGATTATTATTGCAACTCCCCTTATTTTTCACACACAACACACAACCTGATGTTGTAAAAACGCCAGAAACTGTTGCTAAACTGATGCTAAAAACGCCAGAAGAATCGCGCATCTTGCAATTCTACACAACAACTATTCTATCCCAAAAAATACGATCCACATGTACTAGTATAAGATAACCTATCATTTTATTTGAATTTATAATCGTGCACCCGTAGTATAATAGTCACACTTTTTATCTAATTACATGTTTAAAAGCAAGATATGTGATAACTGAACAAAATCAGTTCACTAAAGGTTTCACGAATCTAAAATATTTCATCTCATTTATTAAATTTATATTTACCTTAGATATTGTATCCCAGAAAACTATGTCAACTGAAGTTGGAGATTCATTGGGTAATAAATTATATTCAATATGAAAATAGCCTTTCGGAGCTCCAACTTCAAATACGTACGGCGGTTTTATAACTTTTGGGATTTCTTTCTTTGGCTTTTCTTTCGATTTTTTACTGCTTTTCGAACGCTTCGATTTGGACTTTTTTGAACGTTTGGATGATTTAGATTTTTTGCTACTTTTCGATTTATTTCTCTTAGATTTTTTAGACTTTCCATGTTTCGCATCAGCATCTTTCAAAGGGATTGCCAAAAGTATTCCAAATGTAATTGAAACCATAATTATCATTAAATTTATAACATTTAATAAAATAATTTGTCAAAACCAAACAATGACAACGTCAAAATTATTTTACTTACAGGTTTATTATAAGTAAAAAAATGAGAGACCATATAGAAAATACATAAACTAAGTTAAGGATTAACATACGCATCGCCTAAGGCCCCTAAGGGGAAACATCTTATTTTTAATTTAATTGAGAGTTCAAAGTTTTAAAATGCAAATAGTATGTAGAAATAGCTTCTACCATTTTTTTGTTTGTTCGTGCGCTCTTTTTTGACTCTAAATGTTCTCCGTGCGGCTGTTCTTGTTTGTCTGTATTTATCCCTAGTGTGCTCATTTGAGTCTTGCAGCACGTCCATTCTGGCTATTTTTCTTGCGCTTATCTTCTCTTCACACCCCTTGTCGTACCACGAGTTCCTTCCTTTAGCCTTTCTTTTTCCCACTATCGTTTGTGTACTTGCGATTATTGACCTCTCTATGTTCGTACATATTTTCGCAACATCCTCTTGTCTGGATTTTGCCCCTCCAGTTGTACTGTTAGACTCCTCTGGTATGCTTGTTTTTTGTTGTCGTCTTTAAATGTTTCAGTATTTCATGTAGGGGCTTGACTGTGTTTTGGTACTTTGCTTAGATATTCTTGCTCGCAAATTAGCTCTAACCAAAAAATGATCACTATCAGCATCCACGCCTCTAAGGCTTCTTACGTCGGTTACATTGCTGATATACCTTGCATTAACCAATATATGGTCGATTTGATTTCTTGTTACTCCATCGTTGGATATCCAAGATTGCTTATGGATATTCTTGTGTTGGAACATTGTTAATTTTATCAATAGGTTGTTGGATGCTGCCATGTCCACTAGTCGGGTTCCGTTATCGTTACAGTATTCATGCAGGCTATGTTTGCCAATTACTGGCCTAAAGGTCTCCTCTCTTCATACTTTAGCGTTGAAGTCTCCCAACATTATTACCATGTCATGTTTGGGTATTCCGTCTATAGCTCTTTCTAGTTCATCATAGAAGGATTCCTTACTTAGGTCGTCTTTTTCTTCAGTTGGGGCGTGTATGGATAATATCGAATAGTTATACCACTTGTCTGGAAATCTGATTTGACAGATCCGTTCATTCACAGGTCTAAACTCCATAACAGATCCTATCAGGTCTTCTCTCGCACGACAAAACCAGCTCCAAATTCGTGGCGTTGGTTTCGACTACTATAAAATACAGCAGATTTTCAAATACTCTGGTGTCCTGAGTCCCTCCATCGGATCTCCTGTATTGCCGTGATATCCATCCCGATTTTCCCTAACTGTTCTATCGTCCTCTGCGTTGCTCCTAGCCTGTGCCAACTTAGTACATTCAGGGTCATATCCTTCTTACATACCCATGGCCGTTTTCTTGTGTTCGTCCAGTTCCGAGGCGAATCTTTGGTTTTCATAACAGTATTTCTTTTTACAAGATCGGGTTGTTAGCCCTATGCTCAACCGTCCTCCTTTTTCCGGGCTTGGGACCGGCAGTGATGTCTCAGAGCTACTCAGTTCACTCATCCCCATTGCAGGCGGAGTATTTTGCTGTGGTTGGCATTACTATTAACTCCTTTTGCCCTTTTTTGGAAGGAGTAAAATTAAAACTCTGGCACATGCCATAATTTCATGGCCAAATGCTAGAAGAACTGGAAACAAGTCGAACAAATAACCAAACTAGGAAATTTTTTCAAGAAGTGAGAAACGTTAAAGGAGGCTTCAGACCAAGGACTGACATGCTTCTTAAAACAGATAACGGAGGACTAGTGACAGATGAAAACGCGATTTTAGAGACGTGGAGAAGCTACTTCGACCAATTACTAAACGCGCAGAAGGACCAAGCAAGAGGTACACTCACGTAATACACCACAGATCCACTGGTCGAGGAGCCAACCCTTGAAGAGGTAACGAAGGCGATCATGAGAATAAAGAATAACAAAGCGCCGGGTAAGGACACAATACCGGCAGAGTGTCTCAAATATGGAGGAGAAACTCTTATCAAATACTTCTACACCCTCATACTCTAGATTTGGAAAGAAGAGAAAATACCAAGTAGTTGGAAAAAGAGTGTCAGAACTGGGAATTCCGAGTTAACTTGTCAGCTTAACAAAGATCAGCATGGGAGACTCCAAAAGTGCATTACGGATCAAGGGAAAGTTGTCAACCTTTTTTACGATAAATAATGGCCTGAAACAGGGAGACGCCATCTCCCACTCCTCTTTAATATAGCTCTGGAGAAGGTAGTGAGGGAGGCAAAAACGGAGACACTGCCATTTAGAAATCGGGGCCCGCGTCTTATATTGGCCTTTGCGGATGACATAGACATCATTGGCAACACAACCAGGAACGGTAAAGAAGAATTTCAGAAAATAGAATCTGCAGCGGAAAATATGGCCTAAAAATAAACGAGAGTAAAACCAAGTACTTGACCACATCAAGGACTAAACGTAGGGATAGGATAGGACAAAATGTGACGATGGACCAATACAACTTCGAAAGAGTACAGGAATTTAAATATCTGGGTGCCACTATCACGTCGGACAATGATATGGCCAAAGAAATAAACAACAGAATTCAAAGTGCCAATCGATGTTGTTTTGCATTGCAGAGAATAATTAAATCAAAAAATGTATCTCGGACGACAAAAATAAGAATATACCACTCCATTATAAGACCGATTATGACTTACGCCTGCGAAACCTGGACAATGACAAAAAAGAACGAAAACAGACTGTGAGTTGCATATACGGGCTTATAAGGGATGAAACTACACAACAGTACCGCAGTAGGAAAAATAGGGAAATAGAAGAACTATATGACCAACCAGACATGAGAGAATGGCTCAACTCAGAAAGACTGAGATGGGCCGGCCATGTAAAGAGACAGGAGGATGGACGATCAGATCTTAGATCCCTGAATATTATGGAAGCGGAGGAGCTAATGATGGACAGAGTCCAATGGAGGAGAGTTGTTGAGTCAGCCAAGAACCACCATGGGTTGTAAGAGCTACACAGAGAGAGGGAGGGAGAGAGAGAGAGATGTAGAAATAGCAAATATTTTTTTAAGGAATTTATAGAACAGGGAACCCAAAGAGATATTGTATTATATATTTTATTAAATACATGTAATGAATATAATGAGTACTGACTGTATAATGAAATTAAAACTATATAATATAAATACCACTGGATTATTAATTCTAAAACCACTATTTATCACATATTGAAATACAAATCTAATTGGCTGCTAATCAATATCCTTTGGTTATGTGATTTACTATAATACATATTGTATAATAATCCTATTGTATAATGATTCTGAATAATAATCCTAACCCTTTCGCTACCCACCAAAATATATTATTTGGTGCTTGGGACATATGTGTCCCTATGTCCCAAGCACCAAATAATATATTTTGGTGGGATTTAATTGTCAGTAAATATTCATAAAGCATTGTCCCATTGGTATTTTCATAAAATAGGCAAAACCATGCACTTACACTGTTTAGTGTATTGTTTAGTTATTCCGCAGTTTTTCATCTTGACGGCTGTGTAACTGTGCTTATGTCCGTTCTACCAGATTGATTTAAATAAAATAGATTGTTAGGCATTCTCAAAAGAAAAAGGTAAGAAATTTTCAGTTCATTTATGATCAGAACATTTACAGAAAAATCACCTTGAAATGTTATGATGGGACTCATTAATCCCATTGGTATTTTATAGCTACAATTTTTATGACTTTTGTGATGAAGTACTATTTGCATCCCATCATCCCATGGGATGGGATAGAATATAACCCTGACCTGTACTGCACGCCAACCAGCGTCAATAACAATCGCATAAAATTTATTCATCCAATATTCGATTAGAAGTATACAAAACTCAACGTACAATAAATTCTACAATAAATAGCTGGATAAATACAAAAATAAATTAATCAATCCAAAATTCGGTTGCTTCGTACAAAATAAATTACTTCATCCAAAAAAAGGTTAATTCCTCCAAAATAAAATGTAATCATCCAATAATTGATTTTTTCTTACAAACTATGATTTTTCCTTACAATAATCGATTGAATCGTTCAACATTTTCGAAATTCACCCAAAAAATGTTTTTTATTTTACTTAATAAGTGCAAAATGCAAATTTACGTGTGTATTTAATAATCTTCACACTTTTATTATATGCATAAAAATACTGAAACGAAAAAACTGTTCACCTTATTAATCGGAAAATAAATTGCATTATTCTATCTGCTTATATATAGTATATATAGTGCTTCTTATATATAGTGCATCTATCTTCTTCTTCTTCTTGTTTCCAATAGTCCTACTTTGGACCACGATTGTTCAACTATTCAGGTTTGATCTTTGCCCAGTATTGTCGCATCTTCTGCCGGTGTAGCTTCTTTCCCTCTTCTGTTCATTGGGTACCTTTACTTCGGGGTTTTTCCTGAAATCCACAGACTTCCTTCAGTGTTTTTCCTGAAATTCACGGACTTCCTTCAGGATGCATCTCACAGAAGACTGTCTGTTTTGGAGATCTGCTATTCCCACTTCTAGAACATCCTTCTCGGTTTCTGTCAACCAAGTGGTACGAACCTTCTTGTTTTACTAGAATGTGAACAGACTGTTGGTTAGTCGGTTTGGAGTCAATCTTGCAGCTTGGCCATAGAAAGCTACCCTTGTTTTTCTTGCACAGTCAGAGAGCCTCTCAATATGTTCGTAGAGCTTAGAGATATGTCGTCTTCGGAATTCCCCATCTTCCCTTACCGGGAATGCCTAGGATCTTCCTGATGATTCTCCTCTCTCTGATTTCCAATTTCTCTACCAGACCTCTTCGGTTCAAGGAAAGACACTTCATGGCATACACTCAGGGGTTTCGTGACTTTATAGACACAAACATACAACTGAAAATGTTCAGTTACCTAATTCAATTTTACGGACTAAAAAATTGCAAGCACAATTGCTATTAACAGTTCAGAAGCTCAAATTACACAATTACTGTACAAAAATAAATGAATGAAAAGTACTCATTTACCGTTTTTTTTTTTTCTTCGCAATATTAGCGAGCCGGTTGTTCAAAATTTGGCAGCCCACCCCTGCATACAGTGGTTCTGGTCGTAAGACTGATGTGTTTGCACTGTTCTCTTTCGTTACGCGCCGCGTTAGTTAGAAAAAAAATATATAGGCAGTCAGGCACTGCCGACTGAAGTGAAAACTTTTGAAAAAAAGCAGCTTTAAAACTGGTTTTAAAGATTTATTAATATGTTAGATATTTATCAAATTTGATACATAATTTGTTAGTATTGTTTTATGTAATTCTGGAACATAACTCACTTCTGAAGGAGAATGACTGGTAATGTCATCATCATAATAAGAATTTGAATCCGGAATGTTGGGTTGATTCTGTGTTGATAGGTCAGCAAAATGAATTGGTATGATATATGGCACATTTCTTGTTGATTGGTCTGCAATTTGTGAGTTATGGAAATTTTGACTTTTAGAAACATACCTCATAACTGCTTTTGAACATTTATCTGTATGTAAATTAATTTTTGTTTGGAATATTCTTTACGACGTTTAATTTTTTCCTCCTCGGCTGTGATTGTTCGATGTTTAGAAATTTCTGAATTAACTATTGCAAGAGTTTTTTTTTCTTATTCTTATATCTATATCGCTGACTATTAATTTTATTTTGGAGTTTCTTTCCTTTGGAGAGCACACGAGTACATTTGGTTGCCTAAAACTTTGAAGGGTCTGATTCGTGATTTACCATGAATTCTTCGATACAATCCAGTAATCTGAACATTCCAATAGTCCGGCACTAGTAAATCTACTAGTACATCCGTCAAAAGTACTTACTCTTGTACTGCACACTAATTCTACGGGTTGATATTTTCTTAGAGGCACTGCGTTCTGTCAACACTGTCAAAAACTTTCCAATAATCCCGCACTAGTACATCTACTATTACATCCGGTAAAAGTACTTACTCTTGTACTGCACACTAATTCTACGGGTTGATATTTCCTTACAAACGCTACGTTCTGTCAACACTGCCAAAAACTTGGACTATTATGTTTGACGTTCAGAGCCAACTTTAAAGACATGCGTATAGATGCGTTCTTTTGAACACATCTTTGAGTAATAGATTTTTTTTCAATAGAACGCAGCTATTGATGACGATGACGCAAATGTATGATTTTACCCTCTACCCAAATGTCATTCAGCGCGGCTATAGAAGTTTGCACTTCAAAAATTTGAAGGAATCAAGTCCTTGTTTATAAAATTCGTTTATTGTGAAGATATAATTGTATTTTGTATAAAAAAAAATGTTTGTAAAGAGCAATCAAATTTTGGATGGATCAACCTTTTTTGTACAGTTAAACCTTTTTTGGGTGAATTGATTTTATTTTGTACAAATCTATCAATTATTGTACTAAACCATTATTATTTGTAAGATTCAATCGATCATTGGGAGTGTATATTTTATTTTGGACGAAGTAACCTTTTTTGGATGAAGTAATCGTTTTTTGTATGAATAAACCAAATTTTGTATTTTGCCAGATATTATTTGTAAAAAAGCATCTATTTATTGTACGCAAAAAATCCAAGCCTTTTATTTTGGACGAAGTAACCTTTTTTTGGATGAAGTAATCTCTTTTTGTATGAATAAACCAAATTTTGTATTTTTGTAAAGATGTAAAAAAACATCTCTTTATTGTACGCAAAAAATCCAAGCCAATAACAATGCATCCCTTCCGGTCCAACTACAAGTTCTTTGCGATTTCCCACCCAGCCAGCATTGCACAGTCATAATAGTAACGGGCACGCAAATACCAATAAACACGTCCTCTCCTCGACGAAGGTGAAACTTTAGGAAGGCTAACTGGGACAAGTTTTCTGAAGATCTAGATAAATGCCAAGGCTGGATGCCACCACAGAGTAAAAACTACACTAGATTCGTGCGAGCAATCATATGCCCGCTAAAGGTGTATCCCAAGAGACTTTCGTAAGGAGTACATCCCTGGATGGTCACAGAATAGCATAAATATATAATAGGATAAATAAATCAAAAGAATCTTTTATAAAGTACTTTTTATTAAAATGCACCAAATTTTTTTTCCATATTTGCTATAAACAAAAGAGTGGAGCGTTAAACTATATTGACGTTATATTCGTGAACGCTCCACGGTTTTATTTACAATCAACATTGAAAAAAAAGTCTCCTTTTTAGTACATTTTTATAAAAACGTGGGTTTTAAGAAGTTTTTTTTTACATTCTATCTTTATTAGCACCTTTTCGGCTTTCTGACTAGTTTGTAATTACACTTTATATAATACGTCGCAAACACATGTAGCAATTTCAAATTAAAATGTAGGTAGTCGTGCCATCTGGGAATTAGCGCCTGTACCATTAAATAGATAGGCTTTAAAAAAGCAGAAAGCATTTAATATATTTAAAAATCAAATTTTGTAATAGCTTGAATTAATTTTTACTCCAAAATGTAATAATACGTTTTTCTATTTCTACAAAGCTTTTATGTCATCTATGTAAAGCCATATAATGGCTTCAAAATTAGCATTTGTTCTTCAAACAGCCAAGGCGCAATTATTTTACCAGCAAAGCCTTTTTTGACGCCCTTTCATAGCATTATTATATCATCAACAATAATAAAGATTAAATCCTGTAGTCCTATATTTTTAATTTTATTTTTTTAATTTTATTCTAAGAAATATACGGGTTGCCCCATTACAGATTAAGTATAAAACATATATAGATATACATATATACATACATAAACACATACACACACTCACACAAATATATATATATATATATATATATATATATATATATATATATATATATATATATATATATATATATATACATATATATATATATATACATATATATATATATACATATATATATATATATATATATATATATATATATATATATATATATATATATTTTTTAAAGGAAAGTTTGGTTTTATTTGCAGTTAAAGGCAAATTACTAAATAACATTTCGCTTCGCACTTTACACTGGAATCCGCTCTCGCATTTCTTCAGTGTAAGGGCTTTCCGTTCTACTTCCTGCTGTCTTTCTCCTTGGTTTCAACAATCTTCCGAACGACGGTATATATTTCTTTCCATGACTTGACTCTGACTCCGATCCTGTTAGCCCCTCCATCATGTTGTACGCATTAAACGTATGTCCAGTGGTATGCGCGAAGTTCGTTCTGTCTTGTGTCCAGTTCGGGCAATCAAAAAGCGTATGGTTTACATCGTCTACCTCACCGCAGTAATTACATCCGTCCGTCTCTGCTCTCCTGCGATCATACAGATATTTTCTGAAACACCCGTGGCCTGACAAAGCTTGAGTTAAGTAATAGTCTGTTTCACCATAGTTCCTCCTTGTCCATTTTTCTATATCTGGAATTAAGAACCAAGTCCATCGTCCATAAGTTGCATTATTCCATTTTTCTTGCCATCTCCTCATCAAATTTTCTCTGGCTTTTACCTTTTTGATCCCGTTATACTTTTCCTGTCTTTCTTTGATTTGGAGTTCTACCGGAGGAATTCCTGCTATAACTCCCACCCCTTCCGCTGATATTGTCCTGTATGCGCAGCATGCTCTGATACACAGCAAACGCACGATTCTAGTAAGACTAAGAATTGTTGTTTTAGTTTCTGTAACAATATGCCAGGCTGGTGCTCCATACAATAATTGGGACTGGACCACGCTAAGAAGTAGTTTTCGTTTGGGTCCTTTGGATCCACCGATATTTGGCAGAAGACCAGCGAGAGCATTTGCTGTCTTTTCCGCCTTCTGGGTAATTTTGTTCAGGTGATGCTCAAAGGATAACTTGGTGTCCAGCCATACTCCCAGATATTTTACAGCTGTAGTAGGGGTTACCGTAAAACCTTTGGCCTTAAAAGTGATCAGGGATGTCGTTCGTTTGGGTGTTAAAAGTACTGCCTTCGTCTTCTCTGGCGCCAGTTGAAGTTGACGCTGCTCAAGCCATTTTTGCACTCTTTGTAGCCCCGTATTACCTGTATCCATTAGGATGGATTCTTCTTTTGCGGTTACCACCAAAGCCACGTCGTCGGCGAATCCAATTAAGGTTATTCCCCTCGGCATTTCCGTTTTCAGCAGGTCGTCATAGAGTATATTCCACAGAGTGGGGGCCAAGACTGATCCCTGTGGTACACCACTGTTTATCCTCATTTTTTTAATTTTTCCTTCTGCCTCTATGATGAGCTCTCTTTTCGATAGATATGACACTAAAATATTAATAAGGCTATCCTCTATCTTCCTGTTTCTCAATTCATTTAATATTTGTTGCCACGAGGCACTGTTGAAGGCATTCTCACATCGAGTGCTATTACGGCATACAGTCTCCGGTGTCGAGCTGAGTAGGCACTAGCTTCTCTGGCAATTTTAATCACTTTTATTATGGAATCCACTGTCTGTCGACCTTCTCTAAATCCAAACTGATTGTCAGACAGGTCCCCTGTTCGTATAAGTTCTTTTTGGAGTCTAGCTAATATTAATTTTTCGTATAATTTACCCTCTACGTCCAAAAGGCAGATTGGTCTAAAAGATGAAGCATTTTCTAAAGGCATTTTACCCCTCCTTAACAAAACAAGTTTCGCTCGCTTCCACTCTGCTGGGAATTTCGCCTCGGCTGCCAGTTTATTATATACGGCTAATATATAATCCGGTCTTTCCGCTGCAACTCGCTTTACCAATTCTACTGGAATATATCCTGGCCCTGGTGCTTTATTGTTTTTCAATTTTTGGCAGGCTATCTGCAGTTCATCCGATGTGAAGTCGACAAAACTAGCGTCTTTATTACAAATAAAATTTACTTCCTCGTGGTCTGGGAAAAGGTGATCAACTACTTTTTCTACTGTTTCTATATTTAGTTTCAATGAAGGTGTGTGCCCTGTCAGCCTTTTCTTGATCGTTTTGTAGCCATCCCCCCAGACATCATTATCTATATTCTTACAGAGAATTTTCCAGTGTTTTATTTTCTGTTGATCCATCTTGCTGACTTGCCATCCTTTACTTGAATTTCTCCTTAAATTATGTGTCTGTTTCTCTGTTTCCTGGTTGATATATCAAAAACAATAAAGTTATGATCACTTAGATTCGTTTTCACTCACTTCCCATCCGTTAATGCTTGTTCTAACGTCTTCTGTTGTTATTGTCAGGTCTAAAATTGAGGAGTAGTCCTTTCTTTGAAACTTAGGTTTCTGTCCATCATTGAGAATAACTAAATTATTAGCTGCAACCCACTCTGTAATGATTTGGCCCCTTTTGTCCGAGAGATCCATACCCCATTGCGGTGATTTTGCGTTGAAGTCGCCAGCCACAATAGATTTTTCTTTTGTATTTTTAATTTCACTTCCGATTGCATGCAACATTTCCTCAAGAGATTGTATGTTGTCATTTCCAGAGGAATAACAACTATAAAGAGTAAAATCTGATGTTTTAATATATGTAAACCCGGGGCCTTGTCCATGTTTTTTAATTATAAGATCGCAGTCTACTACTTTTATTGCTGTGTCCATTTGTTCGTCGTATAACCAGTCCATTCTGTTTTTAATAGCCTTGCGATTCGGTTCACTAAGAACTAAGATTCCTGCCGCTATGTCTTTGGCGGTAGCAAGCGCCATATCGTGAGCAGGCCGGCTCCTGTTCGTGTTAATTTGTAATATTCTTATTTTCTTTATGTTCTTGTCGCCTACCTCCATTGTTCATTGGGCATTTGGAATTTCCTGATTGATGTCCCTCTTGTTTACAGTGAACACAAAATGGCCTATTTGTGCATTCCATTGCTCGGTGCCCATCTTTTCCACACTTTAAGCACATGTGCTCTCTGTCTGGACCTTTACATTGGGTTTTAACATGACCATAATCCCAGCATCTGTAGCATTTAAGTTCTTTTTCTCTTTTGAAAAGATTTTGCAGTTTGTCCATCCAATTTTGATTTTTTCGAGACCAATGAATTTTATGGCGTCAGTTTCAGACATTGTAATTGTGACATTCTGTTTGTTTCCATAGGCTGGTCGTAGGGCTCTTACCTCAAATTTTTCGGGTTTAATGGAGGTGGATTTTGTAATAGCCTCTTTGATTTCCGCCCCTGTTACAACCTCATCCATTCCTTTTACATGGATTATTTTTTTGTTTGCTCGAAGAGATGTGGTCGCCCCTTGTATTTTCCCATGAATTTCTTTTTTCAGAATTTCGGCTTTATCAGCTCCGTCCTTCACTGTTAGCAGAAGTTCCCCATTTTTAGTTTTGATTTTATCTTCAATTTCTACACCGATTTCACTAGCGTTTACTGTTTGTCTAACTGTTTTAAGCAGATCAGCATATGACTTGCCATTCATTTTAATGAGAAGAGCTTCTTGTGTTCTAGGTTTTTTTGAAGTGTTTGCCAAGGGGTGGTTACTACTAATTTTGTTGAATATTGATGAATTTTCTAGTCGCAATTTGTCATTCGTTGTTCTAAACATTATAGTTTCTACATTAGAGTCTGCAAAAAGGTATTCCATTTGCCTCGCGAACATAAGTCCGCTTATTCCGTCTAACTCAGGTACGGCTATTTTCGTCTTGTTTTTTTTTGCATGTAGCTCTTTATTGATTTGAGCGATTTGAAGCAGTTTTCAGCATCGATTTCCAAAGTCACATCGTCGAGGAGTACCGGATAGTGTATTTCTCTAGACGTGAATGATATGTTTCCCTCATTATCAGGGAAACCTAGCGAGTATGTCATCATGGCCACTTCTCCTTTTGTTTTGTTTTGTCCTTTAAGTCCGTTTATACCTCCAAATTTATTAATTGCTGCCTCAACTGATTTGTTTTGGGTGTCGAAATTAGTGCTGCAGGGGAGTATAATTTCGTAATCTATTGGAGCCTCCCATATGTTTCCTTTTTCAACTTTTATTCTAGGAAATACTTCATTTGTCCAGTCTTCTTCTGGAATTTGATTAAAATTTTCGAACGTTTCTGTTTCTTTTAATGTCTTCTATTTATTCTAATTTCTGCCTTCTGACATTCTTCACACATACTTTTTTTGGTAAGTTTTGTTATTTTCTGCGCATGGTGTAGTTCCATGGATTTCACTTGTTTCCATAACTTTACATTTTCCTCGTGCATTTTCGACTCACTTCTTTCTTTTCCAGTTTCATTTGCTGCCTCTGTAAGCCAATCTTTCAGTTTTTTGCTCTGGAGTTGTTCGGCTAGTAGTGATATTTTTCCCGTTAATTCTTTTAATCCCTTTTTTGGATTATACAAGTCTTTGACTGTGTTGTCCATCAGCCTTATTTGTGTAAACATCGTTTCTAGAATAGATTGAAACACATTTCCTTCCCTCCTGATGTCCTTTGTATTCACTTCTGAATTCTGGGAATCTGAAGTTGGTTCACCTTGCTCCAAGTTTTGGTTTTCCATGGGAGATTTCATTTGATCCTTGCTTACGGTGTCCAAAGACTCCATTTGGAGTAAGAGTAATATTTAACTATGCTTATACTTTGTATAAAACGTTTGAATGTGTCGATAAAATTTTAATGAAATTCTATTGACAGCCGTCAAAAACTTTTCACCATCTTTTTCTCTCTTCGACTGTAATTTCAGCACATTATTTTAAAATTATTCGCTTTATAGTTATATCTTTCTGTGCTCTATAGATTTAAGATTTAACCTAGCCGATTATTCTTTATATATGTTCATGTTTGAGGGTGTGTGTATGTGTATGTATATATATATATATATATATATATATATATATATATATCTATATATATATATACATACACACACCCTCAAACATGAACATATATAAACAATAATCTAATATATAAATAATAACAAGCCGATTATTGTTTATATATGTTCATGTTTGAGGGTGTGTGTATGTGTATGTATATATATATATATATATATATATATATATATATTTATATATATATATATATATATATATATATATATATATATACATACACACACCCTCAAACATGAACATATATAAACAATAATCGGCTAGGTTACATCTTAAATCTATAGAGCACAGAAAGATATAACTATAAAGCGAATAATTTTAAAATAATGTGCTGAAATTACAGTCGAAGAGAGAGTATACGAAGAGTATATGAGTTTTTTGAGAGTTGGCAACGAACCATTGAACATATCTATATTATGATCATTAATAAATTTCAAGGATCTTTCAATAGGTAATATTTACCATAATTTAATATTTACCATAATTGGTGGCGTGGAACTTTATTTGGAAAGTATTATTACAACGTAGAATTCTATTAGGCATATTAAAGGTTATCAGAGCAATTCAGGGCTAGTTATCAATCCATTCAGTAACTTATAAATGAAGCTTATATCATTAACCGTCCTACGGTTAGCTAAGGAATGCATGTTGAGCATTCTAGTAATAGCAGAGTAGGTAATCATGATTTTCAATGTTTACATGGAGTTTGTATTCACATAACCTCAGGAACTTGTTTTGAATCTTCTCGATTGTGTATTTGTGAGATTGATAGTGGGGAGAAGACCAATGACATGTAAACCATCTTTACAGCGCGAATGGAGAAATTTTCGCAATTCCTTAAAATGTAGCCTAACATCTTCGAGACCTTCAAAGATACACTATTTATGTGGTCAAAAAGGTTAGACGTTCATCAAAATAGATGCCAAGATCTTTTACAGTTGCTGTAGATTTCAATATGTTATTGTTTAGGGTGTACTGTGAAGTATGTGTTTTAATAGATTTCGAAAAGCTTATGAAACAGCATTTCTGAGCGTTTAGTTGCAGATTGTTCAGATTACACCATTTGATAAAGTAATTTAAATCATCTTGTAGTAGCAATTGGACAGAGTGAGAGTTTATAGGCCTAAAAATTTGTAGGTCGTCAGCGAATAGTAAATATTTACTATGATTGAAGCACCTCCCTATATCATTCATAAACAACTTGAAGAGGAGTGGTGCACAGTGCGAACCCTGTGGAACCCCAGATGTCACTGCAATTTCATAAGATATAGAAGATCATATTTTGTCCCTCTAAATGCGCCCAGTCAAAAAACTACGGAACCATTTCTGTAGTACATCACAAAGTACAATGTTGTGGTCAACAATATCAAAGGATTTAGAGAAATCAGTATATATGGAATCAATTTGGATTTTATTCTCTAAAGCCTTCATTATTTCAGTCTCATGGATTAATAAGTTTGTAACAGTAGATTTTTTTTGTGAAAAGTTGCTGTTCATCGTGTTGCTGATCATCGATAATTTTTTTGCAAGAAAATGCAAGTTGGTCATAAACAAGACTATCTAAGAGCTTTCGAATGGCAGATTGTGTTGTTATACCTCTGTAGTTCTTTACATTATTTTTCTCGCCGGATTTGAATCTAGGTAAAATAAAGCAATTTTTCTAATAATTTGGAAATACTCCTGTGGACAGGGATAAGTTGAATATGATCTTGAGAGGATTGGAAATAGTAAGATAGCAGCTTTTCAAGAATAAATTGGGGATTCCATCAGGGATCCTGAGCTAAGTTTAGTTGTCTAATGTTATTCTGGAACATGGGATGTCTAGGTTGGTATGACTTTTATATTCAAAAGTAAAGTCTTTTTGATTACTATTAATGGTCCAAAAATAGTCTACAAAAATTTGTGATATTTCTAGACCACCATTAGCAGTTTGATCTCCATAATAGACTTGATCTAGAATGCTGTAAGATGAGTTTTTGTTATTTACAAACTTTCAGAATAAGTTTTCGGTAGTTGTTTGCATTGGGTACGTAAAGCTACAAATTCGTTGTAGCGCAGCAAATTATTTGATACTTTGTAAGATTTATATGCTATTTTTTTACGTTTTATTGTATGCTTTAACTCTGTGCTAAATCACTTTGGGAAGGTTGGGGTTCGATACTGCTTTAACGGCACGAATAAGGCCCTTGCCATATTCAATACTTGATAAAATGTACGACAACCTCATTCACGATTATGAGACAAAAGTACTTTATGGGCCCATTTAATTCTTTCATATGTGATTACTTCTTTGGCACCCGCCATTCACACTTCGTCCCTCTTTTAGGAGGGCGTACAATGTGACATTCAGAATTTTCCATTGTAGGTTCAATGTTCTATCACATGCGAGCCTGGGAGGAGGGCTTGGAATAGGAATTCCATAGTCTCTTTCCCATTGTCTCTGTGTTTACCGTTCGGTTTTATGATAGTACCAACCGAACTGGTCGGATTCTTTACCAGGAGTCCTGCTGTTTCTTGAGTATGGCTGTTTCAGATGTGCTATTGACATCTTCACATAGCCTCCTCCAGGACTCTCTTTTAGCTTTTCGTATTGATTTGTAGTAGTCAGTGAGTGTTGCCGCATATTCGGCCCACTTGTTATCTTTATTGCCATATTATAGAGTTTTCTGGTTTTGCTCTTTTTCTGCTCAACTTCCTCGCTCCACCAAGTTACTTCTCGTTTCCTGGTTCGCTTCACTTGCGGGCAGCTGTAATGATACGAGCTTTTGATAGCTTTCTGGAGTGTTGTAGAGACTTGCATTCTGTGCATCGGTTATATTAGTTCTTAATGAACTATTATACAGCTTCAGCTCTTCCCTATACTGCTCACAGTCGTTTTTGCGTGGATTATGGTACACTACCTCTGTCTTGTCAGTGTCCTTGACTTTCAGAAATATGTGGTACATACATATTTCTGAAAGTCAAGGACACTGACAATGGTCCAAAAACGACAGTTCTTCGGACACATACCACTTACTAACTAGTGCACTGATGTATGGCGACGCTAAAGTCATGTCTATAACCTCTTTCCGGCGTTTTGTTTGAAAGGTGGGGCTGTTACCGATGTTCAATATAACCATATTAGTTGACACTAAAAGTCTTAGGAAAGACTCACCTCTTTTGTTGATTTTGGTTCTCTCCAGACTATGTTCTGGGCGTTGGTATTCATTCCATGGAAAGGCTCGAGCAAGAACTACAGCATATAAAATGGGACGTCTTGGGCTTAAGTGAAACTAGATTGAAAGGAGAACTAAGCACACCTTAAGTCCGGACATCTACTCTACCAAAACAATTCAGAAACAAACAATCACGTAGGGGGAGTTGCTCTATTGATAAATAAACGTCTAAAAAATCGAATTACAAAAAAGAAATCAATATCAATCCGAGTCATTTACATCATGATACAAATTAACAACAGATATAGCCTACAAATAATGCAGCTCTATGCACCGACCAGCACATCAGAGGACCAAGAAGCGGAACAGCTATATGAGGACATATCAACTGCGAAAAATAACGAGAAAGCCAAATTCGTCATAATTATGGGAGATTTAAACTCCAAAATTGGACAAAACATAGACGAGAATATCCCGAACATCGGAAAATTTGGACTGGGCCAAAACAACAGCAGAGGAGAAATGTTAACTAACTACTGCAGAAGCGAAAACCTTTTTAGTGTGAACTCCTTTTTCTAGAAACGTCCACAAAGACGATAGACATGGAAAAGTCCAAACGGCACCACCAAAAATGAAATCGACTATATCTTAACCAACAGACAGAATATATGCCAGGATGTAACCGTCCTCAACCGATTCGATATTAACAGCGACCACCGAATAGTCCGAGCAACCATACAAATCAACACAAATTTCGAGAGGAACAATCTAATCCATAAACAAAAATACCCAACGGTAGAAGTACTGAGCAACAACCGAGAAGCATTACAGAGCGCTATAAAATCTAAACTAAGAGAACCCAGAGCACTAATAAACCTAGGAATCGACGAACTCTCTGAACACATAGCAAAAAGCATTCAAGTTGCAACAAAGAAAATATGCTCCGAGAAAAAAAATAAGGAGGGGAATGAAACGGGAAGTACAAGGCTATAAGGAAATCAATAGAACTATAAATAAAAACATCCGGAAAGACCTGAGAGATCACAAAACCAAGATTATTATGAATACAATCGAAGATAACAGAAATATGAGGGTTCTCAGATCTAAACTATCGAACGGAAGGCCGAAAACTTACAAAAAGAGTCAGCAATATAAAAGAGATCACAGAAGCTATCCAGGAATTCTACCAAAACTTATACACTTCCAGATCTCTAATTAACCAATATCAGAGATATAACATTTAAAACGTAGGATCGGAAGAAATTCCCGAGATAGACCAGGTAGAAATGATGGCAGCAGATGAAAAGCAGGAAAAGCTCAGGTGAAGATCAAATCACCATCGAAATGATGAAAAGGGGTGGAGAAGACCTCCTTCAAAGCGTGCGATTCCTACTGAATAAGTGTCTTATGGAAGGAAAAATCACAAACAAATGGCAAAATTAATTGCAACAGTTGCTCTATGCAGAAACAACATTGAAAATTATCGTCGTATAAGCTTTTTATCGCACTTATACAAGCTACAAACAAAGATTATAACTAACCGGCTAACACACAAAATGGACTCATATCAACCATGCGAACAAGGAGGATTTCTGAAAGGATTTGGTAGCACAGACCACTTGCAAACACGTCGCACTCATCGAAAAAAGTACGGAGTATAACATATCAATTCATATAGCCTTTCTAGACTACCACAACACTGCGTCGAAACATGGGCAATATTAAGATCCCTCGATAATGCGAGAATCGACTCCAGGACTCAAACCTCATCAAGCAGATCTACGAAAACGCGACCATCCAGGTGAAAATTGACGAAGATTCAAACAGAGTATATCCCAATCAAAAGAGGAGTGAGACGAGGAGACACGATCTCGCTGAAACTATTCACACTCGCCTTGTATGTCTTCAAAAACTTATACTGGAATGAAAAGGGAATAAACATCGACAGAGTACACATTAATCATCTGCGATTTGCAGACGATATTATAGTCATCAGCGGTACTGCAGAAGACCTCACAAACATGTTGCGAGAACTTCATCAAGAATCAGTAAAAGTCGGACTCGGAATGAACCCAACAAAGACAAAGATAATGAACCCAGAGAATATGGACTTAACTATTAATAACTAGCAAATCGAAAAAGTATCACACCACATTTACCTGGGCCACAACATTTAATTGGGTAAAGCAAACCAAACTCTAGAGGTGTCACGAACAATAAGCCTCTCCTGGGCCGTTTTTGGAAAATTAAGCTACATTCTCAAGTCTAGGGAGTTCCCGATAAACCTTCGAAGGAAAGTATTCGAATCGTGTGTACTGCCGGTCCTTACCTCCCAGTCAGCGTTGAATGTTCTAGGAATGTTGCAGCAATGTTCCGAAGGCTGCACAACATTCCGAATGTTGCAGAAACATTCCTGAACATTCCAGTGGCAACGTTGCAATGTGAATGTTGCAGCAACATTCCTACAACATTCCAGTTGCAACATTACAATGTGAATGTTGTAGCAACATTCCTACAGCATTCCAGTAAGGCTGCGCCAATTATTTTTTTCATTATTAATATTATCATTTATTTTTACTGTGATTATTTTTACTCGTCTCACTTTTTTTTATTCTTATACTCAAAAATGTATTATATTTTTACTTATTTTTCCGATCGTGGCAAATCAAAGTGAACTCATCGGAAAATATATTTTCATAGTTCTTCTTCTTCTTTTTGGTGCACCAGCTTAACTGGGACGTAGGTCACCTCCCTTTACGTATAATTGTGTTTGGTGTCTAGGTGTTAAACACACGCATAGGGGGCCCTTACGTCTTTTAACGTGGGCGCCGAGTCACATTTGAGGGAGGTATCCTCGGCAATTTGCTGTGATGTCTTTGCCAGAGTCATACATAAGAGGACGGTGGCTTATTACAATACCCGGATTCGAACCTGGGTCTTATGTCCCAGAGTAGTCCGATAACTTGACTACTAGGCCACCACCCTCTCATTTTCGTAGTTACTTTGCTATCCACGACTCTCTCAGCAGGGTAATAGACGTTAAAAGACGTTCAATTTTTGTCGCGGTGTGTTATTGTTTTTATACAATTTTGAATTCAAAGTAATGTCGTCAAAACGAAAACAAAGAGATCTTCGTTCGTATTTTATGGTGAAAAGAAATAAAGAAGAGGGTGAATCGATCGAAAAAAACAATCAATCGAATGAACCAATATCATCTGGGACATCTGGAAACAATGCCAGCGACTTATCATTGTCGACTCAAAGTCCATCAGGTACATCTTTCCATATGATTATTTTGTTATCTAGATAAATGCACCTAAAGGCACTATGCAGTGAAATGCCGCCGCCGATGCGTCCTTAATACGTGCAAAAATCGACTCTTTTTTCTGTCGTAGATATATTGAAAATATTGTTACAAATGACGGAACAGAGATACTGTGAAAGTAACAGCTCTTAATATTAATATTAAGAGGTGCTTCATCCCAAATTTCCCATTTCATTAACATGGAGAAAACTTTATTTATAATACCGTAGCATTTCTTATAGATATTAAGATCTGTGACTTTTACAGTATCTCTATTTTGTCATTTCCAACAATATTTGCAATATAACTAAGACAGAAAAAAATAGTCGTTTTTTGATACAGTCTATGTAATTAAATATTAAATATGTAATTTTTATAAAAACTATTTGAGAATTGGGTTGTTGAATAAAAAAAAAATCGATTTTTTTAATGTATTTTAAAACCTTATTATAAATAATTTGGATGTTCGATACGAAAAAGTTAAAAAAATATAATTTCAATTAATTATAAACAATTTTTAAGTGATAAAATTTTAAAAATAATCACGTGACTCCAAATGCGCCCTAATTTGTTTGTAACGTCGTAAGTGAGAAACTTCATTTAAACATAAACATTATAAAATGGTCGTTTTAAGATTTTTTCGGCGCACTGTTTAAAACCATTGGTTTCGACGTTTAACAATGTGCGACATGTAAAAACATTTTTTTAGTAGTTCTTTTTGTAGTAAACCCCACACGATGGTACGAAACAAGCACGATAACTTTTAATATCTGACTTTTAATATTTGATATATTTGACATGTCTACTACAACTACTTTATCAACAAAGTCATGCACGGGTAGAAATTACACATTTTACGTCACATGGGTAACCGGCCTGTTTTCAGTACCGAGTTCAAAAATATATTTTTTTTACTGATATATGTGAAAATGGCATTTTTTCCACGGCTTACCCTACATGAAAGTGACATTTTTTCATTCTAGAGACGAAAATATTTTCACATCTAGTGACGAAAATAAGCATTTTAAATTTATGATTTTCTCGATTAAAACACTAAACTAACCAAATTTGCATAGACTTTCTTATTAATTACATCAATTTCAATGAAATATTTTATGTAAAACCGTAAAACGAGCCTGAAACTATTTAAAAAACCGAAATAAAATTAGGACATTTGTCTTGAAAAGTATCACCTTCTATGAGAATGCAATGTTACCAGGGAAACGACCTAACCAACAATTAAATTTGTAATGACAGTTCTGACAGTTCGCTTCGAATTGGATTTATTAAAGTCGAATTATGGATTTTACAACCGAAATCAGTAGAAAAAATTGCATTTACTACTCGAGATGAAAGTGTTTTTTTTTGGTTCGGTGTGATTGCTAACTCGCTGGCGCTCGTGAGCAAACTCCCACCTCACCAAAAAAAAACGCCTGTAAAATATACTATTCAATTTGTTATAACTTTTTAATTTCAACGAAAAAAAAAATAGTTTTGTTATAAAACTTAAATATGAGCTTTCGATTTATGACAAATTGAAAATTATTCAAATACCCAATTATCGCGATTTTGAAGTTGATTTTATCAATCAGTATTATTTTAACGCATTAAAGGATTATTGATTAGCCATGTATTAATAATCTTGTACAGTAGTTAGTTTTTACCCAAAAATTAGTTTTATTAACATTTGCCACTATTTTTACCACTACTTTTTATAACATATACCACTACACTAGACTCTACTTCGTGTTTTTTTATTGCTGTTGCTACAATGTTACAGATACAGAACCACAGTCAGTACCAATTGCCAGTACATCCAATGCTTGCGCTGAAAATAGTTTTGATATTTCTCATATTATAGGACAAAGCCTCAGTGATAAGGACAAGTATAAATATTTGACGGAATCTTTAAATATCTGTAATCATGAATATCCTGTGCAGACGGAGGGTGGACAAAAAAGAAAGTTCCGATCTGATTGGCTAAAGGAATATTCTTGGCTAGTCTATAGCCAACAACAAAATGGTGCATATTGTTTGCCTTGCGTATTATTTTCTGGCCCAGATAGTGGGGGTAAGCATTCTGTGGCTCTAGGATCTTTAGTCACTCGTCCACTAAGCAAATATAAAAAAGCGTTAGAAATCTTCAGAAACCATGCCATTACCGATTACCACAAAATGGCAGTATTAAAATGTACACATTTCAAAAGTTCATATGAAAAACCGGAAAAGGCTGTCAATATTTTAATCGAAACTGAGAAACTGAATATAATTAAATTAAATAGAGAGCGGCTGATTCCTATAGTAAAGACGATCATACTATGTGGTCGACAAAATTTATCATTAAGAGGGCATCGAGATGATGGTACATTGAGTGATAGTGATGTAATCGGCCAAGGAAAATTTCGAGCACTTTTGAAATTTCGTATTGATGCAGGCGATTCGTCTCTCCAAGAGCATTTAGAGACAGCACCAAGAAATGCTACATATCTGAGAAAAACAACCCAGAATCAGCTGATTGATTGTTGCCATTCTGTCATTATGAAAAAGGTTCTCGACAGAGCCAAAAAAAGCAAAATATTATACTGTTCTTGCCGATGAAACAACCAATGCTAGTGGTACAGAACAACTCAGTATATGTATCAGGTATTGCAATATACAGAAGAGCACAATACACGAAGAGTTCCTATGCTTCCTGGCTGCAACTGACTTGACTGGTGCTGCGTTAAGCGATCAAATCATTCATGAATTAAATCGAGTGGGTCTAAAAATTGAGGATTTGAGAGGTCAAGGTTATGACGGGGGTCCCAACATGTCTGGAAAGTTTAGTGGCGTACAATCTCGAATAAAGCAGCTCCAACCGCTAGCGCCTTACATGCACTGTGCCGCGCATAAACTAAACCTAGCTGTCGTGAAGGCATGCAGCCTGCCAAGTGTTCGCAATATGATGGCAATAGTAAATAATGTTACCAGTTGTGTACGAGAGTCAGCAAAAAGATTGGAACTTTTCAAACAAGCTATCCTTAAAAAATACCCACAGGCGAAAAGAGTTAAGTTGCAAAGTCTTGTTCTTTGGCCCTATCTTACAGTTCCTTGAAGAAATCGACAAAACTTCTCCGTCATTGAAAAGTGCAAGTTTTCTGGCTTCTATTCAACGATTCGACTTTGTCTTATCTCTAACGGTAACCGCCGCTGTATTTGAAATCACTGTTTCGCTTTCACAGCAACTGCAGGCTGTTGCATTAGATCTTAACCTTTGTTATGAGATGGTAGAAAGTGTAGTAAGAACACTAAAAAGGTATAGAGAAACTAAATATGAAGAAATTTTCCAAGAGGCGTGTATTATTGTAGAACCTTTGGAGATCCCAGTCCAGTTACCCAGAACTGCCAAACGTTCAACTCATCGCTCAAATATAGAAGCACCTGATGCTAAGGAATATTACAGGTAAACATTAATACATAGGTGCAAGTGCAACCCTTGAATTTCTTACCCGTTCTTCTTAAGGGAAAACTGCCTTTCGACGGGTGGCACAATCAATAAATTAATAAAATAATTAATAGATAAATCTTAATAAGTTTTAATAAATAAATTTAATAATTTTAGTAAATATTTAATTTAATTCTTAAATTATTGTGTGTGTACTAAATACACACACTTTTTGTTTGGTGCAACATAATATTTTCCAATGTTTTTTTAAGCTCCAGTATAATGACATATCGTGTATTGTTTTAGAATAAACTTATTCCTCCCTTTCATAGACTTTGTGTTGGGACAGTTGACAAGTCGTTTTTCGAGAGCAGACCACCTTCTACCAAGTGCCATCGTAAAAACAGAAAATCTGACCTCGATAGTAGCAGCTGCACGCATTTACAGCGACGATTTACCTCATCGTCTCTCGTTATCGGGAGAAATAACTCTTTGGAAGGAACTATGGTGTGGAAGACAACATCTCCCCCAAACAGCAGCTGAAGCGCATCAAGAGACAAATGAGTTTTTTCCAAATATAAAAATTTTGTTTCAAATTCTCGCTACATTACCAGTAACCACTTGTAGTGTGGAGCGCAGCTTCTCTTCGCTTAAACTAATAAAATCGTACCTCCGTACGACAATGACCCAAGACAGGTTAACCGGTTTAGTTTCCATGTATATTCACCGAGATATCTCTGCTAATCTACAACCTAACGAAGTCATTGAGGAATTTGCGAAAAGTTATCCGAGGAGACTTATTATGCGTTAAGCAAAATTAAATTGTTGTTTTTTAGTTTCTTTGCTAGTCTTTACTTTACCTACCGTCAGCGAGGTCAAGCCCCCCCCAAATGACAATCCTGGATCCGCCCCTGAATGCGTGTATATACTCAATGAAACGTTGCTGTATTTATCTACGCTCTCTCTTCGTTCTGTACTCCTCTCTTCCACTTTTATGTAGTGTATTAAGGCGGGATTACGATGAACTTAACGTGACGAGATGAGACGTGATGAAAACCTAAAACGCATTGTTTTATATGCGGCCCATTACGATCGAGGTAATGTGAAGTATCCGAACTTAACGTAATGTCAAATCTACCAATGTCCAAAGTTTCACGTCGTGTCGCCTTATGTTTCAGCCAATCAACGCTCTCGATTCTTGCGCGCATGCACTCGAATTGAAGAGTGGCATTTTCCATTGTGTTGTTACATTCGCTTTGTTTACAGTTCGAAAAGTTGTATATAAATTAAGAGTTAAAAAATGTCGATTAATGACGTTTTGTCAGTTGAGTGTGTGCGGGCGTATCCTCAAATATATGATAAGGGGCATGCAGGTTTCAAAAAAAGACTCCGCATGGAAGAATGTGGCCGAAACAATGAATGGTAGGTTATGTTGCATCTTTTTATTCGAAATTTACAGTTCATACTTTATATATATATATATATCCTTTCTATCTTTATTTCAGCAACAGTGAAAGGATGTAGCTCCAGGTGGCAAACGCTTCGTGAGAGGTTTGTCAAAGAGAAGTGGATTGTTGAGCTTGATAAGATGGGTCAGGGGCAGTGGCATCGACTCGTCCAGAATGGCCCTTATTGCAAATATTGAAATTCCTGAAACCCCATATTAGGAAAAGGAAGTGTATGAATGCTTAGTCCCTCCTAAACGCGTTTACATAACCTACTTGTACAACAAACACGTTGCCTTAAAATTTAGTTGGCAAGGTCGTTCGAATAAGAAACGATGTTTTAGCCAATTGATGATGGCGAAATTACTCTGCAGTAAGTTTATTTCTTTAAAAGTGAACATTTTTATATTTTTGCCAGATATTTTTACTTATATTTTATATTGTCCTACAATTTTACAGAGACTAATGGTTGGAAAAAGATATAGAAGATAGAAATGACTTATTCAAACTCCAACAAGAGTGAGTCGAGCCAAAAAAAGCAAATGCAGAAGTTTCCTCCGATGAGAATAACAATAACAGTACATGAATTTAAAAAAAAATATTAAAAGTGAAAGTGAAATTTATTAATAAAAGAGAAGAATAAAAGAGAATAAAACTAAAAATATAATTTTCTATTTTTCAATATTCAATATATTCCTATAACATTCCTGCAATATTCGCAATATTCCTGCAACATTCATGCAATGTTCGCAATCTTCCTGCAACATTCATGCAATGTTCTTAATGTTCCCGCAACGTTCGTAATGTTCCCGCAACGTTCCTGCAACGTTCGCAATATTCCCGCAACGTTTTTGCAATGTTCGTAATGTTCCCGCAAAGTTCGTAATGTTCCCGCAACGTTCCTGCAATGTTCGCAACATTCCCGCAACGTTCCTGCACATTTCCACAACATTTCTGAACGTTGCAGGGAGGCGGACATAGTAATGTTGTAGGAATGTTGCGGGAATTTTGCAGCAATGTTTAACGTTGCGAAAGTAACATTGCTGCAACATGCATGCAACATTCAACGCTGACTGGGCTATGGTCTCGAAACAATGGCGTGCACTCGGAAAACATCGAATAGGCTACAAACCACACAGAGAGCTATGGAGAGGACTATGCTTGCAATTACCCTCAAGGACAGAGTTCGAAACGAAGAGGTCCGGAAAAGAACTGGTATGGCGGATGTGCTAGTGAGAGTAGCGCAACTTAAGTGGATATGGGCCGGTCACAATGTGAGGCATGACCCGGACATATGGACTAAGAGAATCTCAACATGGCGCCCGAGAGAGACGAAATGGAGCGCGGGCAGACCTCAGACACTATGGTGAGACAGTATAAAAAAGATTGCAGAAAAAAACTGGATCCAAAACAGGAAGAGGTGGAAATTCTTGGAAGAGGCCTACATCCAGGAGTGGATAAACGAAGGCTGAGAAGAAGAAGAAGATTTGAGGGGCTTATGCAGGTACAACCAGAAGTATTGGAGAAAATAGTTCTATCAGCATGCCGCCTTCATTACTAATTGGGCAAAATGTGTGAGTTACAAGATGATATATAATTGGATGGACCTTAAAAGGAAGCACATGCAATATGCCTACAGGATTAGAGAAAAAATGCAAAGAATATTTTGTTTTTCACGGGGGTTCCATGGCCAAAAAGTAGGTTCAGAATATTTATTATGTTACTCGATGATATGTCACTCGATTGTCTTTCCGACAGCAACTTGATACGTGGTGCTATTTATGTATTATAATAAAATAATTTTATTTTAAGGCAAAAAAAAAATAGTCAGTGGGGTCGAAAGAGAAATAGATTGGGACTAGAGTATTTTATCCCTGGACGAGAGTATTTTCATACAAAAAGTTATTAGGCACTAAATTGTATAGAATTACGCAATTTATGCTTGTGTAATATTTAGAATGCCAATTCTAATAATAAAATTCTCTAAAAGAATTTTCATTTTCTAAATATTTATATCTAGACTTTTTACTGTATTGTATCTAATTTAAAAATAATTATCTGGTCCATGATGATTTTAAATATTTAATTGCTAGTCCGGTCATTTTAGACAATTGAAATAAAGAAAATTCCGACAGAGCCAAATCTTCGTAGAGACCTTAGGTTTACCACAAGGAATAAAGTGTCAAAAGTCCCCATCAGTCCCATGTGAGTATAGGGACTTATTCGGGGCCCAAGGTCAAAATTTTAGGTTTTTTGGATTTTTCTTGAAAACGGTAAGTTTTATCGAAAAAGTACTTCAGAGCAAAGTTGTAGATCTTAAAATTCTCTATAAAAATGGTCCATATGATTTTTTCTCTAAGACCCACTATTTCCCAGATATTGCGCTTGTAAGAATCATGTTCTACATAGTATGCACACATATGCCACGTATATACATATTTAGGTACTCAAGCAAGCAAAAATGCCTACTCGTGTCTCTTTTATGTATACATTATACTATTCTAAGAAAATTTACTCTAAAATGACCGCCGGTCCCTTACCGAATCCCCTCTACTTGAATAACATCTGGCCTTGAAAAACATCTGCCTATTCTTTTGTCCATGTGGTGTCGTTCACGTATACCTGCTTCTTTTAGTGTTGAACGAGCAGTTCGAGTGACTATACGTATTTATTACAAGCGTCTACTATTGAAGTTAGTGCTGATTAATATTTAAAAAAAAATGTCACAATTTTGCTTTATTTGTAATAAACTTTTGACTGAAGATGAAACTGTTGTGGTCAGTCGTGGAATGCCAACTTTAATCGATGCAAGTGTCGCGAGAAGTGATGAGTTTGCTGATTATTTAAGAAGCCAAAAGTCCGTTACAATTCACGTGGATTGCAGAGAATCATACACCCGGAAAACTTCAATCTCTGCATCAAAAAGACAACGTGAGGAAGAACAGGCCAGTACTTCAAAAGTAAGTCCACCTCATACTAGAGCGCGAATAAGTAAATCCAGCTTTTGTTTTAAAAACCACTGCTTATTTTGTGGCGATGAAGCGGATGAAGAAGCAGAAAAGAAGAAAGTGAAGATTTATCGCAGAAAAATTCATAAAGTTTCTACACTTACATTCAAAGATTCCATTTTAAAATTAGCTAAAGATCGTTCTGATGATGTGTCAAAAGCTGTCTTTGCGCGTATTAATTTTCAGTATGATTTAGTTGCTGCTGAAGCTAAATACCATGACAGTTGTTACAAATCCTTCCTGAGACCTAATACTGGCGGTAAAATTGGCCGTCCTCAAAGTGAGGCTATAAACTCTGCAATGGAGGAAATTTTCAATTTCATTGAAAGTAGCGATGACTGCCAGTTTTCGTTAGATGAACTGAAAAATGTTTGCCAAAATGTAGCTTTAGAAAACGGGATTATAAAAATACGATTGAAATTAAAGTATGGTAGTAGAATTATTATTACAGAGAAGCCTGGAAAATTAACATTTATTTGTTTTGTAGACAATTACCAAGACATTTTAAGTCAAGCCTGGTCTGATAACAAAAACTTGAATGAAAAGGAAAAACGGTGGAAAACTTTAAAAGCTGCGGCAGAAATTATTCGAGAAGATATTCAATCTTGTATGTTTGATAATACTATGTACCCGCCACCGGGTAGAATGTTTGAAGATATAAATAACGATATTCCCGAATCATTATCTTTTTTTTTGGGACAAATCATTCTTAAAAATAAGCGTCATGATTTGGATCATTTAAAGTTAGTTTGCACAAATATTAGTCATAGCATAATGACTGCTGTTCGGCCTAGATCCTTCAAGTCTAAATTACAGCTGGGTCTTTCAGTTTTTTTCCATCGGCGGTTTGGTTCAAAACGGCTTATACAAATTTTCTCATCGTTTGGTTTATGCGCATCTTACAGTGAAACAATGAAGCAGCAGCAGTTTTCAGTCGCCCACCTCACATTTTATCACCAGAAACGGGCACATTTGTTCAATATGTTGCAGATAATGCTGATATTAATGTAAATACTTTGGACGGTAATAATACGCTTCATATCATGGGTATTATACAAATTGTAACTCCCAAAGATTCAGTATTACTAGAACAGCCGATGCCGCGAGTAACTGAAGTCCTTTTAGCTAAAGATTTTGCAGCCAAGGCTCATGTACCTATACAGGTTTATCAAAATACTGGCGTAGTAGGATATAGCAAAATAAATGTGCGAGATTTTGAATACGAAAATTAAACAAAAGTATCTTTTCTAAAAAAAGTTGATGTGATATGGTTCTATGGAAAATGTAAAGCTTTTCCTTTACCTGGTTGGAATGGTTATATTGAACACGTGACTAGCAATATTGTAGACTTTTCAAAATCAAAAATTTCATTTCTGCCATTTGTTCAACAGCCTGCAAGTAATTACAATACGATATACACAACTTTACTTGAAGCTTTTAGTGCTTTAGAAGATGCTAAACGTCACAACCATACAGTTTGCATAATTACTTTTGATCAACCTCTATTTGCGAAAGCTCGCGAAATTGTATCTGCTGCACCTGAAGGATCGGAATTATCAAAGATTATAGTGAGACTGGGAGGATTTCATTTGTTAATGTCATTTTTCGGCGCAATAGGATATATTATGCAAGGAAGTGGTTTAAAAGAAGTGCTTTCTGAGATTTATGCTCCTAAGTCTATAGAGAAAATGCTTAATGGCCATGCTTACGCGAGGGCAGTTCGAGCTCACACGTTACTTCAGCTCACTTTAGCATTAACAATATTAAAAGAACTAGCTATTGATGATGGTATGGATGCAGATCTTATAATTACAGTGGAAAATATCCTCGATAAAACTCTTTTATATTATGACATTGAAAATGATAAGGAAATATCTTAACTTTTACTTGATTTATTTAATAAAAAGTTAATGGAATATCAGAAACGAGGACCAACTGCACAATTATGGGTACAGTATTTTCGGATGGTGTCCATTGCAAAAGAATTTATAAGAGCTGAACGTATGGGAGATTAGCAAGCTCATTTGAACTGCGTTAAAGAAATGCTTCCTTATTTCCATGCATCGGGGCATTTACCTTACGCTAAGTCTGCGCACTTATACTTGCAGGATATGCTTCAATTAGAGGAGGTAATTGATCCTAGTGTTTATCGAAGGTTTACTGAAGGATTTTTCACTGTTCGACGTTCTGATAAACTCAGTTGTAGAACTTCAACAGATATGATTATCGAACAATCAATGATGAAATCCATGAAAACAGATGGTGGTATTTCTCGAGGACGAAGTACAAAAGAAAGTGTAATAAGCAAATGGGTTTACGGAATGCATGCAATGAATACAGTGTGTGACGAGTTGGAAGTTCTTGCTAATGTTCGAATGGACACGACAGATCAACATGTAGATGCTAGTGATTCGAGAGTTAAGAAAGATGCTAAAGATATTAAAATACTTCTTGACTGGTTTTCATCACATGATCCTTTTCCCGAAATTAATAAAATCTTATCTATTGCTTCAGGAGTCGTTGGTGACGATAAGATTAATTGTCATAAAGCTCGTGAAGTTGGGATTGCCTCGATGTCTAAAATGACTGGTCAAACTTTCAATCATATAAAATTGAAAAGCACAGATAAAGTACTTCCTCTTTTAGCTGTGAGTAGCACTGTGAAAGTTTACGACGAAGAAGTACCAATAGACCCAGTATTATTATTTCAACGTATGAGTGTCACTAAGACTTTTGAGGATGAAATTGAAACATTTTTGAAGCATATGATTTAGCTCCTTACCCGTTGTCACTCTTCGATGCAGCTGGAATGCGTAAAACAATGAAGTCGGCTCTTTACGATTGCTTTCAATCAGTCAATGCTGAGGTTGATTGTACAAACGCTGCTTAAGTTATTGATGGAGGATATCTACTACATCACGTTCTGTGGGATCGAGAAGAAACCTTTAACGTAATTTTTGAAAAATATGTTCAGTATTTACGTAGACATTATGGTCATACAGTTACGGTAGTATCTGATGGCTATAGTGACACAACAAAGAACATAAAAGCTGCAGAACAACCTCGTCGTGCTACAAAAACATCCTCAGGTACCGACATAATGTTTGACGAATTTATGACAGTTCCAGTTAATCAACAACATTTTTTTGCAAACATTAATAATAAATCTCGTTTTATTTCTATGTTGAGTAACAAATTAACAGCTGAAAATATTGCCGTGAAACAAGCTCCGAATGACGCCGATGTCCTCATAATTGAAACAGCAATAGAACAATTTAATGCAAGAAATACAACTATTGTAGTGGGTGAAGATGTTGATTTATTAGTACTACTCACTGCAAGGACTCCATCTGATAAAATTATTTACTTTTTAAAACCTGGGAAGGCGCAGCAACGGACAGAAATATATTCTTCTAAAAGTTTATCAGCTTATCCAAAATGCCAAAACTTTATTTTATTTTTACATGCGATAACCGGATGCGATGCTACGTCAGCAATGTTTAGAAGGGGCAAAAATTCAGTATTAAAATTATTTGAAAAAAATGATTTGATTGACTGCGCAAAAGTATTTACAGAAATTAATTCTTCACCTCAAATACTAATTACTAAAGGAATTCGGTTTCTTCTTGCGGTTTATGGAGCTCCAAAAAAAATTGATTGCATAGATACGTACAGATATTTAACATTTGTAAAAAATACACGAAACAAAAAGCAAGTACAGCTATGTTGTCTTCCTCCAACATCGGCATCTGCTAGTCAACATTTGTTTCGAGTATACTATCAAGTTCAGACATGAAATTGATAAATAATACTTTGGAACCGATTCGAACTTTACTGCCCCCTGCTCCAGAAAAACTTCTTAACACTATTTTTTGCAATTGCAAGAAAGGTTGTAGTGCCAAATGTGGCTGTAAAAAAGTAGGGTTGCAGTGTTCTCCAGCGTGTACCAATTGCCAAGGTGTCTCTTGCTCAAATGTTCAATTAAATACAAGAGAGGAAGATTCATGTGATTTTGATGAAGAGACAACTGATTCATCTTCATTTGAATAATTTCTAAGCGTTCATCAACAGGAAGGAGAAGAAGAAGAACAAGAAGAAATTGAAGAAAACATGATTGTTGAAGTTGAATATGAAGAGTATGAGTCAGATTAAAGTAATAAAAAAAAGTTAGAACGACAGTTAAACTCAGTAACCCATATCAATAATCTTCATACTATTAAATAATTATTGTTCCTGAAAATAACGTCATAAAGGTTCGTGGAATAGGCCTACCAGGGATACCACGTTAAAAAAAACGCGCCGAGTACACTACCTCACAGGTGGTGTGGAAATGTGTGCATATTATGTAGAACGTGATTCTTACAAGCGCAATATCTGGGAAATAGTGGGTCTTACAGAAAAAATCATAGGGACCATTTTTAAAGAGAATTTTAATCTACATATCTACAACTTTGCTCTGAGGTACTTTTTCGATAAAACTTACCGTTTTCGAGAAAAATCCAAAAAACCTAAAATTTTGACCTTGGGCCCCGAATAAGTCCCTAAGCTCACATGGGACTGATGGGGACTTTTGACACTTTATTCCTTGTGGTAAACCTAAGGTCTCTACAAAGATTTGGCTCTGTCGGATTTTTTTTTATTTGATCACTATTTTTATGTCTAAAATGACCGGACTATTGCGTAAATCAATATCTTTATAAAACAAATACAAATTTATTAATATTTCTGAATTATAAAACAGCCACCTAGTATTTCACTAAGTAATAATAAGATATAAGATATTTTTAGAGTTTGGTTTCACTAAAATACCTAATTCACATAATTATAGCTGAAATTCTTAGTTTTCTATCTATCCTACGTAAGACTTTCAATATCCTTTTTTGCTGATGTACACTTAACCGCAAAATTAACGCACCACATATACATTTCGATTTATTTTAATTGTGGTCAATATTATCGTACATTTTGAAAAACTTATTATGAATAGAACATATAAACAGAATTATTTCGATAATTATAACAAATTTGGCTTAAAAAAATTGTGGAGAAAAAACGAAAACCAAAAATATGGATTATTTAACAAAATTATGTAAAATGATAATTATTATTACACCCACGAATACAGCTTCTTTTGCAACGTTTTTGGCTTATCAATAACTAGTGTTACCACCTCTAGATGTTATTACAGCCTGACATCGCCATGGCATACTTTCAATTAGAGATCTAATCGTTTCTTGAGATATATCTTCTATACGCGGATAAGACATTGTCGCAGCTCGTCTAAGCTGTTAGGTGGTGGATGTTGACTTCTAACCCGGCGCCCCATTATATCCCAAAAATGCTCTATTTCAGGGTTCAGGTTTGGACTGCAGACTGGCCACTCCAGGACTTGAATATTAACAAAATTTAAATATTCAGTAACAATATGTGCTGCATGTGGCCTAGCATTATCCTGCATAAGAACGAATCCATCCCCAATGTAAGATGCAAAAGGTACCACAAAATGTTCTAAAATGTTTGTTATGTATCGTTCAGAATGCAGACGTCCACCATCAACAATCAAACTCTGTGCAAGCTGTTAAAGATATTCCACCCCATACCACCACTAAGCCACCTCCATATAAAGTGGTTTCTCGAATGTTACAAGTGGAATATCTTTCGTTTGACCTTCTGTACACTCTTGGGCGGCGATCAGAACTTACAAGGTAAAACCTTGACTCATCTGTAAATAATACCTGCTCCCAATCATGGATTTCCCAATCCACATGCCTCTTTACAAAAGCTATTCTGTTTCTTCGGTGGTCTACAGAAAAGTCTGGGACCAGTAGCTGCTACTCGAGGTCGTAAATTTAAAGCACGGTGTCTTCTTATGGTGTCTTGACTAACAGCAGTGCCATGAACCTCAGAAAGTTGTATTTGGAGAATTCGTGCAGTAGTGAACCGTTCCCTCCGTGTTCGAAGCATTAAAATTCGGTCCTCCACGGCATTAGTAGCTCGTGGTCTGCCTTGACCAGGTCGTCTAGGCTAATCTTTCTCTATAAACCTCTTTTTTTTTCTCTATAAACTTCTGTAGAACCCTACCGACCGTTGTATGAGACACTCCATATTTTCTACCAAGTTCGCGATTTATTAGTCCTTCATAGGACAAAGTTACAAGTTCAACACATTCATAACGATTTAAATTTTGTGTAGCACGTTACATTGCGAACAGATGTATTTCACAACTATTGATAAAACAAGTGAAAACCAATTTTAGAAGCGAGATTTAATTATTTGAAAAATATACTACTTATGAAAAGCTGCTATCACTTCGATATTAAATAAAGAGGACAGCTAAAACTTACAAAAGGCGTAACAATAAACATTATTATTATATTTTTAAATGATACACATATTATTTTCGAAATAAATAAGAATTAATAAGTGCGTTAAGTTTGCGGACGAACGATAATTTGCTTGTTAAACTTGCCTATTTGGTAGAATTTTTGGAAAACAGCAGATTGAATAAATCAATGCAGGGATCACAAATGCATCATTCATTTGTTCAAAAAGACAAGTTATGGAAGTCAAAATTAGAAAAGAATGAGTTGAGCAGACAATATTGAATCAAGCAAAAATCTTTTTATTCAACACTTGGATGGTTTAGTGCTGCATTTTTTAAATTATTTTAAAGACCTTGATTTCCTGTTAAAAGACCTTGAGTTTTTGTGGGTACAGAATCCATTTATCGACAATGGCGATGACGAATTTGAGCTGACAACCATTGAAAAGGAAACACTGATAGAATTATCATGCGATAGCCTACTAAAACAAAAGTTTCAAAATGGAACCTTAATTCAATTTTGGATGATTCTTAGCGGAGAGTATGAATGCAAGTGCTTCTACCGTTTGTAACGTCTTATTTATATGAAATAATATAAGGTAGTATTTTATAAGGTAGTGAGGAATATAATGAACTTTCAATCTCCAGAATCAAGTGAAGATAAGCAGCTCGATTGTGTCGAAGACAATGATATTTTAGACGAAGAAAGTGACAGTAAGACTAATGAAGTGGAGCAGGATACAGAAGAGGTAATGGGACTCCGAGACAGGTCAAAGCTGAAGAACCCAGACAGGTTTAAAGACTATGTCATGTTTGTAGAACACAATGGAGATGAGCCAATGACGTACCAGGAAGCCATCAGCAGCACTGAAAAGAATAACTGGCAAGAGGCAATGAAAACAGAAATGAAAGCCCTTGAAGAAAACGACACGTGGCAGCTTCAACTGCTACCACAAGGAAAGAAATTACTTAAGTCCATGTGGGTCTACAAGGTAAAGACGCATGCAGATGGTTCTATAGATAAATACAAGGCTAGGTTGGTCATCAAGGGATGTGCACAAAGGAAAGGCACCGATTATGAGCAGACATTCAGTCCAGTTGTGAGAGGTGCTACAATAAGGGCTCTACTAAGCACAGCAGCAAGGGAAAGTATGAAACTAATGCAATTCGATGCATCAACAGCATTTTTATATGGACAATTAGAGGAGGAACTCTACATGGAGCAACCAGAAGGATTCAATGATGGGACAGCAAGAGTGTGCAGGCTAACAAAAAGTTTGTATGGTCTAAAACAGGCTCCAAGATGTTGGAATAAACGTTTTGGGAGTTTCCTGAGAGACAAAGAATTTATACTGACTGAAGCCGATCCCTGTCTGTATGTCAGAAACAGTACAAGTGGAAAATTAATAGTGGCTCTATATGTAGATGATGGACTGCTACCAGTAGGGAAACAGACTTACTAAAGTTTGAAGAAGAACTCAGGTCAGAGTTCAAGATTACCTCAAAGCCAGCAGACTATTTCCTAGGGATTGAAATCAATCAACGAGTAGATGGAAGCATAAAAGTGACACAAAGTAGTTATGCAGCAAGGGTGTTACAACGATTCGGAATGGCCGAATGCAGAGCAGCAAAAACTCCAATAGTCAAAGCAGGGAAGGTAGATGATGTTTCGGCAAAATCTAATAAAAACTATCCATATAGATCTGTAGTTGGTGCTTTGATGTATCTGATGACTGGAACAAGGCCAGACTTAGCTTACGCAGTTGGAATTGCATCAAGAAGCCTGGAGAACCCTAGTGATGTGGACATTGTTGCAGTAAAGAGAATATTGAGATATCTTAAAGGCACAGTGGACTATGGGATCACCTATAAGGCAACAGGCAATTCAGACCAGCTGATTGCATACAGTGATGCAGACCATGGGGCAGATGACACAACCGGATGATCCACAACAGGAGTTATCTGCATTTTTTCAAGGGGAGCAGTAAGTTGGTTCAGTCATAGACATACTTCAGTAGCCATATCCACAACAGAAGCTGAAGTAGTTGCAGCAAGCGAGGCAACAAGAGAAGTTGTCTGGTTGCAGTGTCTATTACGAAGTATTGCAAATAACAACAAAAGCCCTGAGTTGCGAGTTGACAATGAAGCAGCAATCAAGTTAGCTCAAAACCCAGAGCTACACAAGAGGACCAAGCATATCCACTTGAAGAAGTGCCTTTCTTTGTAAGAGAAAAGGTGTGTGATGGTGAAATAACTGGCCAAGGTAGAAAGTGAGGATCAGCTAGCTGATGGACTCACGAAGGCTCTACATGGACCCAGATTGAAAAGACTATTTAATGATGTGGGTGTAAATGAACAATAAACATCTACTTGAACAAGGGAAGGTGTTGTATTTTGTGTCCTGTGTAGGTGTTTTTGTTTTTGATGGTTGGCAGCACTGAGCGGCCGGCGCAAAGCGGAAGTCGAGTAACGGTTTTTCTTTGGTATACACGTTAAGTTTATAAGGTTAAGTTTTATTTTCAATAAAGTTTTTGATAAATTATTCAAATTGTATTCTACATACTCCGAAATATTAAAAACAACAAACGGTACCCTAAAAATGTCACTCAGGTAGGGTAAAAAATGGCCGTGGAAAAAATGCCATTTTCACATATTGTATCAGTAGAAAAAATTATTTTTTGCTATTTTCTGACAAAAATTGTTGTTTTATAATAGGGATTATGCAAGTGATTTAAATTTACTTGATTTTTTTTATCCCCGATACTTTATGATCTTGACATTACACCTATACCATTATTTTCTCATTTAGTTTGTATTTAATGCCAAAAAACTTCAGAAAGTCCAAAATATTGTAGCAAAATTCAAAGTGCATTGGCGATCCATTGCTCGTAATGGTATGTGACGTGCATGTTCACATTTATCGGCGTCGATGTAGGTAGGGTGGACTATACACCTCCATTGAGACTTTTGAAAAAAACATTTTATCGGCGTACTTATAATAGTGTTCTACATTCCGGTACAATACAATATCTATAAAATGTTTTTTAGCTTTTTCCATTATCGAAGTAGCAAATTCAAACTGTAAATCCTTAACTGTCTATGCAAATAGTCATCACTGAATGTCATCCGGGTATGCGACGTCATCCAAAGCGCACGATAAATGGGACTGTTCAAACAGGTCAAATTTAATCGGTATTTTAAATATTATTTTAAAAATTAATTGAAAAAAAATGGATGGATATTCCCTATTGTATTTTCTAATGATTGGGCCGACACATTCAATTTTTCACTCTTGAGTTGCTCTGTAAGAAAAGAAACGACAATTAATGTTTTTAGGCCTAGGCCGCACTACGGCTAAACCGCCGTGGTTTTTAATGGGGTGATTTTGTGACTCAAGTAAACTAATACAAACGGCCTCACTTACGGTTTTTTTCCCGCAACTGATTTTTCCCATAGCGTACTATGTTTTTCTCGAGCAGTACGTTTTTTTTCCCGCGAGCGGTAACCGCAAAACCGCTCGAGAAACACACACTACGCTATGGGAAAAATCTGTGACGGGAAAAAACCGCAAGTAAGGCCGCTTGCATTATCTTACTTTAGTCACAAAATCAGTTGATTATAAACCGCGGCGGTTTAGCCATAGTGCGGCCTAGGCCTAATGTCGGTTCCCAATTCATGTAAGGCCATGGTCGTAGCTAGGGATTTTGTCTAGGGGGGCAGCCGTCTACTTGAACCAACCAGTTATTTAATGAGAGATCATAAATGATGCCTAGTAATAAATAGTAATGCAGTTCCTTCGCTCGCTTTTTTACCACTTGGCGTCTTAATTCCATCGTAAAATTGACAGTCTAATAGCTAAATCTGTATTAATATTAAAAAGGAATTGGAATTTGGATTAAATGAAAAAATGGATGAAAGTTTTATATAGAGTGAGTGTGGATTTCTTTTATAATTGCTTGTAGGCCCTATTTTTTCTTGACATAACACTGGCACCGTCATAAGATTGTGCAAGAATTGGAACATCGCAAAGTTGGTTTTTGATCAGTGCTTCCAAAATAAGCGTTGCCAATCCTTGAGCGTCCCTGGACATTGAGCAATCGATGAAATCGATAAATCTTTCTTTCACTGTTAATTGGTTTACGTATCGAATGATTATAGACAACTGTTCTTCTTTATAGTACCTTGGTTCATCGACACTCATGGAAAAAAACCAAATGCTTTCACTTCTTTTACAATTGCCTTTCTAGTTAGGCATGCCATTATTTCAACAATTTCATTCTGAATATCTGGACTGCAATAATTAAAATGTTTTTCAAAGTGTGCGGAAAAGTTTTTAACTTATTTCGAGAAAAGTTGAGCAATTCCAAAAAAATACTTCTATTTCTAGATAATGTGTCCTCTTGATCTTCTCTTAAACCTTAACGGATAAGGATCTGTATTTTGTATCATTTAGTTTCAAGAAGTATTCTCTATTTTGAATAACATTTTGCTCTTGTTGCCAAAACTTGTTGATGCACATCTCCAGTTTGTAGATATTGTTTGTAGGATACATAATTTACTGCACTATCAACATAAAGCGAAGACTCTGCGTGTTTTTTTAACCCGTTGCCAAGTTTCTTCTAATTGTTGTAACCGTTTTTTACAAATTCACAATAAAGGTGCAATAAAGTGCATTCGTCTCCTTTTGTATAGCCGCACTTTTCTCGCGTGGCGTACCTATAGTTTTGTACATCGTATGATGTTCGATAGCAATTCAAATATTATCTATTATTAAATAAATAAAAAACTATTTCTTTTATTAAACAAACTGATTTTTTACAAATACGTTTTTCAAAATTTGTGTATATTAACTAAAAAAATTATTATATTTTGTCACTCCAATATGTTGAAAGAATGGCCACATTTAAAAAAGAAAAGAATACAAACGTAGCTGGTTATTTTATATTTATTTCATATAAATATGTGTTGCCAAATACAGTGTAATCTTGATAATCCGGCGGTTGGTTAATCCGACACTTTCAGTTGCGCCCAGGCAACGTTTCAAAGCGCATCTGGTGAGGGATAGCGCAATTTGTAGCTAAGACCGGCTTCAACAGCGTAAGGTGTCTTCGCGGGAATGGACGAATGCGAGAGCAGACCGAGAGCGGGCAGTGAGTCGATGAACCCGTTTGAAAGATGTGCTAAACTAAACCGATCACCGATCCAGACGGCTAAGAGGTCGAAAAAAGAGGAGATGTCAGATAAAGGAAGAGGGGAGTGCAGTGCAGGTCAGAGTGAACATTTTGAGAGAATATTGCAGGAGTTAATAGAAATTAAAAAGGAGTTCACGACGGTAGACAGGAAGTTGGAGGAAATGAGACGGGAAAACAAAAGATTGGAGGAAAAATTGGAAAGGGTGGTGAAGAGACAAAAGGAGGAGGAAGAAGTAGAAAAGGACTGGAGAAAGGAATTGTTAGCAGAGTTGAGGTCAATAAGAGATGAGAATATGGAAATAAAGAATAAGTTATCGAAACTGGAGGAGGAAGCGGAGGCAGTCAAGGAGGAGAAGCGAAGAACCGAGAGTAAGTGGGAGGAGGAACGTCAGGCAATGAGAGAGGAGCTGGCTAAACTAAAAGACACGGAAGAGAGGAGACTAAGGAGGGAATTAAGAAATAACATTGTTATTTATGGAATTGAAGGAGAAGATTGGCGGGAAAAGGCAAAGAACATATTTCGGGAAAAGCTAGGTTTAAACGAAGGTTTCGGGAGTGCATACAGGCTTGGCTCGAATAGGGATAATAGAGAAAGTAAAGGCCCGATTATGTTAAAATTAGAAAGTTGGGAGGTAAAAAAGGACATAATGAGAAACAAACGCAAGCTTAGAGGTACAAACGTATTCATTCAAGATGATTTCACCCCTAAGGAACAAGGAATCCAGAAAGAACTGTTAAGGAAGGCAAAGGTACTCAAGGAAAGGGGCCACCAGATTAAAGTAGGATACCAAAGAATGGAAATAGATGGGAATTGGGTACCAGGGGACAAGGTAGCAAAAAACGAATAAACGACCAAAGAAAGAGGGGACAGTTACACAACGACGGAACGGAAAAGGAAAATGTAAAGCTAATGTTTTGGAATGTAGCAGGGCTCAGGAAGAAATTGGATAAGGTGGACGGGTCTTTTATAGAATTCTTGAGGAAATTCGAAATAGTTGGCTTAGTGGAGACCTGCGTTCAAGAGAAGGAATGGGAAGCCTGTAAAGAGAGACTCCCCAAGGAGTACAATTGGAGGATACAACCGGCACGGAGAGAGAGTAACTACGGAAGGGCAAAGGGGGGAATAATAACAGGAGTCAGAACAGGCATCAAGGAATCGGAGAGAATTCTAGAAGAGGTGGAGGGTCTAGTTTTTAGGGAGGTAGAACTGGAGGGGGAGTGGTGGCAGATAGCAACCGTTTATAATAATAAGGGACTCGAAAAAATTAAAGAGGGTATAAAGAGGAATTTAGAAGATATGGTAACGACAAACTTGCTACTAGGAGGTGATTGGAATGTTAGGATAGGAGAAGAGCAGGTCAATACGGTGGATAAGACGGGTGATGTGATAAGAAGGAATTCTAAAGACAAAATTAAAAATGCAGAGGGAAATGTTTGGTTGGCGTGGGTGTTAGAGAACCAATGGGATATTTTGAATGGGTGTATTGAGGGCGACTGGGAGGGAGAATTTACGTTTGTGGGTGCAATGGGTACCTCAGTTATTGACCTAATAATTACAAATGATGCGGCGAGACGGCAAATAAAACTGATGGAAATCGGAATAAGAAGTGAGTCGGATCATATGCCGGTAGTGGTGTCGTTGAAGCAGCAAAGGGAGAAAGATGTTAAGGCGGAGAAATGGGTGGCCAGATGGGATAAGGAGGCGACAGAAGAATACAGAAGGAAATTAGAAGAGGTAGAGTGGAACGCCATAGAGGATATAGACATGATGGCAAAGAAAATGGAATCTGCACTTGTGAAAAAGAAAATCAAAGAAGCGTTTCCAGGCCGAGCATGGTACGACGGGGAAGTGCGGAACGCAAAGCAAAGGTTTCGAGAAGCTATGAGAGAATGGAGAAAGGGAGAAGGGCTCAAAATGCACGTGCTGGAAGCGAAAACAGAATTGCAAAAAATGGAGAAGAAGAAAAAGGAGCTTTGGGAGGAGAAGGAGAAGCAGCGGGTACGAGAAATCAAGACGGAAGCTGAGCTGTGGAAATACGTGAGAGAGAATAGGAAAAGGAAGGAAAGATTACCCAAGAGCATTGCTATAGAAGAATGGCAAAACCACTTCATGAGGATGCTAGGAGGGGTGGAGATGCGGTCAGAAAGAGATGATAGTTCAGGAGATCGACAGAGAAAACAGGAAGAGCTCGACGAGGATATCACCGTGACAGAGGTGGAGGATGTTATTGATTCCCTAAAGCCAAGAAAAGCGGGAGGTTTGGATGGGCTCGGAAATGAAGCGTGGAAAGAAGCACCTGGAATCTGTAAGGAGAAGTTTACGGAGGAATTGAGAAGGATAGGGAGAGGAGAGAAAAGGATACCAGTCAGCTGGAAAGTGGGGATAATTCAACCGGTTTTTAAGAGTGGAACGAGGGACGCGCTAGAAAATTATAGAGGTATAACTTTGATGAACTCCTCATACAAAATATTTGCTAAAATCCTGGATTGTCGCTTGAGGAAGGAAATCAATGAAAGGAAGCTTTTGCCGGAAATACAAGCGGGGTTCAGAGAAGGAAGGAGCACGGTGGAACACCTGGTGACCTTGAGAGTCATCATAGACCAAGGAATAACAAAGGGATGCCTGTTTGCTCTTTTCATTGATTTGAAATCCGCATATGACTCGGTGAACAGAAGGAGACTTGACGAGTGTTTGGGCAAGCTAGGTATCTCAGAGAGTGTAAGAAGGAACATCAGGAATTTGTACGAGGAAACGGTCGGTAAGGTAGTAGCGAATGAATGGGAATCGGACTATTTTGAGGTGAGGAAGGGCCTGAGACAAGGCTGCCCTTTGAGTCCCACGCTTTTCAATCTGTATGTGGCGGATATGGAAAAGGTTCTACAGGCCGGGCAAGCTGGAGGAGTGGTGATTGGGAAAAAGAAGGTGTGGAGCTTGGCATATGCGGATGACATGGTGGTATTTGCAAAGTCGGCTAGTGAGATGAAGGACGTGATTGAAAGGCTCGGCAGGTATTTCGAAAAGAGGGATTTAAGGGTGAATGTTGGTAAAACAAAATGGATTCGGTTTAAAAGGGGTGGGCGATATAAGAAAGAAAGGTTTGAATGGCAGGGTACTGAAATAGAGGAAGTTAGTAAATTTAAGTATTTGGGGTATGTCTTTGGGACTGGATACAGTAATAAAGAACACATAGAGTACGTTACAAAGAAGGCATGGGTGGCGGCGGGTCGTATCTGGGAGGTTTGGAAAAGGAACTTTGATGGAAACTTTAGAGCAGCAGAGACCATATGGAAGGCATGTGTGCGAAGCGTGTTACTGTATGGATGCGAGGTCTGGGGAACGAAAGAGGAAGACAAGATCGAAAGGGTGCAGCTAAAGTTTTATAAGAAAGTGTTGAAACTTGATAGGTCGACGCCTGGTCACATTGTGCTTCAGGAAGTGAGTGCTTGTAAGGTGGCGGTAATAGCTGCGGAAAGAGTGATAAAGTTCGAGTATAGGGTGGATGGGTTAGGAGATGAAAGGATAATAAAGGAAATCTTTCGAGTAGTGAATAAAGAGGGGTTAAGTGGTAGAAGAGAGAGCGGTTGGGGGTTTAATAAAAGGAAACTGTATGAGAGAGGCGGTTTATCATCCGAGGGGTTGGAAACGGAAAAAAGTGCGGGTGCTCAGTGGAAACGGATGCTAAAAGAGAGGTTATTAGAAGTGGACTTCCAAGAGCGCCAATCGAAAATAGAGGCTAGTAAATATCACCAAGGCTACAGACAGATACAAGTGCACGGCCGTGTTCCTGGTTATTTGAGGACAAGTAAAGGGTCGGACGACCAGTCAGTGTTGGCGAGATTTAGGTGTGGCAATGAAGAGCGTGGAAGGAGACATTGGATGAAGGAGGAAAGTAGAAGGTGTTTGGTGTGTGGGTTGACGGAAGATATGTGGAGTCATTGGTTGGAAGAATGCACGATGGCGGAGTGGAATGACCAGGAGAGAAGGCGAGGAAAGGATTGGAGGGAGTGTATGGACGAGAGCGGGAAGGGACTGTCGTTTTTACACAGAGTGAAAGCATGGAAAGAGCGGATGCGACGGCGTAGTTTTTTGAGTGTAGCGGTTTAGTTTTTCTTTTTTTTTGTGAGCTTATGTCCGATGTACAGGTGTTGAAGTATAGGTTTATAGGGTGGTAAAATTTCTTTTTTCTTTTTAATGGGGTTTTAGTTTGACAACTTTTTTATTATTTTTTATTGTTTTATTTTGTATGTATATTTTGTATGGAAATTATTTTAATTATGCCAATAAAGGTTATTATTATTAACACATTTCTTTTCTCTACGCTGCCCGGCGCCGGATATAAACCTCGCGCAGTACCCCTACAGCATAATCTTGATAATCCGACATATATGGGACCGAACAACCTCCGAATTATCAAACAATTCCGGATTATCAGGATTAAAACAAAACTATAACAATTTTACATATTTATGTACAATTGTACTTAAGAAAGAATAAAATATTTATCTATATAGGTAAACGTGTACATAAAAAAATATGGACAAACTTAGAACAGATAGTAAAACAATTGGGTATTTGAATCAATTTTTTTTTGTCATAAGTCGAAACCTCATATATAAGTTTTATGACAAGACTCTTTTTTGATTTCTTTTTTTCGTTGTAATTAAAAAGTTATAACAAATTGAAATAGTATATTAAAGGACGAGTTCAGTCAGCGCGACTTTACAGCACGCGTCCAAGTTTGGAAAACGACGAGCGTACCGAGGAGTTTTCTAATGGACAAGTGATGAAAAACGCCTGACGAACGAGTTTTTTATAATATTTTTTCTATTTTGCGCCCTTTTATGCCATTTCTAAATAAAAAAATCGCCATACATGTTCATAAAATTTTATGGTGGTTGGTTACACTGATAATTAACACTTGAAATTAATTTAAAGGTTATAATTAAAATGGGTGAAAAAATATCTTGCACTCCACTAGAATTGAAAGAAATAACTGCAAATACAGTGAATAAATTGTTGCCAGATAAATCGCGAGCAAGATATGAAAATGAATACTGCAAATTTAAGAGGGTGTAAAGTGGGAGTGGTTTAATCTAAATAAAGTTACAGTTGTTTCGGAATTTTTTTTACTTGCATACTTCGAATTACAACATAAGAATTATATACCATCAAGTTTATGGATGATATATTCTATGTTGAGGTCCTGTTTATCTATAGATAAGGATGTAGATAAATCCATATATTGTAAATTGCAGGCCTTATTGAAACGAATATCTCAGGGCTATGCACCTAAAAAGTCGAAGATTTTAGAAGAAGAGATTTATAAGGGAAATGGATGATAAATCTTATCTGGCTTTGAAGGTGGATAAATTTGTATGCAGCTTATTGCAGCTTTGTATGTAATGGTATTCATTATAGATCGTCTTCATAATGGGTTATAAAGGTGTGCTTAGGCGTCAGGAATTAATGTATATATCTGTCAATGACATAGAATACAGATCCGATTCCATCATTGTGTCTGTATCTAAAACAAAAAATTACATTCCAAGTATGTTTGCAATTACAGATCCTCATTGGGTTGACTTAACTAAAAAATATGCTAACTTACGTCCTAATAATGTTACTCATAAGAGATTTTTCTTAACTTTTCATAACGGTCCTTGTATTAATAGTCCAATTGTTATTAATATGGGGAGAATATCAAAAGACATTGCGAAATTTCTCAAATTACCAAACTCTGATCTTTACACTGGACATTGTTTCCAAAGAAATAAAGCGACACATTTGGCCAACCATGGTGGTGATTTGTTGACAGTAAAAAATCATGGTGAATGGAAGTCTACTACTGTTGCGAAGGGGTATGTTGACGCTTCGTTAAAAAAGAAGATTGAAATATCTAAAATGCTTGGGTCTGAGCAAGCAAATATCAACTTACCTGGATGTTCTTCTAGTGCCCCACATTTGCAATTTGATAGCAAGTAGTAGCACTGTATATAATGTCCCTGGTGTAAGTGTTACTGCTCAAGAATCCAATGTTACTATAAATATTTTTAATACTTGTACCATTGAAAAGAATTTAAAATAAATATGTGTTATATCATTTATTACCATTAATTAATTAAATTTGTGTATTCACATCTTCTTCAAGTGCCATCTCCTCTTAGAAGGTTGGCTATCATAACTATTTTCACTTTTGATGTTGTAGTGACTCTAATCAACTCAACGGAACAATAGTTGTACCATTTTCTTAGATTATTTAACCAGGAAATGCGTCTTCTACATCTTACTTTCATCTTAGCTACATTCAAAACTGTCGCCCATGGAGATCCGAATAGGGGAGTAGAGACTCCGGTATTTTCGCCTTGAAATTAGCCATGTTGATTAACTAGGGATATGTAATCAGATAGTTTCCCCATTGCTTTCCTGATTCCAATGCCGTTGACTATTTCTTATAGTTCGTCCGCCTTTGGGGGTGATTTCTTACCCCCAGGACAATAGAGTGCCCTTCCGTTATCTTTTGATATTGGTTAATTGCTTATACCGGCGCACATTCGGTCTATTACATAATATTCAAACATTATTATATTACTTTTTTCCCATAAAGAAAGAAAAAGAATATTTGACACTAAAATAATTTGAGTTTCGAACGATAATTTTCTTGAAACCAAAGTTTGTTTTTAACACTAACACCAATCTAAAGTTAGCTTTTTGTTTTTTCAGTATAAATTTCCCTCTATATAAACTTTATACCATTCAAAAAATACATAATTTCAATGAGTAAATTTTTGTTGTGATTCCACACATCACATAACCTCAAAACTCTCTTGCCGAAAATTTGACATCACTGACAGCTCTGAATTTCTGTGCCAATTTTGAATAAATTAACTAACTATAAATATTACAGCACTCGGCGAGTCATTACCGCACGCATATGAGTGCTGTAATGAGTCCATTACAGACGCAAAATAGAAAAACAAATTATTGCGCGTTTGGAGTCACGTGATAATTTTCAAAATTTTATCACTATTAAATAGTTTATAACTAATTGAACAATTTTTTTTTAACTTTTTCGCATCGCACATGCAAATTATTTATAAGAAAGTTTTAAAATACATTAAAAAAATCGATAATTTTTTTTTATTCAACAACCCAATTGTAGAGTGGAGTTTGGTCAGAATCGTCAATCAAGTTTTCAGAGGTAAAAGCAGAGTTTGTTGGCCCACCTTTTTTCACTGGATGGTGTTGTTTTTGACTTTAATTTTTCTGTGCGCGAGATTTATATCCGGCGCGAGGTAACGTAAAGAAGACACGTGTTTCTCCAGAGCACCGGATTGCTGAACGTGTCGGATTAACCAACCGCCGGATTATAAAGATTATTTGGCAACACATTTATATGAAATAAATATAAAATAACGAGCTACGTTTATATTCTTTTCCTTTTTAAATGTGGTCATTTCGCGCTGTATGTAATACATAATATATAATATATTTGACTCTGTGAGTAGGTCAACACTAAATGAAGAAGTTTAATAAAATTTAGTGTTCAGTGCAATATCTGTTAACGATATCATGAATTTAATATTTTCTTCTGAGAAACATCGTTTTCTTTTTAATTATTTGTACTTTTTAATGTACGATAATTAGGTTGCCAACACTGATTGTAAGTCTAACATACCTACTTGCAAACTGTGACAGAGGCGAGAAATGAGAGACGATTTTGATAATATAGATTGTTGATAAATTAATTATACGAGGATTGGTATTAGATCTTAAATAAAAAATCGATTAAACAATAAGTAATTCTACCAATACTGTCGATTTTTCTAGGTTGGGCAAAGAAGTTTCTAGAGTGGGCATTGCCCACCCTAGCCCCACCTAGCTACGCACATGTGTAATGCCTAGGCCGCACTACGGCTAAACCTAGGATTGCCACCTCAGACCTGGCTCTCGCCCGGAGACGATAACTAAAAAAAAATACACTCCTAAATATTTAATTTTTTTATTTGTATAAATTAACAAATTCAAAATTCGCATTCCTACAAATTAAATACAATTTCTAATTATCACAGAGAAGCTATGCATATAACTAATAAAAAACAAACTTAATAACGTGAGTCCCAAAAGTCTTGGAATCAACTCTTGCCATGAATTTGAAGACGTAGGTCATTTCTTAATTCCCCACATAATTTTAAACAAATTATCAAATGTCATTTTTAAGTAGCTGTCAGTGGTCTTTAGGTTATATCGCATTGTTTTTAGTATTATAATATATTGCTTTATTGTCAATAGAAATACATGATTTCTGTGGACAAAGCACAGGCAAAATAAAATAAATAAATAAATAAATCACTTAAAAACTAAAGCAAAACATATCAAGAAAGTATATACATACATAAATACATACATACAAAGGAAATAAATAAAGAAAAAAATAAATAAACAATTAAATAAATAACAATAGGCCAGCTGAGGCTAATAGGTGTGTGTGCAGTTCAAAAACTAGTGATCACCGAAGAATTCTGCCGTAGTGTAGTAAGGTCGTTCTAGGAAATATGACTTGACGGCGGAACGAAATTTGGAGTTATTGGTGATTGATTTAAGGTGGATAGGTAAATGATTGAACATTTTTTTCGCGTTGTAGAATATAGATTTTTTTATAAGTTCTGATCTAGGTAAGGGTAGATAAATATCCTGATCCAAGTTCCTTGTACTGTGTTTGTGTTGTGGTCTCTCCAGTAAAGCACGAATGTGCTTATGCATTAAGCTAACGGATTCCAGGATAAATAATGAAGGGAGAGTTAAAATTTTGAAATTCTTAAAGTAGGGTTGACAATGGGCTCTACTACTCAAACCAAACATATAGCGAATAGTTCTCTTTTGTAGCTTGAATAAAGATTCAAGTTGGAGAAGGTTGGAGTGACCCCAGAACGGAAGGCCATATCGCAGGTGTGATTCGAAAAGAGCGAAATAAGAAGATCTGGAAGTATGGAGATTAAGCTCTCTGGAAATAGACCTAATTGCGAAGCAAGCAGAAGACAGCTTCTTGGTTAAGAGCTCCACATGCGAGGTCCATTTGAGTGAATTGTCAATGTTGAGGCCCAGAAATCTAACAGAGTCAACAGGGTTAATGACGTTGTTGTCTAGTATAAGAGGCGGTAGAGTACCTTTATAAGATAGGACTACAGTTTTCTTAGTACTTAATTCTAGACAGTTAGAATCGTACCATGACTTAATACATGCAAGGTCATTGGATATTGTAGAGTGGAGAAGCGGCAGGTTAGGTTTGGACCATGTGATACTAGTATCATCGGCAAAGAGACAAATTTTTCCGCTGATATTTAAATTAGTTATATCGTTGATAAATACTAGGAAGAGAATTGGACCTAGAACGGAACCTTGAGGGACACCAACATCCACCGCTCTGCAGGAGGAAGAGTAGTCATTTACCCTGACGAACTGCCTTCTATTGCCAAGATAGGATTTGAACCATTTCTGAGGAGTTCCCCGAATTCCATAAAAGTGCAGTTTTTTAGTAGAATCTCATGGTTCACACAATCGAAGGCTTTGGCAATGTCACAAAAAACTGTTGCTGTGAAAAGCTTGTTGTTAAGATTGTGGTAGATATCACTAAGAACAGAGAATATGGCATCACTCGAACTTTTACTGGATAAGAATCCAAACTGATTCGATGTTATGATGCTATATTTGGTCAAGAAAGCCATCAAGCGTACCTTGACGAGCCTCTCTATGATCTTTGATAGAGCAGGTAGTAAGGCGATTGGTCTGTAGTTGCAGCAGCTGTCTTTATCACCACTTTTATGTAGAGGGATAATGATTGCTGTCTTGAGGCACTGGGGGAAAACACCCTTCTCGAAAGATTGGTTGATTAAATGGGACAGGGCGTTCATTGCTTCAAGAGGAAGGTTTAGAAATACTTTAACCGGTAGACCATCAGTGCTGCATGTAGACTTACTTTTTATAGCTGTAATGGCTTGTGATAGTTCCGAGTTGTCAACAGGACTTAAAAAGAAACTACTGGAATTCAAATTAGAGGCAAGGAGGAAGGAAAGGGGGTCGCAATTTGAAGATATATTAGTTGTTATATTTTTGGCTACATTTACGAAATAATTGTTCAAATCATTTGGATCAGGATAAGTTTGGTTAGGTGAACGAGGTTTATTTCTCAGATCATTCACTATTGACCAGGCCTCTCTAGCGACATTACTAGTAGTTGAGAGGCGATTTTGAAAGTAAACTTTTTTTGCCAGTTTGATGATTTTGATGTGTAAAGTACGGTATTGTGAGATGTACTTAAGGACCTTAGGGTTGACCGTGAACTTTTTTTGAATTAAGTTCAACAATTTCATTAGCTTTAAATAAAACACCTTCTCATAAATTTAACACTGATTAATTTTATAGTGTTGAACAGAGAAGAAGAAACATTACAACAGATTTGAATGTGTTGTCCATTTTCAAGAATACACAAATTAATTCGCAGTTTTATGTTATCGAACACATTTTGTAATACTGTGTTGCCTATCTCTTCACATTTTCTTATTACATTGTTTCGCAGATCTTCTACTGTATGCACTGGACTGCTGAATACTGAATTTTGTAAATATGGAAAAAGAAAAAAGTCCAGAGGAGTTAGATCACAAGAACGTGGTGGAAATCGGTATTTGCTTATTAGCCTGTCGTCGAAGAATTCCTTAAGATAATTTAATGTTTCACAGGCAATGTCCGGTCTAGCAGAATCTTGTTGGAAGAAGCCATTTTGGAGTTCATCATCATGAATTTCGTTGCAAAATAGTGGCTCTATAAGTGGCAGTGTTTAAATTACCATAGAAAAAATATTGGACCGATAATTCTGCATGTTGATATTGCTAACCACACACCAACTTTGATTGGATGCAATGGGGTCTCTCTAAAAACATGTGGGTTGTCAACACTCCACATGCGCATGTTTTGGGAAATAATGTATCCGTTTAGATGAAACTAGATTTGATCAGTGAAAAATGTTAAATTTAGCACTTCGCCATTCATATTTTCATTGAACCACCGGCAGTAGGCCAGCCTTTTATTATAATCGAGTGGTAAGAGTTGGTGGTACATTTGCAACTTATATGGTTTTATGTGATGATCTTGACGAATAATCCTGTGTGTGGTAGTACGACTTAAATTCAACTGTTGTACTAGTCTCCTAATTGAAGTGGTAGCTTCGTCTTGGACTGCATTTCTGATGTTGTTTATAATATTCTCATTATTAATACGAGGCCTTCCACTTGTTACCAGTACTTCGAAAGCAAATAACTGATCGTAATATCTGCCTTCTAAACTGATTCCTATTAAATACAGCCATAGGAAAACGTTGCCTAAATTCTTTAATGCACGAGTCGATACTGTATTCCCATTCACCATTTTCCAGGCGTCTACCATTACGAAAATAACTTTCGACTATACAAGTTTTCTGCTCTGTAAGAACGGTAGAAATAACATAAAACGGCGAATTAATTTGTGTATTCGTGAAAATGGACAATACATTCAACATCTGTTGTAATGTTTGTTCTTCTTTGTTAATTTTATAATTCACAACACTATAAAATAAGACATTTGATAATTTGTATAATTTAATGTATGGAATTAAGAAATGACCTGATGAGACTCACATTATTTTACGTATACAATTACGTATACAAAAAAATAGTGCATAATAAATTATTATTTATTTATTTTTCCATGTATATTTCTTGTTTGACATCGCAGCCTTTACACGATCGGCATTTTCTGGTGTTTTTATGAATTAAAAAAATTGTCGATAACTCATGTCAAAATTAAGCTTTATGCATAATTCTGCCTTTACCAACTCAACCCGCATCCTGTTATGGTCCAAGTGTTTACTGTACTGTTGTCTGTCCAAGTATTTCCCATAATCGAAAAAATTCGTTCCACATATGCATTACTTATAGGTATCGATTGAATCTTAGCAACAAGTTTTCGTAGTTCAGTGAAAACACCAGAGGAAAATATTGTAACCTGTAAAATATACTTCATAAGTCCCATAAAAGTGAATATTACATTCGGCTAAAGATAAACTATCTTTATCGACTCGAATCTCATCTTCACTATCCTTCATGAATTTCCAAATGATATTGTGCGTATCTTCTTCACCCAGTTGTACAAAATAAAGTTTTGTCTCTGACCAGGCATTAACAATTTTTTCTAAAGCTTTATGTAGAGATAGCCATCTTGTTATCACGTGGCGAATAATATTGTCATATTCCAATTCCAAAAAAGCAAAGCAATCTTTTAGTTCTTTAATTCTTTTAAAGCTAATAGAAAATTAAGCATATATTTTTAATACCAAGGTTTCAACATAGAGAGATATTGCCTTACATGCGTGTATTATGCATTATCTGCATTATGAATGACATGGCAGTTACAATTACTTTTCAAAATTTAAGGTCATATCCTATCCTCTTTGATTCAGCCAGTACTGCGCCAATTTGTAGATGTTGGTTCCTTGGACCGCCGACCGCGTTAGCTGTTCCGAACACGGTACATGTGATACACGCATTTGTGTGCTGGAGCGGGCTCGCGTGTAAAATTGTTTATTCGTATTGTTAAATTTTATATAAATTGACGAGCACATGGCTAAATTTTTTATAAATTTGCGATCCCTTTGTTATTTTTGTTGAAAATTAGCTTGTCACAGTTTCCACTATGACAATCTATGTATGTACAGTGCGTTTGAAAAAGAACTCCATAGTTTTATTGTGTCATAGAAACTGTTCAAAGTGATACATACTATTCTAGTTTGTGATGTTTGATTCATCAACTATCAAAAAGTTTTGCTACCCTGCAACCGACATGCCAGCTTGACCTCGAGACGGCGCCAGGGCTCAGTTCGTTAAATTCAGTTCAAAGAGGATAGGATATTATAACCTAATCTAGCCTAATTTATCCTCTTTGGTTCAGTTGAGGCGTGTAGTGCAGTACAATGGTTACTCCGCAACAAAACTTGAAAGTACTCTCTTTTGTTGTATGTACTCGTTTATGTAGTTTTTCATTATATTTCAACATTAAATGTATATGTAAAACTAGATTTGTTATCATTTTTATTTAAGAATTTATATTTTGTATTTATACTTTCACATAAACTAACAATAATTTACCATACTTTCTCATAAAAAAAAACCTAATAGAACTTGCTTCATACAGAGGTGGACGTGGACAAGGTACATGCAAATAGGAACAGAAAGACCCATATTGCTCATGTCAAGGCGTTTAGACAATGTGTGTCTGGAGTCAGGAAGTAACAGGCCCTAAAGTTAAAAAAATCGCTTCACTCACACCACTGTTTTCCCAGCACACTACTGGATTCACGCGACACTCTGCATATAACTTTGTGCATATTCAATTTTACTTACGCCGCCCGGAGAAATAATAGTAAAACCTGGAGCCCGGTGATAACTCACTGAAACCCGGAGTCTCCGGGCCAAACCCGGAGAGGTGGCAACCCTAGCTAAACCGCCGCGGTTTTTAATCGCGTGATTTTGTGACTCAAGTAATCTAATACAACCGGCCTCACTTGCGGTTTTTTTCCGCGACTGATTTTCCTATAGAGTACTTTCTGTTTCTCGAGCGGTGTCGCGGTTATAGCGGTAACCGATCGCTCGGCCTAATTCGGCCTAACTCGGCGTAACTCGGCCTAACTAGTTTAATAAAATTATAACATAAATTAGACAAAACAAATAGTATCCGTTGTCTAGATTTCGTGTCCCAAAATAAGCTACTCAACAACAATCAATTTGGCTTTCGTAAGGGAGTAGGACATTCGTCACAGAATGTAAATCGACGGGTCACTATTGCGCGGCGGTCGCTCTGGACATCAGCGGCGCGTTCGACAACGCATGGTGGCCACTCATTATTGACAGACTTATTTCTAAGAAATGTCCAGATAACCTTATCAGACTAGCCAGAGAGTACTTCAACAACAGGACAGCAATTATATCAGAGCCCAATATATACGTGGAAAAAGCTGTAGAAAAAGGTTGTCCGCAAGGATCCAAATCTGGTCCTGGCTTCTGGAAGATCCTGTACGATTCCATCTTCGATACAGATCTCCCGGAGGGTTGCGAGATAGTTGCTTATGCTGATGACACAATGCTATTAGCGAAATCCACCACGTATAAAGGGCTCAGAAACTCAGTAAATTGCGCGCTGGAGACACTTAGCGAATGGTCCGCCGAGACCAAACTTAAATTTAATGCGACAAAAACAGAGGCAATTTTCTTCGGCAAAAAGCCTAACCAACAGAATCCAGTCTTCAGAATAGGTGGCAAATCAATTTACTGCTCTCCCTATATTAAATATCTGGGCATATATATTGATAGGTCTTTGAAATTCAAAGAACACGTCACTCAGGCGTGCGGTAAAGTAAAGCAGATCGGTTTCAGATTTAGCGCCGCGTCAATGAAAGAGTGGGGTCTTGGTAGGTCGGCCATGTCCACTATATATAAGGGAGCTGTCGAACCCTGTCTGCTGTACGGGGCACCGGTATGGTACAGCGCATGCGGAGTTCGAGAACGGAAAAAGCTCATTGGTGTGCAACGCGCTTGCACACTAAGGGCCGCGAAAGCGTACAAAACCGTCTCGGGCGACGCTGCCTGCGTCATATCGGGGCTCTTGCCGGCAGACTTGCGAGCGGCAGATCTAACAAAGAAACATCTGCTGCGCGAACTAAATGAGGTTGAGCTTAGAGAGGCCACGGGCCTCACAATCTCTCCGGACGAAATTGAATCTAGAGTCTGCATTCAAGGGGTGGTGCACCCCGCGGAGATCGGGTTGATAAGATATACACAGGGTGAGGAAAATGCACAAGCTATTACGTTATTCACAGACGGCTCAAAGTGGGAACAGGGAGTCGGCGCGGCTTTCGCGGTGTACTCAGACGAAACTGAAATACACTGCGAGGGCCTGCGGCTCGCAGATCACTGCTCCATATTCCAGGCCGAATTAATCGCGGTAAACCGAGCGCTTGTGTATGTTAGAACCAACATTAACGACTTCGTCGGATGCTCCATCCTGTCTGATAGCAGATCCGTTCTAGAAGCTCTACAACACCTGTCAGCTCCCACGGAGCTGCTTTTGGAAACGTGGGAGATCGCGCGCGAGATAACGCAGCAAATAGAACTGCGCTGGCACTGGGTGCGAGCTCATAAAGGCTCAATCGGCAACGAGAGAGCAGATGCGTTGGCTAGACTGGCCTCGGGTATAGATCCTCCTCAGGAGCCAGGAACTCAGCTTCCTGTTATGTTTAATAAAGTATCCCACAGAGATGTGAGGAGCAGAATCTCTCTCTTCTTTTTCAGGAAATGGCTGATACACTGGGAGAACACCCAAAACGGAAGCTGGACCAGGAATTTCATCCAATCGATCAAAGAGTGGATGGAAATGGACCTGGCCCTTTCACACCAAGCGGTCCAACTCATCACGGGACACGGGAACTTCAACTCCTACCTCCATCGCATTGGAAGGAGGGAGTCGCCGGCCTGCGGCTGTGGTGAAGTGGACTCCGTTGCCCATGCATTATTCAGCTGCCCGATGACCAGAGAATGGAGAGACCAGACAGAGATCGCCATGTTCAACGCCGGATGCACTTGGCCCAGAAGAGAAGAAGAAATCAAGGACACAGAGCGACACAAGACCTGGTGGAAGACCTTCGACAGCTGCGCCCGACGCCTCACACGACTGGACCACGACCTGCCCTGATACCCCCGTCCCACAGCAGAAGCAAACCATCACGGACACCACCGCCCCCCCCCCCCCCAAGCCCTCTCCAGATTGCATTAAATAAACATACTGGCGTCAATTTATTTTACCTACCCGATTTCTTTTAGGTTCTCTCTAGGCCACACCAAACGGCGATAAAAATGTATATAATCTGTCACCATTCTGCACACCTTCCCCACCTACCTCCCTATCATACCCATCCTACCCCATCCCATTATCCCCCTCACCATTCCCCATAGCTTAGGTTAGTTTAGGCTTAAGTTAGTTAGGCCCCTTAGGTTAGTTTTAAGATTAAGATAACCGGCTCAGTGCGAAAGCGGAGAGCCGGCATTGTATTTACAAATAAATAAAATAAGATGTCTAGATTTCGGACTACTATGATGCTGCTTTAGGCACAGTAATATTAAAGGAAATTATATTTTTCTTTACAAATATTTTTCTGATCAGTATTTTAACTTGAAATATATAATTTAGTCTTACCTGTAAATATTTTACTTTTCATTCAATTTTATTGCTTAATTATTTAGTAAATGTACATTCAAGTTGTTACTGATCAAATCGTATTTTACTCATCAATTAAATTGTTTATTTTAAAATATTTAACATTTTTAGGGTTCCGTACCGAAAACGGAACCCTTATAGCATCACTTTGTTGTCCGTCTGTCTGTCTGTCTGTCTGTCTGTCTGTCCGTCTGTCTGTCTGTCAAGACCATTTTCTCAGGAACGCGTAGAGGTAACAAGTTGAAATTTTCAACAAATACTCGGGTCTACGGTCTCTTTCGGCTGCGAAAAAATCAAACTTGTAAGTCAACGCGATCAAAAGATATGACCGTTTATGTAGCATATTTTGCGATTTCACAAGGGAATCAAAACCTATAGGGTACTTCCCGTTGACCTAGCATCATGAAATTTGGCAAGAAGCGGTATCTTACAACACATGTAAAGGGAAAAATCTGAAAACCGTAAATATGTAGTTTAATTACAAGAAAAATGCGAATTTACTATTAGAAACTTATGACAATACACTAATGTTGTCGTAGTGGTATTGTCAGGCTCCAGAAGCATATGGGTTGCATACAGTTAGGTCCTAAGGTTAAAAAGTATGTGTTGGCACCAAGCTGTTTATACTGAAATTTATTTGTTTATATTCGTTATGCATTTCATCACGTACGCTCTATATCAGGGATGTTATGGAGATCCGTAACCGTTACCGAATCCGATATAAAAGTTTCGAATAATTTCGGATAATTTTTACTGATATGTTGTAATAATTCCTATAAATATATTTCAATATCTAATAGAAAATATATAATAGACAAAAAGGAATAATGTTGTTTTTGTTTATTATAATTATGATTTTGCATTTTTATGTAGATAAAACTTATAAATATTAATAACTTATATATCTTATATGACATATAATTGTAGTACCTACTTATATTGTTGTACTTAGTTGTATGACATATGATTGTAGGTAGTACAAATAATAACATAGAAATAAAATCAATTTTTTTACAAATTAGCATTCTACTTTTATTATTCCTTAGAAATCTGATATCCGTAACCGAAACTATCCGAAACTAACGGATTATCCGAAAAAAATTCTTATCCGTAACCGTATCCGAAACCGGTATAACATTATTCCTATATCCGTATCCGCATCCAGATCCGAAATTTCATATTCATAACATCTCTGCTCTATATACATAATATATACAGGGTATATATTATGTCTAAATTTTGCTTGTTTCTAACCGACATGCGACATACTCAAGTCCCGTAACATCCTGTATATATTATATTTCGTCTAATTTTTCTTTATAATCTACATAATATGTTGATAATCTACATAATAATACTATACTATAATCTACATAATCTACATAACATGTTGTAGATAATATGATTTAAGTATATTATACTTAAATCACGTTCGCCCTATATTTTTTGGTAGTCAATTGCCCAAAAAGCAGTCAATTCAACAACTGAATGTTAAGAGTATCGAAATAGATCTAGAAATAGTTAATATATTAGTTTATATTAGATCTAGAAATAGTTACATCTTAATATAAGTTAGTGTATAAGTCTAATACTAAAATAAAGTTTTCTTTTTATAAGTTTAAAAATATTCGCGTTATTAAAAAAAAATACCCTGTATACCTTTATACAGGGTATATAGATATACAAGCAAAATTGAGCAGTAAAAACAAATAGTGAAGTTCCAGAACCCCTAAACACAAATAGTGAATGGAGGATGTATGGTAATAAAATAGAGGGTAGAATTCCATCGTACGACAACGACATGTTGAGGTTATGCTTTCAGCGGTACTAAGATGGTCGTGATTTTATGAAAGCCACTTGTCAAGTTAACTGAATGTGCTTGTAACGTCCTCCACAAAAAAAGATACCTTACTTACAAGTTTGTACGGAACCCTCGGTGCGCGAGTCACAACTCGCACTTGGCCGGTTTTTTTTAATCTGATTGTTAAAATAAGTTAGAAACATAGAAACAAAACTTTGTAAGTACATTAATTATGGAATATTTTTAGAATGGATTATGTAAGACCAGAAACTGTTAATAAAAAATTCAAATAAAGCTGATTTAATGAAAAAATCTATTTGGAGTGAGCATTAAAAGTGTAATGTTTGCATTTATATAGTGCCGATTGGCCCAGGCTTCTGATGGTAATTAGTTAGAAAGAGATCTCTGTCTTGTAGTAGAAAAGGTCCCCGATTCATCTAGCCAGCTGAGTTTCCTCTGATGCAGGTGATCACTACAAACTGTAAGAAAAAAGAACTACAAAGAGATTCAATGTGTGAGAGTGAATAGAGTATGTCATCGCATCTTGCAAACGCGGAGGATGTCGACTTCGTCATAAAAACGGCAAGTAAGCAGAAGCTTGAAATAAAGCAAATATTCCATTTTCGCAATCCGCAATTACAAAATTATTGTTTTATTTTTCCCGGTTCCGTTTTTCAAAATCAATACATTGATACTTTTACGCGTGGCTGTACAACCGCCATAACTGACGCCTATTGCTCATAGGTTATGTTTGAATTGTGCACGAATTATTCTAATTAATAATTGTCATTATTTACCCAAAAAGAAATGAGTTCAAGTATGTATACTTTATTTTATTACATCTGTTAGTTAATGCATGCTCTTATATAATAAGATAGGCTGTTTTTACTAAATTTTCTTTTATGCTTTCATAAATCGGTTTAATTATGTACAGGTCAGAGAAAAAAAAAACAAACATGGCACTTCTATCACAGAATTTCACAAGAACGGTTTCTTAAGAACATTTCTTATAAAACCATTTGATCTATGGATCATATAAATTATAATATAGTTTAATTGTTAAATTTATATATTATATACATTTTTTATCACAATTTTTTGATAGAAAAGTAGGTATTAAAGAAAGTTCAATAATTTTGTAAAGATAATATTAATTTTATTTTATTTGTATATAAAAAGGCAACGTTATAAAATGTATTAAATAATAAACCATTAAATAATTTCAATTTAAATCATCATGTAGTAACTTTCCAAAACTCTAGATCAGTGTTTCCCAAACTTTCGACATCTGTTTACCCCTTCTATGACTTTCATAATATTGAGTACTCCTCAAGCCACCCAAAATGCAAATTTTTTGAAAATGTTCAAGGTCAAATGTGTTTAAATTAAGATTACAGTGATTCAATATCTATGTTCTCGTCAACAATTAAAGTATATGTATTGTTTCCTTTTTTTGGTACATAAACAAAATAATAATAAACATTAAACAAGAAATAAAGTTCATTCATAATAATTTATAAATAAAATAAAAGTTATATTATAAATAGCATCCATTAAAAGGAGTTCTATAAACAAACCACACCAAACCCGGACTCGCTATCCCCTTCTTTGGAAAAAGTTTGCCAGATCATTTTACTCCTTAAGAATAATAAGGTAGCTGGAGAGGATTCCATCATTGCTGAACTGTGGAAAGGTGCTGGAAGCAATGCCGTGTGCAAGCTAACTTTTTTTATTATTATTAATTTGTTATTGTAATCTATCAATTGAAGATATTCGGCAATATGTTTGATATTATTATTGGTTTTGTACGAAGGCTGTCCAGTGACTGCCCCGTTTATTCTTCCAGCCTCTTAAATCAGGTCTTAAGGAAACTTTCTCTTTAGTCGTCTAGCGACTGTTTGGGTGTTCATCACATTTACAGCTAATATGTTTGGATGATTTGTGAGTCACTCTTTATACACTTTTATTCTTTGTGAAATTTCTTCTGTTACTGTTTTGATGCATAAGTGGAACACAATTTCAAATTCAATTTATCTGGTGGAGTTTCTCTTTTAAGACGTACCAAGGAGCGGTCGTTATCATACCAAATATTTTTTATTGGATTCTTTGAATTATTTCAATATTTAATTTTGCTGTTGAGCCCCACAGTTGTATGCTGTATTTATTTATTTATTCAGTATAATTTTACATGAGCAAATAACATTTATTAATTACCTGTAAAATCCTGCAGAGGTACACGCAGGTACCTGTTGGCAGGACTGGTAGATCTTACAAACTAAATATAACTTACTAAATATAACTAAATATAACTCCAATATAACTAACTATTATAGAACAATAAACATTTATCCGGACTACACATTTTGCCTGACCCATTCCTTTGATTTACTTTTCGTTTTAATATTAATCTTTAACGTTTTTAATTCATTAGGATGCTCATTAAATAGATTTATAGCCTTTATATAGCTATTTTTTAAGCTTACTGTTTTGTCTCTTTGTGGAATCTGTATTAATTTTTTTCTTGTTATACTATCTGATGCTCGATACTTATTTTTCATGTCATTGAAGTGAAATATTAATGACTCATATGCAAACTGTTGTCTAATGTTCAGAGGTTTGTCACAATTTATGAGATTATTCTTACTAATTATTTTTAATACCCTATTTTGTAAATTTTGTAATAAATTTAGGCTGTTCGAATATGCTCCACCCCACACTATAATACCATAACTCATAACACTGTGAAAAAATGCATAGTATATCATCTTTAAAGTGTCTACTTGCATAAACCGTCTAAATTTATAAAACACAAAAATTAAATATTTAATTTTATTTATCAAGTTTACTATGTGCTGCCTCCATTTCATGTTGAAGTCAAAGCCTATTCCTAAATATTTGTAGTATTCAACTCTTTTTAGAATTGTTGCCTCTATTTGGCAATTAATGTCTTTTGGAACGCTATAGTTAGTCGATATAGTTTCCAAATGTCATGTAGACAGTTTTTTCAATGTTTAAATACAGCTTATTCAATGCTAGCCAATTTGAGATTTTATCTAAATAGGTATTCATCTTGATTTCAACATTACTCCAGGTATCATCAGTAGATATGACAGCTGTGTCATCCGCATATGATATTATTATATCATTAGACATACTTTTTAATAGATCATTGACGTATAAAATAAAAAATAATGGCCCTAATATTGTTCCTTGCAGGGCACCTGTAGTTACATATTCGTATTTACTTAAATAACCTTCAAATTTAACTCTTTGTTGTCTGTTTGTCAAGTAACTTTCAATTAGTTCATGTGCAATCCCCCTGATACCATAATTGTATAGTTTTTTCAATAAAATTTTATGATTCACCGTGTCAAAAGCTTTGGCAAGATCCAGGAAAGTTATAGCTATTGGCTTACTTTTATCAAGTTTATTATAAATTATATTTGATTAAGTGCTTTATTATAAATTATATTTGATTAAGTGTAAATTATAAATAAAATAAAAGTTATATTATAAATAGCATTGATTAAAAGGAGTCCTATAAACAAACCACACCAAACCCGGACTCGCTGCCCCCTTCTTTGGAAGAAGTTGGCCAGATCATTCAACTCCTTAAGAATAATAAGGTAGCTGGAGAGGACACCATCACTGCTGAACTGTGGAAAGGTGCTGGAAGCAATGCCGTGCGCAAGCTCTTTTTTTATTAATTCATTATTTCAATCTATCAATTGAAGATATTCAGCAATATGTATCATATTATTATTGGTTTTGTACGAAGGCTGTCCAGTGACTGCCCCGTTTATTCTTCCAGCCTCTTAAAACAGGTCTTAAGGAAACTTTCTCTTTAGTCGTCTAGCGACTGTTTGGGTGTTCATCAGATTTACAGCTAATATGTTTGGATGATTTGTGAGTCACTCTTTATAGACTTTTGTTCTTTCTGAAATTTCTTCTGTTACTGTTTTGATGCATAAGTGGAACACAATTTCAAATTCAATTTATCTGGTGGAGTCTCTCTTTTGAGACGTACCAAGGAGCGGTCGTTATCATACTTAATATTTTTTATTGGAATCTTTGAATTATTTCAATATTTGATTTTGCTGCTGAGCCCCACAGTTGTATGCTGTATTTATTTATTTATTCAGTATAATTTTACATGAGCAAATAACTTTTATTAATTACCCGTAAAATCCAGCAGAGGTACACGCAGGTACCTGTTGGCAGAACTGGTAGATCTTTGAAACTAAATATAACTTACTAAATATAACTCCAATATAACTAACTATTATAGAACAATAAACATTTATCCGGACTACACATTTTGCCTGACCCATTCCTTTAATTTACTTTTCGTTTTAATATTAATCTTTAACGTTTTTAATTCATTAGGAAGCTCATTAAATAGATTTATAGCCTTTATATAGCTATTTTTTATGCTTACTGTTTTGTCTCTTTGTGGAATCTGTATTAATTTTTTTCTTGTTATACTATCTGATGCTCGATATTTATTTTTCATGTTATTGAAGTGAAATATTAATGACTCATATGCAAACTGTTGTCTAATGTTCAGAGGTTTGTCACGATTTATGAGATTATTCTTACTAATTATTTTTAATACCCTATTTTGTAAATTTTGTAATAAATTTAGGCTGTTCGAATATGCTCCACACCACACTACAATACCATAACTCATAACACTGTGAAAAAATGCATAGTATATCATCTTTAATGTGTCTACTTGCATAAACCGTCTGAATTTATAAAACACAAAAATTAAATATTTAATTTTATTTATCAAATTTACTATGTGCTGCCTCCATTTCATGATGAAGTCAAAGCCTATTCGTAAATATTTGTAGTATTCAACTCTTTTTAGAATTGCTCCCTCTATTTGGCAATTAATGTCTTTTGGAACGCTATCGATATAGTTTCCAAATGTCATGTCGACAGTTTTTTACTGTTTAAAGACAGCTTATTCAATGCTAGTCAATTTGAGATTTTATCTAAATAGGTATATTCATCTTGATTTCAACATTACTCCAGGTATCATCAGTAGATATGACAGCGGTGTCATCCGCATATGATATTATTATATCATTAGACATACTTTTTAATAGATCATTGACGTATAAAATAAAATAAAATGGCCCTAATATTGTTCCTTGTGGGACACCTGTAGTTACATATTCGTATTTACTTAAACAACCTTCAAATTTAACTCTTTGTTGTCTGTTTGTCAAGTAACTTTCAATTAGTTCATGTGCTATCCCCCTGATACCATAATTGTATAGTTTTTTCAATAAAATTTTATGATTCACCGTGTCAAAAGCTTTGGCAAGATCCAGGAAAGTTATAGCTATTGGCTTACTTTTATCAAGTTTATTATAAATTATATTTGATTAAGTGCACCTTACTTTAAGTGCAAATTACAGACCTATATCATTAATCTCGAACGTGGCCAAAATATTAGAAAAGGTCATATATAATAGAATCTTGGTTTTTGTGAATAAAAGCAACATTATAGCAGTTTGGATTTGTTAAAAATAGAGGCACAAAACTCTATTTTTAACAAATCCAAACTGGTTATCAGCTATAATGTTGCTTTTATTCACAAAAACCAAGATTCTATTATATATGACCTTTTCTAATATTTTGGCCACGTTCGAGATTAATGATATAGGTCTGTAATTTGATACATAACTCTTATTTTTAGATTTATGTATGGGTAACACATCAGCACATTTCAAGGCTACTGGCCATGTACCATTTTCAATACATAAGTTGATAATATGTGCAATTGGTTTTGATATATTCTCCAACATTAGTTTAAGAGTTTTTACATTTATATTATCTACTCCGCCGCTTTTCAAATTCATATTGTTTATGATGTTTTAAATTTCTAAACTATTAGTCGGTGCCAGAAAGATAGATTTTGAATTTATAGATGGACTTTTAACGTAAATATTTGTGGGTTTCCGTATCTTATCGCTTATTTTTTTAACAATATTACTGAAGTAATAATTGAATTCGTTTGCTATTCTAATGGGCTCTGTAATTATATCCATATCTTTATTGTAAACTTGTTTTATATTGTCATCTTTTCTGCCGCTTTTCCCGAGTTTATATTTGATTATTTCCCATAAGTGTCTTGGATTTTTCTGTTTCTTTTTTATTAGTTCGCTATCGAATTTTATTTTTGCTTCTGTAATGACCTTATTCAGAATCCTTGTATAATTCTTATATTCTGTCTTGAGCCTATCGTTTCCTTGATCATATTGCCAGACCTTATATAATAATTCTTTCTTACTACATGAAACTATTATGGCCTTACTAATCCATTCCTTTCTTGGTTTTGTTTTGTCACGTTTATTGCTCTTTTTCACGTTAACAGTAGCATGGTTTACACAGTTTTGTATATTATTAATGAGAGTATTAGTAGCCTCCGTTGGATCATGCATATAGTATCAATATAGTATCCCAGTTTACATCATTAGCTATATTTTTTAATTTTATATAATTTATTGCTGTTTGATATCTTTATCCGTATTTCTTTTAAATTTTGTAAGTGATATAAATAGTGGATAATGATCTGTTAGGGAGTCTATGAGTTTAAAGGTATTAGTTTTAATTGTTTCAGTTTTGATAAATATATTATCTATGCATGTTCCAGAATTTTTTGAATCTGATGGTCTTGTTATAGCCTGAAAACCTGGATGGTACCCTTTATCTAGTAAATTACATAAGAATTCATTGCTGAAGTTATCGTGAGTCATTAAATCTATGTTAAAATCACTTATAATTAGATGATTCTTTGTTTCACTCTTGGTTTTTAATAATTCTTTTAAGTTGATTATAAATTCAGATTTTGGTAAATCATGAGATCTGTACAAAGCTGATATCTCTAACAATAAGTTAATTTTATTGCCTAATTTAATACGAGTAATAAGAGTTCAATACCTTGAGTTTACCAATCTCTATAGTCTCTGTATTTTCTTCTATATTGTTTTCTATGTATACAACAACACCATCAGATTTGTTAGTCCTACTGTCATTATAATAAATTTTATAACCTTCTAATATAAAATTTTCTTTGAATTCTAAGTTCCAGGATTCCGCACATATTATTATGCAGAGTTTTATTTCTTGTCTTTCAATAAAAACTTGAAGTTTGATAAAATTTGCATTTAAGCTTCTGATATTAATATATAGAATGTTATCATTATATATTTTCATGTTTTTGTTGAGAGAGACCAGGTCTGAAATAGTTTTTTCACATTGTATCATCTCACTCTGTATATTGTCTACAATTTCAGTATTGTGGTCCATATTACTCATTTCTTTGGTTGTGGGTTTGGTGACTTCGTAAGTTGACTAAGCTGGAATGACGTGATGCTGATTATGAATGTAGTGTGTCGCTGGAGTTGGTTCTTCTTAATGTCAATGCGTTTTTAATCTATTTTACCAATATATTGTTGGATAACCAGGTTTTCCGGATAATCTGTTGTTTCAATGTATCTTTTGATTTTATTTTGAAGCACTTGGCAAAGATGGCTATCGTTCGCGACGTGTTTTACATAAAATTTTGTTTTGTATTTGTTGTTACTAAAATTACAATTAATGCAGCACAATTCAGACTGTATGCGACAATCTATTGAATTATGAGAGCCAGCACACTTTAAAGATGCCTTTTCATTTATACATTTCTTGCTACTGTGTCCAAATATACCACAGTTCAAACATGGTTGTAGATTTAGATTGTCATAGACTTTACAGTTCTGGTATCCTACAAAGATTCTATTGTTGTTTTCTTTAACTACCTTGTATAATTCAGAGGTTACTTCTACTATTATGCTTTCCAGATTACTTTTTTGGTTTTAAAATTTATGTACTACTTCACACTTCGTGTCACAGCCTTTGAAGTTCCTTGTGTTTATATCTGTTTCTAATTCTTTTAGGTCCATTGATTCGTAATTGTCGACTCCTACTATTTTTATCTTGGTTAATTCACCACTTCTTTTACTATTGTACACATACCTGCCAATTTCTTATTCATACACTTGACAGTTTCCTTGGCACTTTTAGGGTTCATACAACTTATGATTATTTCGTTGTCGTTTTTGCAGTACATTTTTTTTATTTGGATTGTCTTCTCATTGTTTAAATTTTGCGTTACACTTTTCTTTAAATCAGTTGTATCTTTCGTATTTTTCTTCTTTATTATTATGTTCGGTACATGTTCTTTTTTAGACTACTCCTGATAGTACTTGTGCGTATGGTTTCCTCTTAATAAAATTGTCTTTTTGTAGTAGTGTAATAAATTCCTTCATAATTACGTTTTTATCATGTAGTTCAATGTTTACTTGTTTTAGTAGATTATTTTCCTTTCTCAAGTTAGTTATTTCAATATTGTCTTCTTTCCTATCATAACTATTACCTTCATACATAGTATCCCTATCATTTGATATATCATTTCTTAGTTCATCCTTCATATTATATTTCACTTTTACTATAATGGTTCTGGCATCTTCATTTAGCGTCGATTCATCGTAGTTTGAGGTTAGATTTATATGAGAATGTTCTGGACAAATTACTAGAACATCACTGATATATTTTATGCTATTTAATTTATTGAAGTCACTTATGTGATACACATTTTCACAAATTTGGCAAATTACCGTGCCAACTCTTGTGCCTGGATGACATTTATATGCTTTTTCTCGCACTTTATCTGGCGGCAAACCACCTCCCATTGACATTTTTTTATTTTGAGCCCCTATATTAGTCCCGTATGTCCATATAGGCTTTATTACACATTTGTATAGCAGTAATTTGTTTTGGAGTGACAGATGAGACTTTTTATTTAGTGACCAGTACATTGAGCATATCCTTTGACCCGTAGCCAATCCCTTGGTGAATATGTGCTTCTTCAAAGTTAGTCGTCTATCCAGATATATTCCAAGATACTTGGCATAATCCTCTTGCAGGAGGAGTATTCCATTTAAAGTGACAGGGGGACATGTTCCTTTCCTATTAGTGAAAGTTACCTGAACAGATTTAGTTACATTGGCTTTGATTCGCCAGTCTTTGAGCCATTTGGATACCCTATCGAGACTAGATTGAAGTTTTTGTGCTGCAACTTCTGGTGAAGTGTCCACCGAGAGAATTGCTGTGTCATCAGCAAACGTTCCAGTGACCAGTCCCTTGGACTTTGGGATTGGGACAGCGTTGAACCCATTACACTGCCTTGGGGTACCCCAGCTTGGATTGAATGTAAGGAAGTTATCTCTTCTCATTGTTTTACAAAGAAGTGTCTGTCACTTAGGTATGACTTTATGAGGATAAAGAAATTTATTGGCAGGTTCTGTTTTATTTTGAATAGTAGGCCATCATGCCACACATGATCTAATGCCTGTGATATATCTAAAAAAGCTGCAGTACTGTACTGTTTTAATTCAAGGGCTTTATTAATATGTTCCACTAATCTCTGTACTTGTTCTATGGTGCTGTGTTTTTGGCGAAAGCCAAACTGGTGGTCAGGTAACAGCTTATTCGATGAGATAATTGGAGACAATCTGTGTAGGATAAGTATCTCCATGATTTTCGAAGGTATGGGCAGCTAGCTAATAGGTCTATATGATTGTGCTTCAATTGGATTCTTACCCGGCTTGGCTGCTATTATAACTTGGGCTACTTTCCATTGAAGTGGAACCATCCCCCTTCGCAGGATAGCATTGTACAAGAAAGTGAGAAATTTAATGCCTTCTTTTGGCAGTTCTCTTAGGCTTTTACCGGATATCAGATCATATCCAGGAGCTTTACTTGGGTCTAGTGCCTTAATTGCTGATTTTAGTTCTTCCACTGTGAACTTAGTAATGGGAGGATCTAGTTGGTGGGTTTGGTTCAGTAGTTGAGTAACTTCATGATTTTTAGAAGAGCCCATATCTGGATTTGGTATGAAGACCTGTTTAGGATGTTCAGCAAATGTGTCAGCTCTGTCTGCATCACTGAAAGCCCATTCTGAGTTACTCTTATGAATACGAGGTTGGTTGGAGACAGGACATTTAAATTTTTTAGTGACTCCTTAAGGAATAATTTGTTTCTGCTGTTGTGTCTAGGTTATATAGGAATAGTTGGATATTTTGATTTTCATTGGCTTGTAGTAGTATTTTTAGTTTTGTTTGTGAATGATTCAGATGTCTTTTATCAGCAGGATAACCTGTTTTTGCCACTTTTTTCTAGCTTCTCGTTTTTCAGCTAGTAGGTCTTGAGCAGATTTAGGATACTCTTGTTTATGGTGCAAATCTGTGGTCACTGGAGTAGCAAGCCAAGCAGAATTGTTGAACACAGCTATTGAATTGTTCAACTGCTTTTGTTATGTTGTTCTTCGTCTTTAGAGGATTTTTATATCCAAGGTCTCTACAAGTAGGTGTCTGAAGAGATTCCAGTTAGTTTTCTTTGTGTGTAACTGCATGGCTTTGGTGTTACTGTGACTTTCATTTTTAATGTTATTTCTACTGGGGAGTGATAAGAGGATAGTTCAGAGCTCATTTTGCTTGTTAGAAAATTATTAGCAAATCCTTTGGTTCTACAAAAGGCAAGCATTTTACTTCTGTCTATAGGCCAGTAGGTGGGCCCTCCAGGGGAAGTGACATTAAGGTTTAATTTCTCTATGGCCATGAGTAGCTGTCTACCTTTCGTAGTTATAGTACGTGAGTCCCAGTAATGATGCTTTGCATTATAATCACCTTCAGCTATAAATCTGTGACCTAGTGTGGAAAAGAACTTTTTGTAGTCTTTTAGCTTAAGTTTATGTTTAGGTGGACTATAAATAGCAGATACTGTGAATGCTCCTGTCCAATCTTCACTGACGACATTCATTGCCTGAATTTCCTCTGTGCGTTAATGTACTGATTCATGATGTTTTATGTTATGTTTTATTAGCACTGCACTTCCAGCATGTGCAGCCATCAGGGTGTATCATGTGATATGTCTTGTAGTTTTGAATGTTGAAATGACTCTTCTTAGTAAAATGAGTTTCTGATACTAGTAGAATATCTATTTATTGTGACTCTAGGTATGCCTCAACCTCAAGAGTATGTTGTGACAGCCCACTGGCATTCCATAGGGCAACTTTTATGTACTCATAGTTGACGGCCTGTTTGTGATGGTTACTATTAAGTTTGTCAGAATGGTCGTTGCATTGATGGTTATTATTAAGTTTGTCAAAATGGTCGTTGCATCATTTGTTTCATAAGGCTCATTATTTCATGCATGTCGTGTTGGTTAATGTGTCTCTATTCCTTTGTCCTGAGTCCTGGTTTTCTGCAGTAGTTCTCTGTTCCTTATTTGGTATATAGGTTTTTCTGCTCAAGCTAACTGAGGCAGAACATCTGGGAAATTACCACCCAATTGTAAATCTGCACTGATCCATCCACTTCACAAAAAGGGGATTTTACTGATCTAAACAACTACCATGGAATTTCTCTCCTCCCGGTAACATACAAGTTTCTCTCCAGGGCATTACAAACAAGGGCAGAAAATCAGCTGGATAGTCAACTGGGAGAATACCAGGGAGGCTTCATGAAGACCCGATCCTGTGTTAAACAGATCCTCAATCTTAAAACTGTACTTGCATACTCCAAGATGAGAAACTGCAAGGTGGTTTGATATTTGAAGGTGATTTGATTGATAGAAAAATGCTTGGCAAAGTACTCCAGGAACTAGGGCTAGACAACAAAACCTGCAGACTCATCCTAGAAACCCCGACCAACACCCATTCCAAGGTTAAATTTAGAGGTGAGATCTCATAAAGCTCCAAAATAAAAACTGAAGTGAGACAAGGAGATGGACTTACTCACTTCTCCTCAACTGTGTCCTTGAAAATGTTATGAGAGAATGGCACAAGGAACTGATCAACTTGGGTGTTCAGAGTGGTATCTACCTGGGACGTAAAAACGATGGACTGGTTGTAGATTGCCTGGCCTTTGCAGATGACTGAGAATTTTATTTAGGTTCCTTATTCGATGGCTGGAAGTTTTTTCCTACTTAAAAACAACCCTCGATAGAACCATGAAAGGCCTGTTCTTAGTGAATGTTACTGTATGGTGAGCAATTTCACAACTTGGAATTGAATTTTCAAGAAAATGATGTTATGGTTACTGTAAACTCGAAGAGGCACACCAACATAATTGAAGAGTTTTTTTAACCTGCACTATGCTCTTGAGAACGTCTGGTTGTAGGAGGACAGGGGCCATATATCCTGGATAGCAATGAACCGGCAGGATCCGAAACAAACAATATACGAGGAAATCCATCGCATACCTCAAGGCGTGCTGGAGAGTTACAAAGAGCTTCAGAGTGCACTTGCAGCAATATATTGACAGTCACGGTCACCACTTGTTTGATATCGTTTTACGTAGGAAAAAACTTCAGAACCAAAATAAAATTTGTTGTATACAGAAAACTTAATAGGGAGATTATCGCACCCTGTATAAAATCAATATTTATCAAAATTTAATTTGCATAAACGGTTTAAACCGTGACTTATTTTCATCTACGACCACAATTGTAAATGCCCATTATTGTACAGTTCGTGGACTATGTAAATACATCATACCAGACACATCTGTAACAATCCGCTATTAATGTTATGTAATAATTTAAAATCACCCTTGCTTATTTGGTTTACGATTCGTTGATTGGTTGAGAGCTGCACGTTGATACCATTTTTAAATATAGTACTCCGTGATTTCCAAACAATCATTAAACGTCACATCATTCACATAGGAGCTGTCATTCATTTCGTTTGTTCACGTTTAAATCTAGCGAGAACTACAAATAAGTACTAAATAAAAAGGTATGTAACCACTATTTATGTATTTCTTTTCATTTCTATCAAGTTAAATAAGGTCGAAGGTGTTACGCCAAACATATTTTTCTTATTAAACAGAAACAAACTAGTGTGGTCGTAGATAAATTATAGAACATAATTCGATTTGTATTAACGTACTCGTAGAACTACGCGGGTCGGGCGTTACTGTTAAGCTCGTACGTAATATGCTTCTTACAACTCTCATTACGTAATATACTAATTTCTACGACCACTGTTGTAAATGCCCATTATTGTACAGTTAGTGTACTATGTAAATATATCATAACACATATACCTATGTAACAGTCCGCGATTAATGATAAGTTATGATTGATAACACACACGTGCGTTTGGTTTACGATTCGTTGATTGGTTGAGAGCTGCTACTACGTGCGCATACATTCAGCGCCCCCCGTGCCACAATTGAAACTAACGGAAATTGACATTGCGTACATTGGGTTGCCTATATCTATGAGCAAACTTATTCCAGTAACCCAAATAAGTACTAAATAATGAGATATGTAACCATTAAAAATGTATTTCTTTTCGTTTCTTTCAAGTTAAATAATGTCGAGTAGCAGTTATATATGAAAATTCAACTGTTTGTTTATTTTAATGTTAAATAATGATAATTAAATAAACATAATCTAATAAGAAATAAATTTGTTAGATCAAATTTTTCTTATTAAACAGAAACAAATTAGTGGGGTCGTAGATAAAGTATGGTACATAAAGTATAGTACTCTCGGAATTACGCACTCAACACTACGCGGGTCGTGCGTAACTGTTACGCTCCTACGTAATTTGCTTCTTATAACTATTGTTACGTAATATACAATTATATCATATCATGATGGAAATAAAAAAACCGTGAAATTGACTATAACTTTAACGCAAACTTAGACATAGAATAACTTTTGAACCAGTAGAGTTAGCGATAAATCATTAGCGACCTTTTTTGTAGAGCGTTTAATTTCCTACCAGAATATGTATGGTTTATTATGATCGTATTATTTTTAACGCTCGATTAAATTCCAAACAAAGAAAAGATTTTTCCCCATGTTATTTCCATTTAAAACTTTGACTGTCGGAGTGGGCGGGTTAATATTAATATTAAGAGCTATTACTTAACAAGAATTTTTTTTAATTTATTTGGAACCGATTAGGGTCGTCCTGAAAAAAAAAAGGAAAATCCCCCGAATAAGGACCACCCTAATATATATATATATATATATATATATATATATATATATATATATATAAATATAAATAGTCTTGTTTGAGTCTTCTTCTTCTGCTGTGAATTGCAGGTTGATGTTAAATCCGTTAAAACATTGAGCCTCACCCATTCTATCCTTTGGAACCGATAAAATCAAATCATATCTTTTATTATTATTACTTCAATTATATTTTTTGACAAAAGGTATATTAAACGGCATTTTTTTTTAAATCTGTCATTAGATCATTAAAACAAAATTTACTAAAATGGGGGAGATTGTCGACCCCATTGGTGTACCAAAAATTTGTTTGTAATACATGCCATTATGAATAAAAACATTTGAGTCAAAAATGAATTCTATAATTAATTTGAGTTTCAAAATCAAGAAGGCAATGTGGCATAACATTTTCCCAATGTTTTCTTAAACTTGTTATTATAACAGATAACGGTAACTTAGTGAAAAGTGTAATAACATCAAAACTGACCAATACATAATCATCAGGTAATTTGAAATTGGTAATGAATTTACTAAAAGTTAGTGAGTCCTTTACATAAAAATCATTGCGTGAATCATAAGAATTAGCAAGTATGGTCGCCAACCAGTTTGCTAATTTACTGTTCGGAGAGTCTACCGAAGACACGATAGTCTCGGTATTGAGAAATAGGGTAATCAAATTATCACACCCTGATTGTGATTTAATGCTTATTGATGGTGAGAAACATCCTGCGGGAAAATTCATATCCTAATAAATTAGTCAATAAACTATTGTTTAATTTACCCTTGAATCCTAGAACGGATAATGTTGGTAATACGTGTAAAAATTTGATTGAGAACACCCTGGAAGCTCTACCAATGAATAGAGGTCAAGAAACAATGTAGAAAACACAAAACAACAGCCCCTCCTTTTTCTGTTCGCTCCCAAACATAGTCTAACTCCTAAGCTCATTAACATTTTTAAATGTGAGGATGTCAGGATTGCTCAGCGCATCTTTCTAACTAATAATAATATTTTACAAAAACCAAATTAGAAACATTAGAAAAATCGAATGTAGTTTATAATATCACTTGTGTGAATTGTAATAAAATGTATATAGGACCAACATCTAGGTGTCTATAGGAACGCATCAACAGAACGTTTCACAGAAGTGACTAAAAATTAAAGAAAATATCATTTGCCCTTTCGGAACATGACATTACGAACAAACATTCCAAGGATTTTGACAAAGTAAGAGTTATGTACTGAAAACAATTACCACAAATTTTTAAGGAAATATTTTACATCAAAAACAAGGAAAATAGTATGAACAAGAAAACAGATATTAAGACATATATATTATTATCGATAATTCCCCTTTAAGGAGAGCGCTAAAACACAATCAATTAACATGTAATTTTTTCTGCCTTCTTCTTTCTGCCCCGAAACCTCATATATTCACTGTGTTTCTTCTTCATCTATTCTGTCCACTTCTTTCCTGTTTTCTTCTCTTTGGGAGTTTGTTCATACAAAACTGTTTTATGATTTTTACTCTGTATTTTTTTCTGTCGGTCATATCTTCTGTGGAGATGTTGAGTTTCTTGAGGTCTTCCAAGGTTTACCTTAGTTGGTTTTCACTATATTAGTCATTACTATGTTAGAAATATACTTGGTCAGTGTGTTTTCATTGATCCTATATATGTGTCCATAGAATTTTGCCCTTCTTTTCCTGATGTTGTTTGTAATCGTCTCTGTCTGTTCGTACAGTTCTTTTGTTGGTTTCTTTATCCAGATCCCCTCTTTCTGAACTGTTTTTTCTGAACTCTCTCTTGTTTTTCTATATCATTGATCTATATCATTGATTTTCGTTCGTCCCTTGATTACCGTTGTTTCTGAGGCATACAAGGCCTCAGGTAGAACTACTGTATTGTAGTGTCTTAATTTAGCATTGATAGAGATACTCCTTTTGTTGTAGTGCAGTATTTTGTAATAGCTTATATTTTGGGTCATTTCACACTCAAGCGATCAATTTATTGTTTTTTCTCTAGTAGCATCGGACCTCCCTTTTGTTGGTTCCATGTAAGTCTGTATGCTTGTTGTAGTTTTTTGATCCTTTCTTCATTGGATTTTGTGTTCAGTCCTGTTTTCTGTATAATCTCTCCTAGGTATTTGAAATTTTCTACTTGTGTTGTCTTTCCATACTTAGTTATCAGTGGGTGTGTGTCTGTGGATTTTGTGTCCATGTACTGTGTTTTTTCGTAGGAGATTTGTAGCCCTGCTTTGGATGAGATTTCGTGGAGTGTCTCTAAAGCTACTTTGGCTTCTTTTCTACTATTTGTTATGATGGCTGTATCATCAGCGAATACCAAACATTTTATGTTGACGATTCTATCCTTGTGTCTCCCCATCTTTACCTCACTGACTCCTTTTTCCCATGTCCTGATTATTTTCTCTAAAACTGAATTAAATAGAATGGGTGAGAGGCCATCTCCCTGTCTCACTCCTGTCTTAATTTCAAATGGTTCCGAGACCTCTCCCATGAACTTTTGGTTCATTCAATGGTATTTGTTAGTGTTTCCTGGATTAGATTTCTGGTCTTGTAGTCCACCTTCATTTCTTGCAATGTGTTGAAGAGTGTTTCTCTATCTATTGAGTCGTAGGCTTTCTTGAAGTCGACCTGGTCTTTCTCGTTATCAGTATTGTTCTCAAGCACCAGATCTGTTCACTGCATGATCTTCCTTTCCTGAACCCTCCTTGGTATTCTCCTATCTGTGGGTCTATCTGAGGTTCTAGCTGATTTAACAGGGATTTGGACAGAATTTTGTATGTCACAGGTAGTAGTGAAATTCCTCAGTAGTTATTCGGGTCCGTTTTGTCTCGTTTCTTGTGGAGGGGGTGTATTAGGGCTAACTTGCAATCTTCTGGTATTATTCCTGTTTCCCAGATGTTTTCGATGATCCTGTGTATTTTAGGTGTAATGTTTTCATGGTCTAGCTTCCAGATTTCCGAAATCAGTCCATCTTCTTCAGGTGCTCTATTATTTTTCAGTGATTTTATTATGTTCGCAATTTCTTCGTGTGTTGTTAGTTTGCAATCCAGGTAAGGTTCTGGCTTTTCGAACTGCCAGAACTGTGTTGGTTTTTCACAGTTGAGTAGTGTGTCAAAGTATTTTGCTAATTTTCACAGTTCTATATATATATATATATATATATATATATATATATATATATATATATATATATATATATATATATATATAACCATGGAATGTATATTAAAAGTTTTTTTTTAATAAATTTATAACTTTCCTTAAAATTGGATAAACAAAATTCTTTTCTCTTTTTTTTTTTGTTTTTTTTTTTTGCTACATTTAATGCATACCATGCATTTAATGCATGCCGTTTAAAATGAGGGATAGGTGTATAGATTCAGAGACATTTAAAACTGTCAGTTGTGTATATGTAAACCTATGTATTATTATCAATATTTAAAAACGCATAGCGTCTATAATTAAAAATAATCTTGAGTATTGAATGAACGTACTTTAATATTTTTTATAAATATTTTGATGTTATACCTATTTGCAAATAAGTAACAGATATTTACAACTAAGATATATGTTTCAAAATAATAAAAAATATTAGATAAGTATGGAGACTATCTCGATTGGTAAATAAAAAGATTGATATGACGAGTCTAAGATGGATGGAAAGTTCTGCACAGATATTATTTTTGCTTTAATATATAAAAAACTTTTTTTAGAAACTATTTACGAGATGAAATAAAGAAATATGTGATTTGAAAGACAATTTAATATGCTTTAATACAAGTTTAAATTTCATCATTGAGGACATCAGAAAATACAATGTGCAAATCGCGCAGAAAGTACTGGAACAACACAAAGGGACGAAATTGTTCAGAAGACTAGCGACAAACACAAAGAAAGAAATCGTCAGAATCGAAGATAAATCAGGACATAGAATCGAAGGAAGACACGAAATTATAAGAACGGTACAAGAATTCTACGCAGACCTATACGAGACGAAAGTAACGAGCGGCACAACCGAACAAGATCAGGAAGAGAAAGTCATGAACGTCAACTCTGAAGACATACCTGAGATTACAAAAGACGAAATCAGATCAGCATTACACATACTAAAAATGGGAAAGCAGCGGGCAAAGACGGCATAATGACATGTTAAAACAAATGATGAAACATGATATTAAAACAAGGCGGTGATATACTAGAAACTATAAATATTAATCTATACCAACTAGAAATATTGTACAACAAATGCCTGGAAAAGAAGGACATACCACAGGACTGGACAAACGCCCTCGTGATAATCATCCACAAAAGGGAGACACCGAGAACCTAGAAAATTATAGACCGATCAGCCTGCTATCCCAAATATACAAATTATTCGCGAAAATATTAACTAACCGTCTCACACCAAAGTTGGACTATTACCAGCCAAAATAGCAGGCTGGGTTTAAGAAGGGCTACAGTACTACAGAACACCTGCAAACGATGAGAACACTAATCGAGAAGGCTGTGGAATACAATATACCTTTATGGCTAGCATTCATTGATTTTAGAAAGGCTTTCGACACGGTGGAAATATGGGCACTACAGCAAGCCCTGAAACACGCCAGAATAGACCACAGATACGCAAACCTAATTAACAAAATTTACCGAAACGCAACTCTGCAAATTCAGCTACACGAAAAATCTGACAAAGTGGCAATTAACAGAGGAGTGCGCCAAGGAGACCTTATGTCTCCTATTAGAGTTTTGTAATCCAAGCTCTTCACACTAGTTCTGGAGGACGCACTAAAAACAATCGACCTCCAAAACAGAGGCATTAATATCAACGAGGTGAAACTAAACCTCTTAATGTTTGCCGATGACATAGTAGTGATAGCCGAAAGCAGAGAAGAACTGGCCACACTTATCGATGACATCTACAGGGCCACGAGGCGCATAGGCCTAGAAATTTTGATAAAACAAAGTACATGACATCAAACGTAGATGAGAAATTACCCTAGGAGACAACTTAATCGAGAAAGTAACTGCATATAAATACCTAGGACAAACACTAACGATAGGCAAGGCTAACTAAGAACTCGAAATAAATGAGAGAATACGACAAACCTGGGCGGCATATGCCAAAATAAAAGATCTTGAATATGGACATACCCATAAACCTCAAAACCGAATTATACAACCAGTGTATCCTACCAGTAACTACTTACGGGTCACAAACTTGGACCTTCACGAAAGCTATACTTGACAAACTTAAAGTAAACCAGAGAGCTATTGAGAGGAGAATACTTGGGATATCATTAAGAGATAGGAAAACAAATGAATGGATCAGGAGAAGAATAAAAGTTCATGACCGCATGACGCGCTGTCGCTCAAGAAAGGGACTGGGCGGGACACATCGCAGGAGACCAGGATAAGTAGAGTGGCAAACTAATTTGATGGAGACCATGGAGCAACAAAAGGAGCATTGGAAGACCGCAAATGAGATGGAGCGACGACTTGAAACGAGCGGCAAGACTGAACTGGTACCAGGTGGTACAAAATCGTGACAACTTATAAAGAGGGACTTATACCCAAAGAGGGACTTATACCCAAAGGGTAGAAAACAGCTGAATAAAATAATAATAATAAGTTTAAATTTACCAAGAATGCTTATCATTTATATGCGTAGCTACCAATAAACAAAAACGAACGTATTTATGTGGTGGTTATAACGAGAATAACAAACTTGAAATATTGTAATTGTTGCCTTTGCAATTGCAGTTTTGCACATTGTTAGTTTTTCATAATTTGAATAGTTTCAAGAGCATTTAATGCATACTAGACTGCAAAATGCCGCCCAAGTTTTTGTTCTAATCGAAAATGAACGTAGCCAGCGAGCTGTTGCTCGAAAACTGGATATTAATATAGACAACCTGGTACAGACAGAAGGAGATTTACAAGTGCTGGGGATCACCGCTTCATTGTATGAAACACAACGCAAACATCATTACGAAAGCGTCACCTTAATGCAGTTCAACTGCAACAACACCTCCGTGAAGTACGAATAGTGGCTATGTCAGTGGACAGTAAGACGAAAACTGCAGGAAAATTACTTGACCCCTAAGACATCGTCAAGCACGCTTGCGTTTTGCAAGGGATCCGTTCCATTGTCCCGGGAAAACTCTGTCCAGAAACTCCCGAATAGCCTGCGTATAATGTGGTGGCGTTCCATCTTGTTGAAAAGTCAAATGGTCTTCTAATTAACAATCACCATTTTCTTTCAACGACATAAACTAAAAACGCTTTCATAACTTGAAATTAAATAGTCTCGAAAACAAATCGATAGATTTAGAAAATATTAGTTGTTTAGTATTCAGGGCTAAACGGGCTTTCAAATGAGGTATAACTTACTCCATCGTGCTCTTTAAAATTTTAGGGGTTGTGGCCCAGCGCTTTTATAGTAAACTCCCTTTATTATCTTATTTATTTCTAAACAACATGGGTTAATAGAATTTATCATTTAATTAGAAATAAATAGGAGCTATATGTTTGATGTAATCTACAATAAGTGAAAGTTGATCGACTCATCACTCACCAATCACAATATATTTTTTTTGTGTTTAGTGCGATGCATTTAAATCAATATAATTGTTATTCTAAATATTATTAATTCAATATATTAACATAAATCTTAATTAATTAAATGCTTTATTTCTATAATTTCAACGTAAAGAAATAATACATTGAATATTTTTTTCATACCCATTTAATTTCGTCATTCCATTTTATCTCTACATACAATATTGTTTCAATAGTTGAACGCGATCCAAAAAAACGAAGAGTTAAACCAGTCGAAACACAAGCTTCCATACTAGACTTCGATTTAGAAGAAAGCTCAGATGACTCCGACTTTCGCATTGAAGACCATGCCGAAATTAGTGATGATGACTCAATTGATAGCAATGGAGAAGGAGGAAACGGTAGATATACAAGAAAAATATATGAACCGTTAGTAACGATATTTTTTAGATTCTTCCAGTGCAGATGAGGACGAAGAAGAAGAATCTGATGGTTCTGACTTTAATGAACTACAAAACTTGAAGATTGCTACAGATGGAACTGGGTTATCTATTGCTGACGTAATTGAACAAGCTGCTAAACAATCCAATATACAGGTATTCTACTATCCAAACATGTTTATATAAATTAAAATATTCTTATTTATAGTTTGATGAAAAAGATGCTAATATTTTGATTTGTTGCGGTTGTTTGGGAGATCAAAGCGATGGAATTAATGAAATTGCGGAATGTGACGGTTGCGGAGTTACCGTTCATGAAGCATGTTATGGAATTTCTGATTCCAACAGTCTAGCTAGCACAGATTCTCTGTCACCAACAACGCCTTGGTTTTGCGAGGCTTGTAAAGCTGGAGTCTTGAATCCTGTCTGTGAATTATGTCCTAACTCTGGTAAATTTTAATCAAACTGCTATAAAACATTTTGTGTAAACTTTGTATATTTAAGGTGGTATATTCAAAGAGACAGATGTGGGAAAATGGGTACATCTGGTATGTGCCTTGTATGTTCCTGGTGTAGCATTTGGAGAAGTAGATAAGTTATCGAGCGTTACTCTATTTGAAATGCAATATAATAAATGGGGAGCTAAAAACTGTAGTCTATGTTTAGACGATAGATTCGCTCGTACGGGTGTATGTATCGGTTGCGATGCTGGAATGTGTAGAAATTACTTTCATGTGACATGGTAACATTTCAAAACTACTATTTGCTACTAAATAATCATCGTGTTATAGGCATGGTATACAATTTTAAATAATTTTTAGTGCACAAAGAGAAGGTTTCTTATCTGAAGCCCACTCGGAAGAAGTAGATCAAGCAGATCCTTTCTATGCTCATTGCAAGCTCCACTCCGACAAGACATTGGTAAAACGCAGGAAACGTAACTACATGTCGCTGCAATTGCGCACACATTATCGTAAATTACAGTTCGAGAAAGAAGGGCATTCTAAAACTCCCGAACAAATGAGAATACAAAGAAAACTTATGAAAAAACAAGTTCATTATATGAATTTGAAGTCTTTAAAGACACCACCATGGGGTAAAATATTTCTAACAGCTTTAATTTTAAAAAGATTAACACTTAAATTTTAGTGCCGACGCAGAAAATGCCACGTTTATTAACAACTAGCGCATCCGCTTGCAGAAAGTTATTACGCAAAGCCGAATTTATGGGCATCGACACAGGGGCCTTGGAGATGCAAGAGGCTCAAATGGCAGCTTTGGTTGATATACGCAAAAAATGGCACATTCCTCCTGCTTTCACTGTCGAATTTATAGCATACTACTTGGATAGAAATGATCGCCTTAAAGGCATGAAAGGTTCATTAGAAAAACTTTTAGAAGACAATCATAATTTGTTGGAAGAACAACAAATTTTGCGTACAAGATATGATGAAGTATTTTCCAAATATTCATTTTTATTTTAATTCCTTTTTCTAATTACTAGTATTATTTCCAGTTATTGAAAGAAAATAATGACGAACAGAAGCTCAATTCGAATTTAAAACAATCCATCCACAAATATCATTCTGCGATATTAAGCGCCTGTCCTACGAAAAACTTACCTAATGTAGATGATATTGGTAAACCTCCACCAGCGCGACCAGTTCCACAACCAATGATGGTGCCAACAGCTGCGGCTTTAAAAATGGGTGTTGGATTTCCTCTAAGCAACATTGCAGCTAATAGAAATGATGCTGGAAGAGTTTTAAGTAGCCATGCGAGACAAGGTATAATCTATAGTTTTACTTTTCATATTGCCTGCGGCTAATAATAACTCGTTTGATACAGATCCTTTACAATTAAATGAATGTGGAATTTGTCGTCAAAGAAGTGATCAACATATGTTAGCCAAATGTGACACCTGCCATCTTTATTACCATTTAAATTGTTTAAACCCGCCCTTAACAAGGCTTCCAAAGAAATCAAAATTATATGGATGGCAATGTTCAGAATGCGATAAAACATCAGATAGTGAACTCGAGGAAATGAAAACCCCCCGACGAAGTCGCACACGCTACAGTAAAGAAGGAAAAGTAGAAGATTCACAAGTTTTTACTCCTAAAGTTAAAATAAAACCCGTTGAGGAACCTCTAGAAGATCCAGCTCCCGAAACTCCTATAACACTCCATGTAAGAAACTATCCTTCCCCAAATCATACTGAAACTCCACAACCTTCCATTGATTCAAATACTGAAAATAATTCCATTAATAGTAGCAACTTTAATAATTCTGTATTGGATAGCACTGTAGAAGGACACACTATGGTTATTTCAAGATCAGGAAAGAAACGAAGAAGAGACAAGCATCGCAATCGTTATTCGCCAGACGTGGGCGGCCCCGTAAAAGAACACAAACGAAAAAGGAAGAAGAAGAGTTTGGACATCGACGATCCGATGCCACACCCCCGAATTACAATTAAAGTTAGTAATATATATTTTAAATTCTTATTAGAAATGCATTTAAATTTGACATTTATTTAGAATATTAAGTGGATTTTATTTACACATTGTTTCAAATTTATATAGATCAAACCTATACCTTTACCAGCTGGTGAAGTAGCTTCAACAACAAATCCTCAGTGTTTTTACGTTAACAATGATGTTAGTCCACCTCCTCCAGCGCCTGCGCCAGCGCCGCTTCCTGTTGTGAAAGAAGTTCAACCTGCAGTTCAACAAAAATCATTTCCTAATGTTTGCGATGTTTGTCATGAGTCTGGCACAAATTCTAATCTCGTCAAGTATGTTGTTGATTAAATCACTGCTTTCTATGTGCTTTCATACAATTTATTTTGTAGATGTGACGAGTGTCAGAAAAATTATCATTTTACGTGTTTAGAACCTCCTCTGAAGAAAACGCCAAAACGGCGTGGTTATTCTTGGCACTGTGCAGATTGTGACCCAACGGTGAATAGGTAATACTCATGGGTTTTGCAATTTAACTGTTTTAATTGTTTCAGGGATCAGAATAAATATCCATGGAATATTTTGTTATTTCATTTCAATGAAATTAGTTATAATTTTCTATTTATGGACTCTAATATAGTATAAGTTACTGTGTTTTTTGGTAACAATGAAGCACAATAAACATTTTCAAACATATTTATTCTAAAATACATAGTTTTTTCTTTAATTCATAAGAATTTTTTATTGTATTACTCATGCTAGGACTTACACCAGAGACAAATATCTAAAGGGTGCGCCCAAGGTGGGGTTTACTTTCATTTCGCCAATAGGTTTACAAATCCCAATGAGTCGCGCACATGCTACACTCCTTGATACGTGTTTCAAGACGGGTCCTGAGATTAACAAAAGCTATAGCGTCCCCTGTGAATCGGAGTCTATCCGAGAACGTGCCCGCCAGCAGCCGCCCGGTGCCGGTGCCGGCATCATATCCGACAGCCGGGAGACCGGCCGCGCTTGCGGACAGTCGGATGCGAACGAATCGCGCCTCGAGTGATATCATCGAGCGTGTCGGCCAGAAAATCTACGGGTTCTCACGCGCCGAGCCGCGCGCGGGCTCCACCGCCGACCGAAGCTCGACAGATCGCGACGTCCTGCAAGGGGATAACGCGCCGGTGACGAGATGGGCGTAACGTCCTCGAACGGACGCTCGTCCAGAGTCGACCGGATGCGCTGAATATCCCCGTTCGAACTTATCAGGTTTCGCAGGTTTACCCCTGAACGGTTTCACGTACTATTGAACTCTCTCTTCAAAGTCCTTTTAAACTTTCCCTCACGGTACTTGTTCGCTATCGGTCTCGTGGTCATATTTAGCCTTAGATGGAGTTTACCACCTACTTAGGGCTGCATTCTAACGCAACCCGACTCTAAGGAGAAGCTCGCCGATGACGGTGGACAGCCTTTGCGGGCCTGGCACCCTCTATGGATAAGTGGCCCCGTTCAAGAAGGACTTGAGCTTGTCCGCCGGCCTTCGGTTGATGAGCTCACCCAAACACCACATCTCCCGACGCCCGATAGTCGAGCGATTCAGTGCTGGGCTACGGGTCCTGTTCGCTCGCAGCTACTAAGGACATCCTAGTTAGTTTCTTTTTCTCCGCTTACTAATATGCTTAAATTAGGCGGGTAGTCTCTCCTGACCTGAGGTCAAAAATTACATTCGACAGAGATCCGTCGCGAAGTGGCGCTCGCACGCCCCAACACACGGGTATGTCTGAATTAAATTGCAGCAAAAAAACACACATGCTGCCGCCCCCTGCCGTGAAGTACAACGAATCGGTTAGCTCTCGACGCACGGGAGGCTCGCGTTTAACGTTTCCGCTCTATTATAGAGCCGTGTGGAACGTACCCGACGTTTCCGGATCGCTGCCAACGTCGATGTCGCTAGCTCACACTAGTACACGACAAAAACGAGTCCGGGACGACGAAACGCGCTCATGGGTGCACGGAAACAGGCTCCGCAGACGCCAGAGAGCGTCTACCCTCGTATGTGACTTTTCCGAAAGACCGGACAGTCTTAGGACGAAAACGACCCTCACACATAAGTGGCCCAGGAACAGTGTCCGCGAGCCGCAATGTACGTTCAAAATGTCGATGCTCATGTGTCCTGCAGTTCACAATATGACGCGCTATATGAATATGAAGCTGCGTTCTTCATCGACACACGAGCCAACTGATCTGCCGTTCAGGGTAATCAAGATTGTGTGCTTTGCCCGAAATGCATGTACTGGTAAGGTTGGACATCGAGTCGATCGACGGCGACGACCGCAACAACAACATCGCCAGCAAGTGGCTAATTGTCTGCGCACGACGAGCGCCGAAGAAAGAAACGCGAACTGGGAGAACGTGCGCCCTAGAGGCTCCCGCCTCTGCGCGCCGTCGCCGCGACTCCAGCGCTGACGTGTCTTTCCTCCGAAACAACACGCAATTTTATCAACGGCGACAACCGCAACAACATCGCCAGCAAGTGGAGAGTTGCCTGCGCACGACAAGCGCGGAAAAAAGAAACGCGTGCGCGAGAGGCTCTCGCCCCTGCGCGCCGTCGCCATCGTCCTTCGCACCGGGTGATTGTGCCGAACACGCAACTCGATCAACGGCGACGACCGAAACAACAACGTCGCCAGCAAGTGGAGCGAGCTGCGCGAACGCGCGTGCCAGAAACACTCACCTGCGTCAGAACACAGAACACATCGAAGAACTACAGATGCTTCTCGAAAAATGTTCCGTTTGGTGTGGTCTGTGGGCCGAGGCATGATAATGAAGTACGGTCCCTTCAAAAATGAAAGAAGATCAAGAAGCCAAGCTGTCACCATGAATGGAGTCCGGCACAGACCAATGATCAGTTTGATCGATTTTTTGTTTCCAAAAATGATTGAAGGAAGAGTTTGACGAGAACGTTATATCCAGAAACAGACCTGTGAACTGGCCTCCAAGATGGTGGGAAATATCGTGCGCTCATCGTGCTCTTTCTTTTTGACTCTAATGCCCGCCATACACACAACGGTCCACCGGACAGGTCTACCTGTGCAGGTAGACCGGAGCGTGTGTGGGAATAGACCTGTGCAGTTTCTTGCGTACGGTTGACCTGCGCAGGCAAACCTGCACATGTAACCTCTCCGGTAGACCGTAGCGTGTATGCCGGACATAAGAATGCAGTTCCTGACGCGCTCCCGTGGTGACCAGCACGAAATCTTTTTGCGTCTTTAATGAAACAAAATTATCCATCGACTAAGAGAAATAACTCATTCGAATCATTTTTGCGTGTTTCATTGTAAACGCTTTTATAATCGTAATTGGTTTCAATTAAATAAGTCCCAGACTAAGTACGATACTCATAAAAGGGACAAAATTTTTCAACATGAGCTTAGTTAACTTACACGCCCCCACGGAAGTAAAAAGCACAGAAGGAAAAGACGAGTTCTATGAAAACTTAGAGGTGGCTTTCGACAACACTTCGAAACACGACATAAGAATAATCATAGGGGACCTAAACGCAAAAATATGAAGAGAAAAACAATTCCAAGCACAAATCAAAATTCAATTATTTCTTATTTTACGTCATTTTGTTAAATCGTTTCGAAATTCTCGTGGGTATAAATTCTTACAATCCTATTTACAAATGAGGTCTCCTTATTCATAATCTGTCAATAATATAAGCAACGGGTTTAATTGATCCTAGGGTTTATACAAAACCGACTTTTTGAAAAACCGGTTTTCGAATTCCAGATTTCCAAAAAAACGGGTTTAGCCGGTTTTACGAATTTTTGTAAAAAAAAAAAAATAGAATAGGGAAAAAATGTTTTCTTTAATTTTTATAAAATAACAGAAAACGAAATCAATATCAAAGTCAAAATATAAAGAGAAAAAAATTAAGGATTACACAAAATACTTACACTTACACAAAATAACGAAAACTCAAATAAATATTTCAGCTTCCAGTGTCTTTTGTAAGTTTTTTATCATGGTCTTCAAGAATCTTATGAATTACTTCCTTCAAAAAAGCATTTCTCTGATGAGTAGTATCTACGATTTACTCATCATAAGAATCGGTTTCCACATAGGAATTTGGAAAACTTCTAGACAATATCTTTCCAGATAACTTAATAATTTGGGTTATTGAAGCTAAAGAATGTACACAAGTAGATTTCTTTGCTGTACAGGAAATGTTGTGGATTTTGCAAATACAGCAAAAAAGTTGCTAATTCTACTTGTCTTCTTTATTTAATTCGTTCTTTTAAAGCATATGATAGGTGGTCGTCACCTTTGTTGATTTTAGGAAGACCTACGAATCCATTGATAGAAAAACGCTTAACAAAGTAGTCCAGGAACTAGGGCTAGACAACAAAAGCCGCAAACTCATCCTAGAAACTTTGACCAACACCCATTCCAAGGTTAAATTTAGAGGCGAGATTTCAGAAAGCTTCGAAATAAAAACTGGAGTGAGACAAGGAGATAGATTTTCCCCACTTCTCTTCAACTGTGTCCTTGAAAAGGTTATGAGAGAATGACGCAAGGAACTGAACAATTTGGGTGCTCAGAGTGGTATCTACCTGGCACGTAAGAACGATAGACTGGTTGTAGATTGCCTGACCTTTGCAGATGACATGGCACTGTTTGCTGATTCTCTTGAGATGGCAACAATGCAGGTAAACTGCCTCAGAAAACAGGCTGCCAAAGTGGGTCTTCAAGTGTCTCTGGAGAAAACAGAATTCTTCACCAACATCAGAGAAGCAAACAGAGAGATGTTACTAGAACAGGGAAACATCAAGAGGACTGAGAAATGTAAGTATCTCGGCGAATGGATTGAACCCAACTTACCAGAAAGAGCATTATTATCCAAGAGAGTCAACAAGTTAGAACTAGCCTATCGACTGACTAGGAACTCTTACAATAAGAAATGCATGTCACGCAACCTGAAACTTAAACACTACACAGGTCTAGAGGTCTAGTAGAGAAATTGGGAATCAGAGAGAGGAGAATCCTCAGGAAGATCCTAGGCCCGGTAAAGGAAGATGGGAAATTCCGAAGGCGGTATAACTCTGAGCTCTACGAACATATTGAGATGCTCTCTGACTGTGCAAGGAAAAGAAGGGTAGCTTTGTATGGCCACGTTGCAAGATTGCATCCAAACTGACTAACCAACCGTCTGTTCACCTTCTGGCAATACAAGAAGGTGTGTACCACTTGATTGACAGAAACCGAGAAGGATAGTAAAGAAATGGGAATAACAGATCTCAAAAACAAACAGTCTGTGAGACGCACCCTGAAGGAAGTCCGTGGATTTCGGGAAAAACCCGGTAAGAAAGGTACCCCCTGGACAGAAGAGAGAAAGGAGTTACCGTCAGAAGATGCGACAATACTGGGCAAAGATCAATGCCCAACGGTTGATCAAGCGTGGTCCAAAGTAGGCCTATTCGAAAGAAGAAGAAGAAGTGGTATTTTATTTTTAGTAGACAATCATTATATTTACGTATTAATTATCTTTAGAATTCAGAAGTTAATCCAGAAAAATAGAAGTTTAAACTAGTAATGTTCGGTAATTTAATTTTTTGGGCTCCGTGATAGTTAACTTGTACCAATCCGGTTTGTTGGTTCACATATTGCAATGGTACTAATATTGCAAAAGAACTGAATGGTATTGCATAAAGATGGAATATTTCCCATATGAAGATGCATTTACTTGTCCACGACAGTGGAGGCAATATGATAAAAGGTGTATGAGACGCAGAATATGATTCTGCCAGGTGTTTTATTCATTCACTACAATAGGCTATAGAGGAATCGCTAAAATCTTAAACGGAAATAACACAGATGGTAGCTGCTGCAAGACGAGTTGATACACATTTTAACCACTCAGGTATAGTAGAAGAAAAGCTCAAATCCATTCGACAAGAAGTTGACTTTGCCAGCCACAAATTAAAGCAAGATGTAAGGACACGTTTGGAATTCTACATACTATTTAATGGAGAGATTATTAGAACAAACGCGAGCTGTTTCTTTATACATAACTGATCACGAGTCATTAAACAATCTAACTCCTTCTCAATGGTTGTTACTGGATCAATGTATCATAGTCTGTATCAAAATCTCCGAAGTGATTTCACATGTTGTCACATTGTTGAATCACCTGGAAAAGGAAGAAACAGCAAATAGAACAGCAACTTTGCTGAGAATGAGAACTTCACTGCAAGCTGAGCTAGAAACACGGTACAACTTTGATGAAAATGACAAATACCTGGTTGAAACCATTAGTTGAAACACAAAGAGCAAAACAAAAAATTGTTTTAGAAGCTCTAAAAATGAATTTCGATGAGTCTTGTAGTACAGATAATGATTCTTCTCCGCTTCGTAAGTTACATATTGATAAAATGCATATCAATGAAAATGACAATACCATTGAAATACACGACGGTTTCTGGAAGTCGCTACAGAAAATATGGAGAAAGATGAAAGTGCTATTGCAAATAGATTGATTTTTGTTTAAAAACGGCTCGCCTAGATAGGAACAACAGACCCTTACAAATGGTGGTCAGCAAACGTACAACAGTATCCAAAACTGACAGAATTCGTAGAAATGTATCTATCACCCAGTAGCAGTGTATACTTTGAGAGGCTATTTTCAGATGCGGATATAGTTTATGAACAAAGGCGCAATCGGTTGCTATCAACAAATGCTGAAAAAATAGTTTTCATTCATCACAACCCACACAGCACAGGATATTTCAGGGATATCCTGATTATATCCCAAATTGCCTAAAGATATCCAGTATGTTCTATGGACATCTCTATGGATATCCCGTTGGACATTTTATTTTCAGGATATCCCAGAGAGATCGCGGGATATCTTATGACATTTGTGTATATCCTAGGGATATCTTAAGTAGGATATTTTTCGTCTTCGACCACAAAAAGTTTCGTAGTTTAAGTGTTTATTCTTTATGTTTCGTAGTTTATTTTCTCGCCGGTCCAAGTATAGTTTAAGTAATAGTGTAAAATTAGTAATAGTGTACTAGTGTAAAAACTTTCATATTAATTGTCGGTGACAATTCAAAGTTCCAGTGCTGGTAAGTTTTACTCTTTATTGTTATTACATATGTAAATATTAGTTATTATTACTGTTGCGAACTGGTAATTTGGTATGGTGCTGCTCCAGGATCAGGACAATGGATGAATTAATTACACGCAAATATGTCCTTTATATGTAATTAAATACTACTTATCTGCTAATATCTTACAATATGTACAACTAATCGCTAACTTATTACAATAATTACTAACTAACTTAAAAATAATAAATAATAAACAATACACTTAATTCTACGAAACTTATGGTCGAAACCCGGAATTTACTTCAACAAAAATACGGAGGTTCGTCTTCAAAACTCAAATTACTCTCTTCCTAGCTCAATTCTGACTGCCCCTTTTTAACTTCCCCTCTACCTCATCACCTCGGTCTTGGTGTGAGTCCTCCCCTAATCTTTATGGAAAATTTCCAAAACTCATAAAACAAAATCCTCTCGGCGTCTCGGCACGATCCCTAAGTTCGAGCGTCTGCCCGCATGATTTAGATAAAGCAGACTAATGGTCCTAAATAAACAAAAACTAATCGGGTGTCCACTTAGTTTTCTTTGCCGACTCGTGAGAAACTGAAATTCTTTGAAACCAAAATCGCGAGATCACAACATTACAGACTATTTTTAAGTATTCGAGGTTATAAAACATACAGGATCTACAATATGTCTAAAGAAAAAAAAGAAAACCTATTCTAAAGATTTGTAAGCGTCAGTTTCGCAGACGTGTACAGGAAGAATGTTCAAAGTATTATTTTGAAGGATCTGATGAATATTCAACATCTTTCATGCCAAATTGTGTGACACCTGTAAAAGCTCCAGTGTCATTCTTTTTTTCATTATTACATATAGGCTAGACAAACAAGACTAGACAGACAAGACTAAACAGACAAGACTAGACAGAAAAGATTATACAGATAAGACTAGTCAGACAAGAGTAGGCCAATTCAGGGGGGGCACTTACATCACTAGCTTGTTGCTTTGCCTCATAAATAAAATAAAACCTAACAAAAGTTTTATTTTCCTAGTTTATATTATAATATGGACCATTCGAAAGGACCTAGTTTTTATGTTGTCGAATTTGAGGACGGCATTCAATTAGTACCAGAGAATTGAATGACAAATCAAAAAACAGAAGCTTATTGGCCAACATTTACAAACAACAAAAAGCTTGACAAAGCTGTTAAATAAAAAGACGCTGTGAAAACTTCATGGCAACTCTTTCAAATTGTTAAAATACTTACAACAGCAAGTAAGTTATTTTTATTTTCATAAAACAATTAATGTTTACTAACTTTTAATTTATTAGAAAAATCGCCTTGAATATTTTTAGTGATAAATTTTCATAGATTACAACTCATTTTACTTATTTGGCTGTTTTATATCTAGTTCAGTTTTTTAACAAAAATATTCTCATTTCAGAAACTGAAAATGGAAAAAAAAGTTAAAAGAAGCAGACATGTTTTCTGACATAAATAATAGTGATGTGGATGAGACAGAATTAAAGAAAAACAGAAGAAAACGAGCTTGTGTTATAAATTCGAGTAGTGATGATGAATCTGATTCCGAAAATAATGGACAGTGCATATTAGCACCTTTTCCTACCACTCCAGCGAACAGAAAAAAATCATCATCTAATCCAAAACTTCAGCTTTTAAAAGTCAAAAAAACAAATAATGAATGTGAATTGCTGCACCCTCCAACTTCAGCAACACACTGTGATAGACAAGTTGATGGTCCATCAACTTCTTTCTCTAATGATTCATCAGGTAATGATAAATTATTTAAATACAAGATCTCAGGATTTTTAGTTTTCGACTATTCATACCATTTATTCTACAATCGCTGATATTATTTTATAAGCAAAAAAGTAGGTATATAGACTTTTTTAGTTTATTTTATACTGAGCATAAAAATAATTCATGCAACAACAATATGGTTATACAGTTTTCATTTCAGATTGGCGCAGTTTCCAACACTTTGTGGTAAAATCTTCAACAACTTTAAAGATGAGCATGAGAGAAGTTCTGGAACAGTTGACCAAAAAATCAAGCTCCTATGAAAAGACCATTGCTGCTAATATTGTTCCAGAACATCGAACTAATATTATGAAAACTTTTCCTTTACTTGATATGCAAGCCTTGGAAATCATCGAAAGAAACTTGTGTGATGACCAATTCAAGAAAGACCTGTTACGTATTAGTAGCTTTACTTTACAAGTTTTTCTAATTTTTCAGACTGTAAGTAAATGATATATTATATACTTTTATATTCCTGTTTTTAGATGACCGAGTTATCGAAAATTGGTGGCCCTAATACAAAAGCCAGAACTGCAAAAATCATGGAGCAAGTATTTTCAAATTTTGTCGCGGAGAAATTTAGTTGGATTAATATTCTCCGACTTACTTATATCGAGTGTTATTCTAGGTGCGTTTAAAAATGTATAATTATTATATATATATAATATCATATTAATTTTACATTTCTCAAACATTTCAATTAAGTTGTAACTTTATATGAAATGGAGTGTATTCTTATAATCGTTTTCATTTTATATTTAATTGCAAAATTTTTTAGATCTGGTCAGAATACATGAACCAGAGGTGACAGATCACACAATTTCCCTACATATTAAGAACTGGCTGAGACACGCTAAAGAAAGATTGAATCGGGAGAAATCGTAAGAATTACTATATAATTACCAACAGGAGATAAGGTATCTGGGTATCACACTAGATAGCAAACTCCTATGGAATAGACACGCTGAGGCAGTGGTAGGTAAAGCCAAACGCGCCCTAATGGTGTGCAGAAATCTGGCAGGAAAAACGTGGGGTTGTAACCCCACTATCCTGCGATGGATGTACACCATGATAGTGAGACCTGCAATCACTTATGGGGCGGTTGCGTGGGGAAGCAGAATCAAGCTGGCCTCTATGAGGAAACAGCTTGAGAAGATTCAAAGACTGGCGTGTGTCTGCATCGCGGGGGCGATGGGGTCGTGTCCGACAGCAGCATTGGAGCTGCTGCTGGATCTGACTCCGCTGCACCTTGTGGTGGAGAGCGCCGCCAGATCGGCGATCGTAAGGTTCAGCAAGGAAGGAATGGGCAGAGGCAAAATAATCGGGAGCAGAGACCGAAACAGCCTCGCTGCCAAGATCCCCTGGCTGGAAGTACCAAAAGACGAAATGGTATGCAAATACCACTTCGAGAAAAACTACACAGCAATGTGTAGTAGTAAAGCCGATTGGAGCGACGAATCCTCAGCATACCACATAGAGCAAAATGCCATCAAGTGGTATACAGATGGTTCGAAGACAAAGGAAGGCACTGGTGCAGGAGTGTTTGGACCTCGTACCAGATACTCCGAATCCATGGGAACATCCCCAAGTATCTTCCAAGCAGAGGTACACGCAATCGAAAGATGTGCACAGTTTAACCTCGACAGGAAGTACCGCAAAAATTGCTATCCTCTCAGATAGCCAAGCAGCCATCAAGGCCATTAGCTCATACACCATCAGATCCAAACTGGTATGGGACTGTGTTGGGAAGTTGAACAAGCTTGGCAGGGATAATAAAGTAACGCTATACTGGGTACCAGGACACACTGGTATAGACGGAAACGAAGAAGCCGATCACCTAGCAAACAAGGGATCCAGTAGCCCCTTTATAGGTCCGGAACCCTTTTGCGGTATGAGCGTGAACACCATCCGCAAAAGTTTAGATGAAGAAATAAGAAGAAAATGGATGAAAACCTGGGAAGAACTTCCAGAGCTAAGGCAATCCAAAGTGATGCTGGGATCTTTTAACCAGAAGAGAACTAAAGCTTGCCTGAAACTAAGCAGGAACAAGCTCAGAATTCTGACAGGAGCCCTGACGGGACACTGCAGACTTAGGAAACATCTCAAGGCCCTAGGCCTAGAGGAGGATGATGGATGCAGATTCTGTGGCTCAGCAGAGGAAACCCCCATACATCTGTTCAAAGACTGCGGACTGCAGAGACTGCATTACTCCGCAAGAGACAGATGTACCTTGGGGCTCACTGCTTGAACACAGAGGAGCTGCAGGCCTTGAATCCCACCCAGATCCTGAGATTCCTAAAGGAATCAGGATTAGAGGAGGCGCTCTAAATGGGTAAGTACACCAACACTTGGAGGAGGAGGGTGGGGTACAATAGATCTATAAAGGTCGCAGTACAAGTCGTCACCACCATATCTACAATCTACAATCTACTATATAATTTATTTTAGGGGATCAGCCAGTTTAAAATCTAGATTTTTTTTCAGGCACAAGCTATTAGCAGATATAGGGGATGGAAATGGAAATCAGGGAATTGAATTAAAGGAAGGGAAGATGAAGCAGCATGAAATTTTTGTACATAATACATTTATTAAAAATTAAGGATTTGTTTTATTTATTCACCTTTTTTTGGGCGGTGTTGCCACCAGAGAGGTCGCGGAATGTCCCATAAGGGATATCCTACAATATCCTCAGGTGATCTACAATATCCCATGCGGGATATCCCAGAGAGGTCCCATAGACATCTCGGGATAATCCCAGGATATCTTTTTAAGTTCAATACGATATCCATAGAATATTCTCAGGATGACCCTGTGCTGTGTGGGAACTTACCTCCTATAAATTTTAAGTATTAATAAATTGTAATATTTTGTTGGTAAAATATAATCATTTGAATAATATGTGTGATTGTTTTTTCATGATTTGGTATTCAGCCGAATAGTTAGCAATATTCGGCCGAATATGTATTAAAAAAGTGGTCGAATGCCGAATAGATACAAAATATTCGTGGCGTTTCTAGTATATATCTTCCAGAATTTTTTCTAATCACTTTTGAACACAGTTTATATTTTATTATCAATAATTATATAGAGTTCTATGCTATAAGACAATCGAGAATTAACCTTCAATTTTAACAAGATGATATCTAAGGTAAATCAAACGCTTTATTGCTAAACAGACCTCTACTTTTAAATTGTTCAGACGTGATACTATGTTGTAATCCATACTTAGACTGAATTGATTAATTCACTTTCAAGTGTTCACTTGAAAATGCCCTTTCAAATGATAGTCGAAACTCGAGTCGTGATAAATATCTAAACTGATATAACTCTGAATTACAAGTTATATAATATACTGGACCTAGTAATATAATAATACGTACCCCTTGAATATCTTTGGTAAACAATGGCATGGAGCCTAGCACTTGGGAAGAGTGGGGTGGACAGGACTCCTTAGCCGTAGTGAAAGCGACCTGTCTAGACCATAGAACTAGCCTATGGACTGACTAGGAACTCTTACAATAAGAAATGCATGTCACGCAACCTGAAACTTAAACACTACACATCAGTCTTACGACCAGAAGCCCTATATGGCATGGAGTCTTTCCTTGAACCGAAGGGGTCTAATAGAGAAATTGGAAATCAGAGAGAGGAGAATCCTCAGGAAGATCCTAGGCCTGGTAAAAGAAGATGGGGAATTCCGAAGATCCTAGGCCTGGTAAAAGAAGATGTGGAATTCCGAAGACGGCATAACTCTGAGCTCTACGAACATATTGAGATGCTCTCTGACTGTGCAAGGAAAAGAAAGGTAGCTATGACCACATTGCAAGATTGCCTCCAAACCGACTAACCAACCGTCTGTTCAACGTCTGGCAAAACAAGAAGCTTCGTACCACTTGGTTGACAGAGACCGAGAAGGATATTAAAGAACTGGGAATAACAGATCACAAAAACAGACACCCGATGAAAAAAGATTTTGTATGATTATATATAATTATATATGATCCATATATAATTATATACAAAAATTGGCCAGATCTGACTATATATAATTATATATGATCATATATACTTATCTATATATGGTTATATATAATTAGATCTGAAAATTGGCCAGATCTGAGCATATCTAATTATGTATATTTATATATGATCATATATAAATATATATGATCATATATCTTTTCTTTGTTTGGAATTTTATAGTGCGTTGACTAATTTTACGATCATAATAAACCATACATATTTTGTAGGAAATTTAACGCTCTACAAAAAAGGTCTATGATTTTTTGTCCACTGGTTCAAAAGTTATTCGAAGACTATTTTTACTATAACTTTAATTTTGACCTCGAATAACTTTCGAACCAGTGGAGTTAGCGAAAAATCATTAAAGACCTTTTTTGTATAGCGTTATAAATTTCCAACAAGACCATATATATGGTTTATTATGATCGTATTATTTATCAGCGCCCTATAAAATTCCAAAGAAAATAATTTTCCTCATGTTATTTCCATTTAAAACTTTGACTCTCGTGTTTTATTTGCCACACTTTATCATGGTCTTTACTTCATGATTTTACTTCATGGTACATATTAATACGTCATCTAACTTCGGTTTGGTTGCTGTCTTAGTAGAGTGAAGTCGTAATATGTCAGTCATTGTATGAATTCGTTGTAATAAGTTGTTTAATTGGGTGTTTAAATAAATACGTTTTTGTGTTAAATATATTTTCTTCCTCCTACTCTACATAAAATTGTACAAACATGTTTTAATTATTAAAAAAAACGAAATTGTAAAGGTCGATACTCATGTGCGCGACACTTGGCTACGCAAAGTCGCGCGACGTCGTCTGTCAAATAATGATTATATTGTTTTAAATGGACATGTAGTAAGCATTCGCGTGGCGCAAGTGAGAACGTGCCCATATAAAACAATGCATGTAATTATAATTTGATAGGCGACGTCGCGCGACTTCAGGTAGCCGAGTGTCGCGCATATGAGAATCTACCTTGTTTCCTTGAATAATCTCAATGTTGTCTAGGCAGTGTTTGTTTCTTATTTAAATCATGAGTTCTTTTTAACTCTCCGATTTTTTGTGACATCGCTTTTTTCAAATCCTCTCGGGTTTGAGGTTTCCCGTTTCTGGAGGTCCATTTTTGTTCATTTGCCAATTTTAAGGCATAATCTAGAAAAGAAATCACTATATCATCAAATAAATTCAAAAAGTTCAAATCCAAATGTACATGCCTTAAGCACTTTATATAGAATAGTGAAACTATAATTATATATATATATATATATATATATATATATATATATATATATATATATATATATATATATATATATATATATATATGTATATATATATATATATATATATATATAAATATATATATGTATATTTATATATATTATAATTACCAATAATCTCATTCTTGGCCGTCTCGTTTAAAGCCTTTACAGGAGCTACCTTTCCTTGGCCTAAGGGAGCTCGTGGAGCTTGGCCGGAAAAGGTGCAATTTAAATAGCCTGATGGCTTGAAAACTCCAGTTAACAATTGCCGTGCAACATGTGATGCTACACATTGAGCGAATGGAGTCAGTCTGATTTTTTTCAATAAACTTTACTTTTTTGATCAATTTAAACAACTATTTTATAACAATAATAAATTATAAATGAAAAAGAATTTAACACGTTATAACTGACATATTGCGTTACAGATGCCATAAGGGCATACACCGGTAAAAAGTATCAATAAAAAGGAGTGAGGTAGGCGTATACAATTTTTTTTCTGGAAATGAACGTAATTATAATCTAGAAACATGAAAAGGAAGTGAAAATTTTTTATCAAACAAAAAAATTTTTTTATACCCTCCCTTTTTTGGCTTCCGAGAATTAATTACTCTAGAGATATAAAAAATGATTTTTTTAAATCAATGTAATTATCTAGAAGCGTAAAAATGAAAAAAAAACTTTAATCGAATCTTTAATTTTTTTTTTGGAAAAAATATTTTGTTTCTTTTCTTAATTAATTTTTTTTTTAAAATAAATACAAATAAACAAATAAACTTAAATAAATACAAATATTATTTTTTTACTGATAAATATAATTACAAAAAAAATGTTTTGGAAAATGGCACACATAAATTCTCTTGTTTATTATTAAAGAAAAACATTACATGATCTCCTTCTTCTGGGGGATGATCCTTATCAAAAATCACTTCATTATCGTCAACTTGACAATATGAATGGTCCCTCTCGCAATTTATAACAAACATTATAATAGGTTATATTATAATTATATAAGTAACTAATATTTATGCACACGTTGTCTATGCGGCTGCCGAAACACGCTCAAAGATGAAAAGTTCTTTGTGGCGTAGTAGGGCGTAGCCAAGGTTGCCAGGTGTTTTACCGAACCGTTCGGTATTTCAGCCCCGTGTTCGGTGTTCGGTACGACTAAAATATTGTTCGGTATTTTTTTCGGAACTCATTTATTTCTCTAATTTATTAATTGAATCACAAATTCAACTCAATAAGCAAATGTCAATTTTGTTGTTTGCCAAACAGCCGAAACAAATCAAGCGTGGACATGGATAAAAAGTGGATAAAGCGTGGTTTAAGGCTGAATTATGCATTTGTTGCAATTTCAAAGTGACATGTCGCGAATTACATCTCCAAATCAAAGAGAACACCCATTTGTTATGAGCGTGCATTAGTAATAATAAATACGATTTTTAATATAGTGTGTTCGATTCGATCTATGGTGTAGTTCCGAAATGAAACTTTTCATTAAATGTTTGTTTTTTTCTTTTGTTTTCACCCTATGTTCGGTAATTTGGCTGATCTCATCTGGCAAACCTGGGCGTATCACGTGATACACCATATGTTTAGATATTTGTCTCTGGTTTAGTCAGAGACAAGTATCTAAAGGGTTTAGTATCATAGTCACCTAAACCGCTGCATATAAATTTTATAGCATAATTCTTTTTTCTTTTTTACGAAATTAAAAATAGTATACAAATTGCGCAGGGAGTACAAATGCTTAAAAATCGAATGGATGAGCTTGAAAACATTGCTAGAAAAATTAATAAATTAAATAACTACGAACTTCTAGGGAACAATATTTCAAATATTAAATTTGATATTCTCGAATGTAATTTATTTTTATCTAATGGTTATGAAGTAGAAAATGTGTCTGTTTACGCTCGTTTAAAAATTGATAAAGAAATTTATACTTCAGAAATTTACAAAGCAGTAAAAACGAATAGCTACGCAGTCGAAATAGACGTTAATGGTTCCATTATTTATGGATCGATTAAATTATTTGTTAGAATTCAAAATGAAATATTTATAGTCATAAGCGGTTTCGCTATTGAACATGTTAAAATGTTCTGTCACTTCGTTTCGAGAAAAACAATTGAGTATGTTATACCAATAGCAGACAATAATAGTTTGATGTTGCTTAGATTAAAAAATATTAAATGAATATTTCAACTTATAAGAGTCGGTAGTTATGTTTGCAAACAACCAAATAATAATATAAAAATGGTTTGGTAATTATATTATTGACTAATGTTATGTAGAAAATATTTTTTTTAAAACTACAGTATAATCATTTTTAAATATCTCCCAACAAGAATAATTAAAAATTTACATGTAAACATTTATATTTGTCATAAAATTGACATAATGTATGATTTTACATATTTATCAGTCAGATCTGATCAGATCTAATTATATTTAGACATATATCATCAAATCTGATCATATATAGTCATGTACGATTATATATATATATATATATATATATATATATTTATATATTAGCGAGATCTGATCAGATCTAATTATATTTAGACATATATCAACAAAACTGATCATATATAGTCATATATAGTCATGTACGATTATATATATATATATATATATATATATATATATATATATATATATATATATATATATATATATATATATATATATATATATATATATATGCTTATATCAGCGAGATCTGATCAGATCTAATTATATATAGACCTATATATAAGCAGATCTGGTCATATATAGACTTATATATAATTATACATATCCATATATAAGTCAGGTCTGATCAGATATAATCATATATAAACTATATATAATCAGATCTGATCAGATACAATTATATATAGACCTATATATAATCTGATCTGATCATATATAGACTTATATATAATTATATATAATTATCTATAATTATATATTATTATATATAGACTTAAATCAGCTAGGTCTGATCAGATCTAATTATATATAGGTTCATATATAATTATATATAATCCCATATATAATCATGTATGATTATATATAACTCCATATATAATCATGTATAATTATATATAATTATATATAATTATATATAATTATATATAATTATATATAATTTCATATAAAATCATATATAATCACATATAATCATATATGATCATATATAATTAGGCAAAATCTTTTTTCATCGGGCAGTCTGTGAGACGCACCCTAAAGGAAGTCCGTGGATTTCAGGAAAAAACTCGTAGGAAAGGTACCCCTGGACAAAAGAGAGAAAGGAGTTACACCGGCAGAAGATGCGACAATACTGGGCAAAGGTCAAAGCCCAACAGTTGAACAAGCATGGTCCAAAGTAGGCCTATTCGAAAGAAGAAGAAGAAGTGATATAATATTTTTACTTATTAAGTATGTTTAAAACATAGTGAATTTATCAATTCAGTATTCAGACGTACTTTTTATATAAAAATATATACATACAGAAGTATGGAGAATAATAAGTTTTATTTGCTTAAAAAAAGTAGAGCGTTTACTCAGACCTTCCCAGCAAATAATGTAAATATAGAAAATATGTCTAAAAATACGTTTTCTAAAATCCAGATTCCCTACTAATATCTGTTCTACCCTGAAGCTAATACCCTTATTACAATTACAATTTTTTCTTCATAACCGTAAATTGTTTGTAATTATTAATATATATATTTATTTAAATATATTTTGTTGAGTTAGAAGATTTTGATTTTTCGATCAATTTAAACATTAGTGTTTCTATTTATTGAAACTACTGTATAATAAATATGCTACTGTGAAAATATGAAGCAACTAAAAATAAAATTTCCATTTGTGGTTTTCTATAATATTACCTGATTTTTTTTTATATTCTGCGTATTTTATATAAAGTTTATTATTGCAAACTCGGTCATTCTAAAAATGTATAATCAAATCCTGCTATAATGTACACGATGAACATGTTACATTTAAAACAACAAATAAAAAAGTATTCTAGAAGAATATGCATACATTTGTCTGCATGATTAAAATTGTTTCGTTTGCCAATTTCTTAATTAATTTGTTTTTAGTTTTTATTATTCGCTAATTAAAACTTTCCATTTTTAAATTTAAATTTTTCCAAATCCATTTTTATTTATTTTTTGTAGTGTGCATACTTTCACTATATATACATAAGCAATAATTAAATGTAAAAATAGATATACAACTTATTCTCTTTCCCTCTCTCTCTCTCTGACTATTTACTGTGCAAATATTTACTTACAAGTCCAAAAACAACCGAAAAAATCATCAGTTATAGGAATCTCAAAAATTGTGTCCATACTGCCTTGTCAAATTCATTAACGAACTCTCTTGATACTGAGAGTGAAATGTTTCAAAATTCCAAATGACCCAAATAAACTTCTCGATTTCATTTTAACTAAGACACTGTCTGTCTTAATGATGCTTACCCGAAAGATCACTCGCAGTAGTAATCCTTGGTTTACTAAAGAGTTAAAGGCAAAGTTGTTGTGAGCGGGATAAAATTTACAAACAGGCTAAGCGAACATGAGACCAAAATCTTCTTACTCTCTATAAATTAAAAAGAAAAGAATTGAAAAACCAGTTGAATCGTGTGCGTGAAGAATATCTAAAGAATTCTTTGTCAATATCGCCACTTGGTTCAACTGTTTGGAGTAAATTGAAACATCTGGGGCTCATAAAATCAAATCCTTCCTCTCCGCTAAATCACTTTGATGCGCTTAAACTAAATGAGTATTATGCCAATATAGTTCGAAAACATCCTCCTTGCAGTATTGACTTTATAGACACTTTGCCTTTAAAATACAGTACTGAAGTTGAATGCTCATTTAAGTGGTCAAAAATAGACATTGTTGATGTTACTAAAGCACAAGTTACTTTATTGTATATTGGTTAAATCTCATTAAAAATCTATCTGTGTTTATGTACCATATTATGGTATGTATTTATGTAATCATCAGTAATTAATTTAATCATAAATTAGTATTTATGTAATCATTTATGAATTACCATTTATTTATCATATTATCATTTTTTGTTATTGTTATTTTGTTATATCATATTTTGTTATCTTTGGGAGTCTGACCTGTAAGACTTACAAATGTTAAAAATGATTCCTATATTGTATTTATAGTGTATTCTTAAATTGCCATTTGGCCATACGCCTTGGCATAAATAAACTAAATCAATCAATCAATCTCTCTCTCTCTAGGGAGAGCTAGGGTAGCTATCAATCAAACATCTTCGACGTTACTACATGGCTTGTTACTTTTATAAATTATTGAAAATAGGTAAACCAAGTTATTTACGTGAATTATTTGTGGAGGAGACTGAAGTTAGACGATCGGATAGATTAGCATCAGAAAAGCATTCTTACTTCAGATTACCTCATTTTGATACCACCTACCTTGAACGTTCGTTCGTAGTAACTGCTATACGGTTGTGGGAAGAATTGCCCAGTGATATGGTAAACTCTAGTAGTCTGGAAGTATTTAAAAACAAAATATTTGACTATCTATTGAATCTGGACTCTTGAGTAACGTGGCCTTTTTTTTGATACCCTAAATTGTGATACCTTAAAATTATGGCGCCTTCTATCTAAGCAAATATTGTAAATTGAGTAGATATAGAACAAATTTAGTATAAAATATCCTAACATGTATAACAGTCGTATATTGGTTAAATCTCATTACAAATCTATCTGTGTTTATGTATCATATTATGGTATGTATTTATGTAATCATTAGTAATTAATTTAATCATAAATTAGTATTTATGTAATCATTTATGAATTACCATTTATTTATCATATTATCATGTTTTGTTATTGTTATTTTGTTATATCATATTTTGTTATCTTTGGGAGTCTGACCTGTAAGACTTACAAATGTTAAAAATGATACCTATATTGTATTCTTAAATTGCCATTTGGCCATACGCCTTGGCATAAATAAACTAAATCAATCAATCAATCTCTCTCTCTGAATTTCCGACGACGACCACTGAATCTCAGATTCAGTGGTCGTCGGTTCGATTCGCGTCACATATAAAAGACTTCTCTTTGTATGAAGTTTTAATATTCAAAATATAATTCATAATTTATTCAGCAAACCCTGATAGGAATTTACGAGTGTGAAAATCAAATAGTTATATAGCTATTTCCTGCTTGAGTTTTTAGCTTGAGACTTGTGATATGTTTGGTTAACTTTTATGGCCGCTATTTAGTGAAGGTCTGGTACCAGTAGCGTAGCAGCGCAAGTTGAACTGAAATCTGTCTATACACTGTAATGTCATTATTGGCAGACTTATCTTTTAAATGCAAAAAACAGCCAGATCAGCTATCACATGTAATTCCTGCAAGAATTCTTTTCACCCTGGTTGTGCACGAGACTTCGTTAAGAACAAGCCATCGACGGACTGCAGCAGGAAACAAATTAACAAACTTCTGCCAAACGTGGATACAACGGTGAGTGGGTCGCGCTCGTCAAAAATGTCGAACGAACAAGCTTCTCCTGCTATCCCAAGTGATTGGTCATCCAAATCACTAGATGAAAAGTTTACTCAGATAATGACAGCTATAGCAGCATCGGGTGAAAAAACTTCCTTAAGACTCGACCAAATAGAAAATAAAATGGAGTTACTTCGGCAGACTCAAGACACGCTTAATGACAAGGTGTCTGTTATAATCGGGAATGTTGCTTCGAATACTTCGCGTATTTCTGAGCTCTATTTAAAAACAAATAACCTGGAAAATATGATATCATCTCTTGAAGGAAAGGATGGAACCTCAAGTTCGTCACTATCACCTTTGGCCACGTCGGAACTAATGATCTCAGGAATTCCGGATGTTGTTAGTGAGAGGCTTGATCTTTCTGATATAGTCTCAAATGTTTTTGAGAAGTTGAAAATATCAGAGTTAAAAACTGATATTTTGAACATACGTAAGTTTGAAAATAAGAAAAAATCTATGGCCAGTGATAATAGTGGTAATGCTGTTTTGCACTCATACATACTTAGCCTTAAATCGGTTCAAGTTCGTGACTTCATCATCAATACCAAAAGAAAGCATAAAAACTTGCCCGTCAGCATGGTGTTTCCTACTATTGTTGAGAAATCTTTTCATGGAAATATTTTTGTAAATGAGTTTTTACACCCTAAGGTACATACGCTGTTATGTACATATGAACACGAAAAATAAAGCAAGGGCATTAAGGTTTAGGTATGTCTGGGTACAAAACAGTCAAATTTTTATTAAAAAGGACGATAACTCAGAAAAACTAAGAATCGACTGTGAACTAGATTTAGGAAAGTTAGATTTAGATTTAGGAAAAGAATAGCAAAATGTAGATTTAACCAATAGCTCAGTCGATATAGGGTCCACACTATTAAATATTTTAAGTTTAAAAATAAATAGTGTTGTGGGCCATATTGCTCAATTTCTTAATTTAGTTGCTGAAACTACACCAGATATTATTGTTCTAGTTGAAACTTGGTTAAAACCTTCCATAGAAAATAGTATTTTTTCACTAGATGATTATATTCCAATAAGGAGAGATCGCATTTTAAAGCACACTGATAGTGGCCGTTATATACAGGGTGGTGGAGTTGCTTGTCTTATTCATAAATCTCTAAAATCCAAGGTTTTACATATTTCTACCTCAAACCATTTAAATGAACCAGAATTTCTTATGCTTGATGTGACTTTAGCGACTGGTGCTCATCTTTTGCTGTCTTGCATTTATAGAAGGCGAATTTTAAGAACTTACTTGAAAATAGTTATACAACCGACCATCTGAAAACATTTATAAAGGAGCTATCACTGTATTGTGTCCCCTATGGCACTACTTATCATAAACATCAAAGAGACTCTTGGCTAGATGTAGTATTGCTGGACAGTGAGGATAAGTTAGCCAGCTACTCGAAGTCTATTACTCCATTTATTGACGGCCATGACTATTTACTGTGCAAATATTTACTTACAAGTCCAAAAACAACCGAAAAAATCATCAGTTATATGAATCTCAAAAATTGTGACCATACTGCCTTGTCAAATTCATTAACAAACTCTCTTGATACTGAGAGGGAAATGTTTCAAAATTCCAAATGACCCAAATGAACTTCTCGATTTCATTTTAACATTAAAAAAGCATTCTTACTTCAGATTACTTCATTTTTATATCACCTACCTTGAGCGTTCGTTCGTAGTAACTGCTATACGGTTGTGGGAAGAATTGCCCAGTGATATGGTAAACTCTAGTAGTCTGGAAGTATTTAAAAACAAAATATTTGACTATCTATTGAATGTCGACTTTTGACTCTGTATTCAAGCTTAGAGAAAAACTGCATAGAGCAAAAGTAACGTGGACATTTTGTGATACCCTAAATTGTGATACCTTAAAATTATGGCGCCTTTTCTCTAAGCAAATCTTGTAAATTGAGTAGATATAGAACAAATTTAGTATAAAATATCTTAACATGTCGTATATTGGTTAAATCTCATTTCAAATCTATCTGTATTTATGTATCATATTATGGTATGTATTTATGTAATTATTTATGAATTATCATTTATTTATTATATTATCATTTTTTGTTATTGTAATTTTGTTATATGATATTTTGTTATCTTTGGGAGTCCTGTAAGTGACCTGTAAGACTTACAAATGTTAAAAATGATACCTATATTGTATTTATATTGTATTCTTTAAATTGCCTTTTGGCCATACGCCTTGGCACAAATAAACTAAATCAATCAATCAATCAATCTCTCTCTCTCTATATATATATATATATATATATATATATATATATATATATGTATATATATATATATATATATATATATATATATATATATATATATATATATATATATATATATATGGTGTTTCATAGTCCGACAGAAATTCTAGGGAGTGTTCTAGATTCTAGAGCGCACAATAATATCTCAGACGCAACAAATAATAATTGATTCAAATGTTTGTGTAATCGTTACTGGTGCCGTTTACTAACTACTATTTCTGCTTCTTTTCGTCTTGATATCCAACCAGTGGTGGTACATACGGCGAACGACCTTTGTATTTTTCGAAATATTTTTTCTATCTGCAGATTTGACAAATGCTTGACTGCATATAATTGTGTGAGCCCACCCCTTTTTAAGGGCTGTACATGTTTATAGGGACTTTTTTTCTTATTGTGGGCTCTAAAACACGCCCTACCATGTCTACTGGACATTTATGAAACACCTATGTATGTATATGTTACCGTGAATGACCGAAATTGGAGAATGTTGACATCGATGAATGTCAACACATATCAAATACGTCGGTGAAAGATCGAATATTTTATTACTTTGTTATACATTCGGACCCTCACCGGTGTATGTCGACAATCACAGATACGCTCTGGTTGGGGTTCAAAAGGGAGGAGCCTCCTGGCTCTCTCCCGCCAAATCCTTTGTTCTGCTGGGAATCAATCAGCTGTATCAGTCTTATATAAGTTTTTATGATGCGTGCAACGTTTTCATATTTTTTTCCGATACCCTAATTTACACAGAATGGATACTGCAGTAAATCGTGTTCTTTTTCTTGAAAAGTTAAATGCATTAATTGCCGGTAAACGAGAAGACAACTGTTTTTATTTATCGCAAGAAAAGTACTCTAAAATACTTTCTGAAATGTTTTCTGCTAAAACTAAGTGAAATGCGCCTTTGGATTACAGACGATTATAATTTTTGATGTTTTAAAAATTAATGATGAAGAGAAGTTAATTGTACCATTAAAACCAGGGGAAACGAATATACAGTATTATGTTACCAATGAAGAATTGTTCAGTATACTATATGAAACTCACACTAGAACAGGCCGCGGAGGAAGAACACGTGTGCTTCAAGAGTTGCAAGTTAAATACAAAAATATTACATATGAAGTTGTAATGTTGTATTTAAATTTATACAAGCAGTGTCAAATGAGACACAGTGCACCTAAGAAAGGTATTGTTGTGAAACCATTGGTCAGTTCTGAGTTAAACTCAAGATGTCAAGTTGATTTGATAGATCCGAAGTCAAACAGAGATGGCGAATATAAGTTCATGTTGAGGTTAATGATTAATTAATGTGGAAATTAACAATGTTAGTCGTCAAATAAAAAGGATGCACACAGATTTAATTGTAATATTAAAGAACTCACAGTAACAAGCGTCTATACCCCACTAAGGTCGCAGCACAAAAGTGGAGAGAGATGGTTGGCGCATTGCGACAAATGCTTACAAGACTAGCAGTGTTGCCAATATAGAACTGGTAACCTTTATGGTACCAACATAACACATAGTACATAAGTATGGTGACATTCAAACAAAATATAATTACAACAGTTCATAATGGTGTATCAAGAACATTTAATTAAGTTAGTCCAGCTTCGACCTTTGAAAACTAAAAGAGCAGAAGAAGTAGCGTATCACGTTCTTTCAATATTTTTAACATTTGGTGCACCAGCAATATTGCAATCAGATAAAGGTAGAGAATTCAGTAATCAAGTCATTTCCGAAATATGCGCTATGTGGAAAGATGTTAAGATAGTTCCTGGAAAACCTCGTCACAGTCAAACACAAGGCTCCGTTAAAGGGACCAATCAGGATATACAGAATATGCTAACTGCATGTATGAACGATGACGATATAAATAAATGGTCAGATTGTTTTCCATTTGTTCAATTTGCCAAGAACACTACATTCCACGAAGGAATACGCCAAAATCCTTATGAAGCCATGTTTAGCGTTAAAGCAAAAAGAAGCATATTATCTTTTTGCCTAGCGAACAAATCGCAAATATTGAAACCGAAGAACAACTCGAAGAAATAGCCAATACTTTTGAAATCGAAGATCAGCTTGAAGAAACTGTTAATACTGCTGAAAAAAATTTGGGAGGCGGTAATACTGAAAGCCATATTCCAAAGAAAAATATTGAAGAGGACCTGCAATCTACAACGTCTTCACAGCAAGTTCTGACTGAAAAACACAAGATAATTTCTATAAAAAGAGCGGCCGCGATAAAGAATCTTCTACTGCAAGCAACAAAAATGTTACGAACCTCACAAATACGATGTCCTCCTGCTCAAATTGGTGATACTGTACGAATACAAGTCGCTGATGTCGACCGTGGTCGTACAGATAGCCGAAATGTGTAAGCGTTTATTGTTGGAATAGAAGACTCCGGCTTCTATAAACTGGAAAATAAAAATGGTACCCAAACAAAGCAGCTGGTACAAAACCTAGCAGATTTACACACGTAATCAGTTCGTAATTTGTAAGGAAAAGTTTAAAAAAAGTAAACTTAAAAGTAAACTTTCCATAGATGAGATTTCTTTTCAAGAAATGTCGCTGAGAGAAGCAGTTGCAGCTAATTCGAGAAGCGAAGGATAGGGCTATACACCCTGTCATTGCAAAAGGAAGTTTTCCACAAATAAATGCAGTTGTAACGGCAAAGGACTCTTGTGCAATTCAAAGTACTTAAACTATTATGACAGTTTAAGTTGTTGCAATAAATAAGATTTGAATCACATAATTCAGTAATTACTATTATTTTCGTTTCTCATTTAGAATGTACTCTGGGTTTTTAATCATTGGTCACTCACCTCTCAGAAGGAGCGGCGAAAAAGTTACCTCACCCTTGTGACGTTTTACAGCCACTGAATTACGGAAAAGAAAATATAAATCTCACAATCAGACATGTTCAACATTAGTGCATGGTGAATGTCGATATTCACCGGTGTAAGTCAGAAATAAGGGTATTTAGCAAATATTTCGGACATACACCAAGCGACTATGTGAATGTTGACATTCACCGGTGGAAGGCGACATTCCCTAAATATCGGTCTTTCACGGTAACATATATAAATGTATAATATATATATATATATATATATATATATATATATATATATACATATATATATATATATATATACATATATATATATATATATATATATATATATATATATATATATATATATATATATATATATATATATAATATATATATATATGTAATATGGTTTCTATACTCCCAAGTTTCTTAGAAATTAAAAACGAAATTGCGTTTCTCTATAAGAATAAGAGTATTTATTTACAATAGTTGTTACAATGATTCATTGAAATATACTAATCGAGTAAGATACCGTCCCTGAACTCGAAAGGGGTAAAAAAATCAAGATTTTTTGAAAATTAAAAAAAATTGTCAAAAAATGCGGTTTACGTCTTGAATTTTTTCCAGTGAATTGGAGAAAAAATTAGGTTTTTTTGACGAGCCTTACCAAGTTCCGCCCCCGCAGGGGGCGACTGTAGGTGCGTTTTAAATTTTTCACTTTTTCCGTAAAAACTCCGTTCCTCTTGCGCGTCGAAACGGGAAATTTTCATTTTCTGTTGTAAAACTGAACGGGCCTTCAACACGTGTCTGTCTGCCGCTCGCAAGTCCCACACGGCGTCCTCCAGGTGCCAAAAACAGGAGATCGTTTCTAGCACCTTTGAGGCGCAATTTTGGTCCGCGGCTCGATTTTTTTACTGCGTTCTCTTGCCGCGTCGATTTCACGTTTTTTGACGTCATGCGGAAAAGTACGCGACCGTCGGTTCACCCGGTGCGGCGGAAAATGTAAGCGAAAAAAAAACGTTTTTTTCATCACATCTGTGGACGCCGTTCTCTTGATTGAAGAGCGCCGTGTCTCCAAACCGGTTCGTTCGATGCGAGATGTTTACCCGCAACCGGCGGTGGAAGAATCTGGTACCTTCGGCATCCTGTTCCCGCTCTGGGTCAATTTTAACAGAAAAATCGAAAAAAACGCGATGTTTTTTTCACCTAATTTGCGGGGATTCCTCTCCTGGTATACCCAACAGTCGGATCGGGACCGGACCGGCACCAATCGATTCCGCATAGCGTCTTTAAGTTTGTTTTGGAGCTTAATTGCGATTGCGTGCCGGATGGCGCCGGGAGGCCCGAAAAACGATGTTTTGCAGAAGTACGCGAGAATCCTCTGGGATTCGCTAAATTAAAGAGCAGGCCGTCGCGGTGGTGGTTTCTGAATAAAGAACGAAAGGGTCTATAAGGCGATAGTAACAACGCATCGCATTTAGGGGTCTCGACGCCCGTCCAAACTCTCAACGAATTTTTCAAAATTGAGCAAATTGAAACCTTCAATATTCGGTGAAATGTTTTAGAATTGTATTGCTCTTTTCAGGGATTATAGCCCCACGTGTCTAATTTCCATCGACATCTCTCTCGGCGCATTACACCTACAGGGACGTTCCGCAGGCCCCAATTCGCGAAGTCACTTTTTTTTTCACCTCTTCAAACGGAATTGCGAAAAAGAAAATTTACATTTCCAGTCCGACAAGTGCATGCCCGGTGAAAGGGCCAACAGTATGGCGTTTGAATTTCTCAAATCCATCAACGGATTCGCACTCCAGGTCAAAAATACTACGACCATTGCTTGCCGCTGAATCGCCAATTTACACTTACAGCTGATCATTCTGACACTATTTTCGCTCAGGTTATGTGAAAATGTCATTGTTGAAGTTTAACCGTTTATGATTATTCGTGTGCTTATGAGAAGATAAAATTAAGATAAAAAAGGATTTAAATCAAAATTCTAATTTTTCGCTCATTATTAGGTTGAAATTCAAATCAAATTCAAAGAGATTTCTTGAAATCTCTAAACTGCAGATTTCGGCGACTCTGGCTCTTGATTAGCAACACATAGCAACGTCAAAATTCGCAATTTTTCACAAATTTCTACAAGAAAACGAAGATTTCACACTTTTCTTTTAGCTGATTCTTAAAATTCAGACCATTTTACATCAGAAACAGTTGCTTCAGTTCACATTTGAATTTAAAAATTTATTTCATAAACCGTAATATTTACGAGTTTTTTTTAAGAATAATTGGAGCTATTAAATTGAATTTAGATTCCAACAATACAATACGCGTCTTCCTCGAATGTATAGCAACAGAGTAATTGGCGAAAAACTGTCAGTTTTACCATTTCACTGCTGAAGGAACAGCCATTTCAATATTTATCGGCATTTTCGATTCAAATTCCAATACAACTCATCAAGTTCTATTAAAATATGTTGCATGAATTTTCTACGGCTGTTTACTTGATTTTCAAATGTTTCCCTACATTTCTAAGAAATTCTTCTAGCATGAATCGATAGAGTAAACTTTCCTCTACCAGTGGAGCATATTTTATCATTCCATTTCAGTTTTCCAAGGATTTTTTTTTTAATGCAATTCATTTGCCATTATTCGGGGTGGCTAGCAACGGTTGCATAAGCAACTCCGCCCCAGAAGTTTCCTTCCATTTTCCGTGGTGAATGGTATCCGGGAAATTTTTATTTCTCAGATTTGTTAAAGTTGGAAAATTCTACATTAGAAACAATTGAATATTCTTGCAAATTCACACTTTTACTTGAGTAAAAGTAAGCTCGGCCATATTTGATTAGAGTTTTTTCTGATTTTATAAAAGAAAACTATTGTTTTACAAATTTCTGATTGGAGATTCTTGAAATTTGGCTAATTTTACATGGGGGACGATGTAAGTTTTTGGGTCATCTGGTAATTTAAAATCCATTTTCCAAACGGTGAGAATTACGAGTTTCCTACAAGAATAGTTTTCAAATTTCACATTTAATTTGGAATCTAAAGGTGTATTCCGCGACTTCCTAGCGTGTATAACAAAAGAGTTTTTGTTGAAAAACGATCAGTTCTACCACTTGACTGCTGAAGGAAAAGCCATCTCGAAATTTATCCGGTTCTTCTTTTTAAAATCGGAGAGTGCTCATTCAGGCCTATTGAAATGTGCTGCATGAACTTAAAAATGTCGTCTAATTTACTGCTTCGTCTTTGAAAAATCATATTCATCATTTCATTGGGTTTGCATGAAATAATTTTAACACATATTTATAATAATTTATAATAAGAAAGGGCACTTTCTTTTAACAAACGCATTAAGTTTTATATAGTTTACATAAGTTTTATATAGATTGAATATGTTTCTATTGAAATTGACATATTTGTGGTCGATAGACTTAACACAGAATTTTTATTTCTGACCTAGACCACATACCCGCGGCAGCGCGTATGTGGTCTTGATATATCTGATCTTGATTTCTTTGGTTATGATTCACCCCATCAAGACCACATACGCGGCAGCGCTTGCGTGGTCTTGATTTATCTGATGAAGACCAAGACGCGCGACAGCGCGAGCTCTCGATTCAATATAGGTCAATGTGAAAAAGAACCGTTGGTTTAATCCCGGTAAGATTAGGTTGCCCGCCGCGAAGCGGACAGATAAATCAAGACAACATACGCGCGGCAGCGCGAGCTCTCGATACAATATAGGACAGTGTTGCAAGGACCGTTGGTTTAACAACAACGTAAACAACAACGTAACTTCCACAAATAGTTGGTGAGATTATGTTTGAGTATGTTGGTAACTCAACGACACAAGATACCAACTTGATTAAAACAATATGTTGGTTATGTTGACGTCAAAGTTGACAACATCAATGTCACTTAATCAATTTAGTTTTTGAAAGTTTTAGTGAGATTTTCAGTAACTTTTACTCCACAGCTGATTTTTTATCGTCCATGTTGTACACCTTAGTAACCAATATCACATTGTTAGATATAGTAACTTTTTTATGAACGTTGGGAGCGTTTCATTTCTAATATCACTCCTTAAATTAAAGTCACTTTGATTTCAGACAATTGGCAACACTATGTGATTAAGTACATCTAAAAAATGTTTGCTTATATTATTTTACAAACCTGACAGCATTAAAATCATTTGAGACGAATGAATTATTAGTTAATATTTTATGCAGTAGGAGTTGTACATCTTGCAATTCATACAACCTAAGCTGATGCGCTATCTACAAGAATCGCGCAGCTTGCAAGAGTAAGCAGAAACTCTTTCATATACAAATGTCAAAATTCATTATACAATTTCACCCTCATCAATTATTCCACCGTTAGCAACTATTCCATTCTTTTCAACTCTTCCATCCACAATAACTTATCCATTTCGAAAAATACGATCCACATGTACTAGTCTTACCTATAAGAATAAGAGAAACAACATTTAAAGTTTCTAATTCGAGTATTAACTAGTTTAACAAATTTATAAAATGTTCACATTTAATTATCTGTTGTGTCAACTGACGTTTAGTCCGTTTCATCAATTGTCGGTCTTTCCATGGAGCGGCTGATTCAAACTTAAGAAAACTAAAGACATTAGTATATGAGTGTCATGTTTTCTTTACATCTCCCCCCCTTGGAATTAGTTTGGTAATATGGAAGAGGTTTGATTCTGTTTTCTTGTGTCCGGTATCGAACTCATAAATTGAATTGGACAACTTTCTCATTATTTTATATGGACCAACTCTCAGTTCATCCAGTTTTTTCCTATTTAGACGATTCCCATTTTCCACGTAAACCATATCTCCTGGATCCAATTCATATGCTTTTCTATGTAGATCGAACCGCTCTTTATTATAATTGTGCGATTTAATTGTATTTTCCAAAGCCAATTTTCTATCTCTTTTCAGATCCTCGTCTGCGCATCTTAATTTTAATTCATGTGGTAAAAGGTTTACATTTTCGCTTTCCAATACGTATTTTGGGGCAAACTTTGTGACTGTATGTTCTGTTTCATTATATTTCTCTACACATTTTTGAGCAGTGGTTGTCCATGCTATTTTTCTATCACTTTCATTTATCTTGCATCTTATTCTATTAACTAATGTCTGATTTAGTCTTTCGTTGAGACCATTTGAAAATGGTGCATCAACTGCAGTAAAAATAATTTGTGTATTTATCTCTTTTAGAAATTGTTTAAATTCTTTGGAATTTATCCCTGGATATTGATCCGTCAAAATAATGTTTATATCGTTAACTTGTGCCACTTTCTTAATCAATTTTATAAAATCATTGGAGTTTTGGTTTTTAGATGTTAAAATGTAGGCATATCTCGTAAAATGATCAAATAGAAGATGTAAATATTTCTTTGTTGAACGAGATCCCCCAAAACCTCCAATTGTATCAATGGATACAATTTCAAATGGATATGTTGCTGGACCCAATTGTGACATGAAACCATATTTAGATTTTTTTCTTGATTTATTTTTTATACAGATTTTGCACTTTTCACAGATATTTTTTATGTTGCAGTGATGTTTCTTGCGTTGTTTTGTGTTGTTCCTATATGGCAATATGTATTGTGTACATCTTTTATTATTGTTTTACTAAAATCTTCTGATAACAAAATTTTATCTTCATTTTTAAATTTTTTATAGTAAATGTCGTTCTTCAATTTAAAATTATTTATATTATTTTGTAGATCGGTATTTGTACTTTGATCATTTTTTATGTCTCTCAGATTGATTAGATTTACTACCTTCAGAATTTCATCTGTATTTTCATAAGGTTCTAAAACCGGATTTCTGCTCAAACAATCTGCTTCTTGATTAGATTTTCCTGGATTATATTTTACTTTAAAATTATATTGAGATAAGTAATATGTCAAATCTCCAAGTTCTTCATCCGTTCTAGCCTTTAGGTTCAGATTTTCTAAAGGTTTATGATCGGAATATACCAGAAACTCCTTTCCAATAAGCCAATGTTGCCAGTATTTTACCGCATCTTTTATAGCTAAACATTCTAGGTATATTGCCTTTTTTCGTTTTTGTGCGTCATTCAGTTTTTTTGAAAAATATGCCACTGACTTACTATCTCCATTTTCATCTTTTTGTTTCAGCACAGCCCCTATTCCTTTAATGCTTGCATCTGTGTATATCTCAATTGGTAAATCTGGATCAAAAATTCTCAAAATTGGTTGTGAACAGAGCAATGATTTAATTTTATCAAAAGATTCTTGACATTCTTTTGACCAGATAAATTTCACATCTTTTCTTAATAAATTGTGTAGTGGATCTAGAATTACTGAAATATTTGGAACACATTTATGATGATAATTTACTTTCCCTAAGAATTGATGTATGGTCTTTCTTATCTCTGGAATTGGGAAGACAGCAATTAAATAATCTTTGAGTGCTCTGATAGAATTATTTTCTATTATATGACCCAAGTATCTTACAGAATTTTCTGCAAAAGTGCATTTAGAGAATTTGAGTGTAAAACCTTCAATTAGTATTTCCTCCAGTAGTTTTGATAGATGAGATATATGTTCCTCAAAAGTTTTTGAAAAAATCAGGATGTCATCTATATAATTAACTACATAGTCCGACAGTTTGTGTTTTCTTATGATGTTGCTCAATATCCTTTGAAAAATAGCTGGGGCTGTCTTCAAACCAAATGGGAGGCAAGTCCATTGAAAATGACCTTCTTGAGTTAGAAATGCAGTTTTTTGTCTGTCTTGTAATTTCAAAGGAATCGACCAGAATAGTGAATTTATGTCTAAAGTAGAAAAATATTTACAGTTCCTAGTCTTTACCATTAAATCCTCAATTAATGGAAAAGTTTGAGATTGGGGAACAACAATTTTATTTAATTCTCTAAAATCTATACAATGCCTAGATTTTAGTTTCTCTTCTTTTTTATATGCTAAAGTTACTGGAGCTGCGAAAGGGCTGTATGATTCTTCAATCATATTTTTGTTTAAAAGCTTTGCTATTTGATTTTCTATTGCTTGTCGATCTTTAATTGTGCATCTGTATGGACGTTTGTAACAGTATTTGTCTACCATTAAGTCAATATGAGCTTCATAATCTTTTACAGTACCAACATCATATTTGTCTTTAGCAAATACTGGTTTATATTTGTCAATCAACTTATTTATCTATTTCTGATTGTTGATCCAGATCTAAATGATTTATTGAAATTTCAAAATCATTAGCATTTATATGCTCATTGAAATTTACCTTATATTTGATTATTTGTTCAATGTTTCCTTGCTCACTACCTTAGAGTCCAAGAGAGTCCAAGAGTCTCACTACCTTAGAGTTTTCGAACATCAGAAATGCTGACATTTTTATTTTCTTTAGGTGTGATATATTGTGTGATATTTAGATCTTCATTTTGTATTAGTTTAAAATTCTTGATACAATCCAAACCAATAAGAAAATCGTAATTCAAATTTTGATTATCCACAACAAATATATTCATCGTTTTTTCAATATTGTAGATTTTTATCTTCAGTGTTACTATACCATTTGTTTTCTTTACACCATTAATCGTCCTCAAATTTACTATTTGTGGATAACCTGATTTCTCTTTTTTTATTTTCAATAATTTTGCATAAATTAAAGACACATTTGATCCAGAGTAATAGATTCTAGAAACTTCTAAGGTATCATTCAATAGCAATTTGATTTTTATTAATGGTGGTATTATTAGTTTTTTGGATTTTCTTCATTCAATTCTAGTTCTAATTCTGAATTATTAACAGTTCTTACCTGATCTCTTTGATTTTCATATTGTTTATTTTTAAACCAACAATTTTCTTCAATGTGGTAACGTACACCTTTTTTCTCCTTTTCACAAATTCTGCATAGTTTTTGTTTTTCTATTTTTTCATTTTGTTTTCTGGGTACATCTTTTCTTTTTTATCCCAACTTTTTGTTTTCAGTAGGTGTTCTAGATCTCTTATTTCATTAAAAATATATTCGGTCTCTTTTAATTTGCTTCGGTCTATTCTATCAAATATGTAATCTGGAAGTCCCACAGCAATTAAATCAATTAACATGAGCTTGTCCACTGATTTGTTTATTTCTAATAAAAGTTTTTCTTTTTTTACAGCATACTCTAATAAGGAACCATTAATATATTTAAATTCAATGGCGTATTTCACCGGAGTCCAACCTTTATCTGCATAAGTATCATAGAATATTTTCTTCCATTTTCCCCAATCAGAGTCCAATGTATATTTATAAGCATTGAACTGAACCAGTTGGTACATGAGCCTTTTAAAAACAGTCTTAAAATTCCAATTTTATCTATATCTTGGGTTATATTGAACCGTGTACATTCACTTTCAAAGGTTTCCATCCATTGTAATACATTATTATTCACACCATTAAATGTTTCAAGGACACATTTTTCAAATATCTCTTTTTTGTTAAGGACTTCTGATTTTGATTGCTCATTTGTTTTTGTTTGGAGATATTTTTCTTGTTCATCTAATAAATATCCATGGAAGTGTATATTCCCATCTTCATCTTTATATTCTTTCAAAGTATCTGTGTTCAAAGTAATCCAAACTCTTCTTAAAGTACCCAGCTGTATTCTTTAACTTTTCATGGTGTAATGTTTTCGAATTCAGGTGGCATATTGAAAATCTCTTTGTCTTCTGTCTCAATTGAGGTTATAGTAATGACATTAGTTTTTCCTCCAGTGGGCAATGCCTTGACTATGAATTCAAACCTGAGCTTTTCCATTTCTCTTGAAATATCCGAAAAAAAAATGTTGTTTTGTAATATGGTTTCTATACTCCCAAGTTTCTTAGAAATTAAAAACGAAATTGCGTTTCTCTATAAGAATAAGAGTATTTATTTACAATAGTTGTTACAATGATTCATCTTACCTATAAGAATAAGAGAAACAACATTTAAAGTTTCTAATTCGAGTATTAACTAGTTTAAACAAATTTATAAAATGTTCAAATTTAATTATCTGTTGTGTCAACTGACGTTTAGTCCGTTTCATCAATTGTCGGTCTTTCCATGGAGCGGCTGATTCAAACTTAAGAAAACTAAAGACATCAGTATATGAGTGTCATGTTTTCTTTACATATATATTTGTATATATATATATATATATATATATATATATATATATATATATATATATATATATATTGTATTTGAGGTTTTCGCGGATAGATACCTGTGTTGTATTGTTTTCTCGGGGATTCCGCGTTGATGCTGAGGGTTGGCTCTGAAAAGAACCGGATTCTCGACGTTTCGGCGAACTAACATTCGCCATTCTCAAGAGATATATGCGTCCGTACGGGTCAACCGTTAGACGTTAGACGTTAGACGCATACATATATATATATATATATATATATATATATATATATATATATATATATATATATACGGGGTGGGTCATTTACCGTGACCACCCCAAATATCTCTATAAAAAAATGACAAACGGGAACTTGTATTGATTTCGAAAGGCTGACACAGTGGTTTGAAACTCTTTTCTATCAAGGTCATAGTTTATGCGTCCTCAAGGTCTTCAATGGTTTTTTAAATAGGAATATGTATATTTTTTATCAAGACATTCTAGCCACTATTTAGACGAATCCAGCGACCCATAATATCATGACCTTGAAATGGTTTTTCACAAAAATACAGGTGTCAAAACGGGAAATCGTGATTATATTGATAATAAAAATATCCGAATAATGTAGTTGATTTTTTCTGCAGAAAATTTATTATAACAAATGTTCGAAGTGATAACCATTTGCCAGTCGAGTCTGAACTCTCAACGCGAGTGGTTGTGTGCTCTCAGTTCTATAAACAGAAAACTTTTATTTTATTATTCTTTATTAATTTTTGGCAAAGCCGGAATATTTGAATAACCAAAATGTCTAGACATCTAAGATCTACCACAGCTACAGACAATCACAGTGATGTAATAATCACATTCTTAAGGAGCGCTGATTTTGCAGTCATTTTAAGTGCATCGTTAAATGAAAAAGTAAGCCCTCTGCAAGATTACATTACTGAATTAACTGATCAAATCAAGGCTCTTATAATGGATAACAAGGATCTAAAGGAAAAATTAACTAAAATACAATCGCAGCTGGCTCAACATCCCACGGCTATTCAAGAGGAGAAGCACACGACAGGCGAAAACTCTAGCGATAACAATAACACCAATGTCATCGTCACAAATCCACATCGCACCGACACTATAGAGATAGCAACTAAAAAACAGGTACCGATTTCAGGCACCGAGAATAAAGTTGATAAAGAAAATGATACGGACAAGGAGAGATGGGAAGTCCAGAAAAAAACTACAAAAAAGAAGCGTCGTTCAAATATAATTATTGGAACAAACACGGAGTCGGCAAATATAAAAGCGGTTACGAAATTTGCGCATTTACACATCTCCAGACTTGAACCACAACTGAGCGAAAATGACATAACAGCGTACTTGAGAACCAAAAACTTTAAAAATATTATATGTAAAAAGATGACCTCAAACCGCCTCGAGGAATATTCTTCCTTTAAAGTTTCACTCCCTCTAGAAAATCTTGAGGATATCAAAAAACCAGAATTATGGCCCCGTTATACGCACATAAACCGTTTTTTTCTGAACCTGGAGAAGAACAAATTAACAAAATAATTCATTTTCCTGTAAATAAAATAACTAGAAATACTGCCATGTACATGAATATTCAATCTATTAACAACAAAATCCCACATTTGGAAATTTTAATTGATGAAATAAATCCGTTTTTTATCTGCCTAACAGAAACTTCAGTCACGAAAATCTGAAACTTCTGTAGCTATATCTGCACTGTACCTTCACGCTGATTAGTTCCTTTTGTAGATCCATATCTACCGGAGGTGGTGTCGCAATCTGGAGTAGAAATACTTTGGATGAAGGTACGATCACCGTAGAAGAAATACCAATTCAATCAATCGAGAAACACATAGAAATCTGTGGAATCGTTTGGAAATCCAAACGAGAATCGACCATAATAATTAATTTATATAGGCCACCAAATGGATGTATAGCAACCTTTATGCTTACGCTCGATTGCGTACTTCACCAGTATTTTAATAAATCAAAAAAACTAGTTGTTACTGGAGACTTCAACATTAACTTCACTGGAAATTCAAAAGAAAAAGTTAATTTAATAAACCTTATGTTATCGTATGGTTTGGAGGAACATACATCACAAAGCTGCATTGACAATATTTTTGTAAATTTCAGTCAAACTTCGACGTCCGTTTCCGACTCGGCTATAACTGATCATAGAATCCTTGTTCTCAGCAGAGATGTAACCGTTAAAGCAGATACTTACTACTTTAAACGAAAATTTAGCCAAATGCATAAAGAACAATTTGCTCAAAGTCTAGAAGAGGAATCATGGACAAAGATATATGAGGCAGCTAATATAAACGACAAATGCACATATTTGCTTAACACGCTGCACTATCACTTTAACACATGCTTCCCTATAGTGAAAGTTCACCGAAGAGAAAAGACTTGGATAACCAATGATGCTAAAAGGGCAAGTAGGGATCTAAAAGACCTGTTTGTACTCCAGAAGAAGTACCCTTTCTTACGAGTAGTATACTTATATAAAAAAATATGCTACGGCGTCTATTTAACTCAGCTTAAAATAACTTTTTACAGTTCTTTCGCAAATTACTAAAGACCTCGGAGTGCAAACAGAAAACAGTCTGGAAGATTATCAACCAGCAGACAAATAAGTCTACGAGAAAAGAAGAGATTCATCTAAACCACAATGGCTCCAGCATCGACGACCCGGAGAGAATATCAACTCTTTTCAATGAATTCTTCTTACAAGCTCCGGAGTTAATAACCCAAAACATTACTCCATCAAGCATATCAAACCATCATATGTCTTTCAATAGCGAAACCATGTATCTGGAGGATTTTTCAGAGAATGAAATCACCTGGCTTATAAAAGGGAAATTAAAAAACAAATCAACATGTGGCCTAGATTTACTCCCATGCAATGTTTTTAAGCAATACATAGATCTGTTAGCTCGTCCTATTACACATATAGTTAACTATTCGTTCGATACGGAAGAGTTTCCAGAAATTCTAAAAACCGCCAAAATCGTGCCGATCTACAAGAAAGGGCAAAAAACAATTCTAAATAACTACCGACCAATTGCGATATTATCTGTAATGTCTAAAGTGATGAAATACTGTATGCTTCATAGGCTTACTCCTTTTATAGAGAAACATCATCTGATCCCCAAGGAACAGCACGGCTTCCGTAAGGGAAAATCTACAACTACGGCGATCATAGAATTCTATTCCAAGGTTCTACAAGAAGTTGATGAAGGAAAACATCCAGTCGGGATTTTTTGTGACCTTTCTAAGGCTTTCGACTGCGTGTCTCACCAACAATTATTAAATAAAATATATACAATGGGCATGCGATGTAAATCGCATAATTGGATAAAATCATTTCTTCAAGATAGAAGGCAATGTGTGGAAATCATTGTTATGAATAAAACATTTAAATCTGCACCGGCAAGTATAAATATTGGTGTTCCGCAAGGAAGTGTTCTTTCCCCTACACTCTTCCTTCTCTATCTAGCAGACCTAACACGTTTTATAAACAGTAATCACTGTACAATATATGCAGATGATTCTAGCTTTCTCGTATCGGAGAATTCAAGAAATCTGACTCAAATAGAAGCCAACAAACTATTAAGCAAAATCATAAACTGGTTCTCCAGTAACAATCTGTTCCTTAATTGTAGCAAAACAGAATACGTAATTTTTCAAACTCAAAGAAGCTCCCGAGCAGATAACATTTCCATAGGAACTAATAACTTTGAATTAAATAGAGCACCGGCTACAAAGTTCCTAGGACTGCAAATCGAGGAATCCTTAACATGGAATTTGCAGATTGAGAACTTATGTAAAAGAGTGCATAATAAGGCTTACTCAATCAGAAGATTATGTCGGCTATTGAATAGATCTGACATCCTTATCTATTACTTCTCTGAAGTTCAATCAATACTATCTTACGGTATTTCAGTATGGGGAGCCTCTCCCAAAACTGAAATTCTCTTAATTGCTCAAAAAAATGTGATCCGTGCAATAATGGGTATTCCTAGAACAGTTTCATGTAGAACTCACTTTAGACAACTGGGGATCCTAACAGTCGTCAGTCTTTATATTCTGGAAGTGGCCTGCCTAATCCACAAAAACAAAGCAAACTTACAAAGAAATATGGACAAACATAACCATTACACAAGAGGACATAGAAAGTTGTATGCTCCTAAAAGCAATCTTACAATCAGTAGCAAATCTCCAACCGTCTACAGAGTCTTCATTTACAATAAGCTACCAGGGAGCATGACAGAAGAAAAATTCCATACTGTTTTTAGAAAAAAACTGAAACTATTTCTGTTGAGGGAATCAATCTATAGCCTACAGGAATTCTTCAACTTATGTTAGGAGTATTTTTGTCATTTTTGTTAAAATATAATCAGTTCAATTACTGTAATTACTTCTTCTTATTATTATTTATTATTTATATATACTATTTTGTTTTTGTTTTTGATTTTCTTTCCATTTGACTTTTACACATATGTTTTCTGTACATCTATACTGTAATAAATATCTTTTGATTTGATTTGATTTGATTTGAACATCGACACATTTTGAAAGATGTCGGAAAAATGATTCTCTTAACTTCGAATATTTTCTAATGTGGTTACGACACAACCTCTTCTAATTATCATGGTAAACATGATACTTTATGATAACTCACCATAGGAAAAAATCAAGTGCCGTTAAATCGGGCAAACGAGCAGGCCAAGGGATGCTGCACCTCTCTCAATCAAAAATGGTCCAATAATCCGGTTCTCAATTATACCACACAACACCAAGAACGCTCGTACACAATTTGTCGGAGCCACCGATTTTCTATTGACCAATAGTGCATGTTATGCGTTTTCAACTGTCCATGGTTATTAAAAGTTGACTCGTCAGTAAACAAAACGTCGTCGAAAAAATTCGAATTCATCTGTAACTGACGCAGAGCCCATTCTCAAAACAGAACCCTATTACCACAATCAGCTCCATGAAGTTCTTGATGCAAGGAAATTTGGTACGGATGGAATTTATGACGTCTTAATATTCTTAAAACACTCGCCTTGGAAATTCCGTAATAGTGCTCAATTTGCCGACTATTTAATTGCAGATCATGAACTACTGCAGCAAGAACGACAATCTCAGCTTCTTCGTTTGTTTTAGTCTTGCGACGTTTCTTTTTGCGTGGATTAACATTGCCCGTTTCACTGAATAAATGAATAATTCGATCGTAACATCGACGGGAAAGATGATTTCTGTCAGGATAACGTTGTGCATAAAGTTCCTGCGCTTGCACATAGTTCCTACCATCAGTCTCACCATGAATATCATGAACCAGTGCTTGTGCATTGTGCACTGCGCACAATGCACAAGCACATAGTGCAATGTGTACATATGTGCAATGTGTTGTTTTAGCAATTAATGATATGTTTAATGGTTCTTCTTATATGTGGAACAAAGCTCAATATCCTAAACTTTTGAACCTCATAAAGTCTTAGGACCGATTCGTATAGCAGCTGAAGGCTTGGGGCGACGAGATGCCAATTTATTAACATGTGAAGGTATATTTGAATTTCTGTTAAATGAACTAAAAAATTTAAACAATGGAATAAGTTTGAAATTATTATATGCTTTGGAAGAACGAATTCAAGAAAGAAGACAAATAGAATTAGCAACTCTCTTGCTGTATTTACAAAATATTTTCAGTTCAGCAAAGAAATTTCCATTTTTGAAGCTAAAGAAACTACACTAAAGTTTCTTTAGCTTCAAAAACCGAAATTATTAAGTTATTTGGAGAGATATTGTCTAGAATATTTCCAAATTCTTATGTGGAAACATATTCTGAAGAAGAGCAAAGCAAAGAAACTACTCATCAGTTTAATGCTTTTTAAAGGAAGCCATGGGAAAATCAATTCATAAGTTCCTTGAAGACCCCGAAGAAAAACTTACAAATCCAAAGACCCTAACTGCTGAATTTTCGTTATTTCAGGCAACGAATAAAAGAACTAAAAACTTAAAAAAGATTTGTTATTTGATGTCTTGAAAGCCATAAAACCAAGCTCAGTAGTTAGTGAATGAGTATTTTCAATTTCAGGCCATATTGTGTCCAAAATAAGAACAAGACTTAGCCACCTATCAGTGGATATTTTAAGTTTTTTAAAAGCCTATTTTCTTGGAGGAAATATCTTAGGAGAAAGTTAGTGAAATAAAGATAAATACTATTTGAAATTTTTGTTTGGATTTTCGTTATTTTTTAAGTGCACAGTAATCGTCGTCGAAATATACTAATCGAGTAAGGTACCGTCACTGAACTCGAAAGGGGTCAAAAGTCAATATTTCTTGAAAATTAAGAAAAATTGTCAAAAAATGCGGTTTACGTCTTGAATGTTTTCCAATGAATTGAACAAAAAATTAGCTTTTTTTTGACGAGCCTTACCAAGTTCCGCCCCCACAGGGGGCACCTGTAGGTGCGTTTTAAATTTTTCACTTTTTCCGTAAAAACTCCGTTCCTCTTGGGCGTCGAAACGGGCAATGGTCATTTTCTGTTGTAAAACTGAACGGGCAATGGTCATTTTCTGTTGTAAAACTGAACAGGCCTTCGACCCGTGTCCGTCTGCCGCTCGCAAGTCCCACATGGCGTCCTCTAGGTGCCAAAAGCAGGAGATCGTTTGTAGCACCTTTGAGGAGCAATTTTGGTCCGCGGCTCGATTTTTTTACTGCGTTCTCTTGCCGTGTCGATTTCACGTTTTTTGACGTCATGCGGAAAAGTACGCGACCGTCGGTTCAGCCGGTGCGGCCGAAAATGTAAGCGAAAAAAAACCGTTTTTTCATCACATCTGTGGAAAAAAAACCGTTTTTTTCATCACATCTGTGGACGCCGTTCTCTTGATTGAAGAGCGCCGTGTCTCCAAACCGGTTGGTTCTATGCGAGATATTTACCCGCAACCGGCGGTGGAAGAATCTGTTCCTTCGGCATCCTGTTCCCACTCTGGGTCAATTTTAACACAAAAATCGAAAAAACGCGATGTTTTTTTCACCTAATTTGCGGGGATCCCTCTCCCGGGATACCCAACAGTCGGATCGGGACCGGACCGGCACCAATCGATTCGGCATAGTGTCTTTAAGTTTGTTTTGGACTTTAATTGCGATTGCGTGCCGGATGGCGCCGGGAGGCCCGAAAAACCATGTTTTGCAGAAGTACGCGAGAATCCTCTGGGATTCGCTAAATTAAATAGCAGGGCCTCGCGGTGGTGGTTTCTGAATATAGAACGAAAGGGTCTAAGGCGATAGGAACGATGCATCGCTCGATCGCATTTGGGGGTCTCGACGCCCGTCCAAAATCGAAACGAATTTTTCAAAATTGAGCAAATTGAAACCTTTCAATATTCGGTGAAATGTTTTAGAATTGTATTGCTCTTTTCAGGAATTATAGCCCCACGTGTCTACTTTCGAACGACACCAGTCTCGGCGCATTACACCTCCGGGGACGTTCCGCAGGCCCCAATTCGCGAAGTCACTTTTTTTCACCTCTTCAAACGGAAACGCTTAAAAGAAAATTTACATTTCCAGTCCAACAAGTGCATGCCCGGTGAAAAGGCCAACAGTATGGCGTTTGAATTTCTCAAATCCATCAACGGCTTCGCACTCCAGGTCAAAAATACTACGACCATTGCTTGCCGCTGAATCGCCAATTTACACTTACAGCTGATCATTCTGACACTATTTTTGCTAAGGTTATGTGGAAATGTCATTGTTGAAGTTTATCCGTTTATGATTATTCGTGTGCTTGTGAAAAGATAAAATTAAAGAAAAGAATTTAAATCAAAATTCCGATTTTTCGCTCAATGTTAGGTTGAAATTCAAATAAAATTCAAAGAGATATCTTGAAATCTCTAAATTGCAGATTTCGGCGACTCTGGCTCTTGATTAGCAACACATAGCAACGTCAAAATTCGCATTTTTTCACAAATTTCTACAAGAAAACGAAGTTTTTTCACTTTTCTTTTAGCAGATTCTTAAAATTCAGACCATTTTACATCAGAAACAGTTGGTTCCCTTCACATTTGAATTCCAAAATTTATTTCATAATCCGCGATATTTACTAGTTTTTTTTAAGAATAATTGGAGCTTTTAAATTGAATTTAGATTCCAACGCTACACGCGTCTTCCTCGAATGTATATCAACAGAGTTATTGGCGAAAAGCTGTCAGTTTTACCATTTCACTGCGGAAGGAACAGCCATTTCAATATTTATTGACATTTTCGATTCAAATTCGAATACAACTCATCAAGTTCTATTAAAATATGTTGCATGAATTTTCTGCGGCTGATTCGTGATTCGGATAATTTTACATGGGGGACGATGTAAGTTTTTCGGTCATCTGGTGATTTAAAATCCATTTTTCAAACGGTAGGAATTAAGAATATTCTACAAGAATAGTTGAAAATTACACATTTAATTTGGAATCTAAAGGTGTATTCCTCGACTTCCTAGCGGGTATAACAAGAGAGTTTTTGTTGAAAAACGGTCAGTTCTACCACTTGACGGCTGAAGGAAAAGCCATCTCGAAATTTATCCGGATTTTCTTTTTAAAATCGAATAGTGCTCATTGAGACCCATTGAAATGTGCTGCATGCAAACTTTTTGCGGCTGATAGCCACGACATGACGAACGTTTAGAAATGTGTGTTAAATTATTTTAACACAGATAAATAGAGCACACTTTCGTTAACAAACGCATTAAGTTTTATATAGTTTACAAGAGTTTATATAGATTGTACATGTTTCTATTGAAATTTACATATTTGTGGTCGATTGCCTTGACACAGGATTTTTTTAATAAATAAATACTTGCAAATATATTTTTTTGTTCAATATTCCGAAGTCTAAGAAACATGCATTTAGCGCTATTTTATAGAGCATATTTTCATCTAAAAGTTGTGTCATTTTCATTTTTCCAGTGCGAACCGTTTTGGCGGAAGAGCCCATTTAAAACCCGTGTAAATTGAGTGACGAAATTCAGAGAAGGCCTAAAATTTTTTCAATTTTATATTTTTTACTTTTGCGACCAAACCGAAGGTTTTTACAAAATTTTCAAAAAATACTTTTTTGTAGACAACAACGTCTTACATACGGATATCCCGGTTATAATTTTCCACCTTGAGTCGTTGACGAGTTATTTTCAAATAAGCTGTGATGCAAAAATAATTCCTCACGCCGTCCCCATTGGAGTGGGAGCGTTCAAAATTTATAGAATGAAAACTGCAAGAGATATATTGAAATTTTTTTCAAATCTATATAGATTATACATTTATCTATTGAAATTGACGTTTTGGCATCTTCGTGGCCGATAATAGCCTGGACACATAATTGTTTTAATAAAGAAATATTCAGTGAAAACTTGCAAACATATTTTTTTGTCGAATTTTCCGTAAGAAACATGCATTTAGCGCTATTTTATAGAGCACATCTTCATCTAAATGTTATGTCATTTTCATCTTTCCAAAGCGAACCGTTTGGCCGAATTTTTTTTTATAAACGAAAAAATTCAAAAACGAAATTCAGAAAAGAATCCCTTCTAAAATTTTTTCAATTTTATATTTTTTACTTTTGCGACCAAACCGAAGGATTTTACAAAATTTGCAAAGAATACTTTTTTGTAGACAGCGACGTCTTACATACGGATATCCCGGTTATAATTTTCCACCTTGCGCTATTGACGAGATATTTCCATAAAATAGTTGACGAGAAAATCATTCTTCACGACGTCCCCATTGGAGTGGGAGCTTTCAAATTTAGTCCTCATACCTCTGGTGGATACCCACATTCAGTATAAGTTTCATTGAAATCCTTCAATTATTAATATATTTTTTCGCAATTTTTGAATATTTTGAAATTTTCGCGTTCGAATTTGATCGGAATTCATGATTGACATGTCTGGATTTGTTTAAAAAATGATTTTAGTATGTTTCACACAATGTGTAACAATAAAATTTCACACATTTGTAGAGAATTAGTCAATCTATGATATCTTTCAGTTAGTTTTGCAAAATATTTTATCTGGCGGCGGCCGTCGCCCCTCAAACTCGATCATAACAGAAATGAATAAATTCAAATAGCTATAAAATGAAAACTGAAAGAGATATATTGAAATTTTTTTCAGATCTGTATAGATTATACATTTGTCTATTGAAATTGACGTTTTGGTATCTTCGTGGCCGATAGCCTGGACACGTAATTTTTTCTAATAAAGAAATACTTATTGAAAATTTACAAATATATATTTTTTTCAAAGGCTCCGAAGTTGCATGCATTTAGCACTATTTTATATTTTGTCTTTCTTTGAATTTTATATTTTAAGATACCATTTGGTTTTACCATTGGTTTTACCTTGGTTAGATTAGGTTGTCCGCCGCGAAGCGGGAAGATAAATCAAGACAACATATGCGCGGCAGCGCGAACTCTCGGTCCAATGTAGGACAAAGTGGCAAGGACCGTTGGTTTTACCTTGGTTAGATTAGGTTGTCCGCCGCGAAGCGGGAAGATAAATCAAGACAAAATACGCGCGGCAGCGCGAACTCTCGGTTCAATATAGGTCAATGTGAAAAAGTTGGTTTAGCACCGGTTAGAATAGGTTGCCCGCCGTGAAGCGGGCAGATAAATCAAGAAAACATAAGCGCAGCAGCGCGAACTCTCGATCTAATATAGGACAGGGCTGCAAGGACCGTTGGTTTAACCCCGGTTAGATTAGGTTGCCGCCGCGAAGCGGACAGATAAATCAAGACAATATACGCGCGGCAGCGCGAACTCTCGATTCAATATAGGTCAATGTGAAAAAGGACCGTCGGTTTAACCCCGGTTAGATTAGGTTGCCCGCCGCGAAGCGGAGAGATAAATCAAGACTGTGAGAAGACAAACCAAGTTCCGCCCCCGCAGGGGGGCAGCTGTAGGTGCATTTTATTTTTTTTACTTTTTCTTCAAAAACTCCGTTCCTCTTGCCATTTTCTGTTGTAAAACTGAACGGGCCCTCGACAAGAGAAATCGCGAAATGTTGCGCGGCAGCGCGAACTCTCGATCCAATATAGGACAATTTGGCAAGGACCTTTGGTTTAACCCCGGTTAGATTAGGTTGCCCGCCGCGAAGCGGGCAGTTAAATCAAGACAACATACGCGCGGAAGCGCGAACTCTCGATCCAATATAGGACAGTGTTGCAAGGAATGTTGGTTTACCCCGGGTAAAATAACAGGACAGATAAATCAAGACAACATACGCGCGGTAGCGCAAGCTTTCGATACAATATAGGACGGTGTTGCAAGGACCGTTGGTTTAACCCCGGTTAGATTAGGTTGCACACCGCTAAGCGGCAGATAAATCAAGACCTTCAAACTCGGACATAACAAAAATTAATAAATTCAAATAACTATAAATTGAAAACTGCAACAGATATTTTGAAATTTTTTTCAGATATATATAGATTATAGATTTTTCTATTTAAATTGACGTTTTGGTACCTTTGTGGTCGATAGCCTTGACACAGGATTGTTTTAACAAAGAAATATTTATTGAAAACTTGCAAATATATTTTTTTGTCCAACTCTTCCAAGTCTACCAGACATGCATTTACAGCTTGATCTACAATAAGCTAAAGTGGCAAAGTCTGTTAGCCTGAAAGAAAAGCGAACGAAAAATTAAGACAAACTACAAGCGGTAGCGCGACCCAAGAGATCAAAAATAAGATAAAGATGTAAAGCTAAATGTTGGTTTAACCTAGGTTAGGCTATTAGGTTAGCAAAGCGACATAGAAATCCAAACCACATACGCATCCCTCGAAGTCAAACCGGAACTGATACTAATGGATTCAAATAGCAACAACTCGAAAACTACAATAGATATAATAAAAACTCTTTCAGATCTATTAAGATCATAGATATTTCTATTGAAACAATTTGACCATTTTGGAATTTTCATGGCCGATAACCTTGACACTGGATTTTTTAAATAAAGAAATACATGAAAATTAAATTAAAGTTGACATTAACGTCAGTTGAGTAATTTATTGGTTATTATTTTTTTTTGTGAAACTTTTATTAAAATAATTTTGCTAAGTGTTGCTAATTGTCTAAAAGCAAACTTACTATAATTGGAGGAGTGAGATTGGAAATCAAGAGTTGCCAACCTTCATAAAAGGAGGTTACTATATATGATGAAGTGAAGTTAATAAGTAAGGCTTGCAATTTTGACGAAAAAAAAAGACAACAATGTAACTTTAACAAATAGTTGGTGAGATTATGTTTGAGTATGTTGGTAACTCAAAAACACAAGATACCAACTTGATTAAAACAATATGTTGGTTATGTTGAACGTCAAAGTTGACAACATCAATGTTACTTAATCAATTTAAAGGTTATAAAAGTTTTAGTGAGATTTTCAGTAACTTTTTACTCCACAGCTGATTTTCTATCGTCCATGTTGTACACCTTAGGAACTAATATCACATCGTTAGATATAGTAGTAACCTTTTTATGAACGTTGGGAACTTTTCATTACTAATATCACTCCTTAAATTAAAGTCACTTTGATTTCAGACAATTGGTAACATTATATGATTAAGTACACCTCAAAAGTGTTTGATTATATTATTTTACAAACCTGACAGCATTAAAATCATTTGAGACGGATGAATTATTAGTTAATATTCTGTGCAGTAGGAATTGTACATCTTGCAACTCATACAACCTTAGCTGATGCGCTTTCTACAAGAATCGCGCAGCTCGCAATTCTGATTACTCTTTCATATACAAATGTCAAAATTCATTAAACAATTTCACCCTCATCAATTATTCCACCTTTAGCAACTATTCCATTATTTTCAACTCTTCCATCCACAAAAACTATTCCATTCCGAAAAATACGATCCACATGTACTAGTGTGTAATCATAAAATTTTTATTTTTACTTTGATAGTGATATCGTTTTTTTGTTATTTTTTTTTCAATTAAATAAAATATTTTTCCTTATTCTATTTTTTGTCAAAAATTCGAAAAGCGGCTAAAACCGGTTTTCTGGAAATCTGAAATTCGAAAACCGGATTTCAAAAAGTCGGTTTTTGTATAAACCCTAGTTTAAACTGTGTACACTAGAATTGTTGTAATTCTAATTGTTCGATTTCCATTTGAATATGTCCACTGTCTCGCATTTCAATAAGATCGTCTTTTTTTAAATCACTATCATCCATCGAATTTGTTATATAGAAATGGATCCAGTTCCATCTCCGAGTTTTGGTAATATTTCCGGTAGAAAAATTTACATTCAATGATTCTCGCAATCGTTTCAAATGTATTACAATGTCGGGTATAATTTTTTTTTTCATTTTCCACAAAAATTGAATCAAGCAAGGGAAAGTTCCCATTTTCAAATCGACTTATACAAATTTCTAGTTTTCTAGATAATATGTAATAATCTAATAACGCGATCCCGACTTTCGCGTTATTGAGGGATTACTGTAGCTTTCAAATACTTTATTATAAAAATTTAACAAATGATATTTAATAATTTATATTGTTAGGGTCTACTCCCGCACCCCCGAAAATACCTTCCCGCACCCCCAGGGTTGCGGGCACCCCAGGTTAAGAACCACCGATTTTAAGTATAGCTGATATGAATTAAGAATAATCGGAATTTTCAAAATGATTTTTTAATTATGGTTTTCTTATAACCGGGCCTTCCAATAAGAGGCGATAACCATTTTGATATGTAAAAAACGAGTATTTTTAAACGAAATCATCGGATGTTTATTTAATTATAAAGAGGAGGGTATGCCAATAATTGTAGAAAACAATATTAGACAAATGGTCGCCACGGCTACTCTTGCAGGACCATATACTTTTCATGCAATTTTCCATCAAAAATTCGCACATCTGCGGCTGTATGACCTCGAGAACTTCACGAATTCCATCTTTGAGGTCTTGAATCGATTGTCGGTGATTGGCATAGACCTTATCTTCCCCGTAGCCCAAAAGAAAAAAGCCTAGAGGTGTCAAATTACAAGATCTCGGTGTCAAATTCAAGGGTTAACTCTGAAAGTTTTCTTTATTTCGAATATACAGGGTGGGCCATTTAACGTGAAGCGCAAATATCTCCGTTACCTTTAGAGTGACGAAAAAATGTCAAAAGGGAATTTTATTGATTTAGAAGGGCCGACACAGTGGTTAAAAATTCTTTCTTGTCAAGGTCATAGTTTAGGCGTCCTCAAAGTCACCAATGGTAGGCACCTCTCCCAATGGTTTTTCAAATGGAAACAGGTTATTTTTTATCAACACATTAAAGCCACTATTCAGACGAATCCAGCGATCCATAATATCATGACCTTGAATTGGTTTTTCAACAAAATTCACGTGTAACAAAATACACGTGTAAAAACGGGAAATCGTGATTTTGTTGATAATAAAAATATCCGAATAATGTACTGGTGGTGTACATGTGGTCTGTTAGAAAAGTATCCGACCTTTATCCGGTAAAAAAAACTGGTATACCTAGAGCGTTGGAAACCTAATCACCCTCAAAGTACTCTCTTTGGGACTCCACACACTTCTCCTAGCGGTGCCGCCATTGTTGGAAGCATTCCGAAAAGCATCTTTCGGAATCGGCCTTAGCTCGGCTGCCGTTGCGGACATAATGTCCTCACTTGTCTGAAATAGCGTTCCTTTCAATGACGTCTCGACTTTGGGGAATAGCCAGAAGTCGCAGGGGGCCATATCAGAAGAGTAAGGAGCGGGTCGAATTCGAAGAGTGTGGTTTTTCTCAAAAAAATTGTGAACCAAGTGCGAAGAATGTGCTGGAGCATTGTCGTGATGGAGTCGCCAAGTTCCTGATGACCACAACTCCAGTCGCTCGCGCCGCACAGCATCACATAGGTGACGTAGGACATCCCTATAGTACTCCCTATAGTCGTTCCGTCATTTTACTTGCATTGAAAAACCGACGAAAGCACTACACACTACGTCACTCGAACACTGCTCGACATCAACTGACGCTATCTACAGCCGAGAAAAAATCACGCATGCGCACGAAGGTTCAAGGTCAGCTCATGCAAGCGCGCTTGATTCAAATTCATCAGGTTTTCAAAATAAAAAATAACGTCGGATACTTTTCTCGTATCACGTAAGACCACGTAGTTGATTTTTTCTGCAGAAAATTTATTATAAGAAATGTTCGAATTGATTACCAATAACTTCGAAACATTTTCAAAGACGTCGGATAAATGATTCTCTTGAACTTCGAATATTTTCTGGTGTGATAGCGGCACAGGCTCTTCATGGTAAACACGATCTTTTATAACTCCCCATAGTAAAAAATCAAATGGCGTTAAATCTGTGGAACGAGCAGGCCAAGGGATTACTGGACCTCTCCCAGTCCAGCGTCTGGGAAATTTTCGGTTTATCACTTCACGAGCTATAACTGCCCAATGAGCTGTATAGCCTTGTTGATACAACATTCGACATCGATGAGCTAACGGGATGTCTTGTAGTAATTCTCCTAAACTATTGTTAAAAAAATCGACGTATTTTCGTCCATTTAAATTACCGTCTATGAAAAATGGAACAATAATCCGGTCCTCAATTATGCCACACCACACATTTACACTCCAAGCACGCTCGCTTGTGTACAATTTGCCGGAGCCACTTTGGATTTACTATTGACCAATAGTGCATGTTATGAGTATTCAACTGTCCATGGTTATTAAAAGTTGACTTGTCAGTAAACAAAACGTCGTCGTTTTGAAAAATTCGGGTTTATCTGTAACTGACGCAGAGCCCATTCACAGGCCCATTCGCAGAACCTTATTACCATAATCAGCATCATGAAGTTCTTGATGCAAGGAAATATGGTACGGATGGAATTTATGACGTCTTAATATTCTTAAAACACTCGCCTTGGAAATTCTGGAATAGTGCTCAATTTGCCGACTACTTATTTTTAATTGCGGATCATGAACTACTGCAGCTAGAACGGCAATCTCTGCTTCTTTGTTTGTTTTAGTCTTGCGAGGTTTCTTTTTGCATGGATTAACATTGCCCGTTTTAAGGAATAATTGAATAATTCGATCGAAACATCGACAACAAGGACGATATTTGTCAGGATAACGTTGTGCATAAAGTTCCTGCGCTCGCACATAAAGTGTTTCTGCTGGTCTCATCATAAATCAGAATCATATCCACTTTCTCTGCTTCACTGTACAATGCCATTTTCGATACGGTTATTCAAAGATATTTTCCTCGATACACTTGTCAAACCATTTCAAGGTGATAATATCATGGGTCGCTTGATTCGTCTGAATAGTGGTTCAATGTCTAAAAAAATAACATGTTCCCACATGAAAACCCTTTGATGACCTTGAGGACGCATAAAGGACAAAAATGAATTTTTAACCACTTTGTCAGCTCTTCGAAATCAATATAATTCCCTTTTGACATTTTTGTCCCTGTAAAGGTAACAGAGATATGTGGGGTGGTCACGTTAAATGGTCCACCCTATATATTAGGAGATTTAACGGCTGTTAAAGTCACCGATCACGAAACGGAATTTAAAATGGCAGCCAATATAAGAACCCGTGATACCATGCTAGTAGGGATGGGGGATGTAAGACTCTGGATTAATGGTGGTGGTGACAATGGCGAAGGGCTATCTTCGTAATGATAAACTTAAACGGTGTATTACGAGAAATTAAAACGCTCCCATAAAAAGGCCACCATATACAAGGTGGGCCATAGAAAACGAAACAGAGGGATTTTTGGATAGTTAAAGATTAATTTTCAAAAAAAGCTCGGACACGTCAACTTTCTTTGTGAGAGGGACACCTTTTACAAGAAAATTTGCAGCCAAATCACTTAATCCCTTCGAGCTGGGACCACAACCCTTATAATTTTAAATGGCACGGTGGGGTAAGTGATACCTTATTTGAAAGCCCTTTTTGCCCTGAATACTAAACGGTTAACATTTTCCAAATTTATCGATTTATTGGCGAGATTATTTAATTTCAAGTTGTAGATTGTAGATATGGTGGGGACGACTTCTACTGCGACCTTTATCGATCTATTGTATCCCACCCTCCTCCTCCAAGCGTTAGTGTACTTACCCATCTAAAGCGCCTCCTCTAAACCTGATGAATCTCCTCTGATACTTTGGGAATTTCAGGATCTGGGTGGGATTCAAGGCCTGCAGCTCCTCTGTGTTCAAGCAGTGAGCCCCGAGGTACATCTGTCTCTTGCTGAGTAATGCTCCGCAGTCTTTGAGCAGATGTATGGGGGTTTCCTTTGCTGAGCCACAGAATCTGCATCCGTCATCCTCCTCTAGGCCTAGGGCCTTGAGATGTTTCCTAAGTCTTGAGTGTCCCGTCAGAACTCCTGTCAGAATTCTAAGCTTGTTCCTGCTTAATTCCAGGCAAGCTTTTGTTCTTTTCTGGTTAAAAGATCCCAGCATCACTTTGGACTGCCTTAGTCCTGGAAGTTCTTTCCAGGTTTTCATCCATTGTTCTCTTGTTTCTTCATCTAAACTTTTGTGGATGGTGTTCATACTCATGCCGCAAAAGGGTTCCGGACCTGTAAAGGGGTTACTGGATCCCTTGTTTGCTAGGTGATCGGCTTCTTCGTTTCCGTCTATACCAATGTGTCCTGGTACCCAGTATAGCGTTACTTTATTATCTTTGCTTAGCTTGTTTAGCTTTCCCACAGAGTCCCATACCAGTTTGGTTTTGATGGTGTATGAGCTAATGGCCTTAATGGCTGCTTGGCTGTCTGACAGGATAGAAATTCGTTTTATGCGATAATTCCTGTCGAGCTTAAACTGTGCACATCTTTCGATTGCATGTACCTCTGCTTGGAAGATACTTGGGGATGTTCCCATGGATTTAAAGTACTTGGTACGAGGTCCAAACACTCCTGCACCAGTACCTTCTTTTGTCTTGGAACCATCTGTATACCACTTGATAGCATTTTGCTCTATGTGGTATGCTGAGGATTCGTCGCTCCAATCGGCTTTACTACAACATACAATACAAAACCACTTCGAGAAAAACTACACAGCAATGTAGTTTTTCTCGAAGTGGTATTTCATACCATTTCGTCTTTTAGTACTTCCAGCCAGGGGACCTTAGCAGCGAGGCTGTTTCGGTCTCTGCTCCCGATTATTATACCTCTGCCGTCCACACCTGGGGCCTTAAAAGGCTGGATACACACATGGATGTGCCTGGATACCACACCTGGATAGCCCTTCCGATTCGGTTTTTCATTCAGATGGACGCTGCCCTCCTCCAGTCAGCCCGACTTGGTTTCCGTGTTTGCATCAAGCCCTGGGAGGAAGACCGAGGGCTGTATCCTCTAATTTTAAGTTACGAACGCGTTCTTCGTTTATGTCGTTGAAAGGCAGTCCAATTGTTCAATCTGTCCTTACAAAAACTTCCTCACAAAAGTGAAGGAAATAAAACCCAATTCAACGCCAGAAAAGATTTTTATTTGTTTAACAAATGCTCAAATTGTGCACCACCAAATTCCATACAAAAATACAAATTCTGCTCGAAACGTTCTCTTACATTTTGGAGGATCTGTGCCGTAATTTGACGGCATTCTTCAATAATGTGTCTACGTAACTTTTCCAGACTCTGGTTCTTTTGCATAAATTCTACTCTTTAGGGAGGACTTAAATCAGGTGAGCCATGCCAGAAACTCCCGAAAATCCCGCGAATAATATGGTAGCGCTCCATCTTGTTGAAAAGTCAAATGGTCTTCTAATTAACGATCGCCATTTTCTTTCAACGACATAAACTAAAAACACGTTCATTGCTTGAAATTAAATAATCTCGAAAACAAATCTTGAAAAACATATAACTTACCCCACCGTGCCATTTAAAATTTTAGGGGTTGTGGTCCCAGCGCGAATGGGTTAAGCGATTTGTCCCCCTCACAAACAAAATTGACGTGTCCTAGCGTTTTTTTGAGAAACCATCTTTAACTATCCCAAAATCCCTCTGTTTCATTTTCAATGGCCCACCTTGTATATATGGTGGCCTTTTTATGGAAGCGTTTTAATCTCTCGTAATACACAGATTAAGTTTATCATTACGGAGGTAGCTCTTCGCCATTATCACCACCACCATTAATCCAGAGTCTTACATCCCCCTACTAGCATGGTTCTTCTATTAGCTGCCATTTTGAATTTTGTAATTTTGAATTTAGTTCCGTGATCGGTGACTTTTACAGCCGCTAAATCTCGACTATTAACAAAATTGAATGCTTTTGCCGAAAAAATTTCCACCATTTTGAATTTCGAAATTTTGAATTCAGTTCATTCAGATCTTGGATCATACATCACCTAAAACAATAGAATCATTATATATATATATATATATATATATATATATATATATATATATATATATATATATATATATATATATATATATAATATTTGAGGTTTTCGCGGATAGATACCTGTGTTGTATTGTTTTCTCGGGGATTCCGCGTTGATGCTGAGGGTTGGCTCTGAAAAGAACCGGATTCTCGACATTTCGGCGAACTAACATTCGCCATTCTCAAGAGATATATGCGTCCGTGCGGGTCAACCGTTAGACGCATACTGAGTATGCGTATATATATATATATGTATGCGTCTAACGGTTGACCCGCACGGACGCATATATCTCTTGAGAATGTCGAATGTTAGTTCGCCGAAACGTCGAGAATCCGGTTCTTTTCAGAGCCAACCCTCAGCATCAACGCGGAATCCCCGAGAAAACAATACAACACAGGTATCTATCCGCGAAAACCTCAAATACAACATATATATATATATATATATATATATATATATATATATATATATATATATATAAAATCATTAACATTGTGTACCCTAAGGTGTTACATTTCATATCCTAATTCCTACGTTTAATCTTTACAATATATTATATTCACACATTTCTTTCGCTATATATGAACTTTTTCCACTCTCTTTTTCCTTTTGCCATCATTGATGCTTGAACTATTGTGAGTCCTCTGTCTTCTACTATTTTCTCTATGTTACGATTCCATGTTGTCTTTGGTCTTCCTCTACTTTTCTTTTTTTGACCTTTAGCTTCCCATACTCTCTTGACTGGTCTTTTGTCCTCCATTCGCTTGAGATGTCCATACCATCTCAGTTGGTAGTTCTCGATGCGGTTTGCTACTGGTTGCACCTTTAACTGTTCTCTGATGGTGTCATTTCTTATGCGATCTCGTCTTGTGACTCCTAACACTCTTCTTAGGTATTTCATCTCTATACTTTGGATCTTGCTCTTTAATCTCTTCGTTAGTACCCAGCTTTCGCAGCCAAATGCTAGTATAGGTACGAATACAGCTCTGTATATACTCATTTTTGCTTTTAGCGAAACTTCTTTCTTTCCCAGGAAACTATTTCTGAGGCTGTGGTACACCCTTGCTGAACTCTCTATTCTGTCATTAATTTCTATTTCATGGTGTCCCTTGCTATCTAGACGTACTCCCAGATATTTAAAGGTGTCAACTTGTTCAAAACCTTTCCATTTAGCTCAATGTTTACTTTTGTATCTGGTTTCCCACTAACCATGATTTTTGTTTTCTCTTCGTTTATCTTGAAGTTCTTCTCTGCTAATTTCTTATTCCATATCTCCAAGTTTCTCAGTTCAACTTCATTTCTCGCGAATATAACAGGGTCGTCGGCGAACGCACATACCATTATACGGATTGGTTCTAGGTTTATATACCCCACACTAAATGAAGACGTTCTTTCCCTCGTTTCTTTCATTACTTCGTCCATAACTAGGTTGAATAAAGTTGGACTTAAAACGCCTCCTTGCCGTACACCCTCGTTTACTGTAAACTCGCGTGATTGCATGTTGTCTGTTCTAACAATATTTCTACTATTTTTGTACATGCCCATTATTGCTCTTATTAGTTTTATGTTAATTTTCCTTTTGATCAGGGTTTCTTCTATAATTGATCTTGAAATTCGGTCGAATGCCTTTTCCAGGTCAAGGAATGCAATTTCATCGTCTGTATTGCTTATTCTTTCCATCATCTGTTTAATCGTAAATATATGATCCTGTATACTTCTGCCTTTCCTGAAACCACTATGTGACTCTTCTAGCTGTGGCTCTAGTTCCCGACTCAGTTTTGTTTCTAATATTCTCTCGTACACTTTCGATACTATGCTTAGCAGGGTGATTCCTCGGTAGTTGTTACAGTCTCTTCGGTCTCCTTTCTTATAAATTGGCACAATGACTCCTATCTCCCAGTCTTTTGGTACTCTGCCTTCCTCCCAAGCCATATTGCATATTTTTAATAATAACTGGGCTCCTTTTTCACCCATATTTTGCAGCATTTCTCCTGTTATATTATCATGCCCAGCAGCCTTTCCTCTTTTGAGTCTATTTATGGCATATTTAACCTCTTCTAATTGTATGTGCTGTCTTTGTTGTTCTGTTTCTTCTATGTTGTAGGTTCTTTCGGTTCTGTCCACAATACTTTCTTTGTTCAGCAGATTTTCAAAGTATCTTCTCCATCTTTCTAATATTTTCTAATATTGCTTCATGTTCATCCTTAATTTGCTTAATTACTTCATTCTTCTTCCCAGATCTTCTGTTTTTCAGAGTTTTGTAAAATAACTTTTGGTTTGTATGGAAGTCAGCTTCGATTTTTCGTCCAAACTCTTCCCATGTTTCTCTTTTTGCTTCTAATACTATATCTTTGACTGTGTCTCTCTGTCTTTTATAATCTTGGTAAGCGGTATTATCTCCTTTACGTAGATATATTTTCCATTTCTCTTTCTTTAGTTTAACTTCCTTTTTAAAATTGTCGTTCCACCAGGCCGTTTGCTTTTTTTTCTATTTATTTTCGTAGTTCCACATGTTTCTTTTGCTGCACAAATTAGGGTGTTTCTGAATGTTTCCCATGCTTCCTCCACATTACAATATTTATTAGTTCTTGTCTCATCTAACATTTCCTCAACTTTCTTTACATACTTATTCACCACTTCTCTTATCATTAGTCTGTAGTTCTTTATCGTCTCCTTACTATTGTTGTTTCGCAGTTCTATTTTATTCTTATTATTTCCCGCTCTCTGGTAGCTTATTGTCGTTTTAGCTTAGCTTAGTTTAGTAGATAATGATCACTATTTATCTCGGATCCTCTTATAACTCTAGCATCCCTTATTTCCCGCCTAGAGTTCCTATTTATGAGTACATAGTTTATTATGGATTTTTCCCCTCTGCTTGGGACCTCTCTTGTGTATTTATGGGCGTATTTGTGTTTAAAGAATGAGTTCATTACTAATAGGTTATTGTGTACACAGAAATCAATAATTCTGTGTCAATTGTTGTTTTTCGTTTTTTCTCCAAACTGTCCTTTCATCTTTTATGCCGACTCTACCGTTTAAGTCTCCTAGCACCACAATTTTTCCGTTGCAGTTTTCCACTATTTCTGATGCTTCTTCCCAAAATTTGTCTTTAGTTTCTGCTTTATCGTTATCATTTGGGCCATACAGAATTACCAGATGTAATCTGCTGTTTCTTTCTATTTCTAATTCAATTTTCATTATTCTTCCAGATATGCATTCCCATTTTTTTTAAGTACTTGATTACATTTTTGTGTATTATACACCCAACTCCTCCTTTTGCTCTAACTTCATATGTGACGCCGCTTAGGATTATCATATGACCTTCCTCTAGCTCTGTGACCTTTTTCCCCTTATCTTTAGCTTCTGTAATTGCTAAGATGTTTAAATTTTTCTCTTTCTTTAAATTCCTCAATTAGTTTTTTTTCTTTTCCATTTAGTTCTCTAATGTTCCATGTTGCCAAATTTATTCCTCGTAAACCATTTACATGCCGTGTCGTTGCCGTATTTCCCTTATCGTTAATTTCTATTAATCGTTTTTTGAAGTATTATCTTCTGCCTTCTTTACCAGTACAAGCCTTTCTTCATCTTCACACCATTTCCATTCTTGGTCATCAATAAATACTTTCTGGTACCCTATTTTAGTTTTCTTCCCCTTCTTCCCTTATTCTTGGGCAGCTTTCCTAATTTTTCCTTGTATTTCTCTTTCTTTTCTTGACATATCATCATTAATGTATACTTTTCCTTCTTCATAGTTACGTAATTTATTTTTACTTTTCATGACTTTCATTTTTTCATTTGCATTGATGAGTTCCACGAGGTACGTTTTCATACCTAGTTTCACAGCTGATTTTACGCCTATATTCGATTCGAATTGGTTTTTCATGAAGTTTTCCATTGATTCCTTTGGTGTTAGCATTTCATCATCTCCCAGCATTAGTCCTTGTACTACAATATTATTTCTTCTTTTTTCCATCGCATCTAGCCTAGCATTTATTGTCTTAACTTCCTTTAGTTTTGCATTTTCGCGTTTGGTTTGTTCATTTTCTTTTCTCAGTTTCCTTATCTCGTTTCTGTACTCTCTTTGTTCTAATCTGATCCCTTTTACCTCATCTGTTAGTTGTTTCATCGTTTCTAATATCTTTTCTAGCTTATCACTCTCGGTTTTAGATTTACTTTTCCCAGGGGAGCGTGCTATTTTCTTGGTTTTGTTGCGGGTCTCATTCTCTTCATCTTCCCAGTTTTTCCTTCGTTTTCCTTCATCAGTTGTGTATTCGTCACTACTCTTATTTAATTTCCTTTAAATATTCTTACTAAATACGGTCCTATGCTCAGCTATTTGAATTTATTTACAGCTGATTTCGGCTGTCGTCTTTATCTTGGGTCGCGCCGCGATAAAAAGCCGCTTGCCCGGATCGACTCCTCGGAGGTTAGGCATTTTTTTAATTTTTTTAAGGAACGTAAATTTATACTTTTTATCTCTTTCTTCTTCTTCTCGCGGATGGGTCACTTAGGACCACGCGGAATCAACGTATGCTGAGCCTTCCTCCTTGCCCAATAGCTTTTCATCTTCATGCATTGTTGTACTTTCTGTTCCTCCGACAATGCACGTCGTGTTGGTTTCTTTAGATCTTCCTCAAATCCCCTTGTATGAACAATATTCCTGATCACATTTCTATTAATGAGATCTGGCGATCCCATCTCCACTAGGTCCCTTTCCACTTGTTTGTAACACTTTGGTCTTGTACGTTTGTTCTGTAGAAATTTGTGGATTCGGTAAGTAAGCCTCGTATGATTCATTCTTTCCAAATGACCCAAAAATTGAATTCGTCTCATTCTCATGGTATCGGTAATTTTTGAATTTTTTCTATATATTTCAGAATTGGGTTTGGGATAGTGTATGCCATTCTTAATTCTGGGCCCTAAGATCTTTCTCATAATTTTCCTTTCCTTAATATTTAATTGTTCCTTTGATGTTTTAATTTGTAAATTTAGCGTTTCTGAAACATAAAGAGCTTCCGGTTTAATCACTGTTAAATAATGACGAATTTTACTATTCCATGACAGGCATTGCTTGTTATAAACATTTTTTGTGTATTGAAATGCTACCTCCATTTTCTGGATTCTTGATGTTACAGATTTATTTTCATTGCCATTTTCTGTAACCCATTCGCCTAAGTATTTATATTCCTTTACTCTAGGAATTTTGTTAACGTTAATATAAATTTCATGTGGCGCATTTTTTATGTTAGTCATAAATTTAGTTTTTTCATAAGAGATATGAAGCCCTATTTTTGCTGCTTGTTCTTCCAAGATAGTAATCTGCTTCTGTGCATCAGAGATGTCTTCAGCAATTAGTGCCATATCATCAGCAAATGCTGGGCAGTCTATTTGAATACCCTTAATCTTTGGCCCTAGTCGGTGAGATGGTGCCCCTGCTTTTCTCCATTCCCTAACAACTTTTTCCAGGGCACAATTGAAAAGTAATGGAGAAATTCCATCACCTTGACGGACGCCTGTATTTATTTCAAACTCTTCACTTAATCCACCCATAAATTTTAGTTTAGCCTTTGTCTCCGTAACTGTGTCTTTGATAATATTTCTTGTTTTTTGGTCAAGTCCAAATTCTGTTAATACACTAAAGAGTGATAAGCGATCTATACTGTCGTATGCTTTCCGGAAATCCACAAACGTTATGACATATTTTTTGTTAGTTGTGTTGCGAAAATATTGTATGACGTTTTTCAAATTCAAAATTTGCTCTGCACAGGACCTTCCCTTCCTGAATCCACCTTGATATTCACCGATTTGATTATCTACTTGCAGCTCTGCACGGTTTAGTAACACTTTTGAAAGAATTTTGTATGTGACCTGAAGGAAGGATATACCTCGATAATTGTTTGGGTCAGTTTTATTTCCTTTTTTGTGTATAGGATGGATTATCGCCAACTTCCAATCCGAGGGGATTTTTTCCGTTTCCCAAATGTCCAACATAATTTCGTGCAAATTTGTGATACAATTTTCTCCTGCATTTTTCCACAATTCTGCAGTTATTTGATCCTCCCCTGAAGCTTTGTTATTTTTTAGTGATTGAATAATTTCTTTAATCTCTTGTACAGTTGGGGTTGAACCTTGATTAATTTTATAAGAATTAATGAACTTAAATTTTTCTTGTGGTAAATCACTGTTAAGTAATTTAGAAAAGTATACTGCAAGGATTGTACAGTTTGCATCTATAGTATAAGCCAATTCTCCATTTTCATTAACAAAATAAAGCGATGGCGAAGAATACTTTGTCAACTTTTGCTTGAACGTTCTATAATAGTTTCGTGACTTATGTTGCTTAAAGTCCTCTTCTATTGATTGTAATTTAAAATTTTCACTTTGTTTACGAATCCTCCTTATTGATCTTCCTAACGTTTTTAAGTTCTTGCAATGTGGTCGGAGTTTTATTGCACGACCAATTATGCCAGGTTTGCTGCCTATGTTATATTAACTGGTCACATTCATCTGTCCACCATGGGTGTTTTCTTGCTCTTTTTAACGGGGCTATATTTACAGCTGTTTGTAAGAGTCCTGCTTGAAGTTGCGACCAATTTTGTGGTTGTATTTCTTCAGTTCCTTTCATGAAGTTTTCATTACCTTTACTATTCTCTATATCATATTTACATTGATGAACTCGTTTTGTAAAATTTCGTTTCTCAGGGATCACATCAAGGGAAAATTTTGTTGGATAATGATCAGAGTCTAAGTCCAGGCCTTTCAATACTTTTAGTTTCATGATTTCTGCAGTATACAAACGGGAAATTAGTACATGATCCAGTTGATACTCACCCAATAAGGAATTAGGTGAGACCCAAGTCCTTGTTTTAGAAGGGAGTTTCTTAAAGAAGGTTGATTTGAAAAATAAATCATGACTTCTGCATAAGTCGATAAGTCTCATGCCGTTCTTATTAGTATTTTTATGACCAGAGCATTTCCCAACCCAATATCGATATATCCTCTCTTTGCCAATTTGTGCATTAAAGTCACCCATAAGAATTTTAACATGATGTTGTGGAATTCTTTGTAAAATATTATCTAATTGATTCCAAAATTGCTCAGCTTTCTCTTGTGCTTCCTTGTTAGTTATGTTAGTTGGTGCATGACCATTAATTAGAGTATATATTTTGTTCCCTGATTTTATTGTTATGGTGGAAAGGCGTCCTGAGTACGACTTGAATGTCACAACTGATTCAAGTATTGATTTATCCACTATAAATCCGGTCCCAAATTGTGGACAGTGGGCCATGACTCGTTCTCCTGGCTTTCCTTTAAATATCTCTTTATTCTAGTCTTTCTTTACTTCTCTATTAATTTCTTACTTTACTTACTTTAATTCTCTATCAGATCTTTTGGGTTGCACTCACTACTACTTCACATACACTATACAGATATAAATCGTGAATTAAATTGATCAGAACCTCCCGAAATTTGAGATTAGTTTTGGAGCTGCTAAAACACGACCACACCGCACCAGCGCTCGACTTCTATCTTTGAATAATAAAAATAGAATCATTGTATGAAATAATACCTGCAATTATGCGTTTTCTTATTCTACGCACCTCTTCTATCAGCGTTTTCATGGATGTAACAGCAAATCGTTTTGCGGCATTCTATTTGATATCATCACCAATCATTGTTCGTCCAATACTTTCTGCAGTCTTTCATAGAACGTTCTCTAATTCATCTCTCTCACGTAAAAAGCGTTAACAATCTATCAATATATGTTCCGCATCCTCCTTCGTTCCACACTCTTGGGCTGTTGATCTTCAATTATCTTAAATCTGTGTAGGTAGATATGTTCGAAAACACCCATGCCCGGTTAGAATTTTGGTGAGATAGTAATCGACCTCTCCACGACTAGGTTCAATTCATGGGAATTCTGCGATATATCCACTTACTAATGGACTCTGTCGCCTGTAAATTGACAAAAAAGACGCTATATCTAAACTTATAACATGACATGATAACTGATACATGTGGATAACTTACCAAACTGCTCTAAACACTTAATTGACACTGGTGAAAGTCCTGGATTTTGAGAATTGCCTAAGGGAAAAATCAAAGAACTAATCAGTCCATCTTGGTACATCCAAAAATAAGGAAAAGGCTCTGGACTGTGGCAACTGAAAAATAAAAACATTTTTCGGCCTTGTTGTCCGCGAACTGGGCTGGAAACACGCACAGTTGCCGGCAAGAGATCGTGCGGAAGATCCCTCAATACAAATACCTGATAGCACACCCCTCCGGTGAAAACTTAACCCAGTCCACCAAGAAGGCAGAAAACCAAGAGGAATGGAAAAGCAAGTTGAAATCCAATTCGGATAATGCGGCAAAATCGATTTTTTTTAACTCAGTTTAGGATAATCTGAATTTCATATAACACGATTCCAGATAACTGGGCGGCTTATATGTTTTAAATTTGAATTTAAAAAACCTGTCTCCAAATCAGAAGTTTGGGTGTTCAAATAACTCGGTATCATAATGTTTTCTGATAATAATTAATTAGATTATTTGATATTAATTGAAAATGTAAAATAAAATATTCTTATTCGAATTTTAAATAAATCCTCTAGGTCAGAGGTTCCCAACCTTTTCAATATGTTGTACCGGTATGTAATAGACAATATGGTCGCGTGTTCATGCTTTATCGAACAAAAAAAAATATATCCCTAACGCTCAATTTATTGAAATTCCATTTTTTGGCAAAAACTTTGGAAAAACAGAATGCAACTCTATATGTACACCATGCTAAAGTAATGTCATTTTCTGGGCCTACCCTGAAAAAGATTTCAACGAAATAAATAACAAAATTAAATAAATAGATATGTATTTATCTTTAGTTCAGACTTTGTAAATTGAAAATTTAAAAAAAACATTTATTCTTCTTTCCTTTGAAAAATTAAATTTAGTTAAAATCTGTTTCGAGGCGGGCACAGAAAAACGACATTACATTAGCATGTTGTATCCAATTGCAATAAAACCAAAAAAATTCGTAAATACTTTTATTATACTAAATATAAATGTATGTAATGTGTAAAGATATTATAATAATTATTGCAATTAATGTGAAGGTTGCGCCTGTTTACATTTTACCAACGTAGAAATATCGGGATCAATTTTTGTCAGATTTAGGCGAACATCAGGCTCAATATTGAGCAATGATCTATATTTGTTTTTCATTGCTGCCATAGTTAAAAATCCGGTTTCGCATAAATATGTTGTACTGAATGGCATTAAAAATTTCAGAGCTTGGCATGTAAGTTCTGGATATTCTGCCCGAACAGAAAGCCAAAATGAAAATAAGCTTGCGCTCTCAAACTTTAATTTCCAACCACCGTCACTTATGAGGTCCATGAAGGATTCTTTAGCAATTACGTTATCCGGAACTTCCGCAATGAATATAAAAGGATTACGAATCTAATTTTGAGAAGTAAAATCTTCTGTAAAATATTTTTCAAACCAATCTGACATCGATATTAGATGTAGCTTAATGTCGTTTATCACACAGTTTGATACTGATAAATTGTTTTCTTCAGCAAAACTGCAGAGAGAAAATAACATACTAATATTTCCTTTCTCTGATTGCTGTATCATTAACTGCAGTTTTCTTTTAAATGCTAATATTTTATCGCTGAAGTCAAACAAATAATTATTAGTTCCTTGTAAACTTAAATTTAAATCATTTAGTCGAGAAAATATATCGGATAGGTACGCTAGTCTGAATAACCATTCCTCATTGGCAAAATTATCCCTTTTGGAATCCTTAGAAAGAATCCTTAAGATAAATAGATTCTCGGAGCATAACTCAAAAAGTTGTCTGAGGACTTTTCCTCGTAAGAGCCATTGTACCTCGGTGTGAAGCAAAAGTTTTTTATGAATACTCCTCATCTCATTGCATAGAATTGTAAATAGGCGGGAATTAAGCGTTTGAGATTTTATAAAATTAACTGTTTTAATGGCCTCATTGAGAAGATTTCTTAAATTTACAGGCATATTTTTTGTGGCTAAGGCTTCACGATGAATAATACAATGCGTAGATTTGCATTTCGATGCGACTTCTTTAATTCTAGTCACTACGCCGGATAAATTTCCAATCATAGCTCAAGCATCATCGATGCAAACTCCAACACATTTGACCCAACTTATATTATTTTTAATTAAATAATCATTAATTATTTTAAATATTTCATTCGAAGTTGTTCTCGCAGATAACGGTTTGCAGAATAATATTTCTTCTTGTATTTCATTATTGAAATGAAATCTAACATACACAAGTAATTGTGCCAGATTGTCAGTACTTACGTCAAGTTGCAGAGAATAAAATTGACTTTCTTTTATTCTCTTGATTAAAATGCTTTCAATCTGTAATGCCATATCTTCTACTCGCCTTTTAACAGTATTGTTGGACAGGAAAACTTTGTCAATTTCCTTATCTGCCTTATCTCCAAGCACAGATTTGACGATATCCTTAGTTGCAGGTAGCAACATTGTTTCTTCAATTGTGTGTGGTTTTCCACACTTGGCTATACGCAAACTTGCTAAATATGATGCCTGAACACAATTAATGTTTATGTTACTAAAAGAGAACACAGCTGCTTTTTGAGTGGACAATTCTGAATGTTTTCTTTTAAAAAAATCAACTGGTTTATCTCTTAAATTGCGATGTTTCGCTAATAAATGTCTCTTCAAAAGAGAAGGCTTCATACACCCGTTTGATAAACATTCACAGCAAATAACACACTGTGGAATAGGTTGAGTTTCTGTGTCAGTTTTCATTGAGAATCCATACCTCGTATAATCAGGATCGTACTGCCTAATCCAAGTTTCTTTACGTTTTGTTTTCGATGGTTCATCTTTGTTTCCCTCTGAAGAATTATCTGAGTTGGAATAACTACAACCAGCCTGCTCTAAAAATCTCTTCATTACATGGCCCTTGTCCCCATTATGTTAATTCCTAAAATCTACCCGACTGGTACGTGGCAGAAAATGCAACTAACAATAAGTAGAAGTTTAACAAGTAGAAAATGTATAATACTTTTAAAATGGAATTTTGTGTTGTTAAATTAAGGGGGATGCAAGAGAGTAGCAGAATGATTGAATGTTTTATGGATCTGGGATTGTTAGCGAGAAGGTATGTTTGTATTGAGTGTGGAGATGATATGAAATTGGGGAAAGTATTTTGACAATAAATACCGATAGAATAGATAGATAGATAAAATAAAAAAACTTACGTTAAAATTATTACGTCGCGTCGATTATATTATTTTAACACTTCACTAGACTGTATTGTATCAAAATAGTCACTAAATAATTTCAAATATTTATGTAACCATGTAACACGAACATCTATATACAGTGCATTTTTTTTTACTGTGGCCATGTTAAAAATTATATATTGTGTTTACTTAAATGTACATACATAATTGAGCTGGAAGTATCAAGATGCCTAAATGTCACTTTGTTTACTGGCAAATAATTAATGTAAAGTTAATTTTTATTTGAGATATTTGTAGGTATATTTATAACCAGTTAGCTGTTATACGCAAATAATATAATATTTTTTTTAAGAAATCCTTTAATAAATTATTTTTTTCGATTATTTTCTAAATATGTATTATATAATATTAGTATTATTAATTTAATTTTATACTCCTATAAATATTTAAATATCACTTATTAAACATATTTACAAAGGTTTTCAAAGCTCTGCAGCTATTCTAACCATTGAAAAATAAAGTTAACAAGAGGTTATAGAAGTTAACAGCATGTAAATCCCTATGACCCCACTTAAAAAAAAAACGGCCCAGTGCGAGTTGTGACTCGCGCACCGAGGGTTCCGTACAAACTTGTAAGTAAGGTATCTTTAGGAGGACCTAACTGTATGCAACCCATATGCTTCTGGTGCCCGACAATACCACGCAACACATTAGTGTATTTTCATATGTTTCTAATAGTAAATTCGCATTTTTCTTGTAATTAAACCAAATATTTACTGTAATGAGACCGCTGCTGTAAGACACCGCTTCTTGCCAAATTTCATGATTCTATGTCAACGGGAAGTACCCTATAGGTTTTGATTCCTTTGTGAAATCGCAAAATATGCGACATAAATGGTCATATCTTTTGATCGCGTTGACTTACAAGTTTGTTTTTTTCACAGCTGAAAGAGACCGCAGACCCGGGTATTTGATACAAATTTCAACTTGTTACCTCTACGCGTTCCTGAGAAAAATGGCCTTGACGGACCGACGGACAGACAGACAGAGAGACAACAAAGTGATCCTATAAGGGTTCCGTTTTCGGTACGGAACCCTAAAAACGCACTGTATAAACCAGTAATTGATTTAAATGTACATATGTATACAAATCTATTTTACACTTGCTACAATATTGCATAAATAAACACAAACTGATACAAATAATACCCCAATGTGCTTTACAAATTTATTGTAAACACGTGAGGTTTTTTGAAAAAGAACAAACAAAACGTTCGGGCTTGGCGATGTATTGTATAAAAAAACACATGATTTTACGTTAAATATTGTTCACTTATCGCGTACCGGTAGCTTGACATGTGTGTACCGGTACCGGTACGCGTACCACAGGTTGAGAACTCCTGCTCTAGGTTGATAATAAACAAACATCATTAAATCTTAAGTAAATAATTCGGAGGATTGTTTACGTTTAAATCTTCTAAATACAAAGTACCAACTATTAATACAATTAGCAAACAGTAAATATTTTCCAATATTCAAGGCTATTGTGTATTGATATGTGTCGATGTACATATTATTATCTTTCGAAATGCTGAATATTTAAATCCAACAAACAAAATTCCCAGAACTTAATATAATCCAAATCCACCTTATCCAAGACTCTGTTCTTCCCAGAACATATTTATATACTTTTTATTTATAAACAATTCTTGCAAATATTCTGATGTCATTGATATTTCCATCTTATAACATTTAAGGTCACGCGGTGCGTGATAATTACCCGAAAACTTTTCATTCTAAAAATATAAATAAATAGCAATTAGTATATATCAACTAGAAAGTAATTTTATTCAAATCAGTGTTAATATAATTTGGGTATAGAATAGAAGTTAGTGGGTTTTGATTAGAAATTTATTTCTTTGATATGTTTATCGTTTAACAGCATCCACCACCACTCACTCAGATTAGGACGAAGTTGTTCTCGAACAGTTTTTACTTTCAGTTCTTTGCTGATCGTCTTGTTGTCAACATGGTTTGGAACAAAGTATTGTGGCTATTTTGCGTAGCTTACTGCATTTCTGATGTATATTCTGCAGTAGTTAAAACTAATTCTACCGCCAATGTTAAATCAAAAGGAATTTGTACCCTAGAAGTACCGTGAGTATAAAAATCTCTTAATGATGATATCTTTTTAATTTAGGATGACGATGTTATAAATTCTCGCTTTTTTTAGACGTAATTGTTATTTTTAAAATGAAATAATTGATATTAATTAATTACAAATTCATTAATCAGACAATAATGTATCTCTGTTTTGTAAATTGGAATCATATTAAGAATAAAAATGTTCTAGTTGTTTTTATTTTTTGGAAAAAATATTAAATTTCTAATGTGTAATTAATCTCTCTAGAACCATAGATCTTATCCACGTGGACGACAGGAAAGGCCCAATTCCTGCAGGCAACGGGGTGAGTTTGTATCTTTTATCATTAGTTGTAAATTAGAAACCTTTGCCCACTGACTCATCTAATCTGTGTAGCACTGTTTCTTCTTATCGGTTTAGTTTCATCTGCATAACTTTATTTGTCTAGCCTTATATACATATACCCTGTCTTGTACATCTAGTGCAGCAGACGGTAACATGTTTGTACTGAAGAAACATTGTTTAAATTTTATCGGTACTTACGTATTAACGCTACCACCGCTACATTTTTAAATGCTGCCAATCTACACCTAAAATTTTTATGAGAAATCATAAAATAAAACATTTTATTTGAAATTAAAACATTTTTAAAACTCAGAATACTTTATTTTTTAACCCCGGTTAGATTGGGTTGCCCGCCGCGAAGCGGACAGATAAATCAAGACAACATACGCGCGGCAGCGCGAACGCTCGATGCAATATATAGCGGTGGTGGCGTTAATACGGAAGTACCATTATATCTGTTAAAAAAATGATAGCTGCACGCGTTCATGTGAAGTAATGGTCGTCAAGCCAGAAATCTTTGCACGAATTGTAAAATATTATATTATTGTAAATATTTAGGCTTTTTGTTTGTAATATAGTAAATAACATTCATTTTGTACAATTCAAAATACAGTAAAATCTTGATAATACACATATAGGACCGAATAACCGCCGGATTAAGCTTCAAAGTGCCGGATTACGGAACGTGTCCGATTAACCAACCGCCGGATTATCAATATTATACTGTATATGGTTTTATAATGAAATAAACCGCAATAATCCATTTCAAGGGTCTTATGTGGCTCCTTAGTCGCACGTTGCCGATCGGGGGCATATTAGTTTAATACAGTGTTTATTAACCTGGGCTTCGAAAAAGAATTTCCAGTGGTGCGAGCAAACTTTACATCGTTATCTGAGTCTACGTTTCAAAAATATGATTGTCAATAAACATTAACCACCTAGCTTACAAACTAATTAAAAATTGCGACATTTTAATGTAGATGTCCTATGATAAATGCAGAGGGGATGCGAAAAGTTCTTTCAGATTGAAGCTGCTGAAAAATGTTAAGAAATTCTAGTGTAATATGTCTAGGATTATCCTTCTAGTCTGATCCCTATACTTTTGCCCGACTAGTCTTGTTCGTCTAGTGTTGTACTACTAGGCTAGTTCGTCTAGTGTTGTACACCTAGACTAGTTCTAGCTGTCATTTGAATTGTTAGTATTGTCCGTTTTTCTTGTCTGTCTAATTTCGTCTGTATAGTATAGTGCAGGGCTGGGCAAATTGCGGCCCGTGGGCCGCATGTAGCCCGCATCGACATTTTATGCGGCCCGCGAAGCATTTTATAATCATCATCATGGCCTTTTGGTGATCCAATCTTGGATGTAGGCCTCTTCCCTCTTCTTCCACTCTTGGCGATCTTGTGCCCGTCTCATCCAGTCACGACCTCCGTGCCGTCGAATGCCGTCCATCCAGCGCTGCGGTGGTCTGCCGCGCCCTAGAGTATCCGCTCTGGGTCTCCATTCAAGGACTCGTCTCGTCCAGCGACTCTCGTTCATTTTCGCAATGTGTCCTGCCCATGTCCACTTGACGTCTTTCATCTTGGTCTTATTTCGGATCCATTCGTTACGTTTCCGGTCACGAAGGTTGGTCCCGATCATCGCTCTCTCTATGCCCCTCTGCGCGACCCGGAACTTCTCGGCGGACTTCTGCGTAAGGGTCATGGTCTCTGTACCGTGGGTGAGCACGGGCATGACACACTGCTCGAAGACTTTTACTTTGAGATCCAGGGATATTTTGCCACGTAGAATCTGCTTATTGGCACCGAACGCTGCCCAAGCCTGCGCGATCCGCCTTTCCACTTCCGCTACCTGGATCTCAAAGCCCAGTGTAACCTTATGCCCCAAATATATGTACTCGGTTACTTTTATGAAATTTTTATGAGAAATCATAAAATAAAACATTTTATTTGAAATTAAAACATCGACCACTGGAAGCTGGTAGTCTGTGATTTCGTGAATGTTGGTCATAATCTTGGTTTTCCCCATGTTCATTTTAAGACCCGTCTTCTCGGATTCCACTCTCAAATCCTCAGCATCGTCATCATCTCCAATGCTCTCTGAGACCAGAACCAGGTCATCAGCAAACCTCAGATTGGTCATTCTCTCTCCATCAATCTTCAACCAACAGCCCCGTGTGTGTGGTTTCTCTGCCCATTGCATATGTTGGAATATACATTCTAGCGCTAGGGTAAACAGCTTCGGTGATATTGTGTCCCCTTGGTTGACACCTCTGTCTAGATGAAATTTGTTGGTTTTCTTGTGCAGGGAGACACAGGCAGTTGCGTTCTGATGCGGGTGCTTGAGGATCTGCATGTACCTTTCATCGATACGGCATTTAACTAGAGCTTGCTCTATGGCTCACCACTCTATGGAGTCGAACGCTTTCTCGTAGTCGATGAAGGCTAGGATGTGGTTTCCTGTACTCGTTGCATTTCTCCACGACAGTTTTGAGAGTTTGAAGGTGGTTATTGGTGCTGAAGCCAGAGCGAAAGATTGCCTGTTCTCTGGGTTGAAAGAATTCTAGCTTCCTGTCAAGTCTGTTAACTTGAACCCGAGAGAAGAGCTTGTAGACATGCGACAGTAGACTGATAGGTCTGTAGTTTTCCAGCCTCTTGATGTCCCCTTTCTTTGTGGATTAGGGTGATTACTGCGTTATGCCATGATGCAGGTACTTTACCTTCCAGGATGCACTTTGTGAATAGGATTGCCAGCACTTCACTAAGTACCTTGTCGTTGCTTTTGATCATCTCTTTTAATCTTCCCCCGGGGCTCTTCTATTCTTAAGTTGTTATATAGCGAGCATTATTTCCTCTGGAATGACATCCGGAATTACTTCGAAACCGCTGTTTTCGACAGGTGGTCGTGTTTGCCCTCGAGCTGTCAGTGGCTGACTGGTGATACTTTGTTTTCGTAGAGTGTTTCATAGAAGTCCTGTACTTTTGCAAGCAACTGCTCCTTGTTTGAAACTATTTCTTCATTCTCGTTGAGAAGCTTGAAGATGTGCTTCTTGCCCTCACTCACCTTCAGCCTTAGAACTCTTCGGCTGCTGTTCTTTTCCAAAGCCTGTTGAATGAGACGGGTGTTATGGTCCAACAGATCGCTTCGGGTCTTCCTGTCGATTTGCTTTTGCAAGTCTCTGTATTCTTGACTACCCACTTTTCCCTCACTGCACAGTGGCCTTCTTTGTTCCATCATCTTTATAGTCTCTGGTGTTAAATTCGTCGGTTTGTTTGGCAGGACACTTAGGGTGATTTCGTCAAGGCTGAGAGTTAATGCTGCAGTTTAGAGATGACCATGAGACGAGTTTCTCGATCCAGATCCCATCCCATGGGACGGATCCCTGTCACTGTCCCATCGCATGACTTTTTCGTCCCACTGTCCCATCCTACAAACCTAAAATTTTTGTCCCATCCCATCCCATTCATCCCAACCCATCCCGGTCGCGTGGCCCGTCCCATTCATCCCATTTTTTCCCATAAAGCAGACTTTCTTTTCGGTTCAGACTTTCTCAACGATAATTTGTTAAAATTTAATTTTTGCATAATTACTTTAGCACTTAAGTGAGTAATCCTTTTTCGTCGCAAACGGAGCGTAAGACGGAACTACCTCGTTATCACAGAAATCTCCTGGGCTGTATATATTGTGGAAAATGTCCGTATTGGCACGATAAGCAATTAATTATGCACGAACTAGATTTACTAGATTATCAAAACTTGTCCCACTCCGTCCTATAGAAATTTGTCGTCCCATCCCACGCAACGTTCATACCACTCATCCCATCCCATGGGCCGATGGGATGGGATGGGTCGATGTGATTCCATGCTCATCTCTACTGCAGTTAGCCTGTCGCTAATCTCATCCACGGTCATGTTGACTAGATGCTTACAGTTGAGTTTTGTCTCAACAGCATTCTTGTATAGATCCTCGTTCGCTCGTAGTATTTTCAGTTTGGTATCAGCTGGTAGGTGTTTCCTTACAATAAGATTTTTCCGCGCTGTTTTAAGCCTCGCGTATAAGTCTGCTCTAACCAGGATGGTCACTGCCCGTAGTGAACCTATTTAGCACATTGGCCTCCTCGACCATCGAAGTTTAGTGTTTGTGATGATATAGTCGTACTTGTCCGTGTGTACGCCATCAGGGTGCTTCAAGGTCCACTTACGTTGCTCTTGTTTTTTGAAGAAGGTGTTCATAGCATACAGTGAATTTGCTTGTAAGAAGTTGAGAAGCATCTGTCCTCGGGCATTTCGTACTCCGAGTCCGAAATTTCCTATGCTAGTTTCGCCGCTTTTCTCCTTTTATAAATTCAATAAAATTAAAGCATTTTATAAATTACTCAAAATTCCTCAGTAGTGAACTCACGAGAGAATTCCGTGTCGCGTGGTACTGTTTGACGTATATTGCTAAGTTATTTTTGAAGTCGTTTTGTATGCTGTTTATCACGTGGGGCTCTGGATAAAGTTACCATTCTGCTGGCTATCTGATCTGGTGAGATCAGGTGGGTTTCTCAAATGGGTGGGTTACTGCCTCCTAACTTTTTAAGTAGACTCCATGATTTTCTACAGGATCTTTGGAAATTCATTTCCTCTGTTGTTTTTACCCATTTATCTTTCCGAGCTTTATCTAGTGCTTGTAGAAGGTCGTTGGCTATATCTGGGTCGCCGCTCTCTATGTAGTTGTTATACAGTTCTTCACATTCAGCATTCCATCCATGCCACTATTTCATAGATACTGCTCATTTACCGGTTTTCTCTAAAAATATTTAATTCTATAACCAATATATATTATCCGTTTCTTTGAGAAAACCCAACAATATTGTTGGGTCTAGGGAAATCTAGATGCAACGGTCTAACTACAAATAACTAAATAGAAAACTATTCAATGCGTCAATGTGGCCCGACAGCCAAAATATTTTGCTCACCCCTGGTATAGTGTATAGTCTTTGTTTACTTTCTTCTGTAAAGTCTTGTCCGTCTATTCTTATCTGGCTTGTATTCTCCGAGTAGTCTGAGTATTAATCTTGTCTATTTGTTTTCGTTGTAACTATTCAATTTTCGTAAGCAAATACTTTCTCGATATTTATCAGCACTGCTAATTTGTTTCCTCATACATTATTTTCATATATTTGCAAATTTCTAAACATATTTTGCACATTCATATAATTTTAACAAATACCAAAAACCTAGAATAGTTCGCACTATTTCTATCTTTGATGGATTAAACCACAATCATATTCTGAACATATTGTTTCTAAATTATTTTTTAACCAGATATTGCAAAAAACCTGTTTCATCTATGCACAAATATTAAAGATACATATTAGCAACCCTATATGTGTCTAGTTAAGAACCGGATTTGGATTTGCTGAGGCCCTAAGCCAGCGATGCAGAATCAATAATATGGGCTTTGACCTTTGCCCAGTATTGTCGCATCTTCTGCCGGTGTAACTCCTTTCTCTCTTCTGTCCAGGGGTTACCTTTCCTACGCGGTTTTTCCTGAAATCCACGGACTCACTTCATGGTGCGTCTCACAGACTGTCTGTTTTGGAGATCTGTTATTCCCAGTTCTTAATTATACTTCTCGGTTTCTGTCAACCAAGTGGTACGAACCTTCTTGTTTTGCCAGAAGGTGAACAGACGGTTGATTAGTCGGTTTGGAGGCAATATTGCAACGTGGCCATAGAAAGCTACCCTTCTTTTCCTTGCACAGTCAGAGAGCATCTCAATATGTTCGTAGAGCTCAGAGTTATGCCGCCTTCGGAATTCTCCATCTTCCTTTACCGGGCCTAGGATAAAGTGACTACATTTTCATTGAGACAAAGCAGGACAAATGGGATGAAATGAGAATTATAATTTACTTATGAAAGCAGACCAATAATTAATATATATATATATACCTTTACTGCCGCCAATTTTGCTAAACGGGACCAATATACCCACCTTATTTTGTGTAGCGCCTATACTCGAACAAATAATGGTAATTTAGTTATAGTTCCAAAAAAGGTTGCTCATGCCTGCTCTAATATATTATTGTATGTGAAGGATGCCATTATTATAATCGTGTGTAAAAGTAACCAAATAGTGCGTAAAAATTTAAATCAAATGGAGTTTGATTATTAAACGATTATCGTTTGTTATTACTATGACAATAACTTGCGTCACTAAACAGAAAACATAGACTTAGTGAAAATAAATTTTGTGTTGTGCACTCATTGCGATTACAAAAGACTCGCACCTCATGCTAGTATTATTGTATACATTCATATACTTGTCTATTAATAAACAAAAATGTATTTATTAGTAATTATTTAGGTTTGTTGGGTTGTATTTTAGGTTGTATTTATTAGTACTTTTTAGGTAACTATAAAAATATTTGTAAAAAACAATAATTCGAAAATTATGATTTTAAATTAATTTAAATTTTGTATTTAAAAATATGATTTTCTTTCACGGTCAAAGTTTTGATCCGAGAGATACTCGGATCATTTACTAAAATGTCGTGAAATTTCTCACATGAATTGGTAATACAAACTTAAAACAATCGGAAAACAGCCTGAATATATAAATATATTCAACCTTTCCGGAGCTCTATAACAGTTACTGAGTCTTTTTAGGACTACCAAAACAAATCTCCACCTTCGTGGCACTCAACAAAAACTGATCATGTCTTTCCGATAACTTTAAAACAATGATCTTAAAAATGATCTTAAATGATCATTTGATCATCAATGATCCTAAAAACATTGCTATTTTTATGGTTTTTCTTGAGTGCCACGAAGGTGGACTGAAAGCTATTAAATAACTGACAAAATTTCACATAGGATTTGTTTTGTTGGTCCCAAAAAGACTCAGTAATTGTTAAAGAGCTCCGGAAAGGTTGAACATATTTATATAATCAGGCAGTTTTCCGATTGTTTTAAGATTATATGATTATCTATAACGAAGGATGGTTTTACCAATTCTATCTTATCATGAATTGGTCAAATTATTTTTTACGCTTAATATAGATTTTAATGTTCAACTGCGTTTTTTCAGTTGTCCATATTTTATTGATACTAGAAAAAACCCTTTTTGTTCTTGCATTTGTTCCTGTTAGGGAGAACGCGTATTTTACCATTTTCAAAATATTTTGATAAGTTTAAAAGTCGAAACACAGCCTGAATATATAAATAGATTCAACCTTTCCGGAGCTCTATAACAGGCACCTGCCAGTTTATACCATCGTGGCACTCAACACAAACCAGAAAAAAAACGCTGTTTTTTAAGTTCATATCATTCCGATACTTTAAGTGGATAGCCATCTGTACACGCCATCTGTACACTGTTTCGAGATTTATCTCTCATCAGTACAGCTTTGCTTTTATGAACAACAATTTGTAAACCATTCACTTGTTGTTCATAAAAGCTAAGTTGCACTGATGACGGATAAATTAAACCATTAAACGACTGGATTTTCTGAAAGAACTATGATTTGTTTAAAATAACTGCTTGGAATATCTTGAAGAATGGACAGTTCAATTGGAGGGTATTAAAAAATTTCATGGGGTTACACTAAAAAAAGGAGATTTTATGGGAATATGTGAAAAAATCTTATTTTATATATTACAGTACATTTAAAATAAGAAATGCAGATATTTTCTAAAAAGCGGGACATTTTTAAAAATCGACGGGGCGCGGGACTGTCCTCCAAAAAGCGGGACTGACCCGCCAAAATCGGGACGTGTGGTCACTTTAGCCTAGGATCTTCCTGAGGATTCTCCTCTCTCTGATTTCCAATTTCTCTACTAGACCTCTTCGGTTCAGTAAGGACACTCCATGGCATACAGGGCTTCTGGTCGTAAGACTTATGTGTAGTGCTTAAGTTTCAGGTTGCGTGATAGGCATTTCTTATTGTAAGTGTTCTTAGTCAGTCGATAGGCTAGTTGTAACTTGTTGACTCTCTTGGATAATGATGCTCTCTGTGATAAGTTCGGTGCGTTATTCAAATTATGTAAAATATGTATTTTACATAATTTGAATAACGCACGCAAATATTCAATATCGCTAGGTTACATTAAAATAAACAAATAAATAAAAATAAAATGAATACAATCAAGTCTTCGGTATCGTCTTTAACCTATTGGGGGCCCTGGGCACATTAGGATGGGGATGGGGCCCTATGACCTTGACAGAACACTATTTTATTAAAATACACAAAGAAAGTAGATAGGCAAAGTTCTAGATTTATTTTAATTTCTTTACAGTCACATTAAATTATTGGATAAAATGACCCACAAAATTAAATCTTTTGGCATTCACAGGTTAGTACTTAAAAATCTATGTTGATTGAAAAAGTACCCTTCTAGATTTGAGATGGGCGAAATCATTAATCACTTCTTCAAAATCTGTGTTTTTGAGCATATCACATTCTATGGACATTAGCGACAAACCTGTTAATCTCTCTTGAACATATTGTACTTGCAAGCATTTCAATTTTTATTCTTTTAAATTTGGAGAAGGGTTCCCCACTGCAGTTAGTTACCATCATGCTTAAAAAGATTCTCAATGCGATTTCTACATTTGGAAATGTATCTTCAATTTTGTTTTCTTTCAAAAGATGATATATTTCCAATATACTATTAGTTCCTTCATTTTTACTATGAACAATTTTGAAATTGAACAATTTCGAAACAACTATGAAAAGTATTCTGTTAAATGCAGATTCCATTTTCTACTCTTTCATAATAGACTTCATAATAGACTTCATCAAACTCTTTGCAATTTTGTCTCAACACTCCTGAATTCATAGTTTTTAAGCGAAAAAATAAACCAAAACGTTCATTGCGTTCAAACGTTCATTATGTTCTTATACGAACTTAATCCCTGTTTTAGTTGAACGCTCAGAGTATCAATTATGGGAAGAAAGGTTTCTACTTTGAATTTCTCTTTTCCATTGAGTTGGACTGACGCCGCAGAGCCATAAAAAAAACACCGGTGTGAGCTTCTACGTCTTGTTCTTTGAGCGGACGATTAGATCTAATCAAATTTATCCCCGAGGCTAATAAAAGCATCAAGTAAACAAATTAGTTGCAACGTCCAGTGTTATTATTTCTTTCTGAAGATAATTACTTGTTTTGTCTATTTTTTTCCAATATGGAGCTAAAAAATTCCGTTAGTATAATAAATTCTAGGTTTCCCATTTTTCTGGACAGACTAAGTCTCTAGTTCTAGTAGTAGCCTTCGTCTCTAGTTTATCGTGCCTGTTCTGTATCTATATAATATTATAGAGCTCCGGAAAGGTTGAATATATTTATATATTCAGGCTGTGCTCCAACTTTATTATGTTTTAAGTAGGTATTGTGGTCAGTCGTTTGATATTTTCGAAATAAATGTTTTTAGGTAAAGAATATAGAATTTGTAAAACCATACTATTTTTTAGATAGTCATATAAACTTAATAAAGCCGAAACACAGCCTGAATATATAAATTTATTCAACCTTTCCGGAGCACTATAAAACTCTCAAGAAATGTCAAATTAAAAATATCTAAGCCAAATCATTCACATGGGTTTCAAGTAAGTAGTTTACAAATTGTTGTTCATAAAAGCAAAGCTGTACTGATGAGAGATAAATCTCGAAACGCGTCTACAGATGGCTATCCACTTAAGTTATCGGAAAGACATGATCTTAAGAACAATGTTATTTTTCTGGTTTTTGTTGAGTGCGACGAAGGTGGACTGAAAGCTATAAAATAACTGATAAATTTCACATGAGATTTGTTTTTGGTAGTCCTAAAAAGACTCATTAGTTTTTATAGAGCTCCGGAAAGCTTGAATATATTTATATATTCAGGCTGTGTTCCGACTTTATTAAGTTTGTAAAGAATATAGACTACCATTTGGTGATCTGGCATGAACTAGGGGGGCCCTATCGATTGCGGGACCCTGGGCACGTGCCCAGAGTGCCCAGTGGGAAAGGGGGGCTGCTCGGTATTAAAAAAGTGACCTGAAGTGTCAATTTTTTTTTTCTTAACAAAGTAAAAATAAAAATTAAAGAAAACGTTTTAAAGTGAGTGTAAATTGAGGAGACTGAGGATAGTTCTTATGACGAATCCACACCGGAGACAATTGAAAAACAACTAATTCTTCATTTTTGATCATGGATTCCCTCGCATGAGTGATAAAAAATATTGCTTGTAGCACGGGCAAAATGTCATTTCTCATTTCTTCGTTCGTACACAACTTCAAAATCTACTATTATGCAATTTTGCCTTGTAAAGTTATGTTTAATTCCTTGGATACGGATCAATAAAACAGTGTTTTATTCACTAGTGTAATATATTTTTTTATTTTTTACGCATCAAAATAACTCACTTACGGACTCCGTAAACATAACACTAAAAGTTGAGTTCGCTGATGTTCTTTTATGATCGCTAATCCCAAAACTTATTATACAGTTTTTTGTACAAATCTCTTGGTTTCTGAGGGAGTAATCTTTCCGTAATTGCGTCACCATGTAACAATAATTCTTGGGATATATTCATTTACGATTAACAAAACGTAAATTTATTAAACACAATACTATAAACATAATTTTGAAGTACGAATCAACAGTTTTATCGTTGTCATGACAACACAATTGTGGCCGTACGAATTGCTTCTCGTAAAAAAAATTACGGAAAATGGAAATTTTCTTTGAATTTTACTTATTGTTGAATCAAAAGCAAAATTGAATAGAAGTTTGTATTACACTCACAGATAGACGCACTCGAGCATTTAACGATCCGCTCGTTAAACTTTAATTTTATCCGCTTGTTTAATAAATAACCATTTATAATGAATTATATTTATTCAAATAAACAGTGATCTATTACAAACTTAAAACAAACGGAATACAGCCTGAATATATAAATATATTCAGCCTTTACGAAGCTCTATAACAATTATTCAGTCTTTTTAGGACTATAAAAACAAATCTCACTTGTTTTCGTAGTCCTAAAAAGACTCAATAATTGTTATAGAGCTCCGGAAAGACTGAATATATTTATATATTCAGGCTGTGTTCCGATTGTTTTAAGTTTGTATGATTATGTATAACGTAGGATGGTTTCACCAATTCTAGTGATCTACTAATATACATATAATGATTTTATGTGGTTAAGAAGAGAAATCCACTAGAAAGATTAATTGTTTTCGTGAAGTAAATTTTTTTTACACATAAGATTGAAATAAGTATTTAAACCAGATATTTGCCTTTTTATAGAAAATCCGACATGCCAAACTGACAATTCAATTGACTAATAGTATATTGTGCAACTAGGATGGTAAGTTGTCAATTGCCCACGAGAGCGAAATTGGGTGCACATTCGCTCGAGATGTCAATTGACAATACCGCACGAGTTGCAGATAAAATTTTTTATTGCTCATACGAGGGGACGTATCTTACAAGTTTGGGGTCCAGGGGCCATCCAAAAAAAAAGACTAAGTAAAAATTAAGAATTAGCTTTTCCAATTATCTTCGCTGATGTGGATTCGTCATAAGAACTCTCATCAGTCTCTGTTTTTTTTTTCAGCCGTTTTTACTCATGGACATAGGCCTCTCCGCTTCTCTTCCACGTCTGTTTATCTTGTGTCTTCTGGTACCACCGGCTACCTGCGGCCAATTTTATGTCATCTAGCCACCTTCTTTGCGGTCGGCCTCTACTTCTAGTTGTTGTTCTTGGACGCCATTGTGTGGTTTTTAGCGTCCATCATTATTCTGCCTTGCAACATGACCTACCCAGCTCCATTTTAACTTGGCTACACGCTCTAGTGTAGCTGAAAGCGTCTTGTTGTTTGAAAGCGTCTTCTAGGCATAGGGTGAACAGCTTGGGTGAGATTGTATGCCCCTTGCCGTACTCATCTCTTTCTATTTATTCTGTTAGTGGTGAGTCCTTACTCGATCTTGACGTGTAGCGTAGCTCTCTTATAGATATTTTCGATTATGGCGGTGTATCTTGAATTCACTCTTGCATTTCTCATAGCTTTAGGATTGACCAAGTCTCAACGGAACAGAATGCTTTATGGTAATCGACGAACGCTTGGTGGATAGGGACATTATATTTGGTGGCTTTCTCGATTAGATTCCTTAGTGTTTGTAGGTGATCGGTAGTGCTGAACCCTCTGCGGAATCCTACTTGTTCCACTGGCTGATAGAAATCCAATTTCTCTGTAGCTCGGCTGCAAATGATTTTTGTGAATAGCTTGTAGAGGTGTGGTAGCAGGCTAATCGGGCGATAGTTTTCGATATTGGTAGTGTCTCCCTTTTTGAACAGAATTGTCACTTCTGCGTTACACCATTCGCTTGAGATTTCTCCGTCTCGCATGTATTTGTTCAGCAGTGCCTGGACTGCGTTTTCCAAACTGTTTCCAAAAAACCATTTTTACCATTTCAGTTATGATTTGGCCTTCTCTAGGACATTTGCCATTTTGCACTTCTTATTTCTTGGACAGATATTTCCGGTATTTCCTCTGACCCTTCTGTTAGGACTTAACATGGTGTTATTGTTTCGTTATCGGGTGTTTTTGACGAGTATAGGTCGGTGTAGAACTCTTGTATTACTTTTGGTAGTTGTTGTAAGTCTGAGACTTCCACTCCGTCTTTGTTCTTAAGCCTGGTTGTTATTCTTGTTTTTCGCTTAGAGAGTTTGGATCTGACCATTTTCATATTGGTGTTTTCTCTGATTATCGTTTGCATCATGTTGCTGTTGTATGATCTTACGGATGTCTTTTTTGATTTTACTGTTGAGTATCTTGTACTCATTAGTTCCCTTTACCATATCTCCTCGTTGCTCTATGTTTTTCTTGGTGGTTGTGCTTAGTTTCAGGTACCCTATTCGTTTTACTCTCCCACATATTTTCTTTGTAGCAAATTGGGTGGCGATTTTTATCTTCCTTGCAAGTAAGTCTAGGCCTATGTTTGCCATATTTGTGAGTTGTGTTTCTCCACTTCTTTCTGGTGTTTTTCTTTGTTGTTTTCTAACTCTGTGCGTGTAGGAAACATCGCTCTCTCTATTAGTTCGTTTCTCTCGTATGTGAGCTCTATACGTAGCTTTGCTCGGACAATCCTATGGTCGCTTCCTGTATCGAACTGGTTAAGGATTCCGACGTCCTTGCAAATTGATCTGCTATTTGCGAGAATGTAGTCGATCTCATTTTTGACCACATCCATCTACGTTGTGGTGCTTTCTCAAAGAACGTATTTAGGCAGTACAGATTCTCTTTTTCAGAAAATTTGCCAGCATTTCTCCTCCGCTGTTCCTTACGCCAAGACCTTGTTTTCCAATATACTGGGATTCTATGTTGCTGTTGGTACACTCACCGATTTTGGCGTTAAAATCTCCCTATCACTAACGTGAAGTGTGTTTTCTCTAACTGTTTTGCTCTAGCTATATCTTCGTACATTTGCTCTACTTCTTCGTCGTCTGAGCTGCTTGTTAGCGTAGATATTGATAATTTGCATGGAGTAGCGTTTGTTCAGTCTTATCGTGATATATATGTCTCTGTTAGATAGAGAAGCGAACTTCATCACTTTATGTTTCATTCGCGCATTGACGAGAAATATTATGCCTCCCAGATGGTCTTTATCTGTTGTGTTTTCTGGTATAACACATGGCCTGAGTTTACTGTGGTTTCAATTAATGGATTTCAGCACGTGGTTCAGTTCGTCTAGGTGTTCCTTGGATCTCATAGTGCGTATATTATATGTAGCAATGTATAAGTGTTCTTGTCTGTGGTTAATTGTGGTCGAATTTTTGCCCTTCCCAGAATTCGTAGGCCAGACTAATGGGTCGGTGTGAGATTTCGAGTTAGACTCTCTACTCACCTGGGATATATTTGTAAAAATCGACGTGTTCATTTCATTTCATTCGGAGATTTTTGGCAAAATTGAAACACCGCGCTTGCCTTGCCCTGCGTGTTGGTGAGTTTGTTGGACAGCCAACCCTCTAGGTGCAGACGCTGGTTGCAGCCGTCCATTCTGGGTCAGACACTGCTGTTGTGGATTAACTTAGCTTCCTTTCTCATCTTTGACCTTACCAGCTAGGGTAGACCTACCAGGAGCATATGCTCCCGCTGGCATCGCTCTCAGGATCCTTAAAAGTACGTATCTCTCTCACTACGACAAAGTGTTAATCCCTGAGAGGCTTGCGCAAGTTTCCGGTATTACCCTAGTATTTACACTTATTTTAAAACGTTTTCTTTAATTTTCATTTTGTAATGAAAAAAATTATCTGTCACTTTCACTTCACTTTTTTAATGTTGAGGTTTTGTTGGTGTTTATTTTATTTATTCAATTATTTTTTTAAATATAACTTGGCGATTTTTATTGAATATTAGCGTCTGCCAAGCATAATTTGCGTGCGACAAGTATTCAAATGAATGTTTCCTATAGCCTTCTGTTATGTGATAATAATTGAATTGGCAAACAGCCATTTGTCGTACCAAAAAACGGGCGCCAAAATATTACTTATCCCGCATGAGTAATAAAATAGTTATTTGCATTAGAGTGCGGAAACCTATATAATAAAATAAAGTATATATTAAAATTAATAAATTTAAATAAATTATTATTATATACCTTTTATATTATTAATACATGAAAATATCTTTATTATTACTCATGCGCGAAAAGTACTTCTTGGCACATATTATTTAATATGAAAAATGTCACATCTCGTTGGATTTCCACAAAACCTGGGTAACGCACACAAATATTCAATATCGCTAAGTTACATTAAAATAAACAAATAAATAAAAATAAAATGAACACAATCAAGACCGCGATATTAAAAAAGTGACCTGAAATGTCTGAATTTTTTTTCATTACAAAATAATAATAAAAATTAAAGAAAACATTTTAAAATGAGTGTAAATTCCATGGTGATAGCGAAGACTGAGGAGAGGAGAGTGGATAACGAATTGAAACCACACCACCGGAGACAATTGAAAAGGCAAATTCATCATTTTTGACTCCATTTTTTTTGGATGGCCCCTGGATCCCAAATTTGTAAGATACATCCCCTCACATTAGTTATCAAAATATTGTTTGTAAGACGGGCGAAATTGTTAATTTCCTTCTCGAGCGAATGTGCACAATTTCACTCTGGCGAAAAATTGACAACTTTTCGCCCAAGTTACAAAATAAGCTATTCTAGTCTTTTAAAGTTTATTAAACGAATAATAAAGCATGTGATTATAACATCATAATGATAAAATTAAAAAGTTTTTAAATGACGAATAAGGCTCCTAAGCGAGCATAGGGCTCTGAGTTCAGTTGATTGATTTTTTTTCTAGGAGATATTTTTTTTTATTTGAGGCCCCGACAGATTGTCGGGGGATTATCCATCGACCTTTATTTTTGTTGCGGACGTAGCAAACACTTTCGTTAACTTGACAAGTGCCCCCCCTGAAACATCACGTACATCCCGGAACCGCTCTTCGCATATGCGTCAACCTATGGAAATACCTATGGCGCTCGTGTCACAGCTGACACGTAGGACAATTTATTGGCACGCGAACTATTTCTCTCGCTTAACTTCTTAAAGTTAAACCTTCTAATTTTCTAAAATATTTTTTTTTAAGTTTTCTCAATCTACTTTTGTGCAACATCAAAGGTGCAAAATATAAGAAGTGTTACATCCAGGCTACGGTAACTGATTTTCACAATCAGAAATGTTCATTCATTGTATAAGTTACCTGGCATGTCAGCATTTCAAAATGTGAAAATTTAAAAAATTATTGGCTTGTAACCTGACTTTAGCTGTATTTTTGCTAATACGTAAATCCGGCACTCGTCTAGTCTTTTATATTATAGTTTAGAACCTCAATTAACTGAAAACGATGTAATAGGTCGCCTGGTCGGAAAGGCGAACGCCTTACGGCGCCATATTTCAAAGGCGGCATATTTGTGTAGCAGCGATTTTTTCGTGCGGTATACTTTTTAAAATTGATTATATTGTTCGAGTTTCTAACGATTCTTAGTTCTACCTTCGAAAAATTCATTTTGTCGTCATCTTCATAATCCGCTAGACAGGAGGAAAATGAAGAAGAGGAAGAAGAAAACAAAGACGAAGAAATTAAAAAAGATAGACAAGCAAATAAAGAAGACAGAGAAACAAAAATAGACGAAGAAAATAAAGAAGATAGAAGAGGAGAAATAAATGAGGAAATTAAGCCAGAAACTTGTATTGACAACATTTCCGATGATCCCGCAGATTCGAAAAATTGAAGTATACTGCGAAGACAATTATTAGTAGAAAATGGCCCCGTTCATATTAGAGGTTCTAATTTTCCGAAATATTTGATTAAAATACATTTCTCGGACGTGCATTATGAAAGAATTATGTCAAATGGCGAAAAATTAGAAAGGAAATGGTTAGTTTACAGTAAAAAAACCAATTCTGTGTACTGTTTTTCTTGCTTGTTATTTGATAATTCAGACCATATGACTAGAAATTGGTCGATGTTTGGTTATTCTAATTGGAAGAATATTTCAAGTAGTCTTAAAATACATGAACGTTCTACAAATCATATGGAATGTTATAAAAAGTGGATGGAATTGGGTGTCAAGTTAAAACTTGACAAAACTACTGATGGAGAATATCAGAGATTATTGAAATTGAAACAGCAAAATTGGTAAGAGGTACTAAAAGCTATTATAGCAACAATTCAATTATGCGCATCACAAATGTTAGCTCTCGGAGGAAGTTCGGATAAATTATTTGCACATAATAATTGATTTTTTTTTAAATTATTGCATTGTTGGCAAAATTTAATCCATTTATTAGTGAGCATTTTTTTAAACAGAGTTTCAAAAAATCACAATTGTTCTCATTATTTGAGCAAATAAATTCAAAATAACATAATACATTTAGTGAGAGAAAGTACGTGCTACTATTATTTCCAAAATTATAAAGGCTAAATATTACAGCTTTATTTTGAATTGCACTCCAGATGTTAGTAGAATTGAACAAATGTCTCTTGTTATTCACGTTCTAAATAAAGATAGTGAAGAATTTGTTCCTAAAGAATATTTCATTAAATTTTTACCTGTAGAATCAATCATCTAATGGGGAGAGTTTAACTGATTTAATTTTGCAAGAATTAGTTAAATTAGGTCTCAAAATTGAAAATATACATGATAGGTAATAACATGAAAGGTATTCATTGTGGTGTGCAAAAACTAATTTTAGATAACAAATTTAGGCTTTTATATATATATATATATATATATATATATATATATATATATATATATAAAAGCATGGGCGTAGCCAGGGGGGGGAGGTTTTGGGGTTGCAATCCCCTGTTCCCCACCCCGCCCCCAAATATGCAAAATATAACATAATCTATATATATATATATATATATATATATATATATATATATTTCAAAATTTGCCGAGACCCGTCGATTTTTGTTCTTGGGGGGGGAGCTTTTTTGATAGTCAAGCCAACTCAATATGTTCATCCCCCCAATGCCTAGCAACCCCAACTTAAAAATTTCAAATGCAACTACCCCACTTGTGGCACATCATTTTAAAGCCCTTTTCATTGCGAATACAGTGACCTACCGTTTTTAGAAATCGGTTCAGATTTGACAGAATTATTGGTTACAAACGAAAAGATGACAAACCAACTTCCGCGTAGTAATTTCTACACAAATGCCCACCACTAATAAGTTTTTCATCTACTACACATGACCGCATTACCTAATTGTTATTGATTAGACACATCAATAACAATTAGGTAATGCGTAATTAGTTTACAAAAAAGTCAGAAAATGAAATAAAAAAGCTGAAGCAAATAATAAATCAGATTTATTTGATGAATTGCTCAAAATGACCCCCGTTAACTTCCAAACAATAATACAGTCTGTTTTCAAATTCTGTTCGAACATTATTAAAGACATCCGCAGTTATTAATCGGCATTCTTCTACAATTCTCTGACGTAGCACTTGCAATGTTTCCGGCTGAGTGGCGTACACTCGTGATTTTAAATGACCCCACAGAAAAAAGTCCAAAGGGGACAGATCCGGAGATCTTGGTGGCTATTCGACGGGACCTCTTCTGCCAATCCAATGCCCCGGGAAATGGTCATTCAAAAATTGTGGCACAGCAGCAGCATAGTGCGGGGGCGCACCATCTTGTTGGAAGGTTATTTCATTTTCTAGTAAATTGTCGTCACTTTCTAAAATCTCTGTTATCCTAGGATCAATTGTACTTTCCAATAATTCTAGATAGGTGTTTCCATCGAGATTACCTTGAATGAAAAATGGTCCAACAAGATGGTCGCCCAAAATGCCTGCCCAAACATTCAATTTTTGAGGTGTCTGAGTTTGAAATTCCCTGATTAAATGCGGATTAGTATCACTCCAATAACGACAATTATGTCTATTCACTTCGCCATTCAACATAAATGTGCATTCGTCGGAGAAACATGTATTGTAGAGAAGATATGGATTCAGTAGAAGTTGTTCACTAAAGTATTCGCAAAATTGGTTACGGCGATCAAAGTCATCTTCATGTAACTCTTGAACCAGCGTCATCTTAAATGGATGAAACTTGTTTTTTTCAAAATTCGATGAACACTGGAACGGGATACGCCAGAAGCTTGAGACACAGTTGTAATCGATTGCTTATTATCCATCTGTACATGACCCAAAACTGCCACTTCAACTGCTTCATTTCGAACTGGCCCAATTACTTCACGTTTCTTGTTTAAAAGCGAACCTGTTGCAACAAATTTATCAATCAGGTGTTTAACGTACTGGTGGTTTACATTTTTTTCAGGATGATTGGCATTAAAAATTCGTGCTGTAGCTTTAGCGCAATCGTGATTTCGATAATAAATTGCAACAATTTCTACTCTTTCCGAGATAGAATAAACCATTTCGAACACACGTTAATACTTTCAATAACAGCTGAAACTAACGATTTCTTGGTCACAAGCAAAAAACACCGACTTTTTTTGTAGTACTGATTTTTTGTTATTTTGAAAAGGTCTGAATTCCTATAAACTTAAGTATCTTCTACTAATAACTATTTTAGTATCTAGTTTTATTTGCTTCAGCTTTTTTATTTCATTTCTGACTTTTTTGTAAACTGATAGACACATCAATAACAATTAGGTAATGCGGTCATGTGTAGTAGATGAAAAACTTATTAGTGGTGGGCATTTGTGTAGAAATTACTACGCGTAAGTTGGTTTGTCATCTTTTCGTTTGTAACCAATAATTCTGTCAAATCTCAACAGATTTCCAAAAACAGTACGTCACTGTATTCGTAATGAAAAGGGTTTAAAAATGATGTGCCACAAGTGGGGTAGTTGCATTTGAAATTTTTAAGTTGGGGTTGCTAGGCGTTAGGGGGATGAACATATCGAGTTGGCTTGACTGTCAAAAAAGCTCCCCCCAAGAACAAAAATCGACGGGTCTCGGCGAATTTTGAAATATTATTCGGTTTTCCAATTATAGGGGGGGGGGGGTCAAATTTTCGTTGGGATACCCTGTATATATATATTGCTATATATCCATAAAAGCTGCCAGTCTCACTATTATTGTGATAAACATTCCCCCAGCCACTCAATTAGATGATTATGCCCAACTTTTTGAATATCTTGAATCATTTATTGACTTATCTCGTCTTGCATTGTTAGTTGGTGACTTCAACATACCAGAACTAACTGAGTTCATGTCCGGAGCAAGAACATTTAAGTTGTATGGGAGGCTTACACAGTTTATTTCACTTCACAATTTAAAACAACGGAATACAATTGTCAATTCAGCAATACAGCCTGTCCGCTTTAGTACATAAGCAACAATATCCTTTGGTACCCGAGGACCTACACCACCCCTGCCTGGACATCAGCCTATGTTGTGATCTCAGACTAATGACCCAGTTTCTAAGAAAAGAAGATCCAACCAAGTACAATTTCCGCAAAGGGAATTTCATCGAATTATACGCTGTACTCGCCCGTGTAGATTGGTCTGCCATAATATTGATAAACGACGTTGAATCTGTATGTTCTTATTTTTGTGGTGTGACGAGTTGATGGATAAACTCGTTCCTAAAGCAAGCCTATCTCCCAAGACCGCCCACTATCCAATGTGGTTTACCTACGCCACAATCGCCTTAATCAAGGAAAAACAGCTCCTTGAATCGTTATAGGAAAACCAAACTTACATGCCATGCTTGAGACTGTGAAGAGTTTACGTCGTGATATAAAACAAGCAACTCGTCGTGAGTATAAGCGTTTTATTGCTGAGGACTCCCTGCGAACTGATCCTAAAAAGTTCTGGAAATTCATCAATCAGAAGAAAAGGTCAATTAGTGTGTCGGGCTCCATGATATATGGTGATAAGCTCTTGTGGAACCAGCAAGATATTGTCGATGCGTTTGCCAACCACTTCGCAAGTGTATTTAATTGTCATAGTCATTCGCCCTGTGACAACTGTGAAGGAAAATGCTGTGCTTCTGTATATGATAGCAATATAGGTGTTAATCAACTCGATCTCAACTCATTTACCATCAGTGACCGTGACATCCTCAAGTCTGTTGGTAAAATTAGATCGAACAATTTATGTGGGCCTGACAACATACCCGCCTTTATTATTGTTGACTCTATTCACTGTCTGATGATTCCGTTACGCCCTTATTTAATCTAATGTTAAATACATCAGTCTCCCCTTTAATGTTTAAAATGGGTCCTGTTATCACTGTGTTCAAGTCCGGTGACAAAACCCATATACGAAATTACCGTCCGATTGCTCTCTTGTGCAACTTTGCTAAACTATTTGATGGTATTGTATCTGACATTCTTTACTCACATGTGATAACCAGATTAGCTCCAGAACAGCATGGCTTTAAAAGGCAAGTCCACTGCCACCAACCTGGTTGAGTTTACACAATTTGTATCAACGATAGTTTCCAAGTGGATGTCAGATATACCGACTTATCTAAAGCTTTTGACCGTGTAAACAATTGCATTTTGTTAAAAAAAACTGGGTGGGTTTGGATTATAATGGTTTCTTAAAGCTAATTAGAGAAAGTCTCTTCTGGCTGGTAGGGCACAATTTGTTGAATACGGCGGTTTCAAATCGGACGTTTACTGCACCTCCAGTGGAGTTATTCAAGGTTCCAATTTGGAGCCTCTACTTTTTATAATATTTTACAATGATGTTGTTAGTAGTATTGACTGTAGAGTGTTTATTTATGCTGACGATCTCAAGATAGCCAAGATAATTGGTGCCAAATCTGATTGTTTGCTTCTGCAAAATAACATAGACCAGTTAAACTCATGGTGTTCGAAAAATAGCTTGGAACTTAATATTAGTAAATTCACAAAATCAGCTTTACAAGGAAAACTCAAACTGTCAGATTTTATTACAATATAAATGGTTCCCTGCTTGTGTCATGCGATAACATTTTAGATCTCGGGGTAACTATGGATACTGGTCTCACCTTTGTACCTCACATTACAAAGACTGTTAATAATGCATTGAAAGTGTTAGGTTTCATTTTTAGAAACATTAGAGACTTCACTAGCATCACCTCCATAAAAACGTTATATTATGCTTTTACTTTCTTGTTTTATATTATGCTTTTACTTTCTTGTTTTATATTATGCTTTTGTGCGCGGTAGTTTGGATGCCATATACCTAGTCAATTACACATCCGTTTTCTGGAAAGAGTGCAGCGGTACTTTTCCAAATATGTTTTCTTTAAAATGCGTGGCCATTATCCTGTGACGCATGTCGATGAGGCTAGGCTCCTAGACTCGGCTGGGCTCGACTCCTTATTATGCAGGAGAGATATTATCTCTTTGATCTTTTTACAAAAACTATTAACTGGAGCAATACATTGCCCATCAATCTTAAGCGAGATTTACATTGGCGTACCTTGAACAGAAAGTAGGAGCCACATAACCTTTTATTTTGATATACTTAGAACATTTCACCACTTCAATTCCCCATTGATTAGGTGCCTCAGACTCCACAATAATTTATATTCGCAAAACTCGGAGTTTGATTTATTCCACGTCCAGTTCAATAAACGTGCAATTAAGAAGCAATTAACTGCCCATTTTGCTGTTCGACCCACACCTTGATAACTTAGTTAATTTCGCTTTAACCCATTATTGCACTTCTTACCTATATGTTACCCATATGTATTTTATGTATTTTTATTATGATTTGTCTACTAAAGACAAATATCTTGTCTGCTGGAAATAAACTTATTATTATTATTAATTAACTTATTATTATATTAAAACTTGCATGTCTAGTCTTGTCTCTATAGGCGAAGTCTTGTCTCTCCAATCTTTTCTATGTATCTATCAAGAGACATATATGTCGATGAGACAGGTAAATTCATCCAGATTTTCCTATATCGATATATTTATCTCTGTCCTGTAGTATTTTATGTCTTTTTTATGTTAATTTATAATTCATGTTTTTCTTTCAGTCTCGTACTGGATACAGTAAAATCCAAATATGTTGTTCTGGTTACACTTTGCTCAACCATACTGCGTTCCATTGCATCCCAGTGTGCGACAACGGTTGTGAAAATGGTAATTGCACCGCTCCAAATGTGTGCGAATGTAAGAGAGGATACATTAAGGATCCCCAAGGAAATTGCGTCCCAACTTGTCCCTTGGGCTGCCTCAACGGAGTTTGTTCCGTAACTAAATTGTGTTCTTGTAACGCTGGCCACACCTTGGATCCAACTGGAGAAATGTGTTTGCCAATCTGTAGAGGTGGATGTGGAATTGGTGGAGAATGTACCGCTCCAGATGTATGCAAATGCAAACCTGGGTAATTTTTTTTTAAACATTTTCTAATATATGTAATTATATCAATGAAATATATTATCATTTTTTCTGTGCGGACGTTGAGCTATAATCTATTTTTGTGATTTAGATTTAACAAAAGTTTGCGTGGGATTTGCGAGTATCATTGTGACAAAGGATGTGACGGTGGGGATTGTATTGGACCAAACAAATGTTCTTGTAAACCTGGATATGTGCAGAATAAAGGCGTTTGCGAACCATTATGCCCAAGTGGTTGTAAACACGGACGTTGCGTTGGACCAAATAAATGCAGTTGCAACGTTGGCTGGAATTTGGATAAAACTGGATTAATCTGCGAACCTCATTGCAGTGAACCTTGTAGTAACGGGGAATGCACGGGACCTAACACTTGTACCTGCAAAACTGGTTATATTCCGGATGCCTTTAAGGTGTCTCTTTGTATTCCACACTGTCCAGGTGGTTGTGAAAATGGAACATGCTCTGCACCGAATTTCTGTATCTGTAATCCTGGATACGCAAAGCCGGGTAAAGGAATTAACAAATGTATTAAAAGACAACGCAGATACGCTTTACATTACGAACTGATCCCTCCACAATACAAAGATTAGAATTATGTAAAAGTTAATAGAATTAGCCAACGATTTTATATCTAGATAACATTAGATTTTTTGTGTTAGTTTTATAAAAATGTAATTTTTTGTCTGATCCAATTATATATTCTGTTTACAAAACCTTATCATTAACCCTACGAACTCAAGACCTGCATTTTTTATCAATGTATTTAAACTTTCGGAAAATTTATTAGTGTCATGTTTTAAAATAATTATATCGTAAATAATGTTTTAGTCTTAAAAAGATAGTCAATTCAAGAATAGCTATTCTGATATCTACATCCTTACATAATCGAGAAAAAAGTCAGGAATTTCACCATTTCATGTTAAAGGTTTATTGTTTGAAAAATTACATTTAACTAGTCTTACCTGTCTAGTCAAATTCAAATTATTTATTTCGTTTTGTAAGCTACAATGTTAAACAATTACATTAAAAAAATATAGTGAACATTTGTAAGCTAAATGAAGTTATCTAACTCAGCGTCAAGTCCTTCATTAAGTTGAGGGTTAAACTCCAATTCAAATTTGGTAAAGTTGTGATTTTATGATTTTATTGTTGGTACTCTTGTTAAGAGGCGGTGGTGGCCTGGTAGTTAAGGTTAGGTTAGGTTATTAGATTTTATTGTATGGTACTCTTGTTAAGAGGCGGTGGTGGCCTAGTAGTTAAGGTTAGATTAGCTTATTAGATTTTATTGTATGGTACTCTTGTTTAGAGGCGGTGGTGGCCTAGTAGTTAAGGTTAGGTTAAGTTAGGTTATTAGATTTTATTGTATGGTACTCTTGTTAAGAGGCGGTAGTTAAGTGGCCTAGTAGTTAAGGCAGTGGTTTCCAACCCGTGGGGAGCGCCCCCCTAGCGAAGTTTTCAAAAGATTGATATTTTTTTTTAATAAAAATGATATTTTGTGGGAGAACCGTATTGGAAAAACGCTGGTCCACAGGGCCGTCTTTGACCTAGTTAGGCGCATTGGGATAATGGGGACCTTGAAAGAGCACTATTTTGTTAGAATAGGCAAAGAAAGTAGATAAGCAATGTTCTAGTTTTATTTCTTTAGTAACATAAAATGAATAGATAATACACTCCGCAAAAAAAATTGTCGCATCACCTACTTTTAGGGATTGCAATCCGGTGTCAATTTCAATCCGGCCGGATTTCCACCAATCTGTCTTATTTTAAAAAATAGTAACAAAACGGTTTCATATTTTCAAAATTTGGTATTTTGGTTTGGAAATTCGAGGTTATTAGATTTTCAAAATTCCTCCAAATAGTCTTAAAGTAGAGAAAATAGCGAGAGTCTATGAATGTTAATTTTGTCAAATATTAACCTCGTTTTCATAAATCTGCCACTGACGTATTTTTCAAAATATTTACACTTTTAAAGAAATTTCTGGCTTTTAGATTTCCAAAATTCTTCCAAATAGTCGCACATTGAGGAAAATTGTGAAAGTCTACAAATGTTGATTTTGTAAAATCTCAACCTCATCTTCATTGATCTGGCGCTGCCTTATTTTTCAACATATTAACAAAACGGTTTCAGATTTTCAAAATTTGAACTTGTTGGAGAAATTTGTAGTTTCTAGATTTTCAAAATTCCGCCAAATAGTCAGACAGTAAAGAAACTAGTGAGAGTCTACAAATGTTAATTTTGTAAAATTTCAAATAAATAATTCTTTAATTTTTAATATATACAAGAAAGGAACATATGTATAGAAGAAATATAATATATATATATATATATATATATATATATATATATATATATATATATATATATATATATATATATATATATATATATATATATATATATATATTTATATATATATATATATATATAATATTAATAATATTTATTTTTGGTACTGTGTACATTCATACAATAGACCAGGTGTCTCCAAACTTTCCAGCCTTAGGGCCACAGTGATTACTCCAGTAAGTTCCGAGGGCCAAAACCATATTATCATTGTTGCCGGTGGTAAAAAGTGAAATAGTCCACTGATGAAAAAAAAAGTCCGAAAAAGTACGCAACGTTTAAAAAAGGCTGCAAATCGGACTAAAGTCCGCAAAACGGCAACACTGCATATTATTAATTTTCCTGTCATTATCTGTAATTTCTAGATTAGTCGTAGAGTACGAGCCATGAGGAGTAACGTGACACGACATCTGGTGGACATAAGCGGAAATAGGTAGTACCTTCTATCGCTAACAGATGGCGCTAATAGCACATACAGAATAATCTCGTTGGTTCGAGAAAGTTCTGGTGTCTTCCACTCACTTCTAAATGGCAGTAATTGGAATATATAAGAAGGCTAGTGGCACAACCACAAGTCAGTTCCTATGACACTGTTGTGAAATAAAATAGTGCGTACCTCCTTAAAACGTGTTGTGCGTGTTTAAGTTTAAGACATCTTTGTAACAGTATTTTGATTTGAATTGTTGCTTTTGTGTGTGATTTGGTAGTATGGAAAAGATGCGAAAAATTGATAGTGAATGCAGAAAATTCAAAGATCAGTGGAACATTCAGTATTTCGTAATTGAGTCCAGTAACAAGGCGCTATGTTTGATTTGCAATGAAAGCATAGCCGTTCTCAAGCAATATAACATTAACCCTTTCACTGCCATGTCAATTATAAGGAATAACACACAGCGCCAGTATTTATAGAAATGCCGGTAGTTATGCAACTTTTTTAACATATATAAGTCACCTATTGATCAAAAGTCACTGAAAAAATAATAGGGCAAAGAACATGATTTTTTGGAATTTAAAAAAAATATTTATAAACCGTTTAACGACTCGAAATCTAACACAACTGATTTGAAAAACATTCAAGTATTTTCGAAAAATAATTTCACCCATCTGCCGTCTCCAGGGGCGGCTGGGCGAATTTTTAAGCTTTTTCACTTTTTCACCCACAACTCGGACAGTTTTCGTTGCACGCACGTGGTTCTGGTGTCGGTGCGTCCGAAACGTCGCCACACGTCCGACTGTCACCTCAATTTTCGATAATTTTGCTTAAAATTCTTGGAAAAGGGTGAAAAACTCATCATTTTTGGTCGCCTAAACTAAACTGCGCGATTAGAAAGTCTCATCGAAAATCGCCATACATGGGTTCGTTCGTCAATTCCTTGGCTTCAAGAATTTGATGCACCGACTATGTCAGAGCGAGGGGGCCGCTGGAGGCGGTGTTTTAGTCGGAGGCCCCGAATTCGCAGGAAAATGTGAAAATTTTCTACCAGAATCCTTGCGTGTATTTCATTTTTCCTGGCCATCTTCGCCGTGACCTCCGTAAAAGTGGTATTTTTTTAATGGAAACTAGTGGTGTCCGTGTGGGGAAGCTTTCGGCCTGAATCGCCAGATCACGGCGGAATCACAAGTTTCGATCAATTCTGAGACGACTGACATGTGGCGTTTCCCGATTTCACCTGGGGCTCCGCACCACGTGAGTTTTTCGGTGTTTTAACCGCTTCTTCTTGTCGTCTTGTATGCTTTAACTGCGCGTTGTGTAATGTCCGTCCGCACGTTGTGCATCCCCAGCTTTGGTCCTCCGTCCTAGCGCCCCTTCAGAGAGTCAAAAACCCCCAAAAATTGAGGTTTCTGCGGAAACGGCCCGACGGAAGTGGCAGCAGCGGCGCAAATGGGATTGTACAATTTTCTGGTGTCAACCGCGAGCCCCGTTGAGCGGTTCCATTTTCGCGACTCAACTCCCCCAGGTTCAGATGCACCAGACCGAAACCTAAAATCACGAATAAGGTATAATAACCTTTGAGGCGCATTTTTCGTCGTATCCCAAAAATTCTTCCTGTATGCTTTGGCTGCGACGTGCAAGATAATGCAACTTTTTTTAACGATTTTGCAATCACTTCCACTGACGCCCTACACTTATATAAAGGGTTCCAGGTCGCCGATTGGATTCGTTCTCCTACGAACACTTTCCCGCAACTATTTCGGTAAGAATTTGCAACGACTTTTTGCGAATCTGCGGCAGTTTAAAGAGAAAAATGCGCAAAAAGTGAAAATACAACAGAGGCGTTTTACGGTGGTACCTAGAACGCCCGAACCAATTGGCGGATCGGAAAGGGGCCGGCGCCGTTCGATCGGGAAAAACTTATTAGTTTGTTTGGAAGTTTATTCCAGATTCCGTTGAAGATGGCATCGAGACGCCAGAAAACGACGTTTCTTGGACGTCCGGGAAAACTCGCGCAAAATTACCAGCTTAAGCTCTGCGGTAACAGTTTTGGGCGATTTCCGCAGAGAATTGAACGTTTTATCTTTTAGTGAAAGCGGCATTGCGCTGCATCGTTTGCAACCGTCGCGACGCCCGCCCAAACTCGCCCTATAGCAAGAAAATAATGACAAAAGTAAAACGTCCATATTTCTGTAGCCACCCGGTGAATGTTTTGGATTTATCAGTGGATTATAGAATGGTCCGTTGGCTTTTCACACCGATAATTAGACGTCGCGGAATCGCGTCGCGACGCCCACTTATAACTGTTAATCGGCACAGAGAAAAACTTGAATGTTAATTTGGGGCACCAGGATGTCGCGTTCTGATATTCCAAGCTGTACGTTTCTGATATTTTGAGCAGCACGTGGGCCCCGCCGAGACGCGCATTTGGGTACCGGCGCCGCGTCGCTGCAACCAGGGACTCTCCCGCCACAGTTCGAAATGTATCGGCTCCCGTTCGCCGGAAGGTGTGCGGTCAGTCTAACCACTGCAGTTTCGCCGATTCTGGGCGCATGGACTCAAAAATGCACACGAATCGGAACGGATTTCCGTGCCACTTTTGTATTTAAGGGTTCGCGATCCGAGCCGTCCCCGTCGAGCTGCCGACGTTGGAAAATATCACCCTTTTTTGCACGATTTTTTACATTTACCCCCCTCACCGCCACCCCGAATCTGACTTTTGCAGCACGTGGAGATGCCGCTGCGCGTATTTTGGTGCTCTCGGTTTCTTGCGTCGCTCCGAGTGGCGCCGAGTTATGGACGAACAAAGACCTAAAGATTTTTGCCTTTTTTTCAACACGCCCGCAAATCACCAAGACGTGGTTTATGCAGAAAACTGACACCTTCACCGTGTAGCCTGGTCTTTTTTCTATCTCGACTGCGAGTTTTGCCGTTCCGTGGCCTGTAGTCTGCGCGGGGAGATTTTTGAAAAAAACCTCCCCGGTTTTCATTTCATTTTCGTTTTCAAAACTTTTCATTTCTTTTTAAAAAAAGAAATTTTTGTTAAAAGTTTTTGACAAATTTCTTAAACTTTAAATAATCTCAGCGTTTTATCTATAGATGGCGCTGATACAGAAAGAAACCCCGGGCTACATCGCCCGCGACGGCGCTCTATGAATTCAGGGACCACCACCTTCAGGGCCCACCACCCGGGACCCGGGTCACACCTCCCGGAATGGCGGCGAAAGGGTTAAACGTCATTATGAAACAAAACATTTTCAAAATTACTCAAAATATACAGGAAGTTTGCGGACAGAAAAATTCGAAGCTATGAAGCGCGGATTGAAATCGCAGCAATCTTCATTTACAAAACTCAAAACTGAACAAGAGGCTGCAACTCGTGCCAGCTTTCGTGTGGCTCTTAAAATTGCAAAACGTGGAAAACCATTCACCGATGGAGAAATGACCAAAGAATGCATAATTGCAGTAGCCGAAGAAATGTGCCCTGAAGAGGTAAATTTATTAAAAACTGTCAGTATGTCAGCAAACACTGTGGCTCGAAGGGTAGAAAACATCGCTGAAAATATATCCTCTCAACTGTTCGACAAAAATGGACATGTTGAGTGGTTTTCTTTGGCCTTGGATGAGTCAACGGATGTGTCAGATACTGCTCAGGTGTTGATTTATATTAGAGGAGTAGATAAAAGCTATGAAGTGCATGAAGAACTTCTTGATATGTATAGTATTCATGGCACAACTACTGGTACAGATATTTTTAAAGGAGGAGGCCATTAAACAAAAGAACCTTCGATGGAAAAACTTGAAATGTATTACAACTGATGGAGGCAAAAACATGAGTGGGCAAGATAAAGGAGTAGTCGCTCTTGTGTCAAAGGCTGTAGAAAATGACGGTGGTTCAAAACCATTAGTCTTACATTGTATCATTCATCAACAGTATTTGTGCGGAAAATGTTTGGATATGTCTGAAGTTCTGAAACCAGTCATATCAACTGTTAATTTTATCAGATCTTTTGGGCTGAATCACCGACAATTCCGACAATTTATTGAAGAGATTGGAGAAAATGCCTTACCTTATCATACTGCCGTACGTTGGCTTAGTTGTGGGAAAATCCTTCAGCGCTTTTTTGAACTTCGAGCAGTGATCGAAATTTTTTTGAATGAAAAGCATCGCCCTCTTACTGAATTACAAAACAACGCATGGCTGTGGAAGTTAGCATTCTATGTTGATTTGACAAAACATGTGAACGAACTGAATTTGAGATTGCAAGGAGAAAACCAGCATCTTCCTGATTTATACACTAATATCAAATCATTCCGGAAGCAATTGATACTGTTTCAATCACAACTACGAAGTAAATGTTTTTCACATTTTAAAACATGTGAAATATTCAGCCACCCCACTGAGACTGAGTCTCCTATCGATTTTGCAATCGAAACTTTGAGTGCTTTGAAAATAAATTTTGATACTCGTTTCTCGGACTTTGATGCCATTGCGAATCAAATTAAGATTTTTCAGAATTCTTTTGATACTGACATTGAAACCCTAGCCCCGGGACTTCAAATGGAAATGATTGATCTACAGTGCAGTTATATCTTCTTCTTCTTCATGTGTATATCCGATTTCGGATGTTTGCGATGAGCATGACTATTTTCACTTTATTGGTTGCTATTCTGAAGAGCTCGTTCGAAGTCTTCCCGTACCACGCCCAGAGATTCTGCAACCATGAAATTCTCCTCCGTCCAGGTCTTCGTTTTCCGTGTCTTGCCTTGAATGATGGCTTGTAATAGGGCGTATCTGTCCTCGTTCCGCATGATGTGGCCTAGATATTGGAGCTTGCGGGTTTTGATGGTGTCCATGATCTCCTTCTCTTTCTTCATCCTGTGGAGGACTTCGATGTTTGTTACCCGGTCTTTCCAAGATATTTGCAGGATACGTCGATATAGCCACATTTCAAAGGCTTCAAGCTTTTTTGTTGTTGCATCATTTAGTGTCCAGGACTCGACTCCGTAAAGTAATATTGGGAAAATGTAGCACCTCAACATGCGTACTTTGGTTTCAAGATGTAGTTCGTGATTTTTGTAGAGGTTATTCATTGTATTGAAGGCAGCTCAGGCTTTTCCAATTCTACATTTTATCTCTTGGCTATTGTCCCAGTTTTCGTTCACAAGTGCACCTAAGTATGTTGTTTGTCTCACTCTCTCTATTTGTTGGTTGTGAACGTAGAGATTTGCATTAGCTATATTGTCTTTGCTAATGACCATGAATTTTGTTTTGTTGTTATTAATGTTAACTCCATATTTTTCACTAGCCGCTACAATTCTGTTCATTAGTGATTGGAGTCCTTCAAGAGAGTCAGCGAATACCATTGTGTCGTCGGCATATCGGATGTTATTCAATCTGACTCCGTTCAGTAAAATGCCTTCTTCTATGCCTTCTAGCGCTTCATTAAAGATCTGTTCGGAGTATAGATTGAACAGAATCGGAGAAATAATGCACCTCTGCCTTACCCCTCTAGCTATTTCAATGTCTTCTATTTGTTCCTCTTCAATTTTCATGGATGCGGTCTGTTTCCAGTACAAGTTAGTGATGATTTGTAGGTCTTTGGCGTCAATCCCCACTTGTTTAAGGATGTCTATCATTTTGTGATGTTGCACTCGATCAAACGCTTTCTGATAATCGATTAGGCATACGTAGATATCGCAGTTTAAGTCTCTAGATCTTTGAAAGAGCACCTGCACTGAGAAAAGCGCTTACGGCTACGGCCAAATTGATTTGCTGAGATTTGTTCTTCACATTTGTTATAAGTTCTCTTGTTTATTATTTTTAGGAATATTTTGAGAAGATGACTCATGAGACTGATACTTCTATATTTCTTTTTTGCACCTTTTTGCTCCTACTTTCTTTGGTAATACGATGAATTCCGACTTCAACCACTATTCTGGTATGCTGCCCGAGTTGTATATTTTGTTGTAGATGTTGGTAAGTATTTTAATATGTTTGTCACTTAGCAGTTTCAGGATTTCAACTTGTATATCATCCGGCCCCGCCGCCTTCCCATCTTTCATTCGTTTTATTGCTACGTCTACTTCCGCTTCCAAGATGTGCGGTCCCGTTTCTCCTTCGATGATTGGTGTTGCTATTCTCTCTTCATCTTCAAATAGTTTGTTGAGATATTCCCTTCACGTTTTCTTTTTGTCTTCTAAGTTTATGATGATTTTTCCCTCGTTGTTCACCAGTTTTCCAAAGTTCTTTTTTCTTGTTTTGCCTGTCAGTTCTCTAATTCTTCGATGCACGTTAAAATCATCATATCTTTTCTGCAGCTGTTCTATCTCTTGACATGCTTCCTCTCTTTCTCTCTCTTTTGCCTTTCTAATTTCTTGTTTAATTGTCTTGTTTATTTTTCTGTATTCTTCATTGTTGTTCTTTTGTTCACGTCTCTGGTCCATTAATTTTAGTATCTCGTTTGTCATCCATGATTTCTTCTTTTTATTTTCTCCCTCCTTCATATGTGTCTTCTTGGTATATTGGATGATTTTATTTAAAACTGTTATTTGTTGTTCTACTGACGCGGTTTCATCAATTTCTTTATTGATTTTCTCGTTTAGTTCCTTTTCTACCTCTCTTTTGATGTTAGGATCCTTCAGTATTCTCATGTTATATTTGTTATAGCTTTTCTTAAACCGAACTTTAAATTCCCCAACCACTGGTACATGGTCGGAGTTAATATCGGCACCGGGGAATGTTTTAGCACAAGTGCAGCTATTTCGGAATCTTTTATTTATCAGTATAAAATCAATCTGATTTCTGATGAGATGGTCTGGCCTGCTGAGTGGAGATTTCCAAGTATAGAGCTTCCTTGGGGGAAGTTGGGGGAATCTTGAATTGAGTGTTTAGTACGACGAATTCATTCTCCTCGACGAAGACTTCCATAGTATACCCCCGATGGTTTCTATCTCCTAACCCGTACTGGCCGATGCATTCCGACTTGAATCCTGCTCCAAGTTTTGAATTGAAGTCCCCCATCGTAATGATGATTTCTTGTTTTTGGTAAGGCTCGTACTAGTTCTGTGATGGATCCGTAGAATTCTTCCGTCTCTTCGTTTGGTTTATCCGCAGTAGGTACGTAGACCTGGATAATATTGATGTTTACGGGAGTTGCGTCAAGTTGTATCAGTATAACTCTTTCTGACACCGGTGTGAAGTTCTTCACGCTTCGTGCCATTTGTTTGGTCATAATGACGCCAACTCCATGTTCGTGCTTGTTATTAGATTTTCCAGAATAAAAGACTTTGTGTTCATCTATATCTATAACTCCTGTGCCCGGCCACCGCATTTCACTTACCCCCATTATGCCAATATTTAGTCGTTTCATTTCATTCAGTGCGTTGTATATTTTTCCTTCTTGTGCCATTGTTTTAACATTCCACGTACAAATTCTCATTTTACTTTTCTTTGTATCTATTGATGTAGTTGGTTCGCTCTTCACTGTCTCCCCCGGAGATCCGAGACTTGAGACTTGAAACTCTGGATTGAAATTTAGTTCTGAGCATAGTCATGTTCAATTTACTAGGACTTATCTCCTTCGATCTTTAATGAGGTGAGTGTTCAAACTTCTTCCTCATCCTTATGCCGTTTACTGCATTGATTTCCTTCTGCAGTTCATCCGCCTTTGGGTCGATTTCTCAATCCCTGGACAAAAGAGTGCCCTTCTTTCTCTCAATTCTTCCACCCGAAGCTGTTGATTGACAGGAAGGGGACTACTTATACCGGTAGTCACTCGGTCGACAGAGCCTTGTTAGTTTCTGGCAGGGTGCACCACGTGCAGGTAAGGTTGTCATTTGGGCCAGCGTGTGCTGTCAACCCTTGCACCCCCTATGCAGTGATATAATTAAGAACAAATATCAAAACTCATCTTTGTTGGAATTTTATAAGAGTCTTCCACTGACACAATTTGATAATTTGCATAAATTTGCTCGTGGGCTGTTTTCTGTTTTTGGTACTACTTATTTGTGTGAGAAGACCTTCTCCAAAATGAAGTACACAAAAAATTTGTACAGATCTAAATTAACTGATGAGCATCTTAAATCTCTTTTAATAATTGGTACAAGTAAAATTAGTCCACAATTACAAACTATTGTCAACGGAAAATCTCATTTACATAAATCTCATTAGTATTTGATATGTCATTATGCTTGTCATAAGTTATGTTTTTATTTAAAATGTATAAAATGTTATTTGTATTCATTTCTATAATTTGTTAGTTATTATATACTGAAGTTAAATTTTCTGCATAATATACATGTCTTTACTCATTACAATTCTGTGTTTCTTTATCCAACTTATCACAAAAACAATAACAATAAGCCTACAACAATGTTATGAGTAGTTAGCCCATGACCATATCAATGTAGATGTCATATTAATAATTATTCAACATAAAATTAGAATTCTTCAGTAAACTAAATTTAATTTGCTATATATGTTCTCTAAAAGGAGTTTTCAAGTATGCTAGCTCTCCGCGGGCCGGACAAAATCGGGCCGTAGTTTGGAGACCCCTGCAATATACCATCGTCAAAAAAAAAAAAAAAGTGAACAAAAGTTACATACAATAGGAAACAATATGAAAAACAAAAAAAATATTTATCTAGAAATAAACGGTTAAAGAATAGTTGATGATATAATAATCATCTATAACTACTATAAAGAATAGTACATGAATTCTTCCATGCTATAAAAAGCACAGGCTATCAATAATTCACGAGCTTTCGCTTTAAACTCCTTTACCGATAATGAATTTGTATTAGTAATACATTCGGATATCTTATTGTAACATACGATACCAATATGTAAGGGGTTTCGTTTACCGCTTTCTAATCTTGAAAATGGCACTCTGAGTTTGTGAATATTGCGTAAGTTATGACTATGTAGTTCATAATTTTTAGGTAAGTCGGAATGGCGTTGTTTTACAAGTATGACTAATCGAAATATATATAAGGAGGGTAGCGTTAAAATGTTGTGCTTGATGAACAAAGAGCGACAGGATTGAAGAGGATGTACATTGAACATAGCTCGTAATATCTTTTTCTGCATTTTAAATACCGCATCAACATTTGCTGCTGTCCCCCAAAATATCAGACCGTATGACAACCTAGACTGAACGATTGCGTGTTAAAATATTATCAGAATATCAACTGTTACACACTCTCTTAGATTTCTAATCAGATAACACACACTGCTTAATGTCGAACATGTTAATTCAATATGAACGTCCCATTTTAGTTTGTTTTCAAGTGTTACTCCTAGAAATTTTATACATTCGGCCCCTTTGATTGATTTTTGATCAAGTTTTAGAAATAAACTATAGTCATTAGACACATTTTTTTTAAGAAATCTCATGTAGTATGTTTTGCTTATGTTTAAGGTCAGTCCATTTTGTATACACCATCTTCTTAACGTTTCTGATTTTAAATTGCTATTTTTAATTAAATCGTGTATGACTGGGTTAGATACTATAATGTTGGTGTCGTCAGCGTACAAAATATATTTGCTTTGAACATTATTTGTTTCCGCCAGATCATTAACAAATATTAAAAATAGAGTTGGTCCAAGTAGAGAGCCTTGAGGTAGCCCACATTTCATTACTTTGTTTTCCGATTTATAACCATTGGCGATCACTGTTTGTCCTCTTTCGTGTAAGTAAGATTTAACCCAGTTGTTAGTGACGCCTCTAACTCCGATGTTTTCAATTTTTTGTAGAAGGAGCTTGTGATCGATAGTGTCAAATGCTTTACTTAGATCGTAAAATAAAACAAGAACCTCCTGCTTACAATTTTGGGAAGTAATTATAAAATTAAGACTATCTAACAGGGCTCAGTTGACTCAGAGCTCAGAGATCAGTTGACCTATTCTTCCTGAAGCCGTGTTGACTGTTTGCCAGCATGTTATTGGTTTCCAAATAACTAGATAACCGAGTAAGAAATGCTGACTCAAGAATTTTTGAAAATTGGCTCTGAATACAAATTGGTCTGTAGTTAAGGGGATCCTGCGGTGACCTTTTATTTTTGTAAATCGGGATGCACTTTGATCCTTTCAAACATGTCGGGAAACATCCGGAACTAAAGGATTCATTAACAAGGTTGCAAAGAGGTTCGGATATCAGGTGACTTACGCTTTTTAATACCCTACCATCTACTTCGTCTAAACCTTGAGATGGTGTTAGCGTAACTTGGTTTATTATATCGATGATTTCCTAAGGTGTTACTGGATTTAGGAAAAATGTTTTATTATAATGGCTTATTTTGCAATTTGGATCTGGTGTTCTTACAGACACGGTTGAAAATATTTTTGAGAAGTACTCACAAATTTCCTTCTTATTAGAGATTTCCTGGTTATTTTCGTCAAGTAGCTTTATATCATAATTTTTTTTGTATTTGCCTTGATGATTATTTATTATGCGCCAACTTTCTCGTACCTTATTCTGAGACATCAACATTTTTTGTTGTTTACACCAATGATGTGATTCTTGACTATATTTTTATACTCGTATCTAAGTTGTTTATATCGGTGTCGATATTTGGCATTATCTGTCGTTTTCGCTATCTTGGACATTTCGCATAAAAAGTGTTGTAAATTTCTGATTTCGACATTGTACCATTTTTTGCAGTCCTCTTGTATTCCCATATTACACTTTGGAAGAGCAGTGTTGTAATGTTCTAAAAATACGTCGTAAAACATTTGAAATTTTTCATATATATCTAAATCTAACACATGGTTTGTCAAAGCTGACCAATCCATAATTTGAAGATTCTCGTACAGTACGTCAATATGTTTTTTACTTATGATTCTTTTCTGTATATATCTTATATCCGAAGACCTAACACATACTATGTCAAATTTGCAAATTTGATAACAGTGGTCTGATAGAAATGAGGATTTTACTATTACATGCAGTAGTTGGTGGTAATTGGAGAAAATATTGTCTATACAGGTTGCGCTATGGTTGGTTATGCGCGTTGGTTCCAGCACGTACGGCTTCAGTCCGAATTCATTAAAAGCATTCAGAACATTCTGTTGATCCGAGTTTTTCTCCAATACGTTGACGTTCACATCACCGCATACAACTAGAGCAACTTTGGGTTTAAACACTTTTTGGAGCAATATATTTAAATTATACAAAAAAAGGTCGAAATCACTATCCGGTGTTCGATACACTGCAACAACGGATATGAGTTCTCTGCCCCAGATAATTTTTTTAAATTCAAAATGCTTTTCGGTTGCATTTAACCCGTTGATTGTTACCGGTGTAGTTTGCATTTTTTCACTTGCAAACTCGGCTACCCCTCCACGTTTGATATTTTTACGCGAGAAGCTGTTTATTAATTTATATTTCGGGATAGATGTAGTCTTCACTTCGTTTCACTGAGTTTCACTGAGCCAATGCTCTGTTACACATAAAATGTCAACATTGTGTTCGTTCAGATGTAGCTGTAGATTCATCTCCTTTCCTCTTATCCCTTGCACGTTGAAATTCATGATGTTGACCAACCTGGTTGATCGTTCTTCCGAGCCTCTTCTTCTAAAAAAGTATTTTCTTGCAGTTGATTTTGTTCCTGCTTATGAGTAAAATCATGCCTGAAGTGGAACCGCCGAATGCTTACTCCGGGTGGCCAAAAGTCGGCGTTCAAAATTTCATCTTTTATATCGAAAGGAGCGCCAACTCTGAAGGCTGCGAAATTACCTTTAGCGTTCAATTTTTTAACGTCAAATTCTGTATTTTTATACTTCACAGAGATATTCCTTGATATTGTCGTCAGTGGCTTCGGTGTTTTTAATTTTCCCCACATATACCCAGGCTCTTTTCGGCTGACCCCCTCCTGCTAACACTCCGTTGGAGCGATCTACTTTCGCTGTGCTGATCTTCAGCTCGCTTTTTTTTGTGTATGACCGAATTAGCGACAGTACCTTCTTTTCTTTTTAAATCCAAGTTTTCCACAGTTTTTGCAAGTTTCTTAGTGCGACGTTTATTTCGGACATATTTCCAATATTCCTCTTCTTCAGGGTCGGTTTCCGCGATATCATATGTTCTGTATTTGCATTGCCCGCCTGCTGCTTATTGGTAGATAATTGGCTCTTTTTTCCAGTTCCTCTTTTTGTGTTCGCCTTGCCGTTATCATCCGATAGTTGATTATCTGCTGCTGGTTTTTCTGCATTAAACAATTGAGATGAATTCGCGATCGTCTCGAGAATTGCCGCAACATTCTTCCGCATGTCTTCCATTGCATATCCCTGTTGAATAATTTGGTTTTGGCAAGTGATTACCGCTTTGTTTAGACCAGTGTTCTTCAACCTTTGTCATCCCGTGGAACCCTTTTTTGAGAATTATGTTTTTATGGAATCCTCTGTTTAGTAGCACTTTGATTAAGGGGGGGAAGGTATCGCATGACATGTTATGAAAGGTTCGTCCTTGCAATTCTTATAGAAATTTTGGAAGAGTCTCATAATAAATAAATTAACATTTATTTAAACAAAATTATAACTTCATATATAATATAAAATATTTGTACTAGACATACATAGAAATGAAATTACAATCAAAAGAAAGAAATCTTAAAAAAAATAATGACTTAGTTTTTGTAGCGATGTATGTGGAAAAGGATTACTCACAGAGATAGGTTGTTTCGAAAGGCATTAATTCCTTAACCGCGCGTTTGGAAATTTCCGGATATTCTTCCCTTAATTTTATCCAAAACGGGCCAATGCCATCCGGTCCAAATGTAAATTGTAATGCAGTGTCGGTACATATATCTAGAAATTGCTCTCATTCCTTAATTGGCAAGGTATCCACATCACAACACTCATTAATAGTATATTAAAGAACGAGTTCAGTAAGCGTGAGTTTACAGTACAGTATATAGTTTTCTAATGGACACGTGCCGAAAAACGACTTACGAATGAGTTTTTCATACTATGAAAACTATTTTTCTGTTTTGCGCCCTTTTATGCCATTTCTAAATAAAAAAATCGCCGATACATATTGAGAGAATTGTGTCGCACTCGGCGAGCCATAACCGCACGCATATTAGTGCTGTTATGAGTCCATTACAGATTGAAAAAAGAATTTTTGATTTAACTTAAATTATGGCAAATGGGGGGAAATATTCGAAAAATATATTTTTCAATCCCGTTAAATGTTCCAAAATATGATTTTTTAAATTCTGGCCGAATGCTATATTATTGTTTGCCAGGAAATCATTTAAATTAGAAATACATTCTGTATTACTTTTGGTGGTGCATTCCTCCCAATGAAAAAAAATCCTTGATTTTCGATTTGATTGAGTTTACTTTGCTATTGACCTTAAAAACAGCAGTATTTGGTCCTTGAAGTGAAAGATTAACTTCGTTCATGTACGAAAATATATTTGCAAGTTAGGCTAGATTTTGAAGCCAATTAGTTTCATTAAGTTTTCCAGAAAATCCACGTTCAGATAAAAAGATTCGAATTTCATCATGCAATTCCCAGAGTCTGGTCCAGAACCTTTCTACTGGATAACCATCTTACTTCAGTATGAAGAAGGAGATTTTTATGTGTGTTTCTCAGATCATCGTACAATAGGGCAAATACCCTAGTATTTAGGGGTCTGGGTTTTGATGAAATTAACCAACTTAACGGCTTCATTGAGAACTTCTGCAATGCTCGTCGTGTCCGTTTAACAGCGAGACGAGCATGACGATGAAGACAGCAATGGCTGGCTTTGATGTCTGAAACCAGTTTCTTTAAACGTGCTATTACGCCTTTTATAATACCAACTATAGCTTTAGCTCCATCAGTGCATACATGATGACATAAATTCCAAGAAATTGCATGTTTTCTTCACCTGTTGGATTCCACACCAAATTGGATTCGTGTATGTATCTCACGAAAACTAACAAAATTGCTTATCCGGCCACATCTGTAGATTAATCCATTTGCAGAGTAAATCCATCTTTAGGATTTTTCGAAGGACTTACTAGTTCCACTTCGCAGTAATCTGACATATCTTTAATTCGTCATGAAATCGTCGTATCAGACAATGGGATGAGGTCAATTTTGTTTGCAATTTTTTCACTACATCATGCATTTGATTAAATCTTTTGTACAAGCTTTAATTAATTTTTCTGCAATCGTATGAGCTTCGCGCAAACTAACTAAATAAGATGCTTTTAGAACATTTTAATTGTCATCACAAACACTCCTTTCAAATGCATTCTTTTTCTGGACATTTTTTTTCTGGACAACTGGTTCAAGACATTTTCTTTCAAAATATTCGCTTTTACCTTTAAAAGTCGGATGTTTATTTGCAGGATTTAAACTGCTGTTGTTGACTACTTGCTCACATACCACACAAAACCCATTTGGCTCATTTTTATTACCAATCCTGGTAAATCCAAAAAATCTTCAACATACTTTCGTATTTTTCGGATAGTAGATCATGATTTATTTTCTTTCTCAATATTATCCGTCAGCTCCAATGTTGGCGGAAAACTGGTGGAATTTTCAAGAGTGCAAGTAACTTGTTCTTTGGATTTTGATTCCAATTTCCCAGTTTTAAGTCAATTCTGCAATATATTTCTAAAGGATTTTAGGATAAGTTAAAACAAAACTCAATTTATTATAAGATAATTAACTTACTACCGTTTGCATTTGTAAGACTTGAAATGAATAGTTCCAATATGAAACTGCAATCGACACACGTGTTCCAGAGAGCGGCGCCGCGCCGGTTAGAGTTAAGATTTTGTTAGCATTGATTCGCGGAACCCCTGGATGTTTTAGTGGAACCCTAGGGTTCCATGGAACACCGGTTGAAGAACACTGGTTTAGACTAATTAGTAAAGTACTCACGTTGAATCCAATTATCAAATAGCAATTGTTGCAGAACCAGACAAAATTATTACTTTTCAGAAGTTTGAGTTCGCTTTTTATTAACGGTGAGCAGCCGATGTGGCATTTGAAGTCACATCCGCCACAAACTAGATTTAACTGATCATTATCTGTTGCAATTTCTTTGTCACAGACGGAGCACTCACTAACGCCGTCCGACATGTCGAACAGCTGAGACTAGACTGTCTTATTTTTCAAAATATTAACAAAACAGTTTTAGGTTACCAAAATTCGGACTTTTTGTAGTAATTTGTGGTTATTAGATTTCCACAATTCCTTCAAATAGTTGCACAGTCAGGAAAACAAATGGCAAGTCTACAAATGTAAATTTTGCCCTATTTTTCATAATATTAACAAATTGGTTTTAGATTTTCAAGATTTTGACTTTTTGGAGAAATTTGTGGTTTTTAGATTTCCAAAATTCCTCCAAATAGTCACACAGTGAAGAAAATAGTTACGAATCTTCAAATGTTGATTTTGTAAAATTTCAATCTAATCTTCATTGATCTATCGCTGCCTTATTTCTCAAAATACTAACAAATAGGGATTGCAATCCGGTGTCATTTTCAATCCGGCCGGATCGATGGAATTAAATCTAAAATAATAAATATTGGCGGTACATAAGACGCACCCTAAAATTCAACCTACTTTTTGTGCGCCTATAACGCGGTCCGCTGTTTATAGGTCCTATGTTTTTTGAGGCAATTTTTTTGGAAAAAAGGTGCAAACGTCATACACCAGCAAATACGCTAATTATTTTAATTATACATTATTTATCACAAAATCAATTTTGGTAATGAAAAAACCATGTGGCGACATGCGCACCACGCATTTAAAGTACCTACTCATGCAACTGCGCGATTATTTTACCAAAAATTATCATTACTGGATCCGGTATATTAGTACCGGATTCAGCAAATGTTTTGTGATGATTGCAATCCCTACCTACGTTCTTCCTGTTAGAACATTTGTTTGTTGTGAGGACATATCTGTTTCTATGAATAATAAACATAACAATACAACACTACGAATATTCCTTCGATTTTCTTAAAGTTGTGGTAAGAGTAAATTTATAATTAAAAAAAACATTTAAATGGTTATTTATATGAAATTTCTAGTAGTTTTGATTTCAAAATTAACGTTGAAGCTTCTGCCCGCGATTCTAGATATTTAACAAGAGACGAAATCGTTCGTGTCGTGTCCTTATTTAGTTGATGATGGTCGAGATCAAAGATCTTGCTGCAGCATTGGGAATTCAGCAGTCCACGGTTTCAAGAATAATAAGAAGATTCAGAGAAACTGGGGAATACACACGGGCATGACAAGGACAAGGTCGTAAGAGGGCAACAACATCAAGAAGTGACCGATGTATACATTTATTTGCAATGCGTGTTAGACATTAAACCTCAAGGCAGTTACAAATTGAACTGTACGATGCTCAAAATGTACGAGTTAGTAGTCAGACAATTAGCAATCGACTCCGAGATGTAGGAATACGTGCGAAAACGCTACAGCCAGTGCAATTTTATAAACATCACAAATTTTGGTGTAGGATCCATTATGTTCTGGGGTGGCATTTCTTCAGAGGCTCGCACAGTATTGGTCGTCATAGATAATGGTTCTATGACTGCTGATCGGTATATGCGGGCTGTCCTAGAAGCACATGTTGTACCATATGCTCCATTCATCGGTCACAATTTCGTACTAATGTATGATAATGCCCGCTCGCACACTGCACATGTAGTGCAAGAGGTAGGTTAGGTTAGGTTTACGAATGAGGTAGGTTTGCGAATTTTGCATTGGCCTGCTGGAAGTCCTGACTTAAACATCATGGAACATGTCTGGGATCGCATCGGTTGGAATCTACGAACCAATCGCGCACCATTAACTAGCCTAAATGATTTACTAAACGCAGTTATTGAAGAATGGAACGCAATAGATCAAGACTATATTAAAATTCTTTTCGAGTCACTTCCAAGGAGAATGAAGGTTGTTTTGAAAAGTAGAGGTGGCAATAGCCACTACTAATTGAATAATAATTAATTTTAGGCATCTGAATTTGTAGGGTTAGTGTTTACTTTCTGTCTACACAGTGTTTACCTGTTCACCTGTCTAGCAGGTAGCTTTATTATTTATTTTGTAAATTTAAATTGCCCTTCATAATATCTTATGTTGTTCCCTAATGTACAACTAAAAATCAAAATATAAATATTACTTTAAAAGGTAAAATATTAGCGATGCGATAATTATTTTGCGGAGTGTATAATATAATCCACAAAAGTAACTCTTTTAGTATACACAGGTTAGGTTAGGTTTTGTCTTTTAGTATACACAGGTTAGTGCTTAAAAATCTATGTTGATTGAAGAAATGCGATGGGAGATCACTTCTTCAAAATCTATGCATCTATTAAATGCATCAAAATCTATGCATCTATTTTGAGCATATCACATTCTACGGACATTAGCAAGAAACAGACTCATTTTTGAAGTGAAAACTTCTATAGCCGCGCTGAATGACATTTGGGTAGGGGGTAAAATCATACATTTGCGTCATCGTCATGAATAGCTGCGTTCTATAGAAAAAAATTCTATTAATCAAAGATGTGTTCAAAAGAACGCAGCTATACGCATATGTTTTAAGTTGGCTCTGAACGTCAAACTTAATAGTCAACGTTTTTGGCAGTGTTGACAAAACGTAGAATTTCTTAGGAAATATCAACCCGTAGAATTAGTGTGCAGTAAAAGAGTAAGTACTTTTACCGGATGTAATAGTAGATGTACTAGTGCCGGATTATTGGAAAGTATTTGGCAGTGTCGACAGAACGCAGCGCCTCTAAGGAAATATCAACCCCTATAATCAGTGTGCCGTACCAGAGTAAGTACTTTTGACGGATGTACTAGTAGATATACTAGTGCCGGACTATTGGAATGTTCAGCTTACTGGATTGTATCGAAGAATTCATGGTAAATCACGAATCAGACGTATCAAAGTTTTAGGCAACCAAATGTACTCGCGTGCTCCCCAAAGGAAGGAAACTCCAAAATAAAATTAATAGTCGGCGATATAGAGATAAGAATAAGAAAAAACTCTTGCAATAGTTAATTCAGAAATTTCTAAACATCGAACAATCACAGCTGAGAAGGAGGAAAAATTAAACGTCGTAAAGAATATTCCAAACAAATAGTTATTTACATTAGAGTGCGGAAAAGTTGATTTTACAATGCAACAGCCCGTTTGGGGAACGAGCCCGAAGGTCGAGTATTTGATTTTTTTTATGTATTTTTAGAGATTTTTTTGCCGACAATTATTATTTAAGAAACAAATAGATTTAGATTGTTTAGAATTTTGGAAATTATTTAATTTTGTAATGTTGGTACTCACAAACTTTGACATTTTTACTAATTCAAATTTATTAGGTACATAATATGTCATTTTTCCACATGCCAGACGAACAGTAAAGTAGTGATTAAAAAATCAGTCTTATTTTCTACATTATCGTGAGAAATATGGTGTAAAGTAGCGTTTTCTAAATTATATTTTATTTTTTTTACTTAATTAAGTTTGTAAGTGTCCCTGAAAGGTTAAAATTTATTGGTCACTTTACCGCATCGTAGCCGTACTTTGCAACCGTAACATATTGTGTAAAAATCTAGTTTCGCTGGACGTATACACGATGTCAAAGCTAGCTTTACAATTCAGGAGGCCAAAAAATTAATTTACATACAGAAAAATCTTCAAAAGCAGTTATAAGGCATGTTTCTAACTCTCAAATGTTTCAGACCCATCAACAAGAAATGTGCCATATATCCTAGCAATTCATTTTGCTGACCTATCAACACAGAATCAACCAAACATTCCGGATTCAAATTCATATTATGATGATGACATTAACAGTCATTCTCCTTCAAAAGTGAGTTATGTTCCAGAATTACATAAAATAATACTAACAAACTATGTACCAAATTTGATTCATTAACATACTGATAAATCCTCAAAACCGGTTTTAAAGCTGTTTTTTTTTTCAAAAGTTTTCACTTCAGTCCTTTCAGTCCCTATTCCTTTCAATTTGGAGAAGGAACGTTCCTACTGCAGTTAGGATATGTATCTTCAATTTTGTTTTCTTTAAAAAGATGATATATTTCCAATATACAATTAGTTCCTCCATTTTTAATATGAAAAATTTTCTAGTTTTCTGTTAAATGCATACATTCCATTTCCAACTCTTTCTCGTTAATAGATTTCACCAAATTCTCTGCAATTTTGTCTCAACTCCCCGGAATTCAGGGTTTTCAAGAGAAAAAAACCAAAACGTTGGCTAATATTCTTATACGAATTTAAACGCTATTTTAGATGAACGCTCAGGGTATCGATTAAGAGAAAAAAGATTTAGACATTGAATTTCTCTTTTCCATTCAGCTGGGCTGACGGCGCAGAGCCATCAAAAAATCTCTGGCGTGATCCTTAGGTCCTAGGTTATAAGTCCTTGCAGTCAGATTCATTTTATCGGTTATTGTTTGTTTTTCTGGCAGGAACTAGAGGGGCCCTATCAATCGCGGGGCTAGGGTTTTTTAGGGTTTTTCGAGTCCGAGTACCCGGACCCAGACTCGACGAGTCCAAGGGTAAATACCCGATACCTGATCTAAGATCAGACTCGACGAGTCTCGGGTCTTGAATGTTTGGCATTTTCTAGTACACCGCGTCGTAAAGAAGATCGGCGATTTAGCATTACACTTGATGAATGAACGAGTATGAAAATTCGAACAAATCTAAATATCAATTTACATGGAATTGACTCTGAAGTGATGATCTGGGTTTATTGAGATTTTTTAACTTATGTACTACTATACAACTAGTCGAAAAAGTAGAACAACACATTTATTATAAAATTTAAACAAAAAATAGTTGGTTCAACTGTCGAGGGTGCAAGTGTAATGATGAAATTTGGACGAGAATTTTCTAGTCTTTATAATGTCTGTTTGAATCACACTATACACTTCTCTGTTTGTGATGTAGTATATAAAAAGAAAAATATTACCGGCTTGGAAGATGAAGATGACCATGGTCTAGGTGGTATTGATGACGATCAAGATGAAAATTATTATTCTGACTGAATTAACTTTAGACAATTTAGAAGGGTATTCATCCATTTGCCTTCCGCTCTTAGCCTCTTGTGGAGTTTTGTTTTATTTACCTATTTACCATAACATTCTGCAAATCCCTTGTTTATCTAAGTCCCACTTAATTTAATCGGCAAGTTCATACAGTATCGCTTGCATTACCATATGCGTGGACATGAAAAATCCTTTTGTGTTTTTGTTTAAATTGCGAGATAGTTTAGACCCGTAGCCGGACCCGGACCCGAAAAATTGGACACGGACTCGACTCGGACTCGCCGAGTCTAAAAAGACCGAGTATTCCCAAACCCTACGCGGGGCCCTGGGCCCTGGGCATAGTGGGAAAGAGGGGCCTGCTGGTCTAGAGGCATTTGTTCGTGGGTGGCTCCTCTTTGAATTTGGACACATTACTTGATTCATAAACAATCACTTTTTTCAAAAGATATGGTTGAAGATCTACTAACAGTATTTTAAGTTATTATAAGAGTTGTAAACTTTATTAAAAATAGCCCATTAGTAGGAAGACTCTTCGCAAAATTCTGTGGTGACATGGATGCAGAATATAAAGCACTTCCATATTATTATGAGGCACGTTGGCTTTCTCGTTCAAAAGTACTTCAAAGGATGTTTGAGCTAAAAGAAGATATCGCCATATTTCTTACTGCTAATAATAGAAATGAAGCAAACTAATTTAATGACACAAAATTCTTTGCAAAACTTGTTATTTAGTGGATATTTTAAAAAAACTCAGTACTTCAATAATAATACAAGGAATAATCAATACAAGGACTTCAAATACATGCTCTGATTGAAGGGGATTGCTGCAGTAAAAAATTTGGAACTGCTTACTAAATTTGAAAAACAATAACTTCGACATGCTTCCCAATTTTCACATGTCCTGCAGATAAAATAAAGGAAACTAATATAATTATTAATAATCGCTTGACCAGCCTATGGAAGCAATTCTCGGTTTACTTTGAAGAACTTGACATGTCAAAATACGAATGGATAAGAAACCCATTTATGATTGAAGAATATGACTTTGACTTTCCGACAGCATAGCAAGAAATGATAATTGATTTATCTTGATGGCTCATTGAAGCAAATGTTTCAACAAGAAAATAATTTTGTTACGTTTTGGCTACAACTACAGATATAATTTCCTACTTTGACAAGAAATCTTTAGGAATTTGCCATTTGTAACATCTTATGCGAAACTGGTTTTCCTGCAGTGGCTATTTTAAAGACAAAATCGATCTCGATTAGTGGTTGAGGAGATATTAAGAATATCTTCGAAAAAGTGAAAACAAGCCCTCACATTAAATTTTAATAATGAAGATAAATTTTATTACGTACTAATTATGACAATCATGTATTCTGTTCTTTGTATTTTTGTAAGATTTTTTTGTTTATATTTATACATAAAATGGTATATTTTTTTATAGCCCATCAAATAAATTAAGATAAACAATTAAGATAAACTATTTATTATTATTTAATTTGATTTATGGAATTAGGTTGCTACAAAAATTGAGGGGGGCCGCAAGAATTTTTTTTTTATTAAAAAGGGAGGGCGCAGGTACAGAAAGGTTGGAAACCACTGACACTGAGTTAGGGGTCAGATTTCCAAGCCATAAGTCCCCGGTTCGAATCCGGGGACGCAAATATTGAAAAATAGGCCAGATTACGAAGCCTTAAGTCCCCGGTTCGAATCCGGGGACGCAAATATTGAAAACTAAGCCACCGTTCTCCTGCATGGCTCTAGCAAAATCGTCACAATAAAATTTGTCTAGAAAAAAAAAACCTAATAGTGGCTCGCCATCCACTTTTAAAACTCTAAAGTAAGAGTTCCCTTCACGTGTGTAAAATCAAGACACCGAAACACAAGTTTAAAAAACCTATTTAGGGCTGTAGTGTCAAAGGAAAAAGAAGAGCAGGTACTCCTGTAGAGTGTAGGGGTCGATATGGAGGAGGATGTTTCGTAGGTTCTTCTTGTGCTCCTTAATATTGATTTTTCGTTTTAAATTCATTGGTAACGCGTTAAATTGATGTGTACAACAACATCGACAGGCGGCGGTTTTTTTGTCGTGCTTAGATTATGTGTTGGAAAGTTGTAATTTACCCAGTTTTGTCTGCTGTTCTTTTCATAGTTGACTTTCAAATCGGCAAAGTAATTTTTATATTTAAATAGAAAACCCAGTCTTTCGTATATACAAGGTGGGCCATTGAAAACGAAACAGAGGGATTTTCGGATAGTTAAAGATGATTTGTCAAAAAACGCTCGGACACGTCAATTTTGTTTGTGAGGGGGACACCTTTTACACGAAAATTTGTAGCCAAAAAACAGTTTATTACACTAATGTGCACAGTCTATTGGGGTTCGGGATCATGTTCTGGGGCATCGGAACATTGATAAACGAAATTTTCAAAACTCAAAAGGAATACTCTATCTGAGTAATTTTAGACCTTGAATTCACCGAGTTATGCAGAGGAAAATTTACAAATGCGGAAATCCTAAGAATAAGTACTTATATGGGCCATTTAAAACGAAACAGAGGGATTTTCTGAGTTAAAGATTACATTTCAAAAAACGCTCGGACACGTAAACTTTGTGAGGGATTGTGAGGGAAACTTAACCCCTTCGGGCTGGGACCACAACCGCTAAAATTTTAAATGTCACGGTGGGTTAAGTTATACGTCATTTGAAATCCCGTTTAGCCCTGAATACTAAACGGCTAACATTTTCTAAATCTATCGATTTGTTTTCGAGTTTATTTAATTTAAGTTTTAAGTTATGAACGCGCTTTTAGTTTGAAGACCATTTGACTTTACAACAAGAAGGAGCGCTACGACATTATACGCATGCTGTTCGGAAATTTCTGGACAGAGTTTTCCCGGGACAATGGAATGGACGAAGAGGTGCTATGGAATGGTTCACCTGATTTAAGTCCTGGACTTTTTATTGTGGGATCATATAAAGAGTAGAATTTATTCAAAAGAACCAGAGTCGCTGGAAGAGTTACGTCAACGCATTATTAAAGAATGCCGTCAAATTACACCACAGATCCTCCAATATGTAAGAGAACGTTTCGAGCAGAATTTGTAGTTTTGTATGGAATTTGGTTGGGCACATTTTGAGCATTTGTTAAACTAATAAAAATATTTTCTGGCGTTGAATTGTGTTTTTTTCCTTCACTTTTGCAGTTTTTTGAAAGGACAGATTGAACAATTGGACTTCCTTTTAACGACATAAACGAAGAACGCGTTCATAACTTGAAATTAAATAATCTGGACAACAAATCTATAAATTTGGAAACTGTTAAGCGTTTATTATTCAGGACAAAAAGGGCTTTCAAATGAGATATAACTTACCCCACCGTGCCGTTTAAAAATTTAAGGGTTGTGGTCCCAGCACGAAGGGGTTAAGTGATTTGGCTAAAAATTTTCTTGTAAAAGGTATCCCTCACAAAGTTTACGTGTCCGAGCGTTTTTTTGTAATGTAATCTTTAACTCTAAGAAAATCCCTCTGTTTCGTTTTAAATGGCCCATATAAGTACTTATTCTTAGGATTTCCGCTTTTCTAAATTTTCCTCTGCATAACTCGGTGAATTCAAGGTCTAAAATTACTCAGATGGCTTCCTTTTGAATTATAGAAATTTCGTTTATCAATGTTTCGCTGCCCCAGAACATGATCCCTAACCCCAATAGACTGTGCACATTGGCGTAATAAACTGTTTTTAGTTTTGCACTTGTATTGTGTTGTCCGAGATTACAATATCTTTGGGGAATAATCTTTGGCAGGCCCGCCGCTGGGCGCTTCACCGATGGGCGCTGACAATGCCGCCCCATCTTTACCTTCCTGCTTATTTTTTTTATAATTCCCGGCGGGAGATTCCGCTTTCCCCGAGCTATAGGTACTATGCTACTGTACGTTAAACTATCGCACGGTATGACAGAAAAGGGAATTCCTCACGTGCATAAAACGTTTGTGTTTATTTTCCATGTAGTTCAATATATGTTGTTGTAAAGACATAATAAAAACAACTACAAATAGGCAAATTATGACAATGTGTTCATTAAGGACATTTCTATATTTGCCGCTCCCTTTAAAGTGCCGCCCTTGTGCGGTGCACGCCCTGCAAGCCCGGTCCCGGCCGGCCTGATCTTTAGTCCCGTTTTGTTTTATCAAACGACTAGATCGATATAATAGAAAATACTAGACAGACAAGACGAGATAGGCCTAACTATATGTGTTTGTTGTTATGACACAAGCTTCATACAACAAACACATATTTAGAAGATATTACGGAGAAAGTTAGAACAACCATCAAGCTACTAAACACGAGGTTTGATGAAAATAAATTTATTATGAATGAAGAAAAAACGAACGTAATATTTTTTTAAGGGCAAAGGCTTGTATCATAACAACAAACACATATAGTTTTGCCTATCTACTCTTGTCTGTCTAGTCTTTTCTATTATATCTACTTCAAGTTCAAGTCTGTTATTGATTTTTTAAATCGACAAAATGGATGCGTTCATTTTGTCGATTTAAAAAATGTCATTATTATTTTTTCCTTTTGTTATGAAAATTGTAAGTTTAATTGTAAGATTTTAAAAGATCGTATATATTGGGTACGATTTAAAATACATCGTATCAACTACAAAAAGGTCGTACAAATACGATTTAAATCGTACGGTTGTCAACGCTGCAGATTAAAAATAATAAACTTCTTGAAAAATTTAATGATGATTTTTGCACAACTAGAAAAGACCGTAGACACGAGTATTTAATATAAATTTCCTCTACGCGTTCCTCAGAAAAAGGGTCTTACACACGTAAAAAAGTACACTCTAAAAATTACAGTTTAAATAGTAGCAGCGGCCTTACGAATACAAATTCGTAGAGACTGCAGCCGCATACTGTAATTTTTAAAACTTATTTACTAATAATACCGGAAACGGTAATTAAAAAAAGCAATTGTTAGTTTTCACAGTTTCAAATTCGTAGGACCGATGCTACTATTTAAACTGTAATTTTTAGAGTGTACTTTTTTCCGTGCAGAGAGAAAGACAGTCAGACAGACGTACAACAAAATGGGCCCCTGAAAAAGGGTCTTTACAGACAGACAGACGGGCAACAAAGTGATCCTCTACGGGTTCCGTTTTCCTTATGAGGTACGGAACCCTTAAAACTGAATTAAGGCCGAGGCCGCACTACGTTTTTTTCTCCGGCGAGCGGTAACCGCTATATCCGCGAAACCGCTCGAGAAACATACAGTACCTACGCTATGGGAAAAATCAGTCGCGAAAAAAAACAGCTGTGAGGCCGCTTGTATTAGTTTACTTGAGTCACAAAATCAGGCGATTAAAAGCCGCGGCGGTTTAGCCGTAGTGCAGCCTAGCCCAAAAACTACAAAAAATGCAATCTGCAGTTCTGAACGAGTTTTAATTTTAGAAATATCTTCTATTCAGTTATATTCATATGTTTTATAGACATCGGACAATTAGATACAACGCGAATTTAGCTATATGCATGAAAATTGCGAACGCTAGCCACGAACGCTACCACACTCAGCGGTCTTACTCGGGGTGTGCATTCATTTCATCCTCTCCCGAATTTATTAATTGAGATATGGGTGATTCTCTGTAAAGAAGTTTTCGGCCCGGACAAAGTTGTCCGGTCATATTAATTTTCTTTTTTAGAAAAAAAAACCTAACAATGATTATAAAAATAACAGTTAGTGATAAGGAATAGAAAGCCCATTGGATTTGTAGCAACTTTTTGAGATATGAGCATTTTTCTTAAGAGTAGTTGCAGGGGACTGTTCGGTATGGCGAGGGAGTGTACCTAATACATCAAAACCACATAATACACAATTTTAATCATTTATTTAGTATGTTCACTTAGTATGTTCTGCGTTAGTAACTTCAGCTTCATCACACACTTCATCCACACTCCATTTGGGTTTTGAGTCATATGTAATACTGCCTATTTTAAAATGATCACAAGTGTTGCTGTTGCAAAAGCAACTGAGACTTCTCACCGTTAAAGTCACACAGCTGGTTGGACCAAGGCTAGACTTCGATAATACACCTACGACTCGATGAACTTTCAAGGTACCTTTGAAACCCTTCTGTTTCGTCCCTTCCATTTCAATATTATCGATCATTTTCTGAACGACTTGGCTATCAATTACTATACATGTAATGCTAGGGCATCGTTCTTGGATGGATTGTACAAATTGTTCGATATCATTAATATCACCACCAGCGTTTACAACAAAGTCTGCCATTCTTTTGCATGTTGCTCCGATACCGTCTGGTGCACCGTTTCCATGTCCACTCTCTGTATAATTCCATGTAAAAGCCTCTACTCCTGGAATTTCTTCAGAGATTTTAGTTGCCATTATAAAAAACATTTTTTTGTTACGATACTGCGTCCCGGGGCCATCGCTCAAGAAGTGTACGCACTTAATGTTATCGGGAAGATCTTTAAAAATTGGTTGTAAATGTGCCCAAATGGCAGCAGGTATATTCTATAGCTATATTCTTTGAAACTGTACAATACGAACGTATTGATCCCTTTAGATAAATCACTACTGTATGTAGACTTAGCTGAGCTCGCGATCCACCGAAATGAATTGCTTGTATCTCTTCTGCATACTTTGTGCAGTAATTTTCGCTGAAATCCATGTGAATAAGAACATCATCATTTTGAAGGTTAATTTTGAGAGACTTCATCGCATTAAACTGGTGAACAATGTTCCTTTCATGGGCAATGAATTTTTCCAAAAAAGATTTCTTTAAATACTTTGTAACTGTTCGTGACTTTTTGGTTTTTAGATCTTGAATCTCTTTCCTCTCAAAAATCCACATTTTATATTTCAATAGTTTTCTATCATCAAACTCTTTTAAAGTAGGAGTCCTACTAGTGCAAAACACACAACTTCTTGACAAACATTCTATATGCTATATCGATCGCAACATAAATCTTCTAGTAACTTTTGATAATTATTGTAAGGTAATATTTTTGCTTCGTACAATGCGCTCAACTTCATGTCCAGATTACTATGGACTATACATAGACATGTATCACGATTTTTACCCTTAGGCTTGACTACCCAGAAAGGACGTAATCGACAGAATGTTTGATAACTAATGTGGTTATGGGCAAAAAATGTTTTGTATAGGTTGAGCATTGTATCAAGTAAATACCTTTTTTGTTTCTTAAGCTTGTCTTGGTAATAAATTCCTTTTTTCCTGCTCCCATACGACTGATACTATCGTCTTCATAAAACTCCTGAATCATCTGTTCCACACGTTTCGGTTATCTCTCTTGTCGTAATTTAGGTACGGATAGAGAATTGTACGGTAGGGGAGACTGGGGCACCTTTGAACAGTTTTTAGTTTTTATATAGTTGTTATTCCGCCTTATATATTTAATACACCAAAATGCACTGCCCTTGTAAGTTATAATTTAAGCCACCTCTTAAAATTATCTACCCATGAAAATAGTGATCCTGTTTCCCATAAACTGGCCTTAACGCAAGCCTCTCCCTTTGTTCAAAAGTGCCCCATGTATGGGGCACCTTTCAACAGGCATGGGGCACTTTTGAACACCCATAGTCAACCTCAAATATATTGGAGAAAATAGTCCTAAAACTAGTTCATGTGGTTTTTATTACACTTAAATAAATAAATAAATTTATTTGAACACAATTAAAAATTCAAGTAGGTAGCTACCCTGCTTAAACATTCCTATTGGGAAAAGTTAAATCCTATAGGCTTTTTCAGAATTTGAATAGGAAACATCATATTTGAATAGGAAAAGTTATTTCTGGCAACCGAAAAATGCCTAATAGGATTATACAAATCTGAATAGGAAAAAAAATGATGATCGTTAACCTATAGGATTTAGAGCTTTCCTATTGACACAACTGAATAGGATTATGATGATTCTAAAAGGAAGTTAGCGATTCTATAGGAAATGAAGAGTTTTTATAGGAAATGAAAGTATAGCGATCTAAATAGGAAACTAAGTGAATCAATAGGATAATGCGACTCAAAAAATTTATCTTTATTTCTAAATTTCGCAATGGGATTCTGCATTATTCAATAGGTTTGGCTTCACCAATGTCCAATAGGAGATGAATAATTGTCAATAGGGAAATACGACTTATAAATTATTTTTATTTTATAATGAATGATCCTCAATAGGATTTAGCATTATTCAATAGGATTGACTCCTCCAACATCTAATAGGAGATGAACAAATGTCAATAGTCAATAGGGAAATACGACATAGAAATTATTTTTATTTTTAAATAAACCTCAATAGGATTCTTTGATATTCAATAGGTTTGGTTTTACCAACATCCAATAGGGGATGAAAAGATGTCAATAGGGAAATACGACTTAGAAATTATTTTAATTGTCAAATAGACTTCAATAGGATTCTACATTATTCAATAGGTTTGACTCCTCCAATGTCCAATAGTAGATGAATAGATGTCAATAGGGAAGAAATACGACTTAGAAATTATATTCTGAGACTGCAATATTCCCATTGAATAGTATCAAATTTTATTGGAGCATCTAAAAGGAATTGCCTCCTTTCAATAGAGGAATTATAATCTGAGAAGTCCTATTCAATTTATTAAAATCCTATTAAAGAATCGAATAGGATTCTGGCTTATTCTATAGGAAATTCTGAGACTGCAATATTCTCATTGAATAGTATCAAATCCTATTGGAGCATCTAAAAGGAATTGCCTCTTTTCAATAGGGGAATTATAATGTGAGAAGTTCAATTTACTAAAATCCTATTGAAGAATCGAATAGGATTCTGGATTATGCTATAGGAAATTCTCAGACCACAATATTCCTATTGAATTGTATTAAATCCTATTAGGAAATCGAATAGGATTTAGCATATCTCAATAGGACAACTGAATAGGATTCAGGAGATTTCGATAGGAAAATAAACCTTCAATAGGATTCAATAGGAAATTTCCGATGCAATTTTCCCATTGAACTTACCTCTCCCAATAGGATTGTTTAAGCAGGGTAAATATAAAATTGTCAGTTTTGGTACTGCTAACAAAAGTATACAAAAATAAATCAATAGAACCCAAGCATTTTATCCAATTCTGGAACACTGAATATGTCACGACGTCCAGCACTGACCGGTTATGGCTCCTCTATTTTGCTAACTATTTCAGTTGTAGAATAGGACACCTCGTCTATCTTGGTTGGCCATACCCATTGCCTGCCTTTTCTTATCATAGCACTGACAAGTACCATATCAGCATCTAATTGTTTGGTAATTTTTCCAGGATATAGCTCTCCTTCGTACATACCAATAACAAAATTTACAATATCAATAACTACTATCCTATCATTCAACAGTTTCCTGGTTGGATGGAGACGTTTTCTTAGAAGTCGAAGGTTGGGGAACGTTTTTTCTATTTGCTCTACATCTGTGGCAGTCTGTTTCATCCGTTGTTTGTAATGTTCTTTCTCCAAGGTATCCAAAAACTATATTTTAACAAAAAATAAGTTTATCTCAAAATAAGGGGCTATTGGACACTGTTCAAATGTACCCCACTACACTTTATTCAAAAGTGCCCAACATAAAAACACCGCATAAACTCATAAATTACAAAAAAAATACAAAGAATATTCAACTTTTACTACTATAGATGGATAGTGTACTTACTTGGTTATTATGTGCAATAAATAAACAGTGGTTTGATGATAATATGTTATTATAAAATCCTTGCAACTGTAAAAACAAATACAAATTTCTCAACAACACATACACAAAAGTTCACCGTGGAAAAAAACAGACATTCTGATGTTACAAAAGATGAGTGCTCAACTACCAGCTGGCTTGTCATTTACTACCAGAGTTGACAAAATAATAGAAATAATAATTATTTCAGAGAAATTCAAGATGTTCAAAGGTGCCTCATGTTCAAAACTGCCCCAGTCTCTCCTACTGATTTCTTAATACCACTATAAATAGCAGCACTATCTTCAAGTATCCAATGTTTATACTTTTTAATCATCTGCCCAGACACAGCTTTTTTAAATATTTGCTTATCTTCGATACCTCTTAGTCTAGAACAGGGATCTCCAAACTTTCCAGCCTTAGGGCCATACTGATTACTATATACAGAAAGTTCCGAGGGCCAAAACCATATTATCATTGTTGCCGGTGGTAAAAAGTGAAATAGTCCACTGTTGAAAAAAAAAGCCCGAAAAAGTACGCAACGTTTAAAAAAGGCTGCAAATCGGACTAAAGTCCGCAAAACGGCAACAATGCATATTATTAATTTTCCTGTCATTATCTGTAATTTCTAGATTAGTCGTAGAGAACGAGCCATGAGGAGTAACGTGACACGACATCTGGTGGACACAAGCGGAAATAGGTAGTACCTTCTATCGCTAACAGATGGCGCAAATAGCACGTACAGAATAATGTCGTTGGTTCGAGAAAGTTCTGGTGTCTTCCACTCACTTCTAGATGGCAGTAATTGGAATATATAAGAAGGCTAGTGGCGCAACCACAAGTCAGTTCCTATGACACTGTTGTGAAATAAAATAATGCGTACCTCCTTAAAACGTGTTTGTGCGTGTTTAAGTTTAAGACATCTTTGTAACACTATTTGAATTTGAATTGTTGCTTTTGTGTGTGATTTAGTAGCATGGAAAAGAAGCGAAAAATTGATAGTGCATGCAGAAAATTCAAAGATCAGTGGAACATTCAGTATTTCGTAATTGAGTCCAGTAACAAGGCGCTATGTTTGATTTGCAATGAAAGCATAGCCGTTCTCAAGGAATATAACATTAAACGTCATTATGAAACAAAACATTTTCAAAATTACTCAAAATATACAGGAAGTTTGCGGACAGAAAAATTCGAAGCTATGAAGCGCGGATTGAAATCGCAGCAATCTTCATTTACAAAACTCAAAACTGAACAAGAGGCTGCAACTCGTGCCAGCTTTCGTGTGGCTCTTGAAATTGCAAAACGTGGAAAACCATTCACCGATGGAGAAATGATCAAAGAATGAATAATTGCAGTAACCGAAGAAATGTGCCCTGAAAAGGTAAATTTATTAAAAACTGTCAGTATGTCAGCAAACACTGTGGCTCGAAGGGTAGAAAACATCGCTGCAAATATATCCTCTCAACTGTTCGACAAAAATGGACATGTTGAGTGGTTTTCTTTGGCCTTGGATGAGTCAACGGATGTGTCATATACTGCTCAGGTGTTGATTTATATTCGAGGAGTAGATAAAAGCTATGAAGTGCATGAAGAACTTCTTGATATGTATAGTATTCATGGCACAACTACTGGTACAGATATTTTTAAAGGAGTTGAAATGGCCATTAATCAAAAGAACCTTCGATGGAAAAACTTGAAATGTATTACAACTGATGGAGGCAAAAACATGAGTGGGAAAGATAAAGGAGTGGTCGTTCTTGTGTCAAAGGCTGTAACAAATGACGGTGGTTCAAAACCATTAGTCTTACATTGTATCATTCATCAACAGTCTTTGTGCGAAAAATGTTTGGATATGTCTGAAGTTCTGAAACCAGTCATATCAACTGTTAATTCTATCAGATCTTTTGGGCTGAATCACCGACAATTCCGACAATTTATTGAAGAGATTGGTGAAAATGACTTACCTTATCATACTGCCGTACGTTGGCTTAGTTGTGGGAAAGTCCTTCAGCGCTTTTTTGAACTTCGAGCAGTGATCGAAATTTTTTTGAATGAAAAGCATCGCCCTCTTACTGAATTACAAAACAACGCATGGCTGTGGAAGTTAGCATTCTATGTTGATTTGACAAAACATGTGAACGAACTGAATTTGAGATTGCAAGGAGAAAACCAGCATCTTCCTGATTTATACACTAATATCAAATCATACCGGAAGAAATTGATATTGTTTCAATCACAACTACGAAGTAAATGTTTTTCACATTTTAAAACATGTGAAATATTCAGCCACACCACTGAGACTGAGTTGCCTATCGATTTTGCAATCGAAACTTTGAGTGCTTTGAAAATAAATTTTGATACTCGTTTGTCGGACTTTGATGCCATTGCAAGACCAAGATTTTTCAGAATCCTTTTGATACTGACAGTGAAACCCTAGCCCCGGAACTTCAAATGGAAATGATTGATCTTGAGTGCAGTGATATAATTAAGAACAAATATCAAAACTCATCTTTGTTGGAATTTTATAAGAGTCTTCCACTGACACAATTTGATAATTTGCATAAATTTGCTCGTGGGCTGTTTTCTGTTTTTGGTACTACTTATTTGTGTGAGAAGACCTTCTGCAAAATGAAGTACACAAAAAATGTTTACAGATCTAAATTAACTGATGAGCATCTTAAATCTCTTTTAATAATTGGTACAAGTAAAAATAGTCCACAACTACAAACTATTGTCAGTGGAAAATCTCAATTACATAAATCTCATTAGTATTTCATATGTCATTATGCTTGTTATAAGTTATGTTTTTATTTAAAATGTATAAAATGTTAGTTGTATTCATTTAAATTATTTGTTAGTTATTATATACTGAAGTTAAATTTTCTGAATATTATACATGTCTTTACTCAATACAATTCTGTGTTTCTTTATCCAACTTATCACAAAAACAATAACAATAAGCCTACAACAATGTTATGAGTAGTTAGCCCATGACCATATCAATGTAGATGTCATATTAATAATTATTCAACATAAAATTAGAATGCTTCAGTAAACTAAATTTAATTTGCTATAAAAAATATGTTCTCTAAAAGGAGTTTTCAAGTATGCTAGCTCTCCGCGGGCCGGACAAAATCTGTACGCGGGCCGGATGTGGCCCTCGGACCGTAGTTTGGAGAACCCTGGTCTAGAATAATCTTTCAGCTGTTTATTAAGAACTTCACCGAATAATGCCTTCTTGACAACTTCTTCTCGACCATCAGGTTGAGCTAACATTTTTTGCATTTTAGTTTTCGGTGTATCTTCAATACTTTTTCTTCTCTTGCTTTCAAGTCTAGCTAATCTTTTCTTGTACTTCTCAAGTTTTTTTTTTCAGAATTCTAATCTTTTCATTTTTCTCTTTGTTTTCTTTTTCCCTTCGGTTTTTTGCCATTTTTCTTCGCTGCATATTTGCACTCGTGACTGTGAGACTTGGAGCTAGAAGAGGCTGTTTTGAAACTGGTGTACTGCATCATGAAGTTGGTGTGACGTGCCCTGAAGCTGGTGTGAAGCGTCCTGATGCTGGTGTGAGGCGTTCAGAATCTGAAAATGGTATGTTTTCACGTGTAATGTTAGTGTTAACACTATTTAATTTTTTTTTTTTGTTCCGGTAAAACAGTCTTTTTTCCAATTCTTGAGGGCAGCTCTGTGCTCACTGGAGTCATATCTTTGACAAGTTTTCGCTGACCTTTTTATTTTTTTCTCTGGTATTTTAGCCTCTCCTTTTCTTTCATTTCTTTTGAGGATCGTTTTTTCTTCGTTGATATCTCAAACGTTCTGCATCTCTTTTTTTTGTAATAATTCCTCTTTGGATAACTTTTTCAATTTAGGAAGCATGCCTATTTGACGATAACTAACTTGTAATAAATTATTCTGATTATGAGGATATATCAATAACAATTACAAAAGAGAGACTGCTGTCAATTCTACACAGTCCCCTGGAATAAACAACAGTCCCTTGTCAGAATAAAAAGCAGGGGACTGTTGCCAGGGGACTGTTGGCAGGGGACTGTGTATTTTGGTTAAATCGTGAAATATCAAGTTAACTATTGTAATGTATTGAACTTTGTAAGTTCTTAAGAAATATGTACATCAATCCTTATCTAATTACATAAAATATTTTAAATTCTACAAATAAATTATTTAAAAAATAATTAGCAGAGGACTGTGCGTCGTAATGACCCCGATGCACGCTCTCGCAACAAACGATGAACTTACATTGAATAAAATGATCACACAGTGCTACTAGCACCACTAACACGAACTTCAAACTAATTAGATTAATAACTACATAAGATAACATGAAAAAGCACAGTGGATAATTTTATTTTTGATATTGAACTTATGGCAGGGGACTGTACTTAAAAATCCTGGACAAAGTTTGATCAAATGATGGGAAGGGAATAAATTGATCTTAGGTATTATTTATTTCGGAATCAAGTAGGTAAATTAATTATCTTTTTAAACATTACGCGTAACATTTTATATCATAAATAAATATCTTGAAATAAAATCGCAAAGTGTTAATTCTGGGAATGGGACAGCACAGGGGACTGATTTTTTGGTGGCCTGAGATTTTTTTACTAAAAAACTATAATTAATACTATTCTAACTGTAACTGCTCTAAAAAGAAATATTCCTACGCTTGCGTTTTGTGATATTTTAATTTATATTATATCAATATTAACTGAAAAAATGATCCGGACAGCCATTTACGAGCTTACAGAATATATACGAGAATCACCCATATAGAGATTTAAGCATATTTGAAAATTCCTCATCTTTACGTTCGTGGCGCCCCTTAAGTTACGGCGCCCCTGGACTGTAGCCCAAACGGCCCATAGGGTTAGTATGGCCCTGCCCAAACCACAGTAATAACGTCTTGTCCGCCTAGTCATGTCTGTCTAGTATTGTCTGTCTAGTGTTCCAAGTCCAGTCTTGCCTGTAGTCTTTCCTGTCCAGTCTTATCTTTTTCTTAAGTGGTTTGGGGGAAGCTCTCTCTAAACCCCCTATTCCACTTTGCCTTTTAGTCTGCATTCGGGGTGGGCAGGCCGGGCGGTTAATGAAAACCGCCCTAATTATTGCCTCTCCGACCGGGAATCGAATCCGGGTCTCCCGCTTGTCAGGCAGATATGTTGTCAACTATTGACTGAGGAGGATGTCCAGTCTTTTCTATCCAGTCTTGTTTGTCTTGTCTATTTGACTATTTAGCCTTATCTGTCTAGTCTTGGCAAACTAATCTTGTCTATTTAGTCTTATCTGTCTAATCTTCTTTGTCTTCTGTGTCTAGTCTATTCTTATCTGGTCTATTTGAAATAGAGTCCTAAGCATTTACCGTAGTACTTTGTCTTTCAATCAAATTTCAAGTTGAAATGAATATTCTACAGGTGGTTTATTAATGGGGTTGCCTATTTCTGCATGCCGGTGTTTAGATAAGTGTTGCAATGGTATTTCAAGAGGTTATGTAATAACATGTGAAAAATCCTTTAGGACATGGATCCAGATTATGAATTAACAGAAAGAGTAAAACAACAGGCAAAAGAAAGGGAAGCAAAAGGTGAGTGTCATTCATTAATTCAGTCAATTCCCTTTATCTGAACCCCTTTTCTATTTACAGATAAAAATGAGTCTATAGAAAAGATAAAAACAATAATAAACAATGAGTTCAAAAAGGAGATTGAAATGAGAGAAAGTCAACTTGAACAAATACAAAACAAGTTAACACAAGCTGCGAAAACTTTACATTTGTTACGTTATGTGCTTGTTACTTCTTACTATAATAAAAATGATCTTCAAGTGCCACCAATTGAAGAAGAACTAGTTGAAAATAATCATATTGATAAACAGAGCAGGATACACCCTGCTATTAAAAAACTATTAGGTAATAATTCTTCTGTACTTCCGCTTAATAGAAGGAAAAGTACAAGGAAAAATAACAACATCGTTATACAAGAATCTCAAGAAGATACTTTGAAGCAAACTGTGGAAACCATAAATGCAGTTAATATTGCGGCAAGTAGTAGGGAGGAAAAAATTACTGTTCCTAATGGAGTGGCTTCTGTTAGAAACAGACAAATGGTGAAACGAAGAGTGATTGTTGGAAATATTTCAAAGTGGATGCCTTCAGAAAGTCCAGATGATAATTCTACACATAAATGGATGGTGTATGTTAGAGGACCAAAAGACAATTCGAGTATTGATGATTTTGTGCAAAAAGTTGTTCTTTATCTTCATCCGTCATATCAACCCAACGATGTTATTGAGCTGAAGTAAGTTGTAAAAAGTTTTATTAAAATGCCTTACAATTTCAGATTTTCTTTTGAAAATGTACTTGATTGATATATTTAGAAATATTTATACAAAAGATTTTCTATATAGTATATTACCGACGGAATTTTAACTTTAACCAATGTCTAAAACAGATCTGAATAATACAGGGCACAGGCATAGCCAGGGTTTAGTTTCGGGGAAGTTTAGAAAATATTTCGGGGGGGTTTAAAAAATATTTCGGGGGGTTTTGCAAAAATGCACCTATTTACTTTCCAAAAATTACACACAGGGGTTCCTAAACTCAACATCTACCATGCTATCTTGAAGATATCATCTCTTCAACGAGTCATCTCTACTCGTTCGTTATGTTATATTTTGCATATTTCGGGATGGTTTGAACCCCCAAAACCTCCCCTCTGGCTACGCCCATGATGCAGGGTGTCTACAAAAGAATCATCAGGTTTTAAAAGGATATATTTCACAAACTATTTAAGTATATTATATGAAATGACATATGAAAATATAGGGAAAATGTTCAAGTTTTAAATTATACCATCACCAATGTTCGTTGTGGGCTCCTTGGGTTACACGCACACGTCTAAATGGTAGTCCAGTTCGGCCCACACACTTTTCAATGTACCCCCATCGATGCTGTTCACAGCAGCAGTAATGCGTTCTTGGAGTTCACCCAGTGTTGATGGCTTGGTGGCACGTAAACCTTAACTTTTATGTACCTACCCTCAAAGAAAAAAATCTCAAACCTTAAGATCGGGTGACCTGGGAGGCCAGCTGAACAATACCAAGTCCTGTACAGCACATTGCCCAATCCAGCGGTGAGGAAGTTCATCGTTTAGATAGCGGCGCACTTCATTATGCCAATGAGGTGGAGCCCCATCTTGTTGGAATATGAAGTTGGAATCCTTTGTCAGTTGTGGCAACCAAAAAACAACCAAAACTGCAACATATCGAGGTATGTTGTGCCTGTCACTGTGTTTCCATTGAAGAAAAAGGGTCAAAAATTACATTTTTGGGAATTCCTTTCATGTTCTAGAATGATATGAGCATTTTCCATGCCCCCCAATATCTGAATGTTGTGACGGTTCACCTTTCCATTTAAATGAAATGCCGCCTCGACGCTGAACACTAGACGGTTATCAAATTCGTCATACTCTATCGCTTCCTGCATTTAGGAAAAATTGGTTCGCTTTACATGGTCGTCGGGCCGTAAACTTTGCACCGTCTGTAGACGATACTGTTTGAATCGCAATCGCCGTCTCAAAATCTTCCATACAGTTTGATATGGAATACCAAGTTAATACCAATGGAATACCAATAAAGGTCGATTCTCATATGCGCGACACTCAGCTACGCGACGTCGTGCGACATTGCCTGTCAAATAATGATTACATTGTTTTAAATGGGCACGTCGCGTAGCCATTGTGAGAATGTGTCCATTTAAAACAATGTAATCATTATTTGACAGGCGATGTCGCGTATGTGAGAATCGGCCTTTAACTTGAACATTTTACCTTTCATTTTATGTGTTATTTAATATTATAAATGTAAAACTTTGTGAAATATATATTTTTGACCTCCTGAATTGTAAAGCTAGCTTTGACATCATAGCATATACATCAAGCAAAACTAGCATTTTACTCACTATGTTGCAAAGTCCGGCTACAATTCGGTAACGGTCACTTTCCCGCATTGTAGCCGTACTTTCCCGCATTGTGCCAAATAAAATAATTTCCAATATTGTAAATTATCTAAATAGTTGGAAAAGATAGTTCGTTCTGAACCCTCCACCTCTACTTCAGGCCCCCCACCACACTCCTACTTCCGGTCCCCACCCACGTCCGGTTCCCTCCTCCACTTCCGGTTCCCACTCACACTTCCGGTTCCCACTCACACTTTTGGTTCCCACCCCCTTTTCCAGTTCACACCCCACAACCAAAAGGGGGGTGGGAAAGGAAGTGAGGTGTGAACCGGAAGTGGGTTAAGAACCGGAGGTGGGGTGGGAATCTGAAGTGAGTGTGGGAACAGGAATTGGGGGGTAACCGGAAGTTGGAAGTGGGGGTAACAGGAAGTGGGAGGTGGGAACCGGAAGTGGAGTGGGAACCGGACGTGGGTGCGGGAGTGGGGGACCGGAAGTGGAGGCGGAGGGTCCATTTGTTTCTTAAATAATAATTGTCGGCCAAAAAAATTTATACAAATTTTGTGCGGAAATGATTTTACAGCGCTCCAGGTAATGGGGAACTCGCCCTTCGGGCTAGTTCCGCAAACGAGCTGTCGCGTTGTAAAATCAAACTTTCCACACTCTAATGTAAATAACTATTTTAAAACCCGATGATTCTTTTGTAGACACCCTGTATTCCAAGAATGGGCACAATTTACACATTCATTAGTGAAAAATAGGACATGGACATATGTCAATTAATATTATGTATTTTTATTAACAATTTCACTGAGAAGTGGGAGATGGAAAAATTTACCTGTGGGCTAAATTTGTGTTATAGTCAAATCTTTTCATTGAGATATATCATTAACATGATTTGCGAAGAGCAATTTTATTGTTTTGCTTTTCGTGTGTCATACATATTTGTATGACTTGGCTCTGTATGGTCATTTTACCCATAAAAATCCACTTCGTTCACATATTATGACACTCCATTTCTTCTTCTTCTTCTTTCGAATAGGCCTACTTTGGACCACGTTTGTTGAACTGTTGGGCTTTGACCTTTGCCCAATATTGTCGCATCTTCTGCCGGTGTAACTCGTTTCTCTCTTCTGTCCAGGGGTACCTTTCCTACGGAGTTTTTCCTGAAAACCACAGACTATCACGGATTATCACGGACTATCTGTTTTGGAGATCTGTTATTCCCAGTTCTTTAATATCCTTCTCGGTTTCTGTCAACCAAGTGGTATGAACCTTTTTGTTTTGCCAGAAGGTGAACAGATGGTTGGTTAGTCGGTTTGGAGGCAATCTTGCAACGTGAGTGACACTCCATTTCGTTAATCTCTATTATTATTTTATTTTGTAATTACTAAATTATTTTCAAATCACCAAATGATTTGTATTATCGTATTTATTCCAATAAACATCGCGGCGTTTATTATATTTTTATGCGGCGCTTATTGTTATTGTAAAGGGCAACTTTTATTAGATTAACCCTTTCGCTGCTATAGTCTGCTATAGCAGTTCAATTGATTTGACGCACAGGTGCTATGGACTATTATAGTAGTCCAATTGATTTGGCGGCCAGATGCTATGGACTACTATAGCAGTCTACCGACTTCATGAATTCATTGTGGCTTTTTTAAACATAACAAAGAGATTAATAAATATATACACTCTCATTGGAGCTTTACGTTACCCTGGTTGAAAGATTCGGGACTCACTCCTGCACGAAAATTTAAAGTTTTTATGTCTAGTCTAGTCTTATTCAGTCTTGTCAAGTTTTGTGCGGTCGTGTATGGTCTTGTCCGGACTTAGCAGGTCTTGTTCGGTCTTGTCCGGTCTTGTTTGGTCTTGTCCGGTCTTGTCTGGTCTTATTCGGTCTTGTCCGATCTTGTTCAATCTTGTCCGGTCTTGTCCGGACTTGTTCGGTCTTGTCCGGTCTTGTTCGGTCTTGTCTGGTCTTGCCCGGTCTTGTTCGGTCTTGTCCGGTCTTGTCTGGTCTTGACAGTCTTGTCGAGTATGTCCAGTTTTGTCTAGTCTTGTCTCCTTCTTGTCTGAATCTAGTCTTGTCTCTTTTTTGTTTTGTCTATGTAGGCTACTAAATTAAAATGTACATAATTTAATGAATTCGTTTCAATGCTAAATGAATTGAACTATATCAGGGGTGGGCAACCTTTTCAGGTGATGGGCCAGTCAGAATTTATACTAGCTGATGCGCGCCAGAATTTTTTTTCTGTACGCACCTACGATGCAAGCATGCGCATTCACGTGTTTGAGCGCATTAGTGTTTGCATCAAGCCTTGACCCTCTACGAAAGTCAGCAATTTTTCAAATCCGTAAAAGTCGTAAATACCGCAAATGCCGAAAATCAAACATTTTAAATTTTTCGAATATTTTTAAGAATTTTCCAATTTGTTTCAAGAATCGATGCCAAAATTAACCCTTTTACTACCATGTCAATTTTAAGGAATAACACCCAGCGCCAATATTTATAAAAATGTCGGTAGTTATGCAACCTCTTTCACATTGATCACCAATTGATCAAAAGCGGAAAATAGCGCTCTATAATCCTTTGCTCGTTGTTTGCTCGTCCAACGCACGTTGTGCGCAGACGGCGGCAAACATGAAGCTGCACTTTTACCGTGCAGCCTGCACATTTATGGAGATATTTCCGGATCGGGCAACCCGACGGAAGTGCCGATCGGTTTTTTAGATTCCCGCAGCTATCCTGCGCGATGCGAACCCAAATTTTCGGCGATGACCATCGAATTCGCAAATTGCCGGCGGTTGCGGATTTTTTGAAGTGAAGTCGAGAAGTCGGTGAAGGGAGCGACGCAGAAGCTGCGAGTGGTACCGAAATACGCGTATCGGCGGGCGGCATCGTAAATGTAAAAAAATCGTGCCAAAAAAAAAGAGTGATATGTTCCAACGTCGGCAGCTCGATGGGGACGGCACGCATCGCGAACCCATATACGCAAAAGAGGCGCGGGCGTCCGTTGCGAATCGAACGCGTGCAGTTTCAGAAACGGCGAAACTGCAGCGGATTGACTGACTGCACCTTCCAGCCAAGGAGAGCCAGGACAGGTACTTTTCGAACTGTGTGGCGGGCGACTCCGTGGTCGCAGCGACGCGGCGCCGCTACCAAAATGCGGCTCGGCAGGGCCATGTGCCGGTCAACTTGGAATTTCAAAAACGCGACATCCTGGTGCCCCAAATTGACATTCAAGTTTGTCTCTGATTAATAGTTTTATTGCGACATCCAATTATGGGTGCGAAAAGCCAAAACACTATTCTACAATCCATCAAATATCCAGAAAATTTACCGGGAGGCTGCAAAAATATGGACGTTTTACTTTCGTCATTTATTTCCTGCAATACGGCGAGTTTCGGCGGGCGTCGCGACGGTTTCAAACGACGCAACGCGATGCCGCTTGCATTAAAATATAAAGCGTTCAATTATCTGCGGGAATCGTGCGAAATCGTTCCCGCAGATCTTAAGTTGGCGATTCTGCGGAAGTTTTCCTGGACGTCCAAAAAACGTGGTTTTTATGGCGTCGTGACGCCGTCTTCAACCCATTCGGGATTAAACTCGAACACAAACTAGCAGGTTCTATGCCCGATCGAACGGCGCCAGTCCCGTACCGATCCGTCAATTGGTTCGGACGTTCTAGGTACCACCGCCAAACGCCTCCGGTTTTTTTCACTTTTTGCGCACTTTTCTCTTTAAACTTTTAACCCTCTGGAGGGGGGCAACTTGAAGTTATCGCAAGACTAGGACAGACAAGAATAGGATAGACAAGACTAGGACATATATGACTAGGACAGACAAGAGTAGAACATACAAGACTAGGACAGACAAGATCCCAGTCTTGAGTATAGACAAGAGTATGACATACAAGACTATGATGGACAAGACTAGGAAAAAAAAGACTAGGTCTTACAAGACTAGAACAGACAAGACTAGCACAGACAAGACTAGGCAGACAAGGCAAGGATAGACAAGACTGGGACTTACAAGACTAGGATCAGTGTTGGGCATAATTCAATTAATTTTTTAGAATCAAACAATTAAAATTTTAATTGCAATTAAATCAATTGCAATTCATTTAATTGAATTAACTGTTTAATTGTGAGATGCAATTGAAATCAATTACAATTAAATCCATTAATTGTGGTTTACAATTAATTTAATTTCAATTAAAATTTTAATTGTTAGTTACAATTAACTTAATCATTATTATTACAATTAACAATTAATACTATTTGATGAATGTAAAAACTTTTCCCTCTGTCACCGTGTATCCCTCCCTTGTAACCGTGCTTTCCCGCATTGTGCCAAATAAAATAATTTCCAATATTGTAAATAATCTAAATAGTTGGGAAAGATGGTCCGTTCTGGACCCTTCACCTCCACTTCCGGCCCCCCACCTCGCTCCCACTTGCGGTTATCACCCCACTTCCGGTTCGCACTCACACTTCCGGTTCCCACTTACACTTCCGGCTCCCACCCCACTTCCAGAACCGGAAGTGAGAACCGGAACTGTGTAAATTTTTGCAACAGGAAATGGGGGGGTGCGAACCGGAAGTGGTGAAAATTTTGGAACCGGAAGTGGAGGTGGGAACCGGAAGTGGGTGGGAAACAGAAGTTGGGGTGGAAACCGGAAATGGGTGGGAACCGGAAGTGGGGGGCGAGGGTAAGGGACCGGAAGTGGCCTATTTCCTTACCTCCGGTTCCCACCTCCACTTCCGGTTCCAAAAATTTCCCTACTTCCGGTTTCCACTTTTGGTTTGTGAACCGGAAATGGGGTGGGTACCGGAAGTGTGAGTGGAAACCGGAAGTGTGAGTGGGAACCGGAAGTGTGAGTGGGAACCGGAGGTGGGGGTGGTAACCGGAAGTGGGGTAGGAACCGGAAGTGGGAGCGAGGTTGAGTGCCGGAAGTGGTGGTGGGGGGTCCCGAACGAACCATCTTTCCCAACTATTTAGATTATTTACAATATTGGAAATTATTTTATTTGGCACAAAGCGGGAAAGTACGGCTACAATGCGGGAAAGTGACTTTACCGCATTGTAGCCGGACTGCAACATAGTGAGTAAAATTCTAGTTTAGCTTGATGTATACACGATGTCAAAGCTAGCTTTACAATTCAGGAGGGCAAAAAATAATTTCCAATGTTGTAAATAATCCTAATAGTTGGGAAAGATGGTTCGTTCTGGACCCTCCACTTCCGGCCCCCAACCTCGCTCCCACTTCCGATTCCCACACCACTTCCGGTTCTCACCCCACTTCAGGTTCACACTTCCTGTTCCCACTCAAACTTCCGGTTCCCACTCAAACTTCCGGTTCCCGAACCGGAAGTGGGAGGGGCGGGAACCGGAAGCAGGGTGGGGACCGGAAGTTGAGGCCGAGGGTCTATTTGTTTCTTAAATAATAATTGTCGGCCAAAAAAATTATACAAATTTCGTGCGGAAACGATTTTACAGCGCTCCAGCTAATGCGGAACTCGCCCTTCGGGCTCGTTTCCCAAACGAGCTGTCGCGTTGTAAAATCAAACTTTCCACACTTTAATGTAAATAACTATTTCAGTTACGCATTATGGCAAGTGATACATTGGAGTATAATAAACATCTTCTAACCGACATTTATTAATTGTAATTGTAAAAGTGCATCAATCAATTAACAATTAATCAATTGTAATTGCAAAATTTTACAATTAATTAATTGTTAATTGTGATATATTACAATTACAATTAATTATTTTAATTGTTAGTTGCAATTAAATCTCGCAATTTAATTGTTAATTGTTTTCACAATTAATTTTTGCCCAACTATGACTAGGATATACAAGATGACTAGAATAGACAAGACTAAGACAGACAAGACTAGGGCTGACAAGGCAAGGACAGACAAAACTGGGACATACAAGACTAGGACATACAAGACTAGAACACACAAGACTAGGACACATATGATTAGGACAAATAAGTCTAGGACATACAGGACTAGGACAGACGAGAATAGACAGACAAAACTAGATAGACACATGACTAGACTTATAAATTATCTTTTCGTTTTCGTTCAATTTTGACATAAAACAAAAGAATTTTGCAAAGTGTGTTCACTTAAATCAACTTTGCTTCGAAAGAGATTTTGGTTTTTGTAAATTTGGCAGTATTTGCAAATTATTTTGACATTTTCGTCCAATTTTGACATAAAACAAAAGAATTTCGTAATGTTTGTCCACTCAAATCAACAAAAAACAAAATTTCATTCGAATAAAGATTTTGGTTTTTCAAAATTTGGCAATATTTGGAAATTATTTTTACTTATTTTATTATTTTATTTATGTACTTATATAATTAGTTTTCGTCCAATTTTGACACAAAACAAAAGCCACAACATTTTTTGCAAGGTTTGTCCATTCAAATCCACAAAAAAACAAATTTTGCTTCGAATAGAGATTTTGGTTTTTTTAAAATTTGGTATTATTTGAAAATTATTGTAAATAATACAAAGTAATAAATGTATTCCGCACGGGCTATAATGTAATGTTCAGAATATTGAGTACACAATCACATCAGTTCATAAAAGTAATTCGCAGAAAAGGGTTATACGGTATTATTTTAGATTAGTTTTGTTATTAAATTTGATAAAAATGAGTAAAAGGCAGAATAATAATGAAGGATAAGATCCAATCTATTGTTATGTGTACATGTATGAAAAAAATGCAATATCTATTTCTAAAGGGAACCAGACCGTACGGGGGGTCATCCACTCGCCGAAATGTTGCATATGTATTCGCAATTATCCTGTTTTTTAGGTAATTCGAGGCACTCGAAGAAATTACTAGAGTAATGCGTAATTATGTCACGTAATTACTCGAATTCTTTGATAATGCGAAGTACTCGTAGAAATCACAAGCGCAATGCGTAATAATGTCAGATAATATTTGAAATTCTTAGGTACTGCAAAGTAATGTCACGTAAAGGAGGGGAATTTGAAATAATTTCTTCTAATGCCCTGAACGTTAAGCTACGTACACACGTTATAGAAAACTAGCTTATAGTTCTGCTATAGTTTGACTATAACTGTGTGATCGTTTCTTATAGTCCAAAACTATTCGTATAGAGTTGAACTATAAGAAGCTATAGTCACACAGCTATAGTCAAACTATAGCAGGACTATAAGCTTGTTCTCTATACCGTGTGTTGTTACTATCTATAAAGATAAAAGTGCTAGTAATAAGACATCACGTTCGTCACATCGTCATTAAATAACAAGGGTGTTGAATTTTCATACATTTCTTAAAATCGGATTGAAATTCAACAAAATTAGCAAACTCTAAAGTGCTTTTTCACATGTTTGTATTGACGCTCTATAACCAGTTTTTCAAATTGTCTCAGCTGGAAGATCCTGAACCCAGAAGCTCTACAGGGCCATAAAAAATGAATACATTTTCTATAATTGCAATATCTTCTTCTTTAGGCCATATGAAGTCATCTAGTCTAGATTTATTTTTTAAAATAATAATATTTATAATATTTTTCTTATTCTAATTTTGTCTCAAATTATACAAGTCTATTGCAAAGTCTATTGCGTTTTCTAATTCATTGTTACTTTTATTCGTGTAAGTGTCTTTGCCTTCAGAAGTATAAATTTCTTCTGGATTAATTATATTATTAATATAATATTATTAATATAATTAATATAATATTATTAATATAATTAATATATATTATTAATATAATTCTGCTCTTTATTTTCTTTTAGAAACCTAAACTAACCTAACCTAATTCCTTTTACGCGATGAATTCTATCTAATGATAGTCAGTGCCAAATTTAGTTAAAATTGCCCAAAGTTCTGTATAGGTTGTATAAGTTCATATTTGCCATCAAAGTTTCATAAGTCAATCGTCCAGCAGTAATGAAATGGTGCAAAGTAGAGAAGAACATGGCACAAGTTTCTCGTTGCAAATCCCATCCCGTGGGGCAGATCCCTGTCGCTGTCCCATCTCATCACATTTTCGTCCCACTGTCCCATAAACTATATAATATATTTTTTGCGACAGGATTACCATTGTCTTTAAGAGCTTACTCGGGATCTTATCTCAGAGCTTCCACAGCAAGAGTTTAGTAGAAGCTCACTGTCCTACTGCGGGGCGGCGCATGACGACGCACATGAAGAGCTCAAGCAGGTGTAGTGAGGACGTAATATGAACGTAATTCAGGGAACGCAAGAGTAATTCAAGGAATCCAAGAGTACTTTGTGTAATGTAGTGTAATACTTGCGTACGGCTAACGAATGCAAATTAATCTGCAGTAATGCATTTAAATATTATCATTTATTGCAAGAGTGGATGACCCTTCAAGACCATATTAATTAGCATAGCATTTTACATTGTCTACCTTTTAGTGATGTATGACGGGACTTCGAACGATTGAACGGTCTCATGCAAATAGGAATTATGCGGCCCATGAGGAATTTCCAGTATGACATGGTAGTGAAACTGTTAAATCCATCTGTGCAGAAATTGAATTTCAGAAAACTGTTAGCTGTTGAATACTAGTAACGTATTATAACACATAGAATTACCAGCATCACATACTTCCGGAGTATCCGTAATAATTAACAATAAAACTAAAGTGAAATAATGTATCCCAAATTTGATTCAAAGAGCTAGGAGAGCCTTGTTCAGATGAATATACAGACAAAAATGTTTGCAACTGATAGTTTGACTTATTGTTAAGTTGAAATGAGGAACCTCAATGAAGTGGAAGCTGTTCGTGTTATAACATTAATTGGAAATGGTGAAAACCTTGGACAAATTTTAAGAAACTTCAACATAGCCTATCTGTTACTCGGCAATTGTGGAACAGGTACTTGGATACAGGTCAATATACCAGGCGCGGTGGGTAAGGTCGCAAAATAAAAACAACTCAAAATCAAGACCAATTTTTGCTGATTTCAAGTCTTCGCAATAGCGTTTCTACGGAGAAAGAGCACTTCATTTCACTAAGGATGACGCATGGGGTCACTGTATCAGACCAGACAATTAATACGTTGAAGGAATCAAATTTGAGGACAAGACGACCCGTCCGAAACCCTTCTTTGACACGACGCCACAGAATAGCAAGGATGAATTTTGCTCGTGAACATGTCGCATGGCAACATCGGCTATGGAAGTCTGTGCTCTTTACGGATAAAACCGAACCGACCTTGTTGAAATTCCAGGAAATCTTAATGCTAATTTCTATGTTGTCATTGTGTTAGGAGAACATGTTGCCCTTGTGGCATATGGAATAGGTCCAAATTTTTTGTTAATGCAGGGTAAAACAAGACCACATACGGCGCGAATCACTTTAGACTTCCTACAAGAACTGGAAATTCAAACAATGTGGCCTGCGTTATGTCCTGATTTAAAACCCATAAAGCATGTTTGGGATATGTGCGACAGACGTGTTCGTGGTGCTCCGCATCTTCCTTAGACCATCTAGCAGCTAACGGCGGCTCTTATTGAAGAAAGGGACGCTATATCGCATGCCAAGTAAAATAATTAAATAGAGCGTCATCACCCTAACTACATGTCGGGCGCTGTTTTATATCCAGACTAACAATTGCTCGTCAATTTTCTTTCATTTTCCTTCAATTTCTAATCAAAGAAGAACCTCTCTACTTCCATTCCCCTAAGAAAGTCCATGCAAATTTGGTTAGTTTAGGGTTATAATCGAGAAAATCATAAATTTAAAATGCTCATTTTCATCTCTAGATGTGAAAATATTTTCATCTCTAGAATGAAAAACTGTCACTTTCATGTAAGGTAAGCCGCGGAAAAAATGCCGTTTTCACTTGTATCAGTAGAAAAAAAATATTATTTTCTCGATTAAAAGACTAAACTAACCAAATTTTCATGGACTTTCCTATTAATTACTTCAGTTTCAATAATAATATTTTATGTACACACCTAAAACGAGTCTGAAACTATTTAAAAAAACCGAAATAAAATTAAATTAAAATGTTTCGTTTTTATACGGGCACACACATTTGACTTGAAAAGTAACACCTTCTATGAGAATGCAACAATATGCTGCCATGGAAACGACCAAACCAACAATTAAATTTGTATTGACAGATCGCTTCGAATTTGATTTATTTAAGTCGAATTATGGATTCTGCAACCGAAATAAGTGAACTAGGCACACCGCCGGGCATAAATTTCACATGGACAAAGGTATGAATTTGTATATAAAAAATTCGTTGATTGGAGAAATGACAACCAGATTAGCTCACATTCGGAAAAGGTTTTTCTGGCTTTTATTGGAAAAAGATCGAAGGATTTACGTATTCTACGTTACGCAATACCATTAACATCAAGCATAATGTGGATATTTCGAAATACACTAAACTCAAAAGCATATTTAAAGCGAAACTCGACGGGGTTCCAAAGCAAAAAAAACAATGTATTAACATCACAACAAATTCAAACATTTATCCATGAAGCACCTGACGATAAATTCTTGTTTACCAAGATATTTTTTTTTTAATTTTACATTTAATGTTTCTCTATGTGGAAGTACATTTTATTCATTATAGGTAGCATTAATTTTTGGCATTGCCGGCGCGTGTCGTTCCCTTAAGTTACGAGATTTAGAAGTAAAGAATATTCAGAATATGGAAGAAGCCTTACTTGTGACCATTCCTAACACAATAACCCACACGCCCTGTTCTTTCACAATTGTTTGTACTTAACAATTGTGAAACTACAATATTAGTAAGAATTATATTAATATTTGCCCGTCGGGAATAAACAATACAACACCCCAATTCTTTCTGAATTATCAAAATGGCAGATGCACGAGACAAGTAATAGGAATCAATAAATTTGGAAATGTTCCAAAGCAAATTGCCACATTTCTTAATTTGTAGGATCCTCAATTATATACGGGCCATTCGTTAAGAATGTTACTGTTCTAGCGGATACTGGAGCCAATCTTACAGACAGTAGAACAACATGGAGGTTGGAAGTCGGGCGCAGTTGCAGAGCAATACTAGGTGGGCCATTGAAAACGAAACACAGGGATTTTCGGATAGTTAAAGATTAATTTTCAAAAAACACTCGGACACGTAACTTTGTTTGTGAGAGGGGCACCTTTTACAACAAAATTTGTAGCCAAAGTGATTTGGCTACAAAACTATAATTTTAGATGGCACGGTGGGGTAAATGATACCTCATTTGAAAGCCCTTTTGCCCTGAATACTAAACGGTTAACATTTTCCGTATTTATCGATTTGTTGTCGAGATTATTTAATTTCAAATGAACGCGTCCTTAGGAAGTCCAATTGTTCAATCTGTCTTTACAAAAACTGCAGTGAAGGAAAAAAACACAATTCAAAGTCAGAAAAGATTTTTATTAGTTTAACAAATGCTCAGATTGTGCAGCAAATTCCATACAAAAATATAAATTCCGCTCGAAACGTTACATTTACGTCTTACATTTTGGATAATCTGTGGTGTAATTTCACGGCATTCTTCAATAATGCATCGAAGTAACTCTTCCAGCGACTTGTTTTTTTTTTTGCATAAATTCTACTCTTTAGATTATCCGCAAGAAAACGTCCAGAGGTCTTAAATCAGGTGACCGAGCCGACCATTCCATAGCACCTCTTCGTCCATTCCATTGTCCCGGGAAAACTCTGTCCAGAAACTCCCGAAAAGCCTGCGTATAATGTGGTGGCGCTCCATCTTGTCGAAACGTCAAATGGTCTCCTAATTAACGATCGATATTTTCTTTCAACGACATAAACTAAAAACGCGTTCATAACTTGAAATTAAATAATCTCGAAAACAAATCGATAGATTTAGAAAATGTTAGCAGTACTTTATTAACATTTACAGATAATTGTTATAAATATTCAGGGCTAAACGGGCTTTCAAATGAGGTATAACTTACCCCACCGTGCCATTTAAAATTTTGAGGGTTGTGGTCCCAGCGCGAATGGGTTAAGTGATTTGGCTAAAAATTTTCTTGTAAAAGTTGTCCCCCTCACAAACAAAATTGACGTGTCCGAGCGTTTTTTGAGGAACCATCTTTAACTATCCGAAAATCACTCTGATTCGTTTTCAGTGGTCCACTTTGTATATTGAAGATTAAATAAATAATAAAATAAAACGAGCACAGAAAATGTTCTAATCTATTGAAAATGCATCAGCTGCAAATATACCTGAATCTTCAATTGGCTTTGATGACCAAACACTTGACTTCGACAACATACCATCAACTCTGCCTGTAGCAAGCAACCACTTTTGCAACTGAAAACTTACCTTCAACAAGTACCACACAAGTCAGCACTGTAAATTGCAATACTGTCAATAATTATTATAATAGTTGTATTTTCCACGTTTGTAGTAAAAATAAATGATCTAATATAATATTATATAAATTACAATATCGTAGAAAATTGCTATTTTCACATAATATCACTAGAAAAAATTGCATTTACTACTCGAGATGAAAGCGTTTTTTGATTCGGTGTAATTGCTAACTCGCTAGCGCTCGTGAGCAAACTCTCACCTAACCAAAAAAAAACGGAACTTTCATCCCTGCTTGTAAAATATACTATTTTATATCCCTAACTGATGATGGTTTCCCCAATACAAACTGTCATCACCTATTCCATCCCTTTTAGGTTTTTTTTTTCGAAAAAAGGTATCCTAGGTCCTTTCTCAGGATACAATCGTTCAAATACCCAACTTTTTATAAAGCAAGGCCTCGAAAATTACACCCGCTACGCAACACAGTTGCATATCTTAGGATACCCGCTCAAAATGTGTCAATTTTTTTTTATTGTTCATACATTAAAAGTATTATCTGGCGCACGAATTTTAGTATGGGAAATGCCACTTTTGGTTGTATTTACACCAAATAACTTGGGTAACGCACGCAAATATTCAATATCGCTAGGTTACAAAAAAAAAACAATTAAATAAATAAAATAAACACAATCAAGACGTCAATATTAAAAAAGTGACGTGAAAGTGACACGTGAACAAGTGAAATTTTTTTCATTACAAAATAAAAATCAAAGAAAACGTTTTAAAATAACTGAGGAGAGTTCTTATGACGAGTTCACACCACCGGAGACAATTGAAAAAGCAAATTCTTCATTTTTGATTCTATTTTTGTTGGATGGCACCTGGATCCCAATCTTGTAAGATACATCCTTTCGCATGAGTAATAAAAAATATTGTTTGTAACACGGGCGGTATTGTGAATTGCCCTCTCGAGCGAGTGAGTGCCACTTCGTTCGTACGCCCAATTTCGCTCTCGCGTGATGTCAATATCACGGAGAGTGAAATTGGGAAAAAACTTGAAAACTCACCGCCCTAGTTACAAAATATACCATTTTTGCTCTTCTATCAACTTGCAACAACTTGATGTAAACCTGCGCATCCACCATCATGCATCCATCCGGCGCATCCACCATCAGGATCCACGATCCTCACCTAATCTCCTAAAAATTTGCCTTGAAAATTTTGAAAATGTAGCCGGTTTTAGCTTCACCAACTTTGCTTCACAAGAATTTGTATGGTAACTTAGGAAGGACCTAAATCATTCTCTATTGACCCCCTTGAGAGATGATATTGCAAAAAACCGGCCAAGTGCGAGTTGTGACTCGCGAACCGAGGGTTCCGTACAAACTTGTAAGTAAGGTAAGAAAGAGAAGAAGTAAGGTATTTTTTTTGTGGAGGACGTAGCAACCCTCCTGAAATCACGACCATCTTAGTACCGCTGCAAGCATAACCTCAAGATGTCGCTGTCGTACGATGGAATTCTACCCTATATTTTATTACCATACATCCCCCATTCACTATGAGTGTTTAGGGCTTCTGGAACTTCACTATTTGTTTTTACTGCTCAATTTTGCCTGTATACCTATATACCCTGTATAAAGGTATACAGGGTATTTTTTTTAAATACCGCGAATATTTTTAAACTTATAAAAAGAAAACTTTATTTTAGTATTACACTTATTTTCTAACTTATATTAAGATCCACTAATTTCTAGATCTAATATAAACTAATATATTAACTATTTCTAGATCTATTTCGATACTCTTAACATTCAGTTGTTCAATTGACTGCTTTTGGGCAATTGACTACCAAAAAATATAGGGCATACGTGATTTAAGTATATGTAGATTATAAAGAAAAATTAGAAGAAATATAATATATACAGGATGTTACGGAACTTGAGTATGTCGCATGTCGGTTATAAACAAGCAAAATTTAGACATAATATATACCCTGTATATATTATGTATATAGAGCGTACGTGATGAAATGCATAACGAATATAAACAAAGAAAATTCAGAATAAACAGCTTGGTGCCAACATACTTTTTAAGTATGTTGGCTGTTACTTTTTAAGTAGGATCACTTTGTTGTCCGTCTGTTTGTCTGTCTGTCAAGACCATTTTCTCAGGAACGCGTAGAGGCAACAAGTTGAAATTTGTATGAATTACTCGGGCCTGCGGTCTCTTTCAGCTGTGAAAAAATCAAACTTGTAAGTCAACGCGATCAAAAGATATGAAGATATAAGGGTTCCGTTTTCGGTACGGAACCCTAAAAACGATGAAATACGTATTTTTTTATTTCTTACCAAAAGTCTAAATATATTTTTTTATATCCCTAACTTGAGAAATGATGGGTTCCCGTACAAACTTTCATCCCTTTTAGGTTTTTTTTTTAATAAGGTACCCTATGTCCTTTCTTAGGATGCAATCGTTTAAATACCCAACTTTTTATAAAAAAAGGCCTCGAAAACTACACCCGCTACGCAACATAGTTTTATATCTTTTTTTTAATTAACAATCGTGAGGCTGGTTGGCAGCAGCTCGCCATTCTTCCGGTCTCTCCGCCTTCCTCTTCAGTTCACAGTTTGAGCCACAACTCATATCTTCCAGTATTTGACTTATGTACTCCAGTCTGGGTCTTCCTCTATAATTGTTACTGTCTACTGTTGTTCAATTATAAGCTTCAGGAGTCCATTGTGCAGTTTGTCACCCACAAGGTGATCCCGTCTTCTTTTTAAATATTTAAGGAAGCATCTTCTCTATCCCGCTCTTTTAAAGACTTCCTCATTTGTGATCATTTCTTTCCAGCTGATTTTCATAATCCTTCTATATCACCAGGTTTCAAATGCTAGTCTTTTCCTCTCTCTCTTATTGTCCAAGATTCGCTGCCATATAGCGCGACGCTCCATACATAGGTTTTCAACATTTGTTTTCTCACATCAAGACTTATGTTCTTTGCAGTAAATAGGTTATTCTTTTTATAGAAAGCGTTCTTGGCTTGGGCAATCAAACTTAATATCCCTCTGCTGCTTCTTCCATCATTCTCCCATCCAGTTATTTTACTTCCCAGATAATTAAACTCATTTACTTCTTATATCATTTCATTTCTTAACTCTATTGCTGTCTGGTTTTCGCCATTTCTTCTGCAGACCAAAATTTTTGTTTTGTTTGTATCCATTCTTATATTAAATTCATCCTGCATTATTTTACCATCCTGCTCAGTATCTCTTCTTCATTTTCTACAATTAGCGCTATGTCATCAGCAAACCTGATCATGTCAACTTTACCTGCATGAATATTCACTCCAGTGACAAATTCTTCTCTTACTCGGTCGTTCGCCTTTGTTTACATATATATATATATATATATATATATATATATATATATATATATATATATATATGTATATATATATATATATTTTGAATAGGTATTTCCCTAAACCGAAATTGATCACCAGATAGGTTTTCATCAATTTGTTTTTCTATTCTCTTCATAATAATTCTGGTGACTATTTTTGATACATGACACACCAGACTCAATGTTCTGTATTGTTTACATGATCTTGCATTTGATTTTTTAGGTATAGGTACTATTATGCATTTTACAAAGTCTTTAGGCAATTCTCCAGTCTTGTAAATATTACATACTAAGTTGTACAGTTCTTTTTTTAACTGATTTTTTTAATAGTTCTCCCGGTATGTTATCCACTCCAGGCGCCTTCTTTCCTTTGAGGTCCTGCAATGCCTTGTCAAACTCTTCTTCCAGGATAGTTGCCCCTATGTCATCTTCTGTTATTTCATCTTCTTTCTCCATGGGCAAGTTAACACCATTTCCACTGTACAGTTGTTCCAAATATTCTTTTTTATTGTCATTTCGTCATCATATATTAACTTCCCATCTTTATCCTCAATGCTCATTGTTTTTGGCTTTCCTGTTTCAAAGAGCCTCTTAATATCGCCATACTCCATCTTTTGATACCCGCTCAAAATATGTTAATATTATTTTTTTGGAATATCGTTAAGTTCTTAACAGACCTTGTTGACCCAAAACCCAAAACGACTGTTCCTAACATCTATTATATAACCAGGCTATTTTGATTACTAGACCCAAGGATATATTGGCAATAGTTTCATGACGATACAGTGTATATTACATGATTGTAACATGAAAAATGATATATTATTAGAAATTAGTATTCTGATTCTAAAATTCTAACTCTAATCCAACACAAAATTTTATTGAAAAATTTTGTGTTTCATTCGAAAGCTAATTTCGAAAATTGCTTTTTGAGTAATTTTCAATGCAATTGAAACCTTGGATAGTGAGTATTTTGAAAGACTAGCAAAAAAGAAAACTGTTGAAAAAGAAAGTGATAAGACGAAGAAAATGATTACGGTGGAAGTTAAGAAGGAAATCATTGAGAAGCACGCTCGAGGTATACGAGTGGTCGAGATCGCAAGATTTTCGCAAGAAAAAGAATTGAGGGGACTAGATGTGACAAAAGAAGTCACGCGACTATCAAAGCAACGGCCACGTGTTCTGGAAGATGTAGAAAAGTTACTTCTTGTGTGGATAAACGAGAAACAACTAGCAGGTGATACTGTGACGGAAAACTGTATCTGCGAGAAGGCAAAGATTTTGTACGCCAACCTCTTAACTAAACTGCCAGATACGTCGATAAGATAAGAAGAATGCTTCAAAACGAATAGGGGCTGGATTGAGAACTTTAAGAAGAGAAGCGGTATCTATAGTGTTTTGCGTCACGGAGAAGCTGCGAGTTCCGACTTTAAGGCAGCTGAGGCGTTCGTCACCGAATTTCCGAAACTCATGATTTCCGAGGGTTACCTACCACAGCAAGTTTTGAACTGTAACGAGACAGGGCTTTTTTGGAAAAACATGCCAAAGAGAACTTACATATAGAAGAGTCTATATCAATGTCTGGTCACAAGTCCATGAAAGACCGTCTAACCCTCTTGTTTTATGCTAATGCAAGCGGGGATTTTAAAATTAAGCCCTTGCTGGTGTATCATTCCGAGAATCCTGCAAGAAATGCAAGGTACAGAAGAGTCAGTTAAACGTTATGTGGAGGTCCAACAGCATAGCTTGGGTCACTCGTATCTTGTTCGTTGAGTGGATAACCTTTTAGATAATAATCTGCCACTCAAAGTTTTGCTAATTATGGACAATGCCCTTGCTCATCCTCCAGGTCTCGTGGATGACTTACTGGAGGAATTCGAGTTCATTAAGGTGAAGTTCCTTTCTCCCAATTCCACTCCACTACTTCGGCCCATGGATTACTAAGTAATTTCGAAATTTTAAAAGCTTTACACCAGACCATTATTTCAGCGATGTTTTGAGGTAACTGAAGGGACAAATCTTACCCTCCGAGAATTCTGGAAAAATCAGTTCCACATCGTGAACTATCTCAAGATCTTCGATCTTTGGAATTTGGAATGCGGTCACCAGGAGAACGCTGAATTCTGCTTGCAGAAAATGTGGCCTAACTGCATTCTAGGAGCTAACTGTGAGGGGTAAACTCAAGAGAAACTGCCAGTTCTCGTGAAATTGTCTCCTTGGGGAAGAACATAGAACTGGAAGTGAATGAGGATGAAATTCAAGATCTGGTGCAGGAACATGGCCAGGAGCTGACCACCGACGAGCTAATGGATCTGCATAGCAAGCAAGAGCAAAATTTTGTGAAGGAGATCTCGTCTGAGGAAGACGAGAAAAAGTAGGAGGAATCACCATGGGCGTAGCTAGGTGGGGGCTAGGGTGGGCAATGCCCACCCTAGAAACTTCTTTGCCCACCCAAGCAAAATCGATAGTATGGAAGAATTACTTACTGTTTAATCGATTTTGTATTTTAGATCCAATACCAATCCTCGTATAATTAATTTATCCAAAATCTATATTATCAAAATCGTCTCTCGTCTCTGTCACAGTTTGCAAGTAGGTATGCTAGACTTACCACCAGTGTTGGCAACCTAATTATCGTACATTTCCAAATAATTAACAAGAAAACGATATTTCTTAGAAGAAAATATGAAATTCATGATATCGTTAACAGATATTGCACTGAACACGAAATTTTATTAAATTTCTTCATTTAGTGTTTATTCGCACAGTCATATATTTTATATATGTACTATACACAGCGCGAAGTGGCCATATTTAGAAAAAAATACAAACGTAGCTGGTTATTTTATATTTATTTCATATAAATATGTGTTGCCAAATACAGTATAATCTTGATACTCCGGCGGTTGGTTACATGTGTTAACACGTGTCTTTTGTTTACACTGCTCCACGGATATAAACCTCTTGTACAGATAAATCGAAGTCAAAGACTACACCATCCAGTGTTCTTGGAAAAAGGTCGGGCCAACAAACCCTGATTTTAACTCTGACCAAGCTAACTCCACTCTATAATTGTCTTAATATCTGTTCTAAGTTTGTTCATTTTTTTTATGTGCACGTTTACCTATATAGATACATATTTTATTCTTTCTTAAATACAATTGTACATAAAATATATAAAATGGTTATAGTTTTGTTTTAATCCTGATTATCCGGAATTGTTTGATAATCCGGAGGTTGTTCGGTCCCATATGTGTCGGATTATCATGATTATACTGTAGGGGTACTGCGCGAGGTTTATATCCGGCGCGGGGCAGCGTAAAGAAAAGACACGTGTTTCTCAAGAGCGCCGGATTGCTGAACGTGTCGGATTAACCAACCGCCGTATTATCAAGATTATACTGTATTTGGCAACACATATTTATATGAAATAAAAATAACCAGCTACGTTTGTATTCTTTTCTTTTTTAATGTGGCCATTCTTTCAACATAACAAAATATAATAATTTTTTCAACAATCGATATTCACAAATTTAAAAAATCGTATTTGTAAAAAATCATTTTGTTTAATAAAAAAGATAGTTTTTTCTTTATTTAATAAAAGATAATATTTGAAATGCTATCGAACATCATACACGATGTACAAAACTATCGTGCGGTTGGTAACGCGGAGGTTTGCCACGCGAGTTTGCACCTTTATTGTAAATTTGTAAAAAACGGTTACAACAATTGGAAGAAACTTGGTAAGGGGTAAAAAAAAACACGCAGAGTCTTCGCTTCATGTTGAAAGTGCAGAAAAATATGTATCCTACAAACAATATCTACAAACTGGAGATGTGCATCAACAAGTTTTAAAGCAACAGGAGCAAAATGTTATTCAAAATAGAGAATACTCATTGAAACTAATTGATACAATATATTTAATATACAATATATCCTTGTCCGTCAAGGTTTTAGAGAACATCAACAGGACACATCATCTAAAAATAGTAGTATTTTTTTCGAAATAGCTCAACTTTTCTCGAAATATGGCAAAAACTTTTCCGCACACTTTGAAAAACATTTTAATTATTGCAGTCCAGATATTCAGAATGAAATTGTTGAAATAATGGCATGCCTAGCTAGAGAGGCAATTGTTAAAGAAGTGAAAGCATGTGGATTTTTTTCCATGAGTGTCGATGAAGCAAGGTACTATAAAGAAGAGTCTAATAATCTTCTATCTCTTAAGTCTGATAATCATTCGATACGTAAAGCAATTAACAGAGAAAGAAAGATTTATCGATTTCATCGATTGCTTAATGTCTAGGGACGCTCAGGATTGACAACGCTTATTTCGGAAGCACTGAACAAAAACCAACTTTGCGATTTCCCAATTCTTGCACAATCTTAAGCAGGCTGCACACATTGGCCATGTGATATGGCATGCGTCACATGGCCAATGTGTGGATGAAGAAGTTGGCGCTTATGAATGGGCTTGGCACATTCATTGGCGGCTGGCCATAGGGTTGTCGGTTTTCTGTCCCGCTTCAAAGGAATTGGCGCATGCTCCCACATGACAAGTTCTCCCTCCACACATTGGCCATATATTTATTAAGCAACCGCTAGTTCAAGATCAAGATCACCAGACATGTTACAATTGGCTCTACAACTTGTGAACTGAGAAGTTGGCACTTGTGAGCCGATATGTAGACGCCCACTTGTGGTGTGTTAAAGAACAGCAAATGTTGGAACACACATTGGCCTGACCGTGTGAGCCAATGTGTGGAGCCGTCTTTATACGGTGCCAATGTTCCCTTTAATTTTTTCACTGACTGCGCGACACAAAAGTATAATTGTGCAAAAATCTGCTAAAGCTTTTGAAAGTGCAAAAAATGAGCTGCAGCACTTCGATTTCCTTCGGGTAACCAAAAAAAAAGCACGAAAAAATAAAAAAAAAAATATTCAAAATGGAAAAGAACGGAAAGAGCTAGCGGGATATAATATAATTGCATATCTGTAATCAGCAGCAAAAATGCTTTCAGAAACGTTTTTAAATTTTGCTGTAACTCAAAAGATAACGATTTTGACTAAATTGATTTTGTCGCATTTCGTCGTTTCCGCAGTCTAGACTCAGTGTCGATGGTAGTGGTCAGCGTGAAATCAGTCGGAAATGCGAGATGGTGTACAGCGAAAAAATATATAAAACTTGTTTATTTGTAACTTAAGAGCGAAATAAACTGGAAAACCGTTTTCATCACTTCGATTTCCCTCGGGTAGCCACAAAAAATCGAGAAATAGGTGTGTTGTGGTGTGCGCAGGCGATGATTTGTCGACACCCGTTCTCTAAGAAAGTATACGAGGACTAAGTCCTCGCACACACTGTGTCAACATAAAGCAAACCAAGCAAACGTTCGATGACGTAGTTGATGTAAACAAAAGAGATTTCCTTTGACGTATAAATGTTCGATTTCAAAAATTTGTTGGAACCTCTAAATGTTTTTGCCAAGATGAGCCCATTGCGCGCGGAATACAAAAACGGCTGCGTAACTTTCGAAAAATTAGTGCGCACCCGCACAGCTTAGAGGCGGTGCCAGTGTTATATCAAGGAAAAATAGGGGCCTACTAGCAATTATAACAGAAATCCACCCTCACACTATATAAAACTTTAACGCCAAACTTGATCGAAATTCATTTTTTCATTTAATCCAAATTCTAATTCCTTTTTAATTTGTAATATTAATACAGATTTAGCTATTATACTGTTAATTTTACTATGGAGTTAAGACTCCACGTGGTAAAAAAGAGATCGAAGGAACTGTTACTATTTATTACTAGGCGTCATTAATGATCTCTCATTAAATGACTCGTTGGTTGAGCTGGAAATAGTATAGAATCTTGATCATTTGGTTGGTTCAGCGGGAAATAGTATAGAATCTTGACCATTTGGTAGTTGTACAATATAAATATTTGAAAATTTTCTCCTTCATTAAAAAAAATCTCGTGTCAAGTCTATCGTCCGTTAAGATACCAAAACATTAATTTATATGTTAAAATCAACGATCTATGCAGAACTGATAGAATTTTTGATATATCTCTTACAATTTTCAAGCAGTAGCTAATTTATTTTTATCAGTTCCTCTTTGATTTTGTGGGTCTGCTGCCACCAATTGATAAAATATTTTGCAAAACTGACACAGTGATTTCATCTTCTGATTCTTTCTTTACAAATGTGTACAATGTTATTGTTCCATCTGGAGTGGAACCTATTAAGACGATTTTTTTAGTGAATCCAGATACGTCAGTCAGATATTCTCATCAAAACCGATCACGAAAATTTCAAAATATTCAAAAATTGTATAAAAATGTATTAACGCTTGAAGAATTTCAATGAATTTTTTACTGAATATGGGTGTCCGTAGGAAGTACTCCCTGACAACATTTTAATGCTCCATCTTCGCCGGGGACGCTGTGGAGAATAATTTTTCCTTCAAAGATTTTCTGCAAATATCTCGTCAATGCTTTAAAAAAAATGAGACTTGAACCAGCATATGTAGGACGTTTGTACGTACAAAAAGTATTCATTGGAAATTTTGTCAAAATCTTTCGGTTTTGTCACAAAAGTGAATGAAAAAGCGATTTTTTTCAATGGGTACGTCCCAAATGTGTACAATGTTATTGTTCCATCTGGAGTGGAACCTATTAAGACGATTTTTTAGTGAATCCAGATACGTCAGTCATATATTCTCATCAAAACCGATCACGAAAATTTCAAAATATTCAAAAATTGTATAAAAATACATCTTTGAATTTGGTTCACGCTTCATTCACGTTCCGCAAATCGAACTTGATTTGTGCGAAGATAATCAATTTATACACATTTATGAGGGAAGGACGGAGTAACTCACTTGTGTTATCGAAACAGCTAGCGGCCGAATCATGAAATTTATCAAAATTATCGATGAACGTCTGATTTATCAATGTCTTTTCCCGATCAGAATTTTGGAAAATTTTCCCTCAACAAACCGCAGCTGGCGAAGAAGCGCAATTTATAATTGCAGAAAAGCGTTTAAATTTGCGAATTGCCGTAGTAACAGTTGCTAAAGTTGAAAGACGGATAAAATATGACGCGCGAAAAATGGGCGACCATTCACAGGGCTCCGGGTGGCGCACCGTGCAAGCGAAACGTGCAAACCTGGTTTCAGAATAACGGCAAATTTCAGCGGAAGGGAACCGATTAAAAATTTCTAAAAAATTCGCAAGCACCTCCTAGATAGGATACAAAAAGCGAATTTCGTTTTTTGCAATAACTTTGCCAGTTGCGAACTTTTTGCAACTTTTAATAGCCTATGGCACGGTCCAGTCTGTCCAGTCTGTTACGATCTGCTATTGTAGGACAGGAAGTTGTGAAGTGTCATTTGTACTTTTGCAGATCTTGAATGCGGATTGACATCCTGTCGGTTTCCTTTTATCGGCTTTGGTGACCTTGTGCTTTCTGCGAATCGGCACATCGTAGGCAAGATACCGTCGACCTTCGTCGAATGGTGTAGAAGAAATTGCAAAATTCCACCTACTTCCGGTTCGGCAGCCGCAAACGTCCGGTCTTACAAAAACATCTACCGCACTGCCATTTTTGCAAAAAATCGCGCGACCTCTTCGAAAACCCCGAGAGAACGAACCTACGCAACCGGATCCGCAAACAGGATGGGTTTCCGTTCAGCGGTCGGCTCGCAATAGTACGTCAAATAAGCTCGTTTCGCTTTTTTTCTGTTTTTCGCAATTATCTCCAAATTTTCAGCGAAGATTAGAGATGACAGTTTTGTGCGGAAAAAATCGGCGCTCCCGATAGCATCACTTACGTCGCGATCGGTGCAAATCGACCGCTCGGCGGCCAAGAAAAAGAAATTTCGTTTTCGCGCCGCATACCCACCGCCTTCGGCGGCACCATACTATTTCAAAGATTTATGAATCGTCTGGAGCTTTCTAAACATTTTGACACTTTTGCCCGGCAAAATTTCTTTCGAAACTCACTCAAAACGTCCATTTTAATTCCCCAAACCCGATTTGACGTATTTTTCCCGCACCCTCCCAGATAGGCGTGCGATACTATTTTAGTAGGTATTTGTAATTAAACATTTTATTTGAATATTTTTTTTGTTGTGGAGCGATTCACTGGGGTTTACATTATTTATTATGAGTTATTTTAAGTAAAAAATGTATTTATAAAAAATTATTTTTATATTCTAGAGATCCACCGTTTCATCTATCAAGAAGAGGTTGGGGTGAATTTCCATTAAGAGTACAAATATTTTTTCATAGTCGCCAGAATAAGCCTGTAGATATAATTCACAATTTGAAACTAGATAGAACCTATACCGGTAGACAAACTCTGGGAAATGAGACAGTCGTTGATCTCACTGTTTACAGCGACAGATCTTCAGATAAAACAGAACCATTTGTTGAAGAATTCCCTTCCACAAGAATCAAAAAAGAATCCAATAACTATCAAAATTATGAGAATTTTAGTTTTACCCATATCAAAGAAGAGATTGATATTGAAAGCCATCCCATTCTGGAAGAAGATATTGAAGTTAAGGGTCTTGGTAACGCTTTGGTGGACCATACTTACTCGATAATGACTGATGGCTCTGATGATCTTCAATTATATAACCCACCAACTGAACAAACAATTATTACTAGTGATGGTAAATTAATGTACTTAAAGAAAAGGAAAAGGTTTCAAGAATCATTGCTTAAATGCAATTTTGAGAAGAGGATTAAATTGGAAAGTCCAGAGCAAATATTAATAGATTATAATAAATACAAAATAGATTTTCCTAGTCATAGATTTAGAAATATTTTACAAGCTCTGCCTTTTTTATTGAAACGATTAACATTAATTACTCCACTGGCTGATGATTTAGACTACAAGTGTACTTATCCATATGTCGCTAAAAATTTTGAGGTATATAGTTCGTGGCCTGTAGAAAAACGAATGAGCTCAGAGGTAAGCATACTCATATAAGTATATAAGTAATATAAGCATATAAGTGTATATTTTTTCTTTTATCCATTTCATTTAATTCTAGTGGTCCAGAGCGAAGACAATAAAAAGAATATTAGCAGCATCTAATTTAAAACGCAAGGAATTATGGACAACAAAAATGATCTTGGCTTATGCTAGAGCTCATGGTTACACGGACCTTACAAATTACAATATGTTCAAGCTGAAAACGTATGATGAATTCCTTCTTGGATTAGATGATAATCTGTCCACGAACATCACACCTAAATTAACAAAAATAGAAAATGACGTTAATATTACTGATTGTAATGATGATGAGCCTAGCATTAAAAAAACGGTTTTAACTCTAACAGATCCAAATATAAATGGTTCTTGCACATATGTTAAGCAAGCAGCTTTGGACGCAGGAGTTATTTTAAAACCAGAAGAGATTATTTCTGGAGTATTATATAATGCTTCCCAAAGAGTGATACTGGAAGCAGCCAAATGTTTAGCAGAAAATTTAATTAGGAATGCGAGAGCATTAATTGTATACAAAGATGATTTTGAGTAAGTATATTATTTAATTTTAAAGATAAGTTTTTTTTATATAAATGTACTCAATTATTTCTTCAGAAACAGGAAAAATATTGGTTAGTTGAAAAAGTTTGTGGCGTTTTTTGAGTGAAATAGAGAAACTTATAGATAAGTTAAAATCATTTTTTTCTATTTTACGTCTGTAATGGACTCGTAACAGCACCCATATGCGTGCGGTTATGAATCGCCGAGTGCGATACAATTTTCCTAATATGTATCGGCGATTTTTTTATTTAGAAATGGCATCTTCTCAATCGTATCGCTCGTCTCCGAGCATCGTGGCAATGGTATGACCTAGGGATCATATTTGTTGTACTTGTTGTCTCCGTTCTTCCCTATTTTCAGCAGCTTTTGTGCAATCGTGTACAGTTGCGCCTATGGCTTTGGATATTTGATCCACATAGCGCGATGGTGATCTTCCTCGGGGTCTCTTACCCTCTATCTTTCCTTGGACTATCAATCAAATCAAGAAATGCCATAAAAGGGCACTATATATAAAAAATACTAGGAGTATTAAAAACTCGTTCGTAAGGCGTTTTCAGCACTTGTCCATTAGAAAACTCCTCGCTACGCTCGTCGTTTTACAAATTTGAACGCGTGCTGTAATATTGAACTCGTCCTTTAATATACAACAGTTTCCTTATTTCTTCGGGCAGAACCAAATTCAAAAACGTAATCAAGTAGTTTGATTAGTAGATGCGTTCACCACTACACCACTGTGACCACTCAAATAAGGCTACATATGATTTATTTATCAATATCATGCCTGCTTCAATAGCCTATTACCTCCCGAGTGAGAGCACGTCGATGTTGTTTTTGTGACAAATACCCAAGAAAGCAAACGCAACAAAATGTTTGACCTTGTACAGAGATTATCGCTACAAATACCCAAGCAAGAAAATACAACAACAAAGTGATTGACCTTGTACCATGATTATCGCGGCAAATACCCAAGCAAACAAACAAAACAACTACACCAGACACCTCTCTCATCTCCCACAACAAAAACTTCAAAAAAACCATTTACGACCTCCAAGCCCTTACTGAAAAAGCGATATCATGGCTCAATCGTTGCAGATTCTCCGGGAATCCATCTAAATGTCAACTCCTCATTCCTAACCACAGAATCTCTCCCAGCTCTCCCCACATATACTTAGGCACCATCGACGTAACACCCACTCCTCAAATTAAATAGTTAGGAATGATCTTGGAGAACTAATGAAATTCACCAACGACGCGAAACAACGAAAGACAAAGACAATAGCAGAAGTAAATATTTCCGTGGCCTATAAAGGCCACTTTTGTACCCAGCTCTTTTGGTTCCATGGAAGAGGTACAGGGGAAATTGATGGTTAACACCGACGCGGATTAGGAATAATATTCAGCAAGGAAATAAACAAACACCTACTAAATGCCTTATACTATTTGGCAAAAACCAATGTTACTCCAACAGTTACTCCAACAAACTGTCCTATGCAAATTGAACATCATACAGGCCTATGCACCAAGCGCTGACAAAGACGATATTGAAATTGAAATATTCTATAGACAAATGGGAGAGATCCTCGCCCTTCTCAAACCCAGTGGTCTAACAATAATCATGGGCGACTTCAATGCAAAAATAGGCGAAGGAGAGTCATGTGACTGGGCAGGAAAGTACGGATTAGGTATAAAGCCAGGGTTATATTAGAGCCACGGCGCGTGTCGCAACGCGTGGGATTGCAATCGGTTACATACATTTAGTATGAACGTGGTTACATTAGCTCAGTCCCACGTGTAGCTGAGTGAGCTGGTGCCACGCAGACCGCTCGATTTCGATCGGCGTTGGCTCCGTGGTGGGGGAAGTGACGCGTTGACTTGCTTCGCGTTAGTATAATCACCACGTGGCAACGCGCATTCCGGCGCGGCGTGTTGGCGAGCAAACAAGCAGAATACATTAACATGAAGCTTAATGTATTTACTGGGTGCACTCAGTATCTCCTCTTCTTTCTTTTCTTCTTGAGTCCTCTCCTCGGTCCTATTACCCTCACAAGGGTTTAATGGCACTATGCTTCTGCCATTTTTAAAGTAATTTTCCACTCCTCTTTGTTCTGGGCTAGTTCTGTGGCCTCGTGCAGAGAGTCCAGTCAAGTTTCTGATTCCGTCTACCCATCGGGTTGAAGATCTTGCTTGAGACCTTCGTCCGTCGACTTTGCCTTGAACCACCAGCTTTTCTAATGCATCCGGTCTTCTGGAGACGTGCCCGAAATACCGCACTTTGTTCCGGTTTATTCTCTTGGACAGTCTGTCCTCGATTTTTAGTTCTTCTAGGATCGATACATTGGTGCGGTGCTGCGTCCATGATATTCGGAGCATTCGTCGGTAAACCCACATTTCAAATGCATCTATTTTCTTTCGGTCTGCTTGTCTGATCAACCAGGTTTCAGCCGCGTATGATGCAATTGGAAATCCGCCACCTGGGGAGGCGACCGATGGGGAACCAACAACCCCGCACGGGCAGTTTCAGCTGTACAACATTTTAAAGGTTTTGACTTTCGCCATTCGACGAATGGCGCCCCTTAGTTGCGAACTTACTGGGGTTGTATTAAAGCATGTCCTATGGAATAGACATGCTGAAGCAGCGGTAGTTAAAGCCAAACGCGCTCTAATGGTGTGCAGAAATCTGGCAGGAAAAACGTGGGGTTAAATCCCACAATCCTGCGATTGATGTACACCATGATAGTGAGATAGCGATCACTTACGGGGCGGTTGCGTGGGGAAGTAGAACCAAGCTGGGCCTCTATGAGGAAACAGCTTGAGAAGATTCAAAGACTGGCGTGTGTCTGCATCACGGGGGCGATGGGGTCGTGCCCGACAGCAGCAATGGAGCTGCTGCTGTATCAAATTCCGCTGCACCTAGTCGTGGAGAGGGCCGCCAGATCGGCGATTGTAAGGTTCAGCAAGGAAGGAATAGGCAGAGGTAAAATAATCGGGAGCAGAGACCGAAACAGCCTCGCTGACAAGATCTCCTGGCTGGAAGCACCAAATGACGAATTGGTATGCAAATACCATTTCGAGAAAAACTACACAGTAATGTGTAGTAGTAAAACCGATTGGAGCGACAAATCCTCAGCATACCACATAGAGCAAAATGGTATTAAGTGGTATACAGATGGTTCGATGACAAAGGAAGGTACTGGTGCAGGAGTGTTTGGACCTCGTACCTAATACTTCGAATCCATGGGAACATTCCCAAGTATCTTCCAAGCAGAGGTACACGCAATCGAAAGATGTGCACAATTTAACCTCGACTGTATTTATCGCAAAAAACAAATTGCTATCCTGTCAGACAACCAAGCAGTCATCAAGGCCATTAGCTCATACACCATCAGATTCAAACTGGTATGGTACTGTGTGGGAAGGCTAAACAAGCTTGGCAAAGAAAATAAAGTAACGCTGTACTGGGTACCAGGATACACTGGTATAGACGGAAACGATTACTGGAAATCATTCAAGCCGATCACCTAGCAAACAAGGGATCCAGTAATCCCTTTATGGGTCCGGAACCCTTTTGCGGCATGAGTGTGAACACCATCCACAAAAGTTTAGATGAAGAAATAAGAGAACAATGGATGAAAACATGGAAACCCTCAACCGTGGAAGAACTTCCAGGGTTGAGGCAATCCAAAGTGAAGCTGGGATCTTTTAACCAGAAAAGAACAAAAGCTTGCTTGAAACTAAACAGGAACAAGCCTAGAATTCTGACAGGAGTTCTGACGGGACACTGGAAACTTAGAAAACACCTCAAGGCCCTAGGCCTAGAGGAGGATGATGGATGCAGATTCTGTAGTTCAGCAGAGGAAACCCCCATACAACTGCTCAGACTGCGGAACATTGCTCCGCAAGAGACAGATGTACCTCGGCTCCCACTGCTTGAATGCGGAGGAGTTGCTGTTCTTGAATCCCACCCAGATCCTGAAATTCCTAAAGGAATCAGGACTAGAGGAAGCGCGTTAAATGGGTAAGTATACCAACGCTAAGAGGAAGAGGGTGGGGTACAATAGATCTATAAAGGTCGCAGTGCAAGTCGTCACCACCATATCTACAATATACGTTAAAGCATGATAATATCTGGTCACATCCAGTAATCGATCCAATAATCAAATCCGATAATGCGATTCCAGTAATCGAACTACTGATTTGGAGCTAGAAAAATAGAACTTTGAGAATGCAGGCGTTTATGGTGCTGGCTAATATTTGAAGCCAATTGATCATTTATTATTTTCCTGTAGTTGCCGAATATATTGTGCCAACATATACTTGACAGCTTGGATATTGAACAGGCTAAGATATTGAAAAATGATGTAACTTGGTACGCAAATCATGTACGTGAATCATAATATTTTTTACAAATAGTAAAATGCGAGGTTGTCCCATGTTGCAGTGTGCGACGATCTAGCCTTTGGCGACTATTATGGGTGAGGTTTTTGCCACCACCTGTTTTGGTTATACAGATGTCAGGCGGATATGTAAACGTAGGAAAGATGACTCCGAATGTAAATTCGCTCCACTGTTCCTACAGCTATCTTTGGAGCGTCATCACATTTGAAGAAAGTTCCGTAAGATAGCTCTTGTTGCATTTATTTATTATTTATCGTAAGGATTTACAAGAAAAACGAACATTGTAAGTAAATGTATAGCAGATTAATTGATTAATGTCATATGTCAACAGCAGCTGATACAAAAAGTATGGGAACACAACAGGATAACAGGAACAGGATACCAATACATAAGAAGGGAAATAGAATGTCATGCAACAACTATAATCACACTCCTTAACACATCATATAAAGTTCTGTCCAACATAATTAGGAACTGAATAACACCGTATGCAGAAGAAGTAGTTGGAGAATACCAAAGTGGATTTAGAAGGAAACGATCAACAACAGACCAGCTATTTACGTTAAGACAACTGTTAGAAAAATGCTGGGAATTCGATAGAGGTTTGCACAATCTATTCGTAGACTTTAAACAGGCGTATGATAGTATCTTCAGAGCAAGCTTATGGTCAGCACTAGAAGAGCTTGGAATACCCAGCAAACTCACGAGAATGATTAAAGTATGCGTTGAAGGATCGTATGGTACAATTAAAATAGAAGGTCAATACAGCGAAATATTTGATATAACTTTTTTTTTTTTTTTTATGTAACGTCCATCTTGTTTTAATGATTATTGTATTTTGACTCAGGTGTTTGGACAAATTTTTTTCAAGTATTTTTTATTAAAATTATGCCAACGTTTCGACCTGTATTCGGTCTTTATCAAGGCTAATTTTTTTAAAAATTATATGATTTTGAAATTTTTAAAAAAATTTGAAATTTATATTTATATAAATAATATAAATTTATATTTATATTAATATAAATTACAAATTTTTAAAAAAATGTCAAAATCATATAATTTTTAAAAAAATTAGCCTTGATAAAGACCGAATACAGGTCGAAACGTTGGCATAATTTTAATAAAAAATACTTGAAAAAAATTTGTCCAAACACCTGAGTCAAAATACAATAATCATTTGATATAACAACTGGCCTTAAACAAGGGGATGTACTGTCACCGGCTTTGTTTAACCTAGCCTTGGAGAAGGTGATAAGACGAACCGAACTAAGTATGAGCATTTTCGAAAATAACGGACCCAGACTGATTCTGCTTATGCACTTCTAGCTTATGCAGATGATCTGGATGTTGTGGGAAGAAATTCAATTAGCGTGAAGGAAAAGGAAGCCTTTATAAAACTCGAAAAAGAGGCAAAAAAGATGGGATTGAAAGTCAACGAGGAGAAAACGAAGTATATGCATATGACACGAACCACGAGACGAGATCGAATTCGACAAGATGTTACCATGGATGAGTACAACTTCGAGCACGTACAGTCTTTTCGATACCCAGGGGCATTAATAACATCAGATAACAACGTTAAAGTAGAAATAGGACAGCGCATTCTACAAGGAAATAACTGCTACTACGCAACCCAGCAATTATTACGATAAAAAATCCTGACCAGACAAACAAAAATAAATATATATAAAACTATTATAAGACCAGTGGTAACTTACGCTAGCGAAACATGGATCATGACCGCACAAGACACGTTACTACTCAATCGTTTTGAAAGAAAAATTCTTAGGAAAATATTTGGAGCAGTCTGGGATCAACAAGCGTTGCGGTATAGGATGCGCACGAACAACGAGGTATATGAACTATATAATAGCCCAAGTATAGTACGAGAAATCAAGTCAAACAGATGGGGACCATGTCCAGAGGAGTAATGACTCAAGGCTAGTTAAAATGGTCTGGGAAGAAACCCCTAACAACAAAAGACCTCTGGTGTGCCCAAAGCTTCGATGGCGGGATAGTATCCGCAAGGACCTTCAAACCCTGGGGGTGCTCAACTGGGAAGAATCCACTCAGGATCGGAGAGAATGGAGGAGAATTGTTGAGGCGGCCAAGACCCACCCCGGGTTGTAGAGCCATGGATGGATATGTCAACGTCTAACTTGCTCAGCCAGTCAACTGCGTTTGGATGAAGGTTGTTTATGTCGTCCAGTTGGCCATTGTATGCACGACCTGGGCATTCAGTCACGATATGCCGGATTGTTTGCCGTGCTTCACCACAGTGGCAAGCCAGCGATTGTGCAAGACCCTAGCGATGCATTGTGTCTGCGCATCTTCCACAGTTTGAGCGGATGCGGTTAGCTTTACCCACAGTTTACGCGGGTGATCGAAGTCAGTTGTGCACGATGTTGGGTTATCAACAGTTATCAGTACCACAGGGTGGTGAGCTGTCCACTCTGCAGTCCAGTCTGCCTTAGGATCAAATGATCTTCCACCCAACTGTGCTGCTGTACGTACTGTTGGTCTTCGTAATTTTAGTCTCTGTGGTTGAACTAGTGTCTGAATGTCTTGATGAACAGGAAGCTGTTCTTGTGATTTTTTCCAGTTTCACGGGTAACAGCGGCTGATCGGTGTAGGTGGTGGGGCGCTACGTTACTTAGAACCGGTGGCCACTGGACGGGCATCGCTCGTATCGTCCCAGTGATTATGCGCATCGTGTTGTTTAATTGGACATCAACTTTATTGACATGAGCGCTATTCATCCACATAGATGCACATTATTCGGCTAGACCAAGCCAAACGCCGCTGTTCGGAGTGGAGAAGCACACGCGCCCCAGGGAGAGCCGGAGAGTTTTCTGAATAACGTTATTTCGCGTTTTTAGCTTCCCAGCGGATTTATTCATATGCATTTTAAATGTTAGTGATCTGTCCAGAGTAACTCCCAGATACTTAGGGTTTGGATTATGAACCAGCAATGTGTCGTTGAACCTCACCGAGAGTTTCGGATTCGCTAACTTGGAGCACAAATAGAAATAGCATACTTCCGTTTTCTGTATACTTGGACGTAGGCGCCATTGGTTGAAGTAGGTCCACATTGTTTCAAGGTCAGTATTGAGTGCGTGCTCGGTTGATGCAATTTCTTTACGTTGCACTGCAATTGCCATATCGTTTGCGTATGTCAATTTTCTGGACACCGTCGGTGGTAGATCATGCATATAATGATTAAACAGGAGCGGTGCGAGAACTGAGCCTTTCGGCAGGACGTTGCTTAATTTTCTCCTAGTACTGATGTCATCGTTCAGACTTCAGTACTTGAAATAGTCGATTGGAAAGCATGTTGTTTGCGAGCTGTGTTATCTTGCGGCAAGGGATCCCCCTAATATGTTTATACAGAAGTCCCTCTCTCCAAACTGTATCATAGGCAATAGTCAAGTCGATGAATGCAACTGATGTCATCATCTTTCTCTCAAAACCAGACTCGATATGGAGTGTGAGAGATAGGTTTCTACGGCCCGCACGAAAGCCAGCTTGTCCAGCGTCGAAAGTGCCACTGATTCGATTATAGGTGAGACGTTCCAGCAGTTACTGAGGAAGGCGATTGGGCGGTAGATTGTAGTATTGGTGGTGACGACTTGCACTGCCACCTTCGTAGATCTATTGTAGCCCACCCTCTTCCTCTTGTTGGTACACCCACCCATTTAGAGCGTCTCCTCTAGTCCTGATTCATTTAGTAATTTTACAATCTGGGTGGGATTTAAGGACTGCAACTCCTGTGCGTTCAAGCAATGGGCCCCAAGTTACATCTGTCTACGCAGTCTTTGAGCAGATGTATGGGCGTTTCCTCTGCCGAACCGCAGAATCTGCATCTGTCATCTTCCTCTAGGCCTAGGGTCTTGAGGTGTTTTCTAAGTCTGCAGTGTCCCGTCAGACTCCTGCCAGAATTCTAAGCTTGTTCCTGTTTAGTCTCAGGCAAGCTTTTGTTCTTTTCTGGTTAACAGATCCCAGCATTACTTTGGATTGTCTCAACCCTGGAAGTTCTTTCCAGGTTTTCATCCATTGTTCTCTTATTTCTTCATCTAAACGTTTGTGGATGGTGTTCAAACTCATACCGCAAAAGGGTTCCGGACCTGTAAAGGGATTACTGGATCCCTTGTTTGCTAGGTGATCGGCTTCTTCGTTTCCGTCTATACCAGTGTGTCCTGGAACCCAGTATAGCGTTACTTTATTTTCTCTGCCAAGCTTGTTTAGCTTTCCCACACAGTCCTATGCCAGTTTGGATCTGATGGTGTAAGAGCTAATGGCATTTATGTCTGCTTGGCTGTCTGACAGGATAGCAATTCGTTTTTGCGATAATCCCTGTCGAAGTTGAGTTGTGCACATCTTTCGATTGCGTATACCTCTGCTTGGAAGATACTTGAGAATGTTCACATGCATTCGAAGTATTTGATACCAGGTCCAAACACTCCTCTACCAGTACCTTCCTTTGTCTTCGAACCATCTGTATACCACTTGATAGCATTTTGCTCTATGTGGTATGCTGAGGATTCGTCGCTCCAATCGGCTTTTCTACTACACATTGCTATGTAGTTTTTCTCGAAATGGTATTTGCATACCATTTCGTCTTTTGGTGTTTCCAGCTAGGGGATTTTGGCAGCGAAGCTGGGCCGGTCTTTGCTCACGATTATTGTAATTCTGCCTATTCCTTCCTTGCTGAACCTTACAATCGCCGATCTGGCGGCCTTCTCCACGACAAGGTGCAACGGAGTCAGATGCAGCAGCAGTTTCCATTGCTGCTGCAGGGCACGGCCCCATCGCCCCCCGTGAGGCAGACACACACCAGTCCTTGAATCTTTTCAAGCTGCTTCCTGATAGAGCCAGCTTGGTTCTACTTCCCCACACAACTGCCCCGTAAGTTATCGCAGGTCTCACTATCATAGTGTACATCCATCACAAGATTGTGGGGTTAAAACCCCACGTTTTCCCTGCCTGATTTCTGCACAATATTAGAGCGTGTTTGGCTTTTCCTACCACTGCTTCAGCGTGTCTATTTCATAGGAGTTTGCTATCTAGTGTTATACCCAGATACCTCATCTCCTGTTTGTATTCTACTGCTCTCCCATCTAACAGTATGGGCTGTAGGCAGTTTAGTTTTCTCTTTCTAGTAAATGGTATCACCGTGGTTTTGCTCGGGTCGAGTCTCAGTCCTTGCTGTTCGACACCATATACTAGTTACTTTGAGGCATCTCTGTACGATTTCACAGAGCGTTCCCTCAAACTTCCCTTTGTCTATGATGACTATATCATCGGCGTAACCTTGACATTTGATGTCTAGGTTGTTCAGCTTAGCCAGTAATTCATCAACTACCAGGCTCCACATTGGGCGGTAGCTCTCGGGTTTATCATGCGGCTTACCCGGCTTAGCCAAAGCGATAGTATTTGTAATCTTAAATAACTTTGGCAATTATCCAATAAGCAATATTTCTGAGAAGAGACCTATCGCTTTGTGTTTGGTTCGTAGTGCGTTAGAAATTCGGGATAGATGCCATCATACCCTGCAGCTTTACCATTTTTGGTCATTTTAATCGCAGCAGCTACTTCACCGGTTGAGAGCCGGAAAGCTCCAGAGAAACTGGATTGTGCAGGGCAGTGTTGTTTCAAGGCCTCCAACTCTTTTTTAATGCGTGTTGAGTGGTGTTTATCAGATGGAGCACGGGCCACTTTTTGAATTCGGTTCGCTATCATATCTGCTTTCATATTCGATTTACCAGTTTTCTTGATGCTAGACTCGCCAAGTTTCCGCAGAAATCTCCATGCTTTACGGCTAGATTGTGTAAAATCGAGATTCTGTATGGTTGTCTCCCATTTTTCTAGCCGGATTGTCGCAGTATCCGGGCATACTTGTTTAAGCGAACGCGTGGCATGTATGGTCTATATTTTTCATCATACAAAGCCACTAACCAGCACAATCAATCACATAAGAATGTCAGAGAATTTCATTGATAAACTTCTTTGAAAGTTTGATAAACGATGTTGATACAACGAATTTTTCTGATATCAACCAAAATGCGAACGAAGTGACCGTTTTGCCAGTTATAAATAATATAAAGGAGTGGGTTCAAAGTCCATGGACCCAGGATGATTAAGTTTTGTATCTTTTATTAATATACTTAATTAATCGTTTATCATTCGTTAATTACTTTTTAGGTCTGTCAATTTTATCAAATGTTCGATTTGATATTGATTTTATTAAAACATATTTTTAATGGAAATAAAACTGTTTTGAAACATTCAATTAAATCATTTCTAGATATAAAATTGCAAAATTTGTGACGTCACTTTGGGGGTGGGGGAGTTTCACAAATTTGACCACCTGTGACATGGAGGAGGGTGCGGGGGGTTGGTCAAAAAATCATGAAATTCGTGTGACACAATTTATGGATGGCCCCTAATGTAGAACTGCATGCATTATAAATTGTTTTGAAAACTTCTTCTTCTTAGACTTTTGCATAAACATGTGTGACTGTTTCTTTAAGTTCCTCCTTAGTCTATAATCTTCTGTGATATGGATGTCCAGGAGTCTGCCCATCTCTTTGGTGGCCTTCCAGGTGGTCTTGAATTGTTGGGTCTTTGTGTCATGGCCTAGTTAACGATCCCTTGTGGGATCATGCGTTTCACATGGTCCCGCCAGTGCCTCCGACGGTCTCTTGTCCAGCGTACGACAACCTGTATTTGTAGATACTCTCTGATTATGGAGCTCCTGATTTGGTCTCTTAGCGTGATCCCCTTTATTGCGCATCTCTGTCGTTCTTAAGGCTTGTTTGGTAACTGCTGTGTCGGCTCGTGTTTCGGCTGCGTATGTGAGAATTGGTCTTATTGCGGTTTTGTATATTCTTCTACCTTCTATAGATATATGCTTATTTCTCCACATTATATTGTTTATTGCACCGGATATTTTTCGGGTTTTGTTGGTGGCTGCTCGAGTTTCCATCTTAAGGTTTCTGTCGCTTGATATTTCTATGCTGAGGTATGTGAAGCTCATCACTTGTTTTGAAAACGTTTCAAATAGTAGTATATTTTTCAGCAAGAGATGAAAGTGGCGTTTTTTTGGTGAGGTGGGAGTTTGCTAACGAGCGCCAGCGAGTTAGCAATCACACCGAACCAGAAAAAAACACTTTCATCTCGAGTAGTAAATGCAATTTTTTCTACTAATTTCGGTTGTAGAATCCATAATTCGACTTTAATAAATCCAATTCGAAGCGAACTGTCAGAACTGTCAAAACAAATTTAATTGTTAGTTTGGCCGTTTCCACGGTAACATATTGCATTCTCATAGGTGATACTTTTCAAGTCAAATGTCCTAATTTTATTTCGGTTTTTTAAATAGTTTCAGGCTCGTTTTACGTTTGTACATAAAATATTTCATTGAAATTGATGTAATTAATAAGAAAGTCCATGCAAATTTGGTTAGTTTAGTGTTTTAATCGAGAAAATCATAAATTTAAAATGCTCATTTTCGTCTCTAGACGTGAAAATATTTTCATCCCTAGAATGAAAAAATGTCACTTTCATGTAGGGTAAGCCGTGGAAAAAATGCCATTTTCACATATATCAGTAGAAAAACATTTTTATTGTTATGTTCAAAATAATAACGACTTATATAGTCACATGGTTGAAGCTAATTCAAAAGCGAAAAGTAATAATAACATCCACTACGGGACAGCTTTACTAATTAAATCAAGGGAGGAACACGGAAATCTTTTGTTACTCTTTAGCACACGGAGTTCGAGATGCATTGACGTAGCGAAAGGCTCACACAATGCATCTCTGTGTGCTAAAGAGTAACAAAAGATTTCCGTGTTCCTCCCTTGATTTCATTAGTAAAGCTGTCCCGTAAGTGGATGTTATTATTACTTTTCATTTTTATTGTTGGTAAATTAATACGTAAAACTTGAAATATTGTATTGTGTATAAAATTATATAATATTGCTGCATGTTCATGATTATATTTAATTATTTTTTTCGTAATTTTTATATTTAATCATCAAGTACTTTGACATAGTCTAATTTACAGAATACTTATCTACTCTTTCTTTTTAGGGAGAATTCCAGTGTGATAGGAGTTGAAGAAGTGAGAAAAGTCTTGAATAAACATAGGCCAGAGTTTAAACATATTCTCAATTTTAACAAGGAGTTGATAAAATACTGAATAAAATGTTTTAATAAAATTTTTGTCATACTTTTATTTATTCATTAACATTATCAATCAATTGTATCCACTGCTGCTTAGACCTCCTTAGATCCTGTATTGCACCCATTCAATTTTGTTACATTCCTTTATTGTGGTCTTTAAACTTTTTGTTAGCAAATTGAAAAAAAAAATAATAAATAAGGCATAGGCAATGGCAGTAGCGTCGGTCAATCGGGCGTATGCCCGGGGCCCACGGGCTAGGGCGGGGGCCACAGAGGCTCCCCCCACAGCCATTTTGGGATCCCCCCATTTTTTGCTGAATTTAAAGCAAGGAAAATAAAACTCAATTTTGTTTTTCTTTTATATTAATATATTATTATATTATATTTCTTCTATACATATATTCCTTTCTTGTATGTATTAAACATTAAAGAATTTATTTGTTTATTCACTTTTTTTATTTACTGGGGGCCCCGCCTCAATATATATGCCCGGGGCCTCAAAATCCAAACGACGGCGCTGGGCAATGGACCACGACAGCAGGCCAAGGTCAAAGAGTGAGTTTAGAATAAAGTGACCACATTTTCATTGAGACAAATGGGATGAAATGAGAATTATAATTTAGTTATGAAAGCAGAAAAATAATTCAAAAAATATATACTACTCACAAACCAAAATGAACACATGAATAAACACATTATTGTATGTGAAGGATACCATAAGGATATCATAATCGTGTGTAAAAGTATCCAAATCGTGCGTAAAAGTCCAATGAAAATCAAATGGAGTTTCATTATTAAACGATTTCTGTTTGTTGTTATTACGGCAACAACTTGCGTCACTAAACAAAAAACATTGACGTAGTGAATATAAATTTTGTGAAGTATATTAAAATTGAATTAATTTTTCCTTTTTTTAATCAAGGAGTCTCAATCTGGATTAATCTGGATCTGATCTGGATCAATCTGGATCGAAATATAACTTAACCTAACCATAACCTAATCTAGATTAAATCAATTCATTGCAATTAAACCACTCGCCTTCGGCATGTGCTTTAAACTTCATGGACCGCAAATCATGGACAGTTCACTTCGAGGATATTAAAAAATTTCATTGGGGGTTAAAAAAGAGAGATTTTATGAGAATATGTAGAAAAATCTTATTTTATATATTACAGTACACTTAACATAAGTAATGCAGATATTTTCTAAAAAGTGGGACATTTTTAAAAATCGGCGGGACGCGGGAATGTCCTCCAAAAAGCGGGATTGTCCTGCCAAAATCGGGACGTGTGGTCACTTTAGTCTGGAAGTCCGTTTGATTGATGCTCGAAATTAAGTCGGTTGCCGACACAATTGGCAAAACGATCACAAAAAGAGGATTTGGACAAAAAGATAAATGAGCGTGGGTATGGGAGGAGCTTTAGAGAAGATCATCGAAGAGCTAGGGGAAATGAGGATGGATTTTAAAGCCGTCGAGAATAAGATAGAACTGAGAAGGGAAGAAAGGACTCGAACAAAAATTGGAAAGGGCTAGGAGGGAACGAAAGGAAGTAGAAGATAAGAAAGTGGAAACGATATCACAATTGAAAGCGATAAGAATCGAGAACACCGATATCAAGGGCAGGATAAAGAAGTTGGAGGACGACTACAGAATAGAAAGAAAAAACTACGTCAGAATTGGGGAGAATGGTCAAGACTCACTAAGAGAAGAAGTAAAGCAACTGAGAGAAATGGAAGAAAGAAGAGAAAGATAAATAACAAATAATATCGTGATTCATGGGATAAAAAGGGGATAGTTAGATGATTCTAAGAGGTAGGGATGTTGATATTTTAAAATATATCGATATTTTTAATATCGATACTTTTAGAAACTATCGAAATATCGTTTTGATATATTTTCAAAAAATATCGATATATCGGTCAATTTTTCTAAATTCGAAAAAATAAATTTTTTAATAACCCAACAAAGACTTGTCGAGTTTTTGCTTTTAAGTTTTTAATCCCGAATAAAAGATTAGAAAATCTTTTGATTGTTAATTCAATATTATGGAATTACAAATTAAATTAGAAATTTTACCAGAACACTATTATCAGATTGTTGAATAATTTTAACCGGCAAATATGTTTGAGGTTTATCATCAAAAAAAGGATTAAAAAATTACGATTACAAAATCTTATATATTTATTCAAACCAATATTTTTCAGACAATGATCTTAGTAATACACGGTATTTAATGTGTTCTGCTGACAATCTACTTCTATTATTTGGTACTACAATGTTTATTGTTGAAGCCATTCGTTCGGAAGATACAGACGACGCAGGAGGGATTAAATATTTTTGTGCAATATCCGACAACACGGGTGTAAAATGGCGACCTTCAAACCAAAATTTTAGCGGATCTGAATGTCTTGGTATATTTGGTTGATCAAAATATTGTTTAAATTCATTTCGGACAGAACCTGATCTAGGAATGTCGATATTTGATGTATTTTGGGATACAATTTTATCATGTCCAGACCAAATTGATTTTCGTGCATCATTTGATGTGTTATTTCGTGTTTTTTGTGGTTCTGGTGAGATCTGTCCTCTTCGCCGGTGTTCCAAACGAATTTCCTCAGAAAGCTCCTCTACAGCTCGAAAACTATTCTTTGAGGATGTAAAATAAACTTTTTTAAATCTAGGATCCAAAATAGTGGCTTTTGCAAGTAAAATATTAGCTTCTAAAGGCTCTAACGGATATTTGATTCATTCTAAAAGACTTTCTTGAACAGATTCTCCAATCTCTGTAGCCGGCCTGATTTGCTCTAATTCCTGACGTAACAAATTTGTTAGAGGGATAACTAAACTAGCTGTAACGTAGTTTTCACCACTGATATCGTAGCTTGTTTAAACGGTCCAAGAAGTTCAATCAAATCACGCACAATGATTAGTTGAGAAGATGTAACCATATCCGGAACTTTCTTATGCTTCTGGCTTCTTACAGCTAAAACTTTAGCTACAACTGCTAACAATTTAACAAATCTTTCTAACATATCAAAACAAGAATTCCATCTTGTACATACTGATTGAACTAAGGTCAAAACTTCTCCCTCTTTTTTACCAGATTTCTGTTGTTCCGCTCGTAACTCATCCATTGTATTTACAGATTGCTTAAAATAAGTAACTAGACTTTTGATTTGATCTGCAACTGCAATGAATCTCTTATTTTTTTGTAACGCCCCATCAACTATGAGATTGAGTGAATGAGCCATGCAGGGAATTTTGTCTTCATCTGTCAAAAATAATGATACTGCGCTTATCATGTTTGTTCCACCATCTGTAGTTATTGATAATATTTGATTTTTTGATATATTAAAATCCTGAGAAATTTCGTCGAAATAACTTGCAATGTACTTTCCTGTATGTGATTTTGCGCTAAATTTATAGAAAAATATCGTTTACAAAATAACTAATAATTAGTATCGATATATAGCTATTAAAAATATCGTGCGAAAATATCGATATATATATTTAAAAAAATATCGATATTTTGATATATCGATATATTTTATACATCCCTACTAAGAGGGTATTGGAAGAAAGATTTGGAGTAAAAGAAGATGTAGGAAGCATGTTCCGGATAGGAGATAAAGGGTCGAACCAAGGGCAAATTGTCTCAAAATTGATAAATTGGAAGGTAAAGAAAGAGGTCATGAGAAATAAATATAAACCGAAGGGGTCCGATATTTTTATCCAAGACGATTTCACTAAGAAAGAACGGGAAATTCAAAAGGACTTGCTACAGAAAGCAAAGAATCTAAAAGACAGAGGGCACTAAGTGAAGATTGGTTATTACAAAATGGAAGTAGTTGGAACATGGGAGGAGTCACAGAAAATTATTCCAAAAAACTAAGGTGCAAGCCAGGAGCGGGAAGGGTGAATAAGAGGGAAAAGATTGTAGATTGTAGTATTGGTGGTTACGACTTGTACTACGACCTTCCTAGATATATTGTACCCCATCCTGTTCCTCTAAACGTTGGTATACTTAGCCATTTAGAGCGCCTTCTCTAGTCCTAATTTCTTTAGGACTGCAACTCCTGTGCGTTCAAGCAGTTGACATTTGATGTCTAGGTCGTTCAGCCTAGCCAGCAATCCATCGTAATTCAAACCACCAGGCTCCACATCATTAGTGATAGCACACCTCCTTGTGGGCACCCTCGACTTGTGGAGATCTTGATGGTGTCTCTTCCCACTTGTGCCTCTGCCGTTCTGGTTTTCAGCATTTCCCCCGGATGGGAGAAATGCTGAAAACCAGAACAACGGAGAGTGGATACTCTGAGATTGTGCTGTCAATATTCCTTCTTTCGTGGCCCTCCTTCAGTCAGCACAACTTGGTTTCCGTCGTTGCATCAAGCACTCGGTCTCTTTGTATTTTCTACATCCCGGAAAATGAGTTTCTAGTAGGAGGAGATCTCTCTGCTCTTCGCCCTCCATGTAGCTTCCATCCGGTCTCTTAAGAGTGGCTGTCATTTCCACTCTATCCTTCGCGAGTGCTTTGTGCAATCTAGCTGCCACCATGGTGGATTCTATGTTTTCACAGAAGGTCCTAAACTTTTTCCTTTTTTCCCTTCTGATCTCTTAGTTGTTGGTGGTAAGCACCTCGAAGTATTCTAGCCAATTTCCGAGCCTTTTGCTCTTAATGTAAACAAGTTTTTTTTCCACCATTTCTCATCCTTGTGCTCCTTCACGGTTTTTACCGGGCAGCTGGATTCAAATGCCGTGGTGATTGCTACATTTATTTCGCCTACAGCTTGCTCTAGTGCGGTGTAGTGTTTGATACTATGCCGCACTGTCACTTGCTCTAGATTCTCTTTTAGTTTGGAACTAAACATAGGCCACATAGTTTGTCTGGGGTTTCAAATGGGGGGTTTTCCTCACTCAGTCCTTCCAGTTCAAACTCTATGATCCTATGTTCTGACATTGAGGGTTCACTTGAAACTCTCCACCTTTTAACCAGTTTACTTACGTTAGTGCTACCTAGCGTTATATCCAGTACCTCACTTCTGACCTTAGAGACAAATATTGGTGTTGTTGGTGTCCCAACGTTCCCTCTGGGTATATATATATATAAAGGTATACCTCTCTTATTAGTGTCCGTGCTGCCTCACATCTCGTTGTGGGCCTTTGCGTCACATCCTAAGATGAGTGGCAACCTTCTCCTAATACAGTGTTCGACCAGCCGTTGTACTTCTACGGGTGGTATGTTGTTACCATCTCCTGGGAAGTATGCTAATGCGATCACTTCCTCGCGGTGGAGGCCCACGGTCTTGATGAGGACCTGAATTGGTCTAGCTCCCGCGTTAGGAACTCTGAAAGACAAAAATAATTTATGCCCTTCCTTACCATAATGCAAGTTCTGAGGGAGACCTCTCGGTTATCCCACACCAACTTATGATCTTGCCTCCTTAAGCCCAGGGTTCTTGCAGTAATGCTAGTCCTAAGTGTTGTTTAGTGAACATCCTAGCAATCACAGCCGAAGCTGCTTTGGCATGGTGGATGTTCACTTGAGCTATTTTTGTGAAATTACTGGTCATTTTTGTTTTGACAGGAGGCGGCAAGTCCTCTTCTGTTTCGACAAGAATGAAGTCTTTCTCTACCTCAGTAAACTTGGCAGGACAGCTCATGTCTAGGAGTGTGAGGTCTAGGCCGTCTTCTCGGTAATCCGAGCTGACTTCCTCGTTCTCGGCCATTGTGGCTTCAACAGAGGGATTGGCCGCTCTTGCTGTCTGTTCAACCAATGAAGTGGTCGCTATTTCGGGCGTAACTTTCGAGGGGGGGAGACTGCTGTAGCTGCTGCTACTACCTATGCATCTTCTTTGGGATTGTGGAGCTCACGCTCCATCTGATCCACTAGTTCTGTGGCGGTGATATGCCGCACACTAGGGTTCAATATCGTGTTTCTACGCATATGAATCCCACGAATGGCAAGGGAACTAAAGGTACGCCAAGTCAGACCCCCGCTTAACATGGTAAGGCTCGATACTCTCTGAGGTCGCCAGGTATCAGAGAGGCTCCGTTAGCGATGGCCGGTTGCCCTTGGCCATCAACCAGTTCCTGCGACACGGGTCAAATGACACCTTGGATTAAGGGTTTGGAAGTTCTTGGTTGTTCGCTCTCCGCTGCCCAGCCAGCGTTGAATGTTGCAGGAATGTTGCAGCAATGATCCGAAGGCTACACAACATTCCGAATGTTGCAGCAACATTCCTGAACATTCCAGTGGCAACGTTGCAATGTGAATGTTGCAGCAACATTCCTGCAACATTCCAGTTGCAATATTACAATGTGAATGTTGTAGCAACATTCCTACAACATTCCAGTAAGGCTGCGCCAATTATTTTTTTTCATTATTAATATTATCATTTATTTTTACTGTGATTATTTTTACTCGTCTCACTTTTTTTATTCTTATAATCAAAAATTATTATATTTTTAGTTATTTTTCCGATCGGCGCGTGTATTTTCCGCCGATCGGAATTTGCATACACAATGCGTGTATGTAATGTGAAGTATCCGAACTTAACGTAATGTGAAATCTACCAATGTCCAAAGTTCCACGTCGTGTCGCCTAAATCTTTCAGCCAATCAACGCTCTCGATTCTTGCGCGCATGCACTCGAATTCAAGAGTGGCATTTTCCATTGTGTTGTTACATTCACTTTGTTTACAGTTCGAAAAGTTGTTTATAAGTTAAAATATGTCGATTAATGACGTTTTGTCAGTTGAGTGTGTGCGGGCGTATCAACAAATATATGATAAGGAGCATGCAGGTTTCAAAAAAAGACTCCGCATGGAAGAATGTGGCCGAAACAATGAATGGTAGGTTATGTTGCATCTTTTTATTCGAAATTTACAGTTCATACTTTTCTATATCCTTTCTATCTTTATTTCAGCAACAGTGAAAGGATGTAGCTCCAGGTAGCAAACGCTTCGTGAGAGGTTTGTTAAAGAGAAGTGGATTGTTGAGCTTGATGGGATGGGTCAGGGGCAGTGACATCGACTCGTCCAGAATGGCCCTTATTGCAAATATTGCAATTCCTGAAACCCCATATTAGGAAAAGGAAGTGTATGAATGCTGAGTCCCTCCTAAACGCGTTTACATAACCTACTTGTACAACAAACATGTTGCCTTAAAATTTAGTTGGCAAGGTCGTTCGAATAAGAAACGATGTTTCAGCGAATTAATGATGGCAAAATTACTCTGCAGTAAGTTTATTTCTTTAGAAGTGAACATTTTTATATTTTTGCTAGATATTTTTACTTATATTTTATATTGTCCTACAATTTTACAGAGATTTGGCAGAGAGAAATGGTCGGAAAAAGATATAGAAGAGACTCTGGCGAAATGACTTATTCAAAATCCAACAAGAGTGAGTTGAGCCAAAAAAAGGAAATGCGGAAGTTTCCTCCGATGAGAATAACAGTACATGAATTTAAAAAAAAATATTAAAAGTGAAATATGTAAATAAAAGAGAATAAAACTAGAAATATAATTTTCTATTTTTCAATATTCAATATATTCCTATAACATTCCTGCAATATTCGCAATATTCATGCAATGTTCGCAATCTTCCTGCAACATACATGCAATGTTCGTAATGTTCCCGCAACATTTCTGAACGTTGCAGAGAGGCGGACATAGGAATATTGTAGGAATGTTGCAGCAATGTTTAACGTTGCGAAAGTAACATTGCTGCAACATTCAACGCTGGCTGGGTGACCGCTCCGACTGGAGTTGGACTCCAGTCGGTAAAGTCCAACGGTTTGTTTCTTATGACGAATCCACGCCACAAAAATATATTCAAATTATTTTTAACAACGCCTATGTTTCCACTACAATGCGTATGCGCAAGACTCTAATAGATCTGAAGTTGCAAACGGGACTGTCTCTACTTCTCTTCATTGTTTTTTAATATTTTATTTATTTCACCAGAATAAGATTAGACGTTTAGTGACGCGACCAAGCGCAGGCGGTGCGCATCGTCGCTGGACGTCAACATGACGAAGAGACGGACCACTTCGCTCAATTGGGAAAGAAGATTGCTGAGTTGTTAGACCTCGTCGCCTGGAACACCAGGAACACCAAGGTTGAAATTAAGGCGGTCGCGCGCGACATGGACAGGATCTACGCCATGGCGAGAGAGGAGATGGAGGAGCTACGCGACGTTTCGGTCACGGCCCCCAAACCCAGGAAAACGGACAGGGCTTCGCCCATACAGAAGACCTGGCAGCAGGACCCGGAGGAGGCCGAGGCCTCGTTTCTTGCGAGGGTGGCCAGTGCGATCACATCGCAAGCGGCCTGCGGGCTGGCCAGGGAGTTGTTGCCTCCGGCGGCGTGGGAACAGGTAGAGGGACGCGTGGGGAACCCACTGGCGCAAAAGGATCGTCAGCACGTCGAGGGAGGCGGAACCATCCAGCACTTGGCAGTGGTGTTTAAAAAAAAGAAGAGGATGCCAAGTGGCGCGTTCCATCCAGGCGCATAGCGAGAAGACGCTCCTTATTGGGGGCGATTTTATTGCTTGGGGAATCCAGTGGGGCGGCGACGTCACGGACGCGAGAGGGAGGATGGTCCTGGACTGGGCGTCGGCACTGGACCTCGGCATTTGTAACCAGGCAAATCTTCCGACCTTCAGGAGAGGTCCGCGAACATCAATTGTGGACTTCGTTCGCATCGCAGTGACTGATGGGAAGAGTCAGGGATTGGCAGGTGAGGGACGATTGGGAGTCGCTGAGCGACCACCAATGCGTTTCCTTTCACCTAAAGCCATCGAGGGGCAGCCGCGCGAGCAGCGCGCTCGTTGGATAGTTGGGAGAGCTGACGGGGAAGATATTATTTGGGAGATGGCTTGAGGAAATGCACCGCACGGGCTGGCCGCGGAGGATCGGTTTTAGGACCATTCTTGTGGAATGTCGCCTATGACGGCAACGCGCGTCACAACAGGTGACGCGTCTCATGCCGAGGGCCACCGGGCCTTGGGAGGGTAGGAGGTGGCTTATGGCCAGTGTGGCCACTAGCAGACTCCTATACGCGGCACCGCTGTGGGCAGCGGCGGTGAGGGGTAACGCTCGTAACAGGGAGCATTTGCGACGGGCACTGCGCCCGGTGGCCATCAGGATCGCCCTGGCTTACCGCACAGTTAGCAGTGACGCCGTGGAGGTCAAATCGCGGATTCCTCCCGCGAACCTCCTTGTTATGGAGCGCGCGTCGGTGAGGGACGCTAGAACTTCTGGTGGGAACCGCGGGGAGGCAAGGAGAGCTGCTCGGGAGCAACTACTTGCCTGATGGTAGGAGAGGTGGTCACGTGGCAGAAACGGCGCGTGGACTCGTCGTCTCATCCCTGATTTAAATCGGTGGATGGGGCGAGGGCTGGACGAGGTGGGTTCGTACTTCCTCACCCAGCTTCTTACCGGACACGGGTCCTTCCGAGCGTATCTCCATAGGATTGGGAAAGCCCCAGACGACAGGTGCATATCCTGTGGAGTGGGCGTGAGCGACGACGCGGAGCATACTCTCGTGGCGTGTCCGCGTTGGGAGAAGGAGCGACAGGCCCTGGCGTCGGCCCTGGAAAGGGAAGTCACGGTCGAAGCCGTGGCTGGTGGCCTCGCTGGCGAGGTGGGGCGGGGGGTGTGCGCGGCCGATTCGCGGCTACAGTCATGCGGGCTAAGGAGTTGCCTGGGTGGGAACAAGAGCGGTAGGGTTTTTCTTTTTTTTTGTTCTTATTACTTTTGTTGTAATTGTTGTAGTAAATTGTAAATGCTATTGTATAGCATATTTTACTTTCATGTAAATCGTATTGTACTTTTACTTGAAGGGTGGGCAGAGGCAGCAATGCCATCGCTGGCGGTCCCTCTGTCCTTCCATTTCAGTGGTCACTTGATAAAAAAAAACATGATAATAAACATTTAAAATAATACAAATAAAAACATCTAAAATCAATCGTAGCTGAACACTGAAAAAACTATTATCGTTTCCGGAACGAAAACCGAAGCCAAAGAAAACATATTATATATAACATAGAAAACATATATTTTTTAATAAGCCCTGCTAGCATTTTTCCTTTCGCATAAAATCTGCATCAGATCCGAATTTAGACTGCGGATTTTTGTTTCGAAACCCCTGCTATACTGTACCACATGGTTGTTTGATATATAAGCGCGCGACCAAACAACGCGTCGAAAATATCACAGTGACATTACAACGCACGACAAAAGCATGACGTAACGAAAACATCACATCATAAAAAATATACGTCTAAAGTATCACTACAGCATAAATAAAAATCTCTAAATATGATCGATATTTTCCTACTTCACATTAGGAGAATATCGATAACATTCTAAATATTATAATCACATACTTTAGAATGTGTTGTTTTGGTAGCGTGTGATAATTTAAATGCATTGTTTAGTCGCGCGTTGAAATGTCCGGCTACCGTACCACCCGAAATATAAAACTACTCAGGCATTGGAGGGGATGAAAGCCGGTACCGGCTTTTTATGTGAATAGGATCCTCTAATAAAGTTGTTTATTAAGGAACAAAATGCATGAAGGAGATTTTTTAAAACGTTTAAATGTTTTGTTTTTAAATATTAAAAAAAAAAATATTAAAAAACACTAAAACGTTTAATATTTAGAACGTCATAATTTTAAAACCGTTGAGTTGGGCATCTCTTTTCAATTCCAATACAAATTGTCGTGTAGTATCTTCTCGTCTCTCTTTATTTTAATGCAACGCTTACCTAGTTTTTAACTTCCAAAAATCGACTGTCAAGTGTCAACAAGTCAGTTATTTAATTTCCAACAATCTATTTGTTAGTATTTCGAATACTCTTAGAATTAGCAAGGATATACAACAAAAGGAATAGTTTTATCGTTTGTTAATAAAACACAAGGTTTTATATTATGCTCTCACATGCCTCTAACCTAAAAGATAACTAGTTTATTTTTCTGTTTAATTACAATTAACGTGTTGCCATTATGAGTGATGAATATATTTTCGATCAGAATTCTTATTCTGTTCCGATAGAAACGAGAGTACTGGTTGAGGAAAGAGATGAGATTATATGGAAAAATGAAGCGGAATATGAAAGTGGCAACAATACGTTATCGGAAACTTTCATGACTGCTGATGAATCAGGAGATAATACAACACAATATTTTTCTGTTCTTGAAACTAGTACTGAAACTATTCTTAATGATATGAGTCAACTTAGTATGGACATGACCAGAGTTCCCGAGGATTTTCAACTTAGTGCCCATGAGAACGAAGAAGTTCCTTTAGATGCAGACACTGATAATGTTGTTTTGTTTCGAGTTGATGGATCAGATGAATTGTATGGTATACAAGTTGCACAAGATGAAGCTGGCAACGTACAAAAGTATCAATTTCAAGTGCAGTAAGTGGTAACAAAATGTGTAAAAATAGAACTTATTGAAATATATTTTAGGCAAAATCCTGATGGACAATTTGAACCAATTCCAGGAACAGTGGAAATTGTTCCTATGGATCATGATTCTATATATTTAGCAGCTAATAATCAGTTGGATCAATTGGAGGAAATTGAACTGCCAGAAATTGAAACACCAAATGAGGTTTTTGTTAAACAAGAACAACTTCTGAAAAATGAAGTTACAGATAGTGAAGAAGAGCCTCTACCTACTGATCTGCTTGAAGAACCAGAAGAACCTGAAGGTAGATCATTAAAAGAAGAATTACATGATGAGCATTTACAACAGCAAAATGAAGAACAAACCGTTTTACAAATACATGTGAATGAATCAAAAGAAGGTAATTGTGTCAATTGAATAAAAGTCAATTTACTAATTTTATTTTATTTAATAGAAAATACAATTCAAACTCATCATATGTACATCAATGATGTGGGTGTGCATCCCAAGATTGAGCCAGAAATAGAACCAGAAGAATATCTACAAGAGCCCATTGATGAGGAAGAACATTCTGAAGCAGAAATTCAAGGAAATGAACAAGAGCAAGTAATCACTTATCAAAGTATTTACTTAAACGATGAGAACAATTATATAGACGAATCTCAAATAGAACAGGAAGAAGAAGAGACTGAAGAATTGTACGAGGAAGATTTCATTAAATCCAAAACAATGAATGAAGCTCCTGTTAATATGTTTATCTCACAAAACCCAAATGAAGATAGTTTAGATTCTCAAAGCACAGCAAATGATTATGAATCTGATGAAGATTATCTTGATGGTATTCCAGTCACTGGAGAAGATGATGTCCAGGAGTATGAGCATATCATCTTGGACAATACAAGCAAATATGAAAGAGTAAATTACGAAATTAAAGACACTACCAATATTTCCAAAATTGTAAAAACAAATGGTAAAGGACCAGTTGCTTACATTATAAGACGACCAGAAAAAGAAAATGTTGAAGCAGCTAAATCTATTCAGAAAGTTAATCCTCGAAGTATATTAAAAACTGCCTTAACTACAATAAAAACTGAACCTGAATATGATAAACGTTTTGCCAAGGGGAAAATTGCTGTTCAAGCGCGACAATTTCAAAATTATATATCACAAACGAAAATTATTGAAGCCCCTGTTCGACAAGAACGATTACCCCGGAAACAAAAAATTAAACCACTGGAAAGATCTGGAGAAGAAATTGTTGTCCAAGAAGTTACTGTTTCTTCAAATGGGTTTATTCAGATTTCTGAGGATGGAGTTGTAACTGAAAGAAAAAGAATAATTCCAACCGAATGTATTCAACTAAGTGATTCCGAAGATGACCAAATAATGAAAATTAAGAAAAGGAAAAGGAAATCAAAGAAGAAGCAAATAGAGATTATTATTAGTGATACTGAGGAAGAAAGCCCAGAGAAGGAACCAACTAAGACTGATGAAGAAACTGAAAGCACTCTTGAAACAAAAAAGGAGGAAAACCAATGTCCAAAGTGTCCTAAAACTTTTCCAAGCATTGGGAGCTTGAAGACTCACATGCAATATCACAATTTTGAAGAATCTAATACGCAAATCTTAAAGAATCTAGACAAAAATAAAAATCCCGATGTCAAGGCAGAAGCATCAAAATATCAATGCTCAGAATGTCACGAGATTTTCAAAAATAATATCCTTCTAACACGCCATACTAGCATTCATCAAAATAAGTCTACGAAGATTGAATGTGGGGTTTGTAAAAAACTTTTTACAGATAGATCCCAATTAGTTGCACACAAGAGGATCCATGTAAAAGAACAAATGTTCAAAACCACAAATTCTGAAAAACTATCCCCAAAAAAGAAGAAATCTCCACCTGTTATTAAAAACAAAGAGGCCTTAAAATGTTCAGATTGCAGTCGAACTTTCACTAACTCAGAATTATTAACAGCTCACATGAAAATACATAAACGATTTCCTTGTGTGACATGCTCGAGTAATTTTGCTTCCAAGATTCTTTTTGATAATCATTTACGCAATGATTGCTTGAAATCCCCTGCAAAGTTTAAAGTACCAAAACAAATGAAAAGTCCTGCTAAAAAATCACCAATGAATAAGCGCATTTCTTATATACCTAGAAAATCCAGTTATCGATCTCCAGTAAGAACTTCCAAAAGACTATCTGTTCTGAATAAAACCGAGGCTCCTAACCAGACTCTCACTATACAAGCAAAATGTGATTCATGTGATATGGTATATACTTCTCATAGAGATCTTCTGAAACATAAAGTTTCAACTCATGGTTTGAATACACCTGATAAATCTATAGGAAAGGAAATTGCCAAGAAATGTTTGGTGAAGCCACGTGGTGAACATAGTGGTGTACCGCCCAGTAAAAAGCTTAAAAATGCCTTCGCTGGTTTGAAGAGCAAATTACAGCAAAATAATTAAAAAAAACTTTGAAATATTGGTGTGTACTGAATAAGTTACTCTCTTTCAGTTGTTTAAGCGTTTATTTAAGTTGACTAAGTTCTTTTCGTTACATTTGTTTATATTTTTCCTCAGATTGTATTAAAATTTTAAATGCATAGATTATAAATTATTTAATATCCTTACTTAGATCATATTTTACTAGTTTTAAAATAACATTGAACTATTCTCAGTTCACCATTCTTTTGTAAAATGTATATAATTAAATAAACTTTTTTAATATATTTTTTTAGTATCTTGGACAGTGGCTCGCCACTGTCCCATGAAGAATATTCTTCAACTGAGCATGAAGGAAAATTTCGCTAAATGCACTACTCCAGGTGGTAACCAATCCACCGTCACCTATGGTGACGTTAGTGGACCTTCGGATTCTGGGATGTCCGCACCAACATGCTTTAAGGATGAGTCGGAGCATCCTGAAATCACCGGACGTAAACTCAGACCAAGACGGCAAAGCTTCTTCACAACATTTAATGCCAACTCACTGGTAAAAGTGGGTAAACTGAAACATTTGACTGCTTCACTAACACGACACAACATAAAACTGAGTCCCAAGGCTACAGAATCCTCAAAGGAAAAGTGGGTCAGCGGGTAATGAAGAACGTACCCCACTTAGGTACAGGATTTATAATCAGTCACAGGATACTGGATTCATTCACCGACTTTACCTCCCCGAGCAGTTGTGTATCCATCCTCTCTCTCAAATGCGCAAACAGGGGCTACAATATAGTCAATGTACATGCCCCAATCAACCAGGACAACAGACGCAATTCAGAAAGAACTGATAAATTCTGGGAAGACTTAGAAGATATTATCTCTAAACTTCCAGAGAGACACAGCAACATACTGTTTGGTGACTTCAATGCTCAATTGGGAAGAGAGAAAAAAATGATGGACAGAGACATAATGGGCAATTATCCGGCGCATAAGCGAACCAACCGCAATGGAGAACAATTGGTGGATCTGTGTAGGACTTTTGGTTTGCTCATGAAGTCTACAGCCTTCAAACACTTGCCAAGGAAGCAGAAGGTTTGGATTTCACCTAATACCAACCTGGGTGAATTCCAGATAGATCATGTGGCCTTTTCACGAAAATCTCAAAAGGAAATACTAAACGTGACTAAGAAGCGCCAATCTGGACTCAAAACCACTACCTCTCAAAGATCAAAATATGACTGCAGCCTAGAAACACTAGATTACACAGAACCTGCAAAATGGTAAGATTTGACATTAGAGTGACTTAAGAACAGTAAAGTAGTAAGTCAGAGACTGAACAATACAGATCTATACAGCTGGGACCAACTGAAGGAGACTCTTGTCAAGGCTGCCAATGAACTCGCCTCTCTTGCTAGAAGAAGGAAGTATCCATGCTGGACTGAAGACTGCGACAATGCAATAGCCCAAAGACAGACAGCCTGGTTGAAGTGGAATTCTAAAAAGATCAAGGAAAATTGGCATAAATTTTTGGAACAAAGAAAGGTTACAGCCAAGATAATTCGAGGAACCAAACGAACCTTCACACAAAACCAACTAACCCAAATTGAAGACAGCTTTGCTAAGAATAACTCCAGAGTTTTCTTTGGAACCTTCAAGAAGACACTCAGAAAATACGCTCAGCCAAGCTTCCACTTCAGAGACTCACAAGGGAATCTGGCTTATAACGACAACTGCCACCTTTTGGCTCAATACTTTAAAAATCTACTCAACTGTGACCCATCCAGTGAAGACTTCGACTATAAACAAACCACACCAAACCCGGACTGCCCCCTTGATTGGAAGAAGTTGGTCAGAATATTCAATTTCTTAACAATAATATAATTCCAAAATAATATAATTCCAAAAATACCCAACAGGACTCTCAGCTAACAACTCCCAAAGGTCGACAATTACAGGCAGCTATAAATGATCAAACTACACCTAGATTCAATATCGAATGGGGAATCCATGTATAGGCCTACTGACCCAAAAAAACTCCCAGACTTGGTAGACTTCAGTGTCATAAAGAGGATTCCTACTAATTGTTTCAAATGTACTTCCCTTTGGGAAGTCGCATCTGAGCATAGTGTAGTTCTATTAGAGGTTTCCCAAGAGTTCATTCATGTTAAACCTACAGGAAGGCTATATAACCGTAGAACTAACTGGGACATGTTCCACTCCATAGTACAATCTACGATTAATGACTGACCTGCCTCTTAAAACCAAAGAGGACATTATGACAACAGTTGAACAATTCGAGTGTGTCCAGAATGCTGCATGGGATAGCACTCCTGCTACCAGTAAATACGCGAAACTTGAATGCTCGAAGCCCATCCGTGAACTAGTAGCCGAAAAAATTGGCTCGTAAATTGTAGCAAACTACTAGATTCCCAGGGGACAAAACACGGCCGAACTAACTAACGGCTAAACTTAAGAAACTACTGCAAACCGAAAGAATTGAAAATGTACAGAACTACCTATGTAATCTATATGCTACTGCTGCTAGTGACTATTCCCTTTGGAAAACAAACCAAAGACTCAAAAGACCCATTGCCTCTAATCCGCCGTTACGCAGGAAGGACGGTTCCTGGGCAAAAAGTGACCCAGAGAAACGGGAAACTTTTGCTTCTCATCTTGTTAATGTCTTTGTACCAAACACTGCCCAGAATGCTTCGGAAACCGACACTGAAGAACTCATCAACTCCCTTAATGAACCGTACCAACTTGACCTGCCAATTAAAAGGATCAAGAAAGTCATGGAAGCAATTAGAAACTTATAGGATATGATCTCCCAGGATATGATCTAATTACTGCAAAAAAACTTCGTGAGATAGCAGTACATTTTTTGAGACACCTGCTTAATTGCATACTAATCAGAGGCAACTTCCCGCCCCAATGGAAGGTTGCCTAAATAAAAATGATCCTCAAACCCGGTAAAACTAAACAAGATGTGTCTTCCTACAGACCAATCAGCCTACTACCCATTTTGTCAAAGGTTATGGAAGTACTTTTTTTTAAAGCGATTAAACGCAGTTATAGCAGAAAGTAAGATCAAACCTAACCACCAATTTGGCTTTGGAAAAAATCGTAGCAACATGGAAACATAAAGCTTTCGAAAACAAAAAATATTGTTGCGCGGCATATCTCGACATTTCCCAGGTCTTTGACAGAGTCTGGCATGAGGGTTTATTGTACAAAATAAAAAACCAACTCCGGACAAACTATTATTTCTATTATAATAGTTTTTTACTATTATATAAGTCATATCTTGCCGAGGGTTTTTCTATGTTAAGCAAGGAGAAGACATAACCAAACTTCACAGGGTTCACGCAGAAGTCTCACAGGGAAGCGTGCTTGGTCCTATCCTCTATCTGATTTTTACCTCAGACCTGCCCATGACAGACGGAGTCGTGATAGGCACTTTGGTGATGACACAGCAGCCTTAGCTGTCCATGACGAACCGGCACAAGCAAGTATAATGCTTCAACGCTCCTTAAACAACATCACGGGATAGCTAACTACCTGGCGGATAAAAGCAAACGAGCAGAGTCGGTTCAGGTAACCTTTAGGACGCGAAGTGCAACATACTCTCCTGTGTCGCTCAATAGAGTACTGATTCCTCAAGCGAACGAAGTCAGATACCTTGGACTCTATTTGGATCGTCGTCTTACCTGGAAAAAACATATATTCACAAAACGAAAAGCACTATGGATTCAACTAAGGAAACTATACTGGTTGCTCGGCAAAAAATCACAGTTGTCACTGGCAAACAAATTTCTGTTATACAAATCAATTTTTAAACCAATCTGGACTTACGGAGTTAAACTCTGGGGCACAGCCTCCAATTCAAACTTGGAAATATTACAGAGGTTTCAGTCCAAAATTTAATCACAACAATTACACCACGACTTTGAAATCACAAGAGTTGAAGAGGTTAAACACTCAATTAAGTCGTACAGGAACAGACTTGATAATCATCCAAACATACTGGCTACGCACTTAATGAATGATAATGCAATCTTCAAAAGGGTAAAAAGAAAGTCCTCTAGAGATTTATAAGAGATATTATACATAAAGGGCGCACGTCGCTGAACTGACTGCCCTAGAAGTCAACTGATAATTCCTAACCTTATGCTGAATGTTCGCACGGAACAGATTGCATAAATACTAAGGCAGCTGGCGAGGACTCTATTGTTGCTGAACTGTGGAAAGGTCCTGGAAACAATGCCATGCTAAAACTAACCGAGATCATCCAGGACAGCTGGGAAACAGAGAAATTACCACCCGATTGGAAATCTGCTCTGATCCATCCGCTTCACAAAAAGCGAGATTTTACTGATCTAAACAACTACCGTGTAATTTCTCTCGGCCCGGTAACATACAAGATTCTCTCGAAGGCGTTACAAACAAGGGCAGAAAATCAACTGAATAGTCAACTGGGAGAATACCAGGGGGGCTTCAGGAAGACCCGATCCTGTGGTGAACAGATCCTCAATTTTAAAACTGTACTGTTTATACTCCAAGATGAGAAACCGCAAGGTGGTCATCACCTTTGTTGATTTTAGGAAGGCCTATGATTCCATTGATGGAGAAACGCTTAACAAAGTACTCCAGGAACTAGGGCTAGACAACAAAACCCGAGACTCATTCCCATTCACCCATTCCAAGGTTAAATTTAGAGGCGAGATTTCAGAAAGCTTCGAAATAAAAACTGGAGTGAGACAAGGAGATGAACTTTCCCCACTTCTCTTTAACTGTGTCCTTGAAAAGGTTATGAGAGAATGGAAAGAACTGATAAATTTGGGTGCTCAGAGTGGTATCTACCTGGGTCGTAAGAACGATGGACTGGTTATAGATTGCCTGGCCTTTACAGATGACATGGCACTGTTTGCTGATTCTCTTGAGATGGCAACAATGCAGATAAATTGCCTCAGGAAACAGGCTACCAAAGTGGGTCTTCAAGTGTCGCTGGAGAAAACAGAATTCTTCCCTAACATCAGAGAAGCAAACAGAGAGACGTTACTAGAGCAGGGAAACATCAAGAGGACTGAAAAATTATCTCAGTGATTGGATTGAACCCAACTTATCCGAAAGAGCATCATTATCCAAGAGAGTCAACAAGTTAGAAGTAGCCTATCGACTGACTAAGAACACTTACAAAAAGAAATGCCTGTCACGTAACCTGAAACTTAGGCACTACACATCAGTCTTACAACCAGAAGCTCTATATGCCATGGAGTGTCTTTCCTTGAACCGAAAAGGTCTGGTAGAGAAATTGGAAATCAAAGAGAGGAGAATCCTCAGGAAGATACTAGGCCTGATAAAGGAAGATGGGGAATTTCGAAGGCGGCATAACTCTGAGTTCTACGAACATATTGAGATGCTTGCTGACTGCAAGGAAAGGAAGGGTAGCTTTCTATGGCCACTTTGCAAGACTGCCTCCAAACCGACTAACCAACCATCTGTTCACCTTCTGGCAAAACAAGAAGGTTCGTACCACTTGGTTGACAGAGACCGAGAAGGATATTAAAGTACTGGGAATAACAGATCTCCAAAACTGACAGTCGTTAACAGACAAATGTTAATTTTGTAAAATCTCAACCTCATATTCATTGATGTGGGGCTGCCATATTTTTCATAATATTAACAAAACGGTTTCAGGTTTTCAAAAATTTGGACTTTTTGGAGAAATTTGTGGTTTTTAGATTTCCAAAATTCCTCCAAATAGTCGCCCAGTGAGGAAAATAGAGACTACAAATGTTATTTTTGTAAAATTTCAACGTCATCTTCATTGATCTGTCGCTGCCTTATTTCTCAAAATACTGACAAATAGGGATTGCAATCTGGTGTCATTTTCAACCCCGCAGGTATTGTGGTGACGGAGATTGCAGATGTTTGGCGAGATTGTAGATATGGTGGTGACGACTTGTACTGCAACCTTTATAGATCTATTTGGCGAGATTACTGTCGTTCATTATTTTCTAGCAGAAGTTCTGCTCTCAGTGTACTTAATCCTACTACCTTTGACGCAGAAAATAGGGAACTTCCCAATTTAAAAATGAGGCAAGGGCCGCTATAAATCATCTCAAAAACGGTAAAGCAGTGGGCACTGACGAGACACCCATAATAATTCAAGGTATTCAAATATTTCAGGTTATCAAAGCTATGGGCAAGACTTCGGAATAGAATTCGTTCCGTGCATAACCGCGCTTAGCGCCTCCCGCGGCTAAAAAGATAACTTAGTCTCCTATTCAATAATTTTTCTTATGGGTTAACTGGAGATTCTGATCTCTTCAATGTCTTTGATGAATTGTCAAATAAAGTCCAATTATAACTTGGGCTTTCTGGATTTTCGGAATTTTTATTGCCAGCAAAATGAAAACAACAATTATACTCCGCTTATTCGGAATCCAAAAGCGGCTAGCAAGATGCTATTTGCATATTTACAACCAGCAGGGAAAACATTTTCAGACACACTTTGATCCATTCACTGGATAAATATTGATTTTCAGGAAATACTTTTTCTCGCATTTTCCGGGGATTTCAGGATATCATACGTCATAACTTTTGAACGGCTTATCACAGAGACTTCTAGTTGACACCAATCGAGTCTAATTAGTAGAATTAGAAAATGTATATCATATGCCTAGGAGGCTTTCAATTAAAAAATACCAACGAACTAGGAGGTCAAGATTGCGAAACAGATAAAATGCAAAAAAATCGATTTTGATAAAATCGTTATTTTTAGAGTTACGGCAAAATATAAAAACGTTTCTGAAATAATTTTTGCTGCTGATTACAAATATGCTAACTATGGTTATCCGAAGGAAATCGAAGTGTATCGAAGATATAGCCTATATCCTTGGGCTATTTTGAGCATTTGAACCGAATAAACTGGAAAATCGTATTCAGAAAAAAATTTCTGAAAGCCCTAAAATTTTCTAAAAAAATCGCCAAAAAAAAACCATCGGTTTGATCAGGAAAAAAGTTGCATTTTCGGTTTTCTACATTCCTCTCGGAAACAATAAATCCCAGAGAAATTATTTTCGGCACACTGAAACTAGAGGACAAGAATAGAAAATCGATGTGTAAATTGTTTGGAAAAATTCAATTAAAAAAAAAAATTAAATATATTTTCTCGTATTTCGGTCATGAAGTTCAGACAAAGTGTCGCTGTTGCGCTTGGAGCGAATAATGCACTGCATCTGCTCCAATATCTGCGAGTCTGGAGAATGACCGAAGGAAAGGGCAAAGTCACTATTTATACCTCTCCATAAAAAATGATAAAAAAGTGTAATAACTATCGTCTGATTTCCCTGATATCACATAGCAGCAAAATTCTTCTAGATATATTGAATAACCAGACTTCAAGCTTACTTGAACAGCGAAATTGCACTAGAACAGGCAGGTTTTGTCAAAGATCGAGGAACTCGGGAGCAAATACTCATCTTGAGACAAATTATCGAAAAGACCCGAGAGTTTAATAAAAAGCTGTACATCTGTTCTATAGACTTTAGCAAAGCCTTCGACACCGCTGTCTGGTCCAAATTATGAGAAGTACTGCTGGAGGTGGGCGTTCCGCGCCATTTAGTACATCTGATCTAGAGGCTCAGTATATAGGACTCCTTATAAGGACGGCACAGCATGTGTGCGCTTGGAAGGAGTAGACTCTGAATCCCTTAAAACACGAGCCGGTGTCAGACAAGGATGTATATTATAACCGCTACTTTTTAATATCTACACCGAATACATTATGCGTATTGTTCTAGAGAAATCGGATAAAGGTGTATCGATCGGAGGTATGGACATATCTAGTTTGAGGTATGCTGACGTTACAACGCTTCTGGCTTCAGCCAAGGACGATATCAGTAACATGCTGCGGATACTCGAAGCCACTAGCCTAAAGTTTGGACTCGCCTTGAACCGCGAAAAAACAAAAATGATGAAAGTTGATAGAGCCAATGAAAGCAATCCAGATACTTCACCCATTGCCAACTGTGAGGTTGTCGGCAGCTACATTTACTTGGGCTCCACTATCACCAATAGCGGGGGATGTGACCTTGAGATTAGACGACGTTGCGCCATGACACGGTCCGCTGCGCAAAAGCTAGACGAGATATGGAGAGACCGTCGAATCACGAAAAATACCGAAATACGCCTTATGAACAGCCTGGGTTTTCCGACATTTTTGTATGGAGCGGAAGCATGGACCTTGCGGATGAAGGATCGACGCCCTAGAAATGTGGTGTTGGAGGCGCATGCTGGGAATCAGATGGACCGCTCAACGGACTAACGTGTCCATATTCAAGGAATTAAAAATTGACCAGCGTATCTCGTCGCTTGTTCAGTTACGAATCCTCAGATTCTTTGGACACGTTACCCGCAAAAGTGACTCAATAGAGCGGCTGGTGATTCAGGGTAGAGTGGAAGGTAGCAGACCTCGTGGCCGATCACCAACTCGATGGGGACAGACACCATCAAATCTGTCACTGAGACTCCTGTGGCAGAATGCTCGCGTCATACGACCAACAGGAATCTATGGAGAAGATTGGCCAAGGCAGCAGTGAAAAAAGCAGACGGCTCCCTATGACCACGAGAGTGGTCGTTAAGAGTGAACGACTCAGAAGAAGAAGTTATTTTCAATCTGGCCGGATCAATGGAATTAAATCTAACATAATAAACATTACTTAATCTACTGGGATCACAACAATTAGGTATTTGAGCATGCTAACAAGTCTTATTCTTATATTTATGGCCATGATGAATCTGTGTAATGAAATATAATATCTATTTAAATGTCTATTTAGTTTAATCAACTTACTATAAATTTCATTTGCCGCTGCATAAAGCGCACCTTAATCAAACTTTTAAATTAATCAAACGTCATCATACGTCAGTAGAAATGTCACTGATTTTTTTTTCTACTAGAATTTTGTGGTTTTTAAAGCTGCATTAATAAGGTATGGTGAAAGAACATGACCTGGGGCAGCAGCCAAGTCATAACTGAGTTGAGGCGTATGAGAATTGATCTCGGCCCGGCTCAACATCAGATAGTTAGAGGCACGGCCGAAACGGCATCAATTGGCTCTGACACTGCGGTGCGGAAAGCAACGGAAAACTATCGCACTACAAATTCCCAAGACAATCATCATTATAGCAAATATATACACAAAAACGACTGCCAGTCAGGGGCACCTCTCAAATGGGGAGGCGGTGCTAAGAATCCCCTCATGGAATCAAGCAAATACACTAAAAATACATAGAAGAAACCTGAAAATCGCGACATGGAATGTGCGCAGCATGTTCCAGGCAGGAAAACTGGAAAATGTTACATCAGAGATGCAAAGAATGCAAATAGATATATTAGGCATAAGTGAAGTAAGATGGCTAGAATCAGGAAAATGTGACACCGAAAACGGCACACTGTATTACGCAGGTAGAAATGACAACCAACGTCAACACGGAGTAGGAATAATGTTAAGCAAGGAACTAAACAAACACGTAATAAATGCCTTACACTTCTCAGAACGGCTAATACTACTCCAACTACAGACCGTCATGGGGAAAATGAACATAATACAAGCATATGCACCGACTGCAGATAAAGACGATACTGAAATTGAAGAATTCTATAATCAGCTCGACGAGATCCTAGCACTTCTGAAACCTAGAGACCACACAATAATCATGGGCGATTTCAACGCCAAGATAGGCCAAGGCGAAGCGGGCGAATGGGTTGGTAAATATGGATTAGGCATAAGAAATGAGCGTGGCGATAGGCTTCCGCATTTCTGCATCGAGAAGGATTTAATAGTGACAAACACACACTTTAAACTTCACCCTCGAAGATTATACACTTGGAGATCTCCTAGTAACGGCGCAGATAACATAGTCCGTAACCAGATAGATTACATATTGATACGCAAACAATTTAAAAACGGGGTAACATCGGTCAAAACTTACCCGGGCGCAGACGTAGCTTCCGACCATAATCCAGTAGTAATGAAACTAGGAGTAAGACTTAAAGCCAGAAACTCAACAACACCTACTAACAAAAAGATAGACATCTGCAAGCTACGAGACCCGAAAATATTACAGAGAGCCACAACTAAAATAAACGAAGGACTTAGTAGGCTAACAATCAATATAGAAGTAAATAGCAGCACAGAGAAAGTAAATAACATCTGGAATAACGTCAAAGACGTCTTCCATGCAACCCAGTACGAAGTTGTTGGAACCAGAGATCATGTAAAAAAGAAGAAATGGATGACAACCGAGATCCTTACATTAATAGAAAAACGACGGTTATATAAAACCACAAAAGAAAGGGATTATCGTGACACTCAAAAAGTTATAAAAAAGAAAATACGTCAAGCTAAAGAAGAACAGCTGAGAGAACAGTGTATCGAAATCGAGGATCTACAGAAAAGGTACGACAGCTTTAATGTTCACAAGAAAATTCGAGAGATGGTAGGTACTAATAACAAACGAAGAGCGACTATACTGAAAGACACAAGCGGAAAAATAATATTAGACCTGAAAGAAAAACTACAACGTTGGAAAGAATACGTAATAGAACTATTCGACGATAGCAGGCCCAATAGCTATAAACTAAGCCATCTTGCACAGAATGGCCCTGATATACAAAACAGCGAAGTGAAACATGCCATAAAAAACACAAAAACAGGCAAAGCTGCAGGTCCAGACGGTATATACAGTGAAATGTTCAAGCTGGTCGAAGACGATCAAATCAACATCCTCACAGATCTTATGAACACAATATACAAAACTGGCATTATACAACAGGAATGGCTTGCATCTACGTTCATCACCCTACCAAAGAAACCGCATGCGACAGACTGCAATGCATGATAAGTTTAATGGGACACACACTAAAGGTATTCCTAAAGATTATACATACCAGAATATATAGAAAATGTGAGGCGGAAATAACAGACACGCAATTTGGATTTCGCAATGGATTTGGAACGAGGGAAGCACTTCATTCATTATGGGTACTAATTCAACGCTGTCAGGATGTAAACAGGGATGTATATATCGGCTATATTGACTATAGCAAAGCTTTCGACAATGTAAAACACTAAAAACTCATAAACATTTTAGAAGGCATGGATATCGACTACCGCGACATAAGAATAGTATCAAACCTTTATTGGGGCCAGACAGCAAAAATAAAGATCGAAAACGAACTGTCAGATGACATTAATATACGATAGGGTGTCAGGCAAGGATGTGTCCTCTCCCCAATGCTATTTAATATCTATTCTGAAGCAATATTTAAGGAAACACACAGAAGACCCCGCAGGAATCGTTGTAAATGGTAGAACAATAAATAACATCCGCTATGAAGACGACACGGTCGTGTTAGCGGACAATATGATAGATCTCACTCGCATGATGAACAACATAGTGGCGAAAAGCAAAGAAAACGGTCTCCAAATTAATTTAACGAAAACAAAATTCATGTTAATTTCAGAAACCAAACAACAAATTCATTTAGTAGTAAACGGGGAGCGCATTAAACAAGTCTCGAAATATAAATATCTTGGAACCTGGATGAATGACGAATGGACACATCAACATGAAATTCTAGCGCGCATAGAACAGGCTAGAGCAGCATTCCTCAAAATGAAGAAAATGCTAACTTCTCCAGACCTAAGCCTAGACCTAAGGCTGAGAATGGTCCGTTGGTACATTTTTCCAGTACTACTTTATGGAATGGAAAGCTGGACCTTAAAACAGCAAACAACGAAAAGGATAGAGGCTTTCCAGATGTGGGTTTATCGCCGCATGCTGCGCATACCATGGACCGACAAAATCACAAACGTTGAAGTGCTGCGGAGGATGAGCAAAGTACCAGAAATTGTCTTTACTCGCTAAAGAAGCGAAAACTGGAGTATCTAGGCCACATCTCTAGAAACGAAAAATATGGATTACTACAACTTATAATCCAAGGTAAAATTGAGGGGAAACAAAGTGCAGGGAGACGGCGTATATCCTGGCTGTGTAACCTGCGAGAATGGTTTGGAGTATCGTTGACGGACCTGTTTCGTTCGGCTATCTCCAAAGCTAAAATTGCCACGATGATCAGCAACCTCCGGCGAAGAAGCTGAACCAAGAAGAAGAAAGCGCACCTTCTAAAATTCAACCTACTTTTTGTGCGCCTATAACGCAAACCTATGTTTTAGAGGCAATTTTTTTGAAAAAAAAGGTGCAGGTTATACATCAGAAAATACGCTAATTATTTTATGTATACATTATTTATCCCAAAATCAATTTTGGTTTTGAAAAAAACATGTGGCACCATGCGCACCAAGCATTTAAAATACCTACTTACACAACAGCGCGATTATTTTACCAAAAATTAGCATCACCAGATCCGGTATATTGGTACCGGATCCGGTAAACGTTTGGTGATATCGGATCCGGTTTTCCGGATTGCAATCCCTAAAAGTAGGCCTATTCGAAACACGAAGAAATAAACTTTTTTATTACAATCTATATTTAATATAATCTCATATACAAGCTACCTATATTAATATTTAAAATATTAATCTAATCTAATTAAAGCATCTGCAATATCATTACCAGATATAATTTTATCACTTAAAATAACAATTTGTGCTCCTATTAGGTTTTCTAATAATTCACAAGCTGCTATTTCTGAATAAGTTACTCCTCCTATTACAACAATTAAAAGAGATTTTGATCTTAAAGGAAATATATGTTCTTGGTGTATTTCTAATTGTCCTAAACCACATAATTTACTTTTAATTTCCTCTAAAGGTGTTGAACATAAAATTAGGCTTGCTATTTGCGTAATAAGTGGAATGTAAGTTCCACCAAATACATAACTACAACAGGTTGGATTCTTTAAATTGATTTTGTCGGGATCACTGGGTATTTGTTTAAGTTTATTTGCATTGGAATAGAAGTTATTAGTTGATATTAATGGCATATTTTTTAATTTGCTTGATAAATTTGTGATATTCACAGCAGGCCCTGAGGAAAATTCTTCTATAAAATTTGCATTTATTAAGTTTCTGTAGACATATCCATGTTCAAAACCAAATTCCAAAAGGTAGGTGTTTAGAAAACTTTTTGCTTCACTCTCGGTGAGTTTCTGAGTTATTGCGATTAGACACATGAAGGCTATGCTAGAGTATTTATTATTTTCAGTTTGCAATACTTCCTCCAGGTAAGTAAAATTATTACTTTTATTTTTATTCTGCATAATATTTCTTTCAACATCAATTTGGTTTTCAAATTTATGAGAGAAAGCATTCATTATAGTTTCTGCTGCATTTAGATGATTTGTAACATATTTTTTCTTAGACTGAATGTTTTGTAATTGTGTTTGTATATATTTTTTCATCTCACCTATGGCCATCTCTTTAGAACACTCTCCTTCACTTTTTAACTTTTTAGTCAAAGCACTTAATATTGCAGTAGCTTCAGTAAAATATTTATTCTTAATATCTCTATAAATTGAGTCATTGATACTATCCAAATAGAATCTAACAGGTTGTTTTTTAATAAAAGGATTCAATTTATTATCATATTCAGGTACAACTTCGGTTGCTTTATATTCACATTCACCACATTGTACATTATAAACTTCTTTCAGAAGAGCAGAATAAGTTCCTGGAGTTAGTAAAACACTTGGATAATCAATATTTCTATCAAAAACAACTAATCCTCCAAATACAGATTCCATGCCATCATCTTCATATTGCTTCGTTTGGTTTATTACAATATTAGCATATTTTCCAAGAGCTAGTGTAAATTTAGGTTTTCCGAAAGTTAAATTTAAATACCAAAGACATTTTGCATAAGATGGTAACAATAAGTAGTCTTCTTCAACAAAAATAGCTTTATACATTCGAAGTAATTCCATGCTTAATACTCTTCCATCCAGGTTTATTGGAAACCATTGCCAAGAATATACTCTAGCTGCAGTAAGGTAAAGACCAACTTCTTCCAACATGTTTTCAAAAACATACAGGTGTTTGGGAACACATATTATGTGATATTTATCAAGCGGTGGATTATCTAAATTCACATGAGATTGAATTAAATCCAGGACTATTTTAAATGTTTTAAAATTGCTGTAGATTATAAAAAGTTGCGTATTGTCTCGTACTGGGGCCGTTGGTTCAAGCATATATATTTTTTCAACTCCATTTTGTCTGCAATATCAAAAAAGTTTGTAAATTACTGGTCTTGGCAAACTGATTAAACTATAATAAATTAAACATATAAAACTGTACAAAAGTGTGAAAAAGCCTTAAATCATTATGAATATAAACATTAAAACAAGTGCAAGCAGATGAACAAAATTGTATGTATGTTATATAAACAATTAATATAGAAAAGCTACGTAAACTGCTTTTATCTTAACAATTTTGTAGTCTTGTAATTAGTGACCGCCCGAAATTTCGTTGTCGGCCAAAAAATCATGATTCGGCCATATCTTCGTTTTCGGCCATAAACTAGGTCTGTAAAGCTGGAACCCCCACCTCTTCAAAATTCAAATTTGATAAGACCAAAATTATGTGCTCTTTATGTGCCGCAATCGCGATTTTTCTGCTCGAAGCGTTCAACAAAAAATAAAATTTTATTAGTGGGGGTATTAACTTACAGTCAAGCTAGCACCCACCCATCTGAAAAATTGGGATACCGATACCAAATATATAGCACTACAATTATGTGCTATTTATGTGCTCTTCAAGTACCCCGGAGAGAATTCGCTAACTCAACCCCTTGTGCGAAAAATACCTCAAACGAATGAGCCACAAGAGATTAAATATTTCGACGGTCCCTACGTACTAGACACATGTAAAAAATGGCATTTTTTCTTAATGCACAATTGGGTTGCAAAAGATTTTTTTGAAGTGAAAACTTCTAAAGCCGCACTGAATGACATTTGGGTAGACGGTAAACTCATAGATTTGCGTCATCGTCATCAATAGCTGCTTTCTATAGAAAAAATTTCTATTACTCAAAGATGTGTTCAAAAGAACACATCTATACGCATATGTTTAAAGTTGGCTCTGAACGTCAAACTTAATAGTCAAAGTTTTTGGCAGTGTTGACAGAACGCAGCGCCTCTAAGGAAATATTAACCCCTATAATCAGTGTGCAGTACAAGAGTACGTACTTTCGACGGATGTACTAGTAGATATACTAGTGTTGGACTATTGGAATGTTCAGATTACTGGATTGTATCGAAGAATTCATGGTAAATCACGAATCATACCCATCAAAGTTTTAGGCGACCAAATGTACTCGTGTGCTCTCCAAAGGAAGGAAACTCCAAAATAAAATTAATAGTCAGCGATATAGAGATAAGAATAAGAAAAATAACTCTTGCAATAGTTAATTCAGAAATTTCTAAACATCGAACAATCACAGCTGAGAAGGAGGACAAAATTAAACGTCGTAAAGAATAATCCTAACAAAAATTAATTTACATACAGATAAATCTTCAAAAGCAGTTACAAGGCATGTTTCTAAAAGTCAAAATTTCCATAACTCATAAATTGCAGACCCATCAACAAGAAATGTGACATATATCCTACCAATTCATTTTGCTGACCTATCAACACAGAATCAACCAAACATTCCGGATTCAAATTCATATTGTGATGATGACATTAACAGTCATTCTCCTTCAGAAGTGAGTTATGTTCCAGAAATACATAAAACAATACTAACAATCTATGTACAAAATTTGATTAATTAACATACTGATAAATCCTCAAAACCAGTTTTAAAGCTGTTTTTTTTTTCAAAAGTTTTCACTTCAGTCGGCAGTGCCTATTTTTACTATACTTACCTATATTTGTTTTATATATTTAAAATATATAAAATACAACAACCCAATTGGGTTGTTGAAAAAAATTTATCGATTTTTTTAAATGTATTTTAATACCTTATTGGAAATAATTTGGATGTTCAATGCGTAAAAGTTGAAATTTGTTTTTTTTCAATTAATTATAAACAATTTAAAAGTGATAAAATTATAAATTGCTATTAGTGAAGCATCAGAACATATTAAATGTCTAAATGAAATGTTATTGCACTTGGTCAACAGTAAATTTGAAGTGAAAAAATTAAAATTTGAAGTGAATTGACAAAAAAATGCACGGGTAGAAATTACCTTTGCTACGTCACACGTGTTTTCGGCCTTTATAACTTTTTAATTACAACGAAAAAAACAAAACAAAAAATTGTTTTGTTATAAAACATATACGATCTTTCGATTTATGTAAAAAAATTTAAATACCTGTAATTATTGATAATAAATTATTAAATTGTGCAATAAAAAAATGCCATTTTTTACATGTCTTTATGTACGTAGGGACCGTCGATTTAATGACAAAGTACAAAAATTTTAACCGAAGCGAAAACGTTGCAAAAATTATGTACTCTTAAGATATCCTATTCGCGATTTTTGTGCTCGAACCCTTGTACGAAAAATTCACCCCAAATGGTATGGGCCAAAGAGGTGAAATCTTTAGTAATGACAATTTCCGTTAGTTTGAATTGTGACACGGGGGGCACTGAACGTATGAGCACGTAGTAGCGGCTCTCAACGAATCCGAAACGCACGTGTGTGTTATCAATCATATATCGCGGTAATTATCATTAATCGCGGACTGTTACATATGTGTGTTTTATGATGTATTTACATAGCCCGTGAACTGTACAATAATGGGCATTTACAATAGTAGTTGTAGATAAAATTAATTTCGTTTAGTTTAGTTAGTTTAGGACAATCATTTTAGATATAGCTAATAAATATATTGTCAGATATTTAAAAATTTATATTTTATTTTTTATGATGTTATTGATCATATTTGTGTTATATGTCTTGAATATATTTTGTTTTTGATTTATTTTTTTGAATTTTTAATCTTGTATTTGTTTACATTTTACATTGTTTTTCATTATTTTTTTCTTTACTACAAAGTAAAGATAGATGTTTATTTTACTTTGTTTTATTTTTCTTGAGCTAAACAAATAAACAGTATTTATTATTTTTGTTTTGTCACAATATTTAATATTTTAAAATCCAATATTATTTTGCACATTTTAAATTATAAAAAAATTGTTTAACCCTTTCGCTGTTATGGACTGCAATAGCAGTTCAATTGATTTGACGCCCAAGTGCTATGGACTATTAGTAGTCCAATTGATTTGGTGGCCAGACGGTATGGATTGCTATATTCATTCATTATATTACTTCATGAATTCATTGTGGCTTTTTCAAACATAATAAAGAGATTAATAAATATATACACTCTCATTGGAGCGTTGCGTTACCCTGGGTGAAAGATTCGGGACTCACCCTTGCACCTAGGGCACGGACCTTTTTGAGGTCAAATTTTGTTCATTATATTTTTCGTACTAGCTCGTGGGTTAGCAGGGTTAGTTTGCCACAGCATCACCTGAAAAAGAGGTAGGTCAAAGACTACTTTTAGACGCTCATGAAGACGTTCTCACTTTTAAAGGCTTTTATAAAATTCAAGTGTCCTTTTTGTTTTACAACTTCTGCTTTGGAAATGGATAGCAAAAAATAAAGGCCGAAGTCAAAAAAAGTCAATAAAAATTTCTGATGTATTATACAATAAAATCCAATAAACCTCTTTACGGTTAGTTAAGCGCATGCGCATCCGCCAAGTTTGAAAGGCGGGAATATGAAAGTTTCGGGCAAATAATAAGGTTATACGTCAAAAAGTTCGGGCAAAACATGGCAGAAATTGACTCATGTGCACAATAAAATTTCTAACCATGAAAAGGTATATTAAAGGATGTGGAACAGTCTGCTTAAAATTTTGAATATTTCTTAGAACGTTTAGCGCCTCCGTGGCAAAAATTGCTAACTAGTTCTCACTTTTAAAGCCTTTTACAAAATGCAAATTTCTTTCTTGTTTTACAACTTTGGAAGTGGAATGCAAAAAATAAAGTTCAAAGTCAAAAAAAGTGCACCAAAATTTCTGATGTATTATACAAGGGGTCGTCCATTAATCACATGATGTTTTTTAGCAACTTTTTACTGTCTCCTAGTTTAGACATTGTTATGAGACAAAACATACGTGGCAACGATTTACGCATGTATTCGGCGTCAAAATCACAAATTCGGCGTTAAAAAAACAAAATTCTACTGGGACTGGCTACGAGTCGCCACTTTTCGGTTCAATGAATAAATAAATACACATGATATCTCACTACACAGGGGGAGTATAGTGAGAAAAACCCTCCACGTGATGTTTCGTGATTTTTCACAACCCCCACCCCCCCCTCTCGAGCCTCACGTGATTAATGGACGATCCCCAATCAAATCCAATTAGAGGATGTTGCCTGCGTGGCAAAAATTGCTAACTAGTAAAAACGCTATTTGATCGTTGTCAATGTAATCTAAGTAAACGTAGATTTAATCTAGATTAGGTTATGGTTAGACTAAGTTATGTTAGAAACAGACAAATTCAGACTGAGGGACCGAGACTTCTTGAATAAGAAAAATTATTAATTCGAACATTTATTTTCACTACGTCTATATTTATGGTTTAGTGACGCGAATTGTTGCCATAGTGACAACAAACAAAAATCGTTTAATAATGAAACTCGATTTGAATTACATTGGACTTTTACGCACGATTTGGATACTTTTATACACGATTATAATAATGGCATCCTTGACATACAATAATTTAGTTATTAATGTGTTCATTTTTCAGTGTTCAATAATTGGAGAAGAAATTTCTTTTTGATATATTTAATATTCATACCTTTGTGGTTCAGAAATTTTAATAAGAAAATAATAAAAATTCTAAAATCAACGCCTAGGTCACTTAAAAAGTATGTGTGGGTCACTGTCTAACCTGCGAGTCATAGGTTCGCCATCCCTGACCTAGGGTCTCATCGTTGGAAAGATGAATATTTCAAAAAATCCCAAAAAATAATTGTAAACTATGCGGATAGCCATATATATATATATTTTTTTATGTCTAGTCTTGTCTAATCTTGTCTAGTCTTGTCTAGTCTTGTCCAGTCTTGTCTTGTCTAGTCTTATCTAGTCTTGTCTAGTCTTGTCTAGTCTTGTCTAGTCTTGTCTAGTCTTGTCTATTCTTGTCTAGTCTTGTTTAGTCTTGTCTAGTCTAGTCTGGTCTAGTCTTGTCTAGTCTTGTCTCCTTCTTGTCTGTATCCAATCTTGTCTCTTTCTTGTCTTGTCTATGTAGGCTACTAGATTAAAATGTACTTAATTTAATTAATTCTCTACAATGCTAACTGAATTGAACTAGATGGATTAGATTTGTACTTTCCATGGTCTACTTAATTATTATAAGTTAATAGTCTAATTCAAGTTCAATATGAAGTTGTTGTAACTTGAAGTTGTCGCAATAAGAAGCCGCATCATGGAGTTGTCGCAACATGAAGTTGTTTCAACATGAAGTTGTCGCAAGATGTAGAAGTTGTTTCAACGTGAATTTGAAGATGAAAGAGGATGTCACTTCGACATGAAATTTTTGCAATATGAATTTGTCGCAATACGAAGTCACAACACAGTAGCGTAGCTAGCGTCAGTCAATCGGGCGAATGCCCGGGGCCCACAAGCTAGAGGGGGGCATAGAGTCACCTTATTTTAATCAACAATACAGACGATTTGAAACCGTTTGGAAACGTCAAAGATGCGCAATAATAAATTACTACTACTTATTAGAGGTAACTTTTAATACGCATTATTTAACACTTATTTTAGTTTTATTTTTTTGTTTAAATAGGCTTATTGTAACTTTCAGATATACATTTCTTAATGTTGTGTAATTGTTAACCATTTTACCACAATTGCACAATGGTATATTAAATAATAAAATATTATTTAATAAATAATGTTTTATGATGTATTTACATAGCCCGTGAACTGTACAATAATGGGCATTTACAACAGTAGTTGTAGATAAAATTAATTTCGTTTTGTTTAGTTAGTTTAGGACAATCATTTTAGATATAACTAATAAATATATTGTCAGATATTTAAAAATTTATATTATATTTTTTATGATTTTATTGATCATATTTGTGTTATATGTCTTGGATATATTTTGTTTTTGATTCATTTTTTTGAATTTTTAATCTTGTATTTGTTTACATTTTACATTGTTTTTCATTATTTTTTTCTTTACTACAAAGAAAAGATAGATGTTTATTTTACTTTGTTTTATTTTTCTTGTGCTAAACAAATAAATAGTATTTATTAATTTTGTTTTGTCACAATATTTAATATTTTAAAATCCAATATTATTTTTCACATTTTAAATTATAAAAAAATTGTTTAACCCTTTCGCTGTTATGGACTGCAATAGCAGTTCAATTGATTTGACGCCCAGGTGCTGTGTACTATTAGTAGTCCAATTGATTTGGTGGCCAGATAGTATGGATTGCTATATTCATTCATTATATTACTTCATGAATTCATTGTGGCTTTTTCAAACATAATAAAGAGATTAATAAATATATACACTCTCATTGGAGCGTTGCGTTACCCTGGGTGAAAGATTCGGGACTCACCCCTGCACCTAGGGCACGGATGGCGAACCTTTTTGAGTAGTGGGTCAAATTTTGTTCATTATATTTTTCGTACTAGCTCGTGGGTCAGCAGGCCTGTGGCATTACTTGAAAAAGAGGAGGTAGGTCAAAGACTACTTTTAGACGCTCATGAAGACGTTCTCACTTTTAAAGGCTTTTACAAAATTCAAGTGTCCTTTTTGTTTTACAACTTCTACTTTGGAAATGGATAGCAAAAAATAAAGGCCGAAGTCAAAAAAAGTCAATAAAAATCTCTGATGTTTTATACAATAAAATCCAATAAACCTCTTTACGGTTAGTTAAGCTCATGCGCATCCGCCAAGTTTGAAAGGCGGGAATATGAAAGTTTCGGGCAAATAATAAGGTTATACGTCAAAAAGTTCGGGCAAAACATGGCGGAAATTGACTCATGTGCACAATAAAATTTCTAACCATGAAAAGGTATATTAAAGGATGTGGAACAGTCTGCTTAAAATTTTGAATATTTCTTAGAACGTTTAGCGCCTCCGTGGCAAAAATTGCTAACTAGTTCTCACTTTTAAAGCCTTTTACAAAATACAAATTTCTTTCTTGTTTTACAACTTCTACTTTGGAAGTGGAATGCAAAAAATAAAGGTCAAAGTCAAAAAAAGTTCACCAAAATATCTGATGTATTATACAAGGGGTCGTCCATTAATCACATGACGTTTTTTAACAACTTTTTACTGTCTCCTGGTTTAGACATTGTTATGAGACAAAACATACGCGGCAACGATTTACGAATGTATTCGGCGTCAAAATCACAAATTCGGCGTCAAAAAAACAAAATTCTACTGGGACTGGCTACGAGTCGCGCGCCACTTTTCGGTTTTTGAATGAAAAAATAAATACACATGATATCTCACTACACAGGGGGAGTGTAGTGAGAAAAACCCTCCCCGTGATGTTTCGTGATTTTTCACAAACATCCACCCCCCTCCCCCTCCCCCCTCTCGAGCCTCACGTGATTAATGGACGATCCCCAATCAAATCCAATTAGAGGATGTTGCAATTAGAGCCTCCGTGGCAAAAATTGCTAACTAGTAAAAACGCACAGTGACGGGAACACTATTTGATCGTTGTCAATGTAATCTAAGTAAACGTAGATTTAATCTAGATTAGGTTATGGTTAGACTAAGTTATGTTAGAGACAGACAAATTCAGACTTGGGACCGAGACTTCTTGAATAAGAAAAATAAATTCGAAAATTTATTTTCACTACGTCTATATTTTTGGTTTAGTAACGCCAATTGTTGCCATAGTGACAACAAACAAAAATCGTTTAATAATGAAACTCGATTTGAATTACATGGGACTTTTTCGCACGATTTGGATACTTTTATACACGATTATAATAATGGCATCCTTGACATACAATAATTTAGTTATTAATGTGTTCATTTTTGGGTGCGAGTAGATAAACATATTTAAAATACAATAATTGGAGAAGAAATTTCTTTTTGATATATTTAATATTCATACCTTTGTGGTTCAGAAATTTTAATAAGAAAATAATTAAAATTCTAAAATCAACGCCTAGGTCACTTAAAAAGTCTGTGTGGGTCACTGTCTAACCTGCGGGTCATAGGTTCGCCATCCCTGACCTAGGCACTTATCGTTGGAAAGATGAATATTTCAAAAAATCCCAAAAATTTTTTTTATGTCTAGTCTTGTCTAATCTTGTCTAGGCTTGTCTAGTCTTGTCCAGTCTTGTCTAGTCTTGTCTAGTCTTGTCTAGTCTTGTCTAGTCTTGTCTAGTCTTGTCTAGTCTTGTCTAGTCTAGTCTTGTCTAGTCTTGTCTAGTCTTGTCTAGTCTTGTCTAGTCTTGTCTAGTCTTGTCTAGTCTTGTCTAGTCTTGTCTAGTCTTGTCTATTCTAGTCTGGTCTAGTCTTGTCTCCTTCTTGTCTGTATCCAATCTTGTCTCTTTCTTGTCTTGTCTATGTAGGCTACTAGATTAAAATGTACTTAATTTAATTAATTCTCTACAATGCTAACTGAATTGAACTAGATGGATTAGATTTGTACTTTCCATGGTCTACTTAATTATTATAAGTTAATAGTCTAATTCAAGTTCAATATGAAGTTGTTGCAACTTGAAGTTGTCGCAATAAGAAGCCGCAGCATGGAGTTGTCGCAACATGAAGTTGTTTCAACATGAAGTTGTCGCAAGATGTAGAAGTTGTTTCAACGTGAATTTGAAGATGAAAGAGGATGTCACTTCGACATGAATTTTTTTCAATATGAAGTTGTCGCAATACGAAGTCACAACACAGTAGCGTAGCTAGCGTCAGTCAATCGGGCGAATGCCCGGGCCCCACAAGCTAGGGGGGCCACAGAGCCACCTTATTTTAATCAACAATACAGACGATTTGAAACCGTTTGGAAACGTCAAAGATGCGCAATAATAAATGAGGTAACTTTATAGTAAATGAGGTAACTTTTAATACGCATTATTTAGCACTTATTTTAGTTTTATTTTTCTGTTTTAATAGGCTTATTGTAACTTTCAGATATAGATTTCTTAATGTTGTGTCATTGTTAACCATTTTACCACAATTGCACAATGGTATATTAAATAATAAAATATTTGAATTAATTAAGGGCAAGGATTTACAGAAAAACAGGTTTTAGGCAAATACTGCGTTTTGAAAGTTACCTCCTCAAATTTATTAAATCAAGCGACTATGCAACAATTATTTATTTAATATAAATGCAGAATAGCAGAAATCGCTTTGCAAACTGCTTCTGCGAACAGACTTTTTCAAAAGTAGATTCGTTCTGTCTAGTTTTATAGTCTGGCTAGCAACTCTGTTCACCAGTCTGCTGTTTACATCGGCGGTGCCATATATCACAGTTTTGTAACTGTAAATGACAAATAAGTATTGTGCGTCTATTATAAGCTGGCCGGTGGACAATTTAATTTGTGTTTGTATGAATTACTAATACCGTAATAATCGTCCTGTCTAGTTTTATAGTCTGTCTAGCAACTCTGTTCACCAGTCTGCTGTTTACATCAACGGTGCCATATATCACAGTTTTGTAACTCAGGGGTTCTCAAAGCGTGTTCCGCGGAACACTAGTGTTCCGCGATGCATCTTTCAGTGTTCCGCGAAAAAATCAATATTCAACAATATTATTGCAGTTATCAAAATTCTGCTTAATCCAATTCTAGACTCATATACAGTTCAAATTTTAATTTTCTCAATTTGAATTTCTTGAATTAGGGAAATAAGTTTAGGTAAGTTTTGAAACACATTATTTATTGATTTGTATTGCAATTTTTAAATTTATAGTAGGTAATAGATAATTTCGTCACAAAGAAACCTCGTCTTGATTACGATTATGACAATGCTACTGTTAGAACTTGTAGAATTGAAAAGAGAATGAAGAATACAGAAAAAATATGCAATGAACTCGTCTGTCGTTGTCAATCGTTTGTATAACGAAAAATACTTTTGATTTACCTGGACCTGAAATACAGATTGTCCAACACCGCTCTGCAGTTTATTCGGCAAGAAACTTGACAATAGCGCGATGGCGCCCGCTAAATTAATCCGTCATTTCACAACTCACTATAAAAATCTTTTAAGAAAAAAATTAGTTATTCACATTAGAGTGCGGAAACATTGATTTTACAACGCAACAGCTAGTTTACCTCATTAGCTAGAGCGTTGTAAAATCATTTCCGCACGAAATTTATATAAGATTTTTTGGTCGACAAATATTTTTTAAGAAACAAAAAAATTTAGATTATTTACGATATTGGAAGGTTTTATTGAGATTTTATTGTCTTATACTTAATTTATTTTGTAAGTATCCTTGAAAGGTTAAAATTTACTTGTCACTTTACCGCACGGTAGCCGTACTTTGCAACATTCTGTGTAAAAATCTAGTTTCGCTGGACGTATACACATTGTCAAAGCTAGCTTTACAATTCAGAATACCAACAAGAATATTTTAAAAGACTTTTAGAAATGTAAGGCAAACAAAGAAAATAATTTTAAAACGCAATGAAAGTAAGTAATAAAGTTCAACTTGCGTACTATAAAATTGCCGATTTTGTAGCACTAAAATTATTATATAAAAATTATAGCCACAAACGATGGCACAATCTCTCATTTTGCCTGCCTGTCGTGAAATAGTGCCAATTATGTTTGGGGAAGAAGCAAAGAAGAATTTTTTTGAAGATTCTGGTGTGTGATGATACGATTCGTAGAAGAATTAATATGTCGCAGTAATAATAAGCTTGTTAATATGTCTTTTGCATTACAAGTAGACGAATCAACTGACATAAGTGGCAAGGCATTAGCTCTTAGGTTTTGTACGATTTATTTATGAAGAGATAATAATTCAATTTTTATGCTGCAAAGAACAACTGGTCCTACAACTGGTTTTGGGTCCTACAACTGGTCAGGTGGTCAGGACTTGTTTTATGGAATAACAACGTATTTGAATGTTTTAAAATTATCATGGGATCATTGTGTCGGTATTTGTACCGATGGAGCAGCGTCCATGACGGGATCAATCAAAGTTGTTATTTTGACTTTAGCTAAAACCATAAATTCAAATATAATATTTCAATATTGTTACTTGTCATAAAAACAATGTCCAAGAAATTAGACGACTTATTTGAACAAGTAGGTTGCAATGGTTTATCTTATTAAAATGAGACCGACGAATAATCGAATTTTCAAACAATTTTGTTCATCGATGGAAGCGGATTATGAGTGTTTACTTCTTCATACCGAAGTGAGGTGATTGTCACGAGGAAAGGTTTTAAATCGTGTGTTGATATTAAAAAATGAATTACTTGAAACAAAAAATCTAAAAACTTTTGTAAATTATCTAAAAAATGATGATTGGTGCGATAATAAGCCAAATACGCCAGGCTGATATTTTTGTTTACTTTAATACTGTCAGTATGGAAGGAAAAAATTAAAACATTCTTACATGGACTAACAAATTATGTTCAATGAAAAATACTTTTACCATGGAAAAACTATTGGAAAAAGAGAGGGAAACATAGAAATCTTCCCCTGTGTGCAAAATACCAACGAGGCAATCGTTTCTTCGATAATGGAACATTTATTAACAATAGATGAAAAACTTGAAAAATACTTTCCATTGCAAAACCCAGAACAATATGATTGGATAAGAAACCCGTTTGTTTCTTCAGAATTTTCTAGTGTTAATTTAAGGGAAGAAGACTGACGTCGTTTTCTTCAGATCGTGGATTAAAATGACAGTTCCATGAAAACACTCCTGAAATTTTTTGTGTCTCAGTTAAAAATGAATACACGAGAAAAAGCAAAAAAGACCTGAATATATTATTGTTATGTTCCACGTTATATATTTGCGAAGCAGGATTTTCAATTATGGTTAATATAAAGACAAAAAAGAAACGCGATAGACTAGTCAATTTAGACGAAGAAATATGTGTGGCTTTATCACTTGTTCGTCCCAATATCGCTCAGATATGTCAAGATCATCAAGCTCATGTATCGCTTTAAATTTGAGATTTTTTTTAAATAGTATAATTTTAATATATATATATATATATATATATATATATATATATATATATATATATATATATATATATATATAGGTACATATTATTCTCCAAAAGTAGCACTTTGAAGCAGGGTGTCGATCACATGCTGCGACACGATCCGTTTTTTCCTCTATAATAAGAAAGTGTTTTTGCGAACATTATTCTGTTTGCAATTACTCTTTTGGTTTCAAAAAGGTCTAATCTACTCGCGCCCCCTGTCTAAATGCTAATGTTATATTGTAGATTGTAGATGTTCCGATTTAAAATATAACAGAGTTTAGTGTTCCGCGACTTCGAAAAGTTTGAGAACCTCTGTTGTAACTGTAAATGACAAATAATAATTACTTCGTATGGTGGACACAAAATTCTAGAGGAATTCTAAACCGTGACATTAATCTGAATTAGAAAACGATGTCAGATCAATGAATAAGTTCGAAGCAATTTTGCAGTCCTTATCCTACTAAACGTATCCCAATTTATCAGATTGAAGAAAATCTCTGTATAAATTACACGACGAAAAAAGTGGATATAATTTAATAAGTATTATGTGTCTATTTTAAGCTGGCTGGTGGGCAATTTAATTTGTGTTTGTATGAATTACTAATACCCCTGATAAGGGAAAGATGTCATGTTCTAGGCCCACCTCCGCCTCTGACCTTGACCGTGGACACTTCCAGTGACCTCGACCATTTCCGGTGACTTTGACCGTTTCCTTGGGTTAGGTTACCATTAAGTTAGGTTGGGTTATATTACGGCATATAAGAAATCAAGTTTCATCAATCAAATTTCAAAATCGCGCTTCATTCCTAATCCCCCGTAATATAACCCAACCTAACTTAATGCTAACCTAACCTAATCTAACCCAATGAGTTTGCAAGCTTATCAAACCTGTTTGAAAGCCGATTAAAAGCTGATTAAAGCCGGAAGCGGTAAGGGTCACCGGAAGTGGCCGAGGTCACCGGAAGTGATCAAGGTCAGAGGCGGAGGTGGGCCTAGAACATGACATCTTGGTAAAAAACGAGTTCAAGCAAGAATTTTGTCAGAAAATCCATTGTCATTTTTTGTGCCATGTGCAGCGCATACTTTAAATTTATTATTAGGAGACATGACTTCAACTGTTCCAACGGCAATAACATATTTTTTGGTGTAATTCAAAGGTTCTTTTACAAAATTCAAGTGTCCTTTTTGTTTTACAACTTCTACTTTGGAAATGGATAGCAAAAAATAAAGGCCGAAGTCAAAAAAAGTCAATACAAATTTCTGATGTATTATACAATAAAATCCAATAAACCTCTTTACGGTTAGTTAAGCGCATGCGCATCCGCCAAGTTTGAAAGGCGGGAATATGAAAGTTTCGGGCAAATAATAAGGTTATACGTCAAAAAGTTCGGGCAAAACATGGCGGAAATTGACTCATGTGCACAATAAAATTTCTAACCATGAAAAGGTATATTAAAGGATGTGGAACAGTCTGCTTAAAATTTTGAATATTTCTTAGAACGTTTAGCGCCTCCGTGGCAAAAATTGCTAACTAGTTCTCACTTTTAAAGCCTTTTACAAAATGCAAATTTCTTTCTTGTTTTACAACTTCTACTTTGGAAGTGGAATGCAAAAAATAAAGGTCAAAGTCAAAAAAAGTTCACCAAAATTTCTGATGTATTATACAAGGGGTCGTCCATTAATCACATGATGTTTTTTAGCAACTTTTTACTGTCTCCTAGTTTAGACATTGTTATGAGACAAAACATACGCGGCAACGATTTACGCATGTATTCGGCGTCAAAATCACAAATTCGGCGTCAAAAAACAAAATTCTACTGGGACTGGCTACGAGTCGCGCGCCACTTTTCGGTTCAATGAAAAAATAAATACACATGATATCTCACTACACTTCCCCTCCCTACCCGTGATGTTTCGTGATTATTCACAAACCAACCACCCCCCCCCTCCCCTCTCGAGCCTCGCGTGATTAATGGACGATCCCCAATCAAAGCCAATTAGAGGATGTTGCATGGATGGAGCCTAAGTGGCAAAAATTGCTAACTAGTAAAAACGCACAGTGACGGGAACACTATTTGATCGTTGTCAATGTAATCTAAGTAAACGTAGATTTAATCTAGATTAGGTTATGGTTAGACTAAGTTATGTTAGAGACAGACAAATTCAGACTTGGGACCGAGACTTCTTGAATAAGAAAAATTAATTCGAAAATTTATTTTCACTACGTCTATATTTTTGGTTTAGTGCCGCGAATTGTTGCCATGCCAGTGACAACAAACAAAAATCGTTTAATAATGAAACTCGATTTGAATTACATTGGACTTTTACGCACGATTTGGATACTTTTATACACGATTATAATAATGGCATCCTTGACATACAATAATTTAGTTATTAATGTGTTCATTTTTGGGCGCGAGTAGATAAACATATTTAAAATACAATAATTGGAGAAGAAATTTCTTTTTGATATATTTAATATTCATACCTTTGTGGTTCAGAAATTTTAATAAGAAAATAATAAAAATTCTAAAATCAACGCCTAGGTCACTTAAAAAGTCTGTGTGGGTCACTGTCTAACCTGCGGGTCATAGGTTCGCCATCCCTGACCTAGGGTCTCATCGTTGGAAAGATGAATATTTCAAAAAATCCCAAAAAATAATTGTAAACTATGCGGATAGCCATATATATTTTTTTAAATTTTTTTTATGTCTAGTCTTGTTTAATCTTGTCTAGTCTTGTCCAGTCTTGTCTAGTCTTGTCTAGTCTTGTCTAGTCTTATCTAGTCTTGTCTAGTCTTGTCTAGTCTTGTCTAGTCTTGTCTAGTCTTGTCTAGTCTTCCCTAGTCTTGTCTAGTCTTGCCTAGTCTTGTCTAGTCTTGTTTAGTCTTGTCTAGTCTAGTCTGGTCTAGTCTTGTCTCCTTCTTGTCTGTATCCAATCTTGTCTCTTTCTTGTCTTGTCTATGTAGGCTACTAGATTAAAATGTACTTAATTTAATTAATTCTCTACAATGCTAACTGAATTGAACTAGATGGATTAGATTTGTACTTTCCATGGTCTACTTAATTATTATAAGTTAATAGTCTAATTCAAGTTCAATATGAAGTTGTTGCAACTTGAAGTTGTCGCAATAAGAAGCCGCAGCATGGAGTTGTCGCAACATGAAGTTGTTTCAACATGAAGTTGTCGCAAGATGTAGAAGTTGTTTCAACGTGAATTTGAAGATGAAAGAGGATGTCACTTCGACAAGAAATTTTTTCAATATGAAGTTGTCGCAATACGAAGTCACAACACAGTAGCGTAGCTAGCGTCAGTCAATCGGGCGAATGCCCGGGGCCCACAAGCTAGGGGGGGCCACAGAGCCACCTTATTTTAAACAACAATACAGACTATTTGAAACCGTTTGGTTTATTATAATAGTGTATATTTAAATATACATTATTATATATATATATATATATATATATATATATATATATATATATATATATATATATATATTTATTATAATAGTGTATTATAAAAGTGTATTATAATAAATGAGGAGGTAACTTTTAATACGCATTATTTAACACTTATTTTAGTTTTATTTTACTGTTTAAATAGGTTTATTGTAACTTTCAGATATACATTTCTTAATGTTGTGTAATTGTTAACCATTTTACCACAATTGCACAATGGTATATTAAATAACAAAATATTTGAATGAATTAAGGGCAAGGATTTACAGAAAAACAGGTTTTAGTCAAATACTGCGTTTTGAAAGTTACCTCCTCAAATTTATTAAATCAAGCGACTATGCAACAATTATTTATTTAATATAAATGCAGAATAGCAGAAATCGCTTTGCAAACTGCTTCTGCGAACAGACTTTTTCAAAAGTAGATTCGTTCTGTCTAGTTTTATAGTCTGTCTAGCAACTCTGTTCACCAGTCTGCTGTTTACATCGGCGGTGCCATATATCACAGTTTTGTAACTGTAAATGACAAATAAGTATTGTGCGTCTATTATAAGCTGGCCGGTGGACAATTTAATTTGTGTTTGTATGAATTACTAATACCGTAATAATCGTCCTGTCCAGTTTTATAGTCTGTCTAGCAACTCTGTTCACCAGTCTGCTGTTTACATCAACGGTGCCATATATCACAGTTTTGTAACTCAGGGGTTCTCAAAGCGTGTTCCGCGGAACACTAGTGTTCCGCGATGCACCTTTCAGTGTTCCGCGAAAAAATCAATATTCAACAATATTATTGCAGTTATCAAAATTCTGCTTAATCCAATTCTAGACTCATATACAGTTCAAATTTGAATTTTCTCAATTTGAATTTCTTGAATTAGGGAAATAAGTTTAGGTAAGTTTTGAAACAAATTATTTATTGATTTTTATTGCAATTTTTAAATTTATAGTAGGTAATAGATAATTTCGTCACAAAGAAACCTCGTCTTGATTACGATAATGACAATGCTACTGTTGAATTCAACTTGTAGAATTGAAGAGAATGAAGAATACAGAAAAAATATGCAATGAACTCGTCTGTCGTTGTCAATCGTTTGTATAACGAAAAATACTTTTGATTTACCTGGACCTGAAATACAGATTGTCCAACACCGCTCTGCAGTTTATTCGGCAAGAAACTTGAAAATAGCGCGATGGCGCCCGCAAAATTAAGGGGTAAGGCCACTGTAAATTTTTTGAAAAATCGTTTTTTTTTTATTGGCTTAAAAAATAGTTTAAACCCTCTAGAATAAGAAAAAAAAGGTCCTGTGCGAAAAAAAATTTGTTGTCCTTAGGAAATGAAGGTCGCCGCCAAGCGTGTCAAAACTTGCTCCGAAACGACTACCTGCGGTAATGACGAAAAGGGACGACACAATAGGCCCCCCCCCCATTGCTCCTAACCGCCGGTATTAATGTTCCACGTGTCCTTTCGATCCTTTTGAGCATTATCAAGAAAAATTCCGTTAGTTTAGAGACAGCAAGCGCACAGTAAAGAGCGATTGATTCTTCATAAGCGACGATTTTTGCGTGTTTTTCGTGGTTTCTTTACAATTTCACTGTAAAATTTACGAACGTGTAGTTGAAATGAGTGCTCGAGTGTATCTTGGAAAAAAAGGTACGAAAACCTCGTATCCAACGCGGCGTCGGTCAGGCGGGAAGAAACGACCCTTGAATCAATACGAACGTGAGAGTGATGAGCCGGGCGTCAGTGCTTCGGCGAAAAAACTGAAGGACTGCAACGAGGAATTCGATGTTAATAGTCAATTCGGCTATAGAATCATCAATTTCTACGCCGTTTTTGCCGTTATTGCCCAGCACGTGAAGTGCAAAACGTGCGGATCTGACATTGCGTTTCGAGAAAGAAGTCCTCGTGGTTTAGGATTCAAAATTGTAATCGTTTGCCCAAAATGTCCCGATGTAGATATTCCGAGTTCCAAATTCATTCACAATGCATATGAAATAAATCGTAGAATCGTGCTTGCAATGCGACTGATTGGAATAGGATTACATGGAATCAAAAAATTTTGCGCGTTCATGGATTTGCCACGCCCAATTTTTCATTCATTTTATGATAAATTGGTCAAAACGATAGCAATCGCAACGAAAGCAGTGAGAGATGCAAGCATGAAGAAAGCAGCGCAAGAAGAGAAGGAGGAAAGCCAGAAAAATGGACAAACTGACGGAGTAACGGTTTCCGGTGATGGCTCATGGCGAAAACGCGGATTTTCATCGCTTTTTGGAGTCACGTCATTGATCGGCTGGTCATCTGGAAAAATAATCGACGTCGAAGTGAAATCAAAGTATTGCAAATCATGCGAGCACTGGAAGTCCAAAAACGGAACAACGGAATTCGAGGAATGGCAAATAAGTCACGCCGATGAATGCCAAGCCAATCATGAAGGATCATCGGGAAAAATGGAAGTCGATGCTGTCGTCGAAATGTTCCAACGCTCAGAAGATTTATACGGAATAAAATACTGCAATTATATCGGAGATGGCGATTCCAAAACTTTCAAAGGCATCGTGGATTCGAAGCCTTATGAAAATGTTGATGTTTAAAAAAAAGAGTGCATAGATCACGTGCAAAAAAGAATGGGAACTCGATTGAGAAACTTAAAAAAAGGAACAAAAGATCTCGGGGGAAGAGGAAAACTCACTGCCAAATTGATTGACGAACTAAGCATTTATTACGGCTTAGCAATCCGTCGAAATCCCTATTCCATCAAAAATATGAAAAAATGAGATCTGGGCAACCCTTTTTCACAAAATGTCAACGGATGAAAAGCCTCAGCACGAAAAATGTTCGGAGAATTGGTGCAGTTGGAAGAAAGCGAATGCAGAAAATGCCTTGGATGCGTATCATCACAATCAGCCAATGAGTGAGGAGGTTTATCAAGCCATCAAACCCATCTACATGGAATTGAGCCGGGACGAGTTGCTGGAGCGTTGCTTGGGGGCCTATACTCAAAACAATAACGAAAGTTTCAACGCTACCGTTTGGAGTTTGGCCCCCAAAGCATACTCAAGCGGAAAAACTGTACTAGATATCGCGACGGATATCGCTGTTTGCATATTCAATGGCGGCCTTACCAACGTCTTGCAAATATTCAAGATGTTGGAGGTGGAAATTGGTGTACAGTTATATAATTTCTGCATCGAAAGCGACGCCAAACGCATCACGCACGCGGAGACATCTCTGAGCGACGCGGCTAAAAGTGCGCGCGCGCTCCAAAAATCAACCAGGAAAGACGAAGAAGACGAAAATTTGGCTATCGAAGGACAAATGTATGGTGCTGGGATTGCAGACTAACGGTAAAAAAATTTTTTAACTTCTTTTTTTAATTTTTTTCAATAAAAAACTATTCGCAAAACTTTAAACGCGTTTTTCTCGAAACATGGTTTTTCAAAATGGCACGCAGCATAACTCGAACAATTTTCATTTTTTTTACTTGAAATTTTAACCAGATGTGAACATTTACATTATCTTGAGAATGTCGATCGGAATTTTTAAGAAATTTATTTATTGATTTTTTATTAACAAAAAACTTGCCGTTTTTTTCGTCAAAAATCAATTTTTTTTTTCAAACGCACGCCAAATCCACAAAAATTGATACTTTTTAAAATCCGATCGACATTCTCTAGCTATAGCCCTCTAGATTAATGGTTTTTTTTTTGTTCTAGATTCAAAAGTGTACCAGTGGTGCTGCGTGCCGCGGAGCCCTGGAAGCAAAACATGTCCCGGGAAGATAGCTGTGGAACCGCCATTTTGTTTTTTTTTACTGTTAAAAAATTTTATAATAAAGGTTAATGTATGCCTGATAACACCATTAAAAGTTTTTTTTCAAATACCTTCAATTTCGGGAACAAAAAATTAGTGAAAAAACCTTTTTTTTTGGGCCGTTACAGTGGCCTTACCCCTTAATCCGTCATTTCACAACTCAACACAAAAATCTTTTAAGAAAAAAATTAGTTATTCACATTAGAGTGCGGAAACATTGATTTTACAATGCAACAGCTAGTTTACCTCATTAGCTAGAGCGTTGTAAAATCATTTCCGCACGAAATTTATATAAGATTTTTTGGCCGACAAATATTTTTTAAGAAACAAAAAGATTTAGATTATTTACGATATTGGAAGATTTTATTGAGATTTTATTGTCTTATACTTAATTTATTTTGTAAGTATCCTGGAAAGGTTAAAATTTACTTGTCATTTTACCGCACCGTAGCCGTACTTTGCAACATTCTGTGTAAAAATCTAGTTTCGCTGGACGTATACACATTGTTAAAGCTAGCTTTACAATTCAGAATGCCAAAAAGAATATTTTAAAAGACTTTTAGAAATGTAAGGCAAACAAAGAAAATAATTTTAAAACGCAAAAGTAAGTAATAAAGTTCAACTTGCGTGCTATAAAATTGCCGATTTTGTAGCACTAAAATTATTATATAAAAATTATAGCCACAAAAGATGGCAGAATCTCTCATTTTGCCTGCCTGTCGTGAAATAGTGCCAATTATGTTTGGGAAGAAGCAAAGAAGAAAATTTTTGAAGATTCTGGTGTGTGATGATACGATTCGTAGAAGAATTAATATGTCGCAGTAATAATAAGCTTGTTAATATGTCTTTTGCATTACAAGTAGACGAATCAACTGACATAAGTGGCAAGGCATAGATAGCTCTTAGGTTTTGTACGATTTATTTATGAAGAGATAATAAATCAATTTTTATGCTGCAAAGAACAACTGGTCCTACAACAGGTTTTCGGTCCTACAACTGGTCAGGTGGTCAGGACTTGTTTTATGGAATAACAACGTATTTGAATGTTTTAAAATTATCATGGGATCATTGTGTCGGTATTTGTACCGATGGAGCAGCGTCCATGACGGGATCAATCAAAGTATTTTGACTTTAGCTAAAACCATAAATTCAAATATAATATTTCATTATTGTTACTTGTCATAAAAACAATGCCCAAGAAATTAGACGACTTATTTGACCAAGTAGGTTGCAATGGTTTATCTTATTAAAATGAGACCGACGAATAATCGAATTTTCAAACAATTTTGTTCATCGATGGAAGCGGATTATGAGTGTTTACTTCTTCATACCGAAGTGAGGTGATTGTTACGAGGAAAGGTTTTAAATCGTGTGTTGATATTAAAAAATGAATTACTTGAAACAAATAATTTAAAAACTTTTGTAAATTATCTAAAAAATGATGATTGGTGCGATAATAAGCCAAATACGCCAGGCTGATATTTTTGTTTACTTTAATACTGTCAGTATGGAAGGAAAAAATGAAAACATTCTTACATGGACTAACAAATTATGTTCAATGAAAAATACTTTTACCATGGAAAAACTATTGGGAAAAGAGAGGGAAACATAGAAATCTTCCCCTGTGTGCAAAATACCAACGAGGCAATCGTTTCTTCGATAATGGAACATTTATTAACAATAGATGAAAAACTTGAAAAATATTTTCCATTGCAAAACCCAGAACAATATGATTGGATAAGAAACCCGTTTGTTTCTTCCGAATTTTCTAGTGGTAACTTAAGAGAAGAAGACTGACGTCGTTTTCTTCAGATCGTGGATTAAAATGACAGTTCAATGAAAACACCTGTTTCCTGAAAATTTTTGTGTCTCAGTTAAAAATGAATACACGAGAAAAAGCAAAAAAGACCTGAATATATTATTGTTATGTTCCACGTTATATATTTGCGAAGCAGGATTTTCAATTATGGTTAATATAAAGACAAAAAAGAAACGCGATAAACTAGTCAATTTAGACGAAGAAATATGTGTGGCTTTATCACTTGTTCGTCCCAATATCGCTCAGATATGTCAAGATCATCAAGCTCATGTATCGCTTTAAATTTGAGATTTTTAAAAAATAGTATAATTTTAATTGTGTTTGTTTTCAATAAATATATTTGCATCAATCATCAATCAATATCGGTACAAATTTTATATATATATATATATATATATATATATATATATATATATATATATATATATATATATATATATATATATATATATAGGTACATATTATTCTCTAAAAGTAGCACTTTGAAGCATGGTGTCTATCACATGCTGCGACACGATCCGTTTTTTTCCTCTATAATAAGAAAGTGTTTTTGCGAACATTATTCTGTTTGCAATTACTGTTTTGGTTTCAAAAAGGTTATCTACTCGCGCCCCCTGTCTAAATGCTAATGTTATATTGTAGATTGTAGATGTTCCGCTTAAAAATATATCAGAGTTTAGTGTTCCGCGACTTCGAAAAGTTTGAGAACCTCTGTTGTAACTGTAAATGGCAAATAATAATTACTTCGTATGGTGGACACAAAATTCTAGAGGAATTCTAAACCGTGACATTAATCCGAATTAGAAAACGATGGCAGATCAATGAATAAGTTCGAAGCAATTTTACACCCAAAGTCCTAATCCTACTAAACGTATCCCAATTTATCAGATTGAAGAAAATCTCTGTATAAATTACACGACGAAAGAAGTGGATAGAATTTAATAAGTATTGTGTGTCTATTATAAGCTGGCTAGTGGGCAATTTAATTTGTGTTTGTATGAATTACTAATACCCCTGATAAGGGAAAGATGTCATGTTCTAGGCCCACCTCCGCCTCTGACCTTGACCGTGGACACTTCCAGTGACCTCGACCATTTCCGGTGACTTTGACCGTTTCCTTGGGTTAGGTTACATTAAGTTAGGTTGGGTTATATTACGGCATATAAGAAATCAAGCGCGCTTCATTCCTAATCCCCCGTAATATAACCCAACCTAACTTAATGCTAACCTAACCCAACTAATCTAACCCAATGAGTTTGCAAGCTTATCAAACCTGTTTGAAAGCCGATTAAAAGCTGATTAAATCCGGAAGCGGTAAGGGTCACCGGAAGTGGCCGAGGTCACCGGAAGTGATCAAGGTCAGAGGCGGAGATGGGCCTAGAACATGACATCTTGGTAAAAAACGAGTTCAAGCAAGAATTTTGTCAGAAAATCCATTGGCATTTTTTGTGCCATGTGCAGCGCATACTTTAAATTTATTATTAGGAGACATGACTTCAACTGTTCCAATGGCAATAACATATTTTTGGTGTAATTCAAAGGTTCTATGCAACTTTTTCTAGCTCAGCTGCACGATGGAACATTTTAAAGAAACATCTAGACATTACTTTAAAGCCACTATGCGACACTCGGTGGGAGTGTAGAATAAATGCTGAATAATTTAGACTAACTAAGTACTGAATGCACTTATTGAATTAAGCAAAACAAGAAATGATCCCAAAATAAAAAGCGAATCAATATCATTGTACGAACACGAGATAAAATTTTGAATTTGTGCTGTCAATTATCATCTGGTATGACATATTGTTGAACGTAAATACCGTTAGTCAAAATAACAAATAATAATATAATGTATTATTATTATATATTTGTTCTATACATATGTACCTTTCTTGTATGTATTAAAAATTAAAGAATTTATTTGTTTATTCACTTTTTTTATTTACTGGGGGCCTCATTTCGATATTTATACCTGGGGCCTCAAAATCCAAACCACGGCGCTGTCGCAACATGAATTTCTCGCAACCTGAAGTTGTCACACATGAAGTTGTTTCAACTTGAATTTATTTCAGACAAGACAAGATTAGATAGACAAATTTAGACGGACAAGGCTAGGACACACTACACTGGGACAGACAGGACTGGCATATACAAGACTAGGTCAGACAAGACTAGGACATACAAGACTAGGACAGACAAGATTAGGACAGACAGGACTGAGATATAGTATGCCGACAGACAGGACTGAAATATACTAAGAATAGGACATGCAAGACAGGGACAGACAAAACTAAGACATACAAGTCTGGGACAGACAAGACTAGTACAGACAAGACTAAGATATACAAGGGTAGGACTGACAAGACTGGGACATACAAGACTAAGACAGACAAGACTTGGACATTGTGTGTCCACTCAAATCAACAATAAGAAAACTTTAAAAGAAAGGAATTTTGCAAAGTGTGTCCACTCAATTCAACAAAAAACAAAATTTGCTTCAAATAGATATTTTGGTTCTTGGAAATTTGGCAATTTTTGCAAATTATTTTGACGTTTTCGTCCAATTTTGACATAAAACAAAAGTATTTCGCAAAGTTTGTCCACTTAAATCAACAAAAAAACAAAATTTGCTTCAAATAGAGATTTTGGTTTTTGAAAATTTGGCAATTTTTACAAATTATTTTGACGTTTTCGTTCAATTTTGACATAAAAGTATTTCGCAAAGTTTGTCCACTCAAATCAACAAAAAAAAACAAAATTTTCTTCAAATAGAGATTTTGAAAATTTGGCAATTTTTGCAACTTAATTTGACGTTTTCGTCCAATTGCGACATAAAACAAAAGTATTTCGCAAAGAATGTCCACTCAAATTAATAAAAAAACAAAATTTGCTTGAAATAGAGATTTTGGTTTTAGAAAATTTGACAATTTTTGCAAATTATTTTAACGTTTTCGTCCAATTTTGACATAAAACAAAAGTATTTCGCAAAGTTTGTCCACTCAAATCAACAAAAAAAACAAATTATTTAATACAAATACATAAAATAAAAGTATTCCGCAAAGAATGTCCACTCAAATTAATAAAAAAAAACAAAATTTGCTTGAAATAGAGATTTTGGTTTTAGCAAATTTGACAATTTTTGCAAATTATTTTAACGTTTTCGTCCAATTTTGACATAAAACAAAAGTATTTCGCAAAGTTTGTCCACTCAAATCAACAAAAAAACCAAATTTGCTTCAAATAGGGATTTTGTTTTTGAAAATTTGGCAATTTTTGCAAATTATTTTGACGTTTTCGTTCAATTTTGACATAAAAGAAAAGTATTTCGCAAAGTTTGTCCACTCAAATCAACAAAAAACAAAATTTACTTCAAATAGAGATTTTCGTTTTTGAAAATTTGACAATTTTTGCAAATTATTTTGACGTTCTCCTCCAATTTTGACATGAAACAAAAGTATTTCGCAAAGTTTGTCCACTCAAATCAACAAAAAAAAAAACAAAATTTGCTTCAAATAGAGATTTTGGTTTTTGAAAATTTGTCAATTTTTGCAATTATTTTGACGTTTTCTTCCAATTTTGACATAAAACAAAAGTATTTCGCAAAGTTTGTCCACTCAAATCACCAAAAAAACAAAATTTTCTTCAAATAGAGATTTTGGTTTATGAAAATTTGGCAATTTTTGCAACTTAGTTTGACGTTTTCGTCCAATTGTGGCTTGGAACAAAAGTATTTCGCAAAGAATGTCCACTCAAATTATTAAAAAAAACAAAATTTGCTTGAAATAGAGATTTTGGTTTTAGAAAATTTGACAATTTTTGCAAATTATTTTAACGTTTTCGTCCAATTTTGACATAAAACAAAAGTATTTCGCAAAGTTTGTCCACTCAAATAAACAAAAAAACCAAATTTGCTTCAAATAGGGATTTTGTTTTTGAAAATTTGGCAATTTTTGCAAATTATTTTGACGTTTTCGTTCAATTTTGACATAAAAGAAAAGTATTTCGCAAAGTTGAGTGGACAACTCAAATCAACAAAAAACAAAATTTACTTCAAATAGAGATTTTCGTTTTTGAAAATTTGACAATTTTTGCAAATTATTTTGACGTTCTCGTTCAATTTTGACATCAAAGAAAAGTATTTCGCAAAGTTTGTCCACTCAAATCAACAAAAAAAAAACAAAATTTGCTTCAAATAGAGATTTTGGTTTTTGAAAATTTGTCAATTTTTGCAATTATTTTGACGTTTTCTTCCAATTTTGACATAAAACAAAAGTATTTCGCAAAGTTTGTCCACTCAAATCACCAAAAAAACAAAATTTTCTTCAAATAGAGATTTTGGTTTATGAAAATTTGGCAATTTTTGCAACTTAGTTTGACGTTTTCGTCCAATTGTGACATGGAACAAAAGTATTTCGCAAAGAATGTCCACTCAAATTAATAAAGAAACAAAATTTGCTTGAAATAGAGATTTTGGTTTTAGCAAATTTGACAATTTTTGCAAATTATTTTAACGTTTTCGTCCAATTTTGACATAAAACAAAAGTATTTCGCAAAGTTTGTCCACTCAAATCAACAAAAAAACCAAATTTGCTTCAAATAGGGATTCTGTTTTTGAAAATTTGGCAATTTTTGCAAATTATTTTGACGTTTTCGTTCAATTTTGACATAAAAGAAAAGTATTTCGCAAAGTTGAGTGGACAACTCAAATCAACAAAAAACAAAATTTACTTCAAATAGAGATTTTCGTTTTTGAAAATTTGACAATTTTTGCAAATTATTTTGACGTTCTCCTCCAATTTTGACATGAAACAAAAGTATTTCGCAGTTTGTCCACTCAAATCAACAAAAAAAAAAAATTGCTTCAAATAGAGATTTTGGTTTTTGAAAATTTGGCAATTTTTGCAATTATTTTGACGTTTTCTTCCAATTTTGACATAAAACAAAAGTATTTCGCAAAGTTTGTCCACTCAAATCACCAAAAAAACAAAATTTTCTTCAAATAGAGATTTTGGTTTATGAAAATTTGGCAATTTTTGCAACTTAGTTTGACGTTTTCGTCCAATTGTGACTTGGAACAAAAGTATTTCGCAAAGAATGTCCACGCAAATTATTAAAAAAAAACAAAATTTGCTTGAAATAGAGATTTTGGTTTTTAGAAAATTTGACAATTTTTGCAAATTATTTTGACGTTTTCGTCCAATTTTGACATAAAACAAAAGCATTTCGCAAAGTTTTTCCACTCAAATCAACAAAAAAAATAAATTTGCTTCAAATCGAGATTTTGTTTTTGAACATTTGGCAATTTTTGCAATTATTTTGACGTTTTCTTCCAATTTTGACATAAAACAAAAGTATTTTGCAAAGTTTGACTCAAAAAAAAAAAATTAAAAAAAAATGGGTTTTGAAAATTTGGCAATAATTGCAAATAATACAAAGTTATAAAAGTATTAGGCATGGACTATAATATAATGTTCAGAATGTTGAGCACAGAATCACATCAGTTCAAAAAGTAAATCGCAGCAAAAGGGTTAAGGGGCCTCAAAATTATTTTTTGCCCTGGGCCCCACACTTGCTAGGTGTTACAAAACTGAATCATCTTTATTGAAAAACCCTTTAGTATTGATTTATATAGTATTCTTGTTATATTAACTTGGTTGCAATGATTATTTTATTCTATTACGGTTTTAGAAGTATTATCTGTTTAGGTTTCGGGTTTACTTGCATGGAATTATATGTTTATATGTTTTCATACTGACTTACAATTTGCTTTACAATTTACAGAAATAAATGTAATTTACAGTATAAACGTTACATGTTATTTATACTAAACAAAACATAGCATTACTATTAATTAATTATATTATTAATTACTTATTAATTATACATTAATTACTTACTTTAACCAGGAGACTCCACAAACCCTCTGTAAAGGTTTGATAATTTCAGGATCTAAAGTCAAATCTTTATTACCAGAAATATGATCCAATATTTTATTTAGTTGAGCCTTAGAAACTTGAGAAAGAGATATTAATTTTTTATTTAATTCATCCATAATCTCTTGGGCTATTTTTTAAGGTTATAATAGTTTGACAAAACATAACCTTAATCATAAACAATAACAACATAACCATCAACCTTAACCTATTTAAAATTGTTTATAAACAATGTTCACCCAGTATTTGTTATCAAGTCATAAACCAACGTTGTTTTTAATTTTAGAAGATAATGATTTAGATAAACATTTTTCCTTATTTATCAGGTAATTTGCAATCAAAAAATGAAACAATAATTAACATTTTCTTTCAGTTTTGTCGACTTGTTTGAAGAGGATCAAAATGTTGCTTATGGAATATTGAATGATCCAGAAGAGACTCTAAAACAATGTGATCAATTCATTATCGATGCCCAAAAACTGTTAATTAATGGAATTAAAAATGAAGGAAATTTTCTTGTCAAGCCCAATGTTCATACTAGAATATTTGGACTTCCTACATGTCAAGAGTTACATAGAAATATTTTTCCTGATAATCACGATTTGGGATCCTTCTTACAAATCTCAGGTGAATATTTAATAATCAAACATTTTTTGTTTTATCTACAATAGGTGTAAAAACTATTATTTATTACAGACATAAATTGTTTTTAAGTTTCAAATTTATTGTATAAATATGCTGTGACTTCTTCAGGTAATGATGATGATCTCGTAGCCAACGCGGCTACAGAGATTAGTGTCTAATGGTTTGCATTTTTCTAATGTGCATTCACGTGACTTGCTTATCCCTGTTTGCTGATGAAGGTGCTATTGCATTGTGAGCAGACGAGTTTGTCATTTTCATTAAATACATAGATATGGTGGTGATGACATGTACTGCAACATTTATAGATCGTTTGTACCCCACCCTCTTCCTCTAAGCGTTGGTGTACTTACCCATCCTCTAGTCCTGATTCCTCTAGGAATTTCAGGATCTGGGTAGGATTGAAGGACTGCAACTCCTCTGCGTTCAAGCAGTGAGCCCTGAGGTACATCTGTCCCTTGCAGAGCAGTACTCCACAGTCTTTGAGCAGATGTATGGGGGTGTCCTCTGCTGAACCACAGAATCTACATCCGTCATCCTCCTCTAGTCCTAGGGCTTTGAGGTTTTTTCTAAGTCTGCAGTGTCCCGCTTGTGCAAGCTTGTTCCTATTTAGTTTCAGGCAAGCTTTTGTTATTTTCTGGTTAAAAGATCCAAGCATCACTTTGGACTGCCTTAACCCTGGAAGTTTTTTCCAGGTTTTCATCCATTGTTATTTATTCATCTAAACTTTTGTGGATTTGTGGATTCACACACATGCCACAAAAGGGTTCTGCACCTATAAAGGGATTGCTGGATCCCTTGTTTGCTAGGTGATCAGCTTCTTCATTTCCGTCTATACCAGTGTGTCCTGGTACCCAGTATAGCGTTACTTTATTATCTTTGCCAAGCTTGTTTAACTTTCCCACACAGTCCCATACCAGTTTGAATCTGATGGTGTATGAGCTAATGGCCTTGATGGTTGCTTGGCTGTCTGACAGGATAACAATTCGTTTTTTGTGATAATTCCTGTCAAGGTTAAATTGTGCACATCTTTCTATTGCGTGAGGAAGATACTCTGCTTGGAAGATACTTGGGAATGTTCCCATGGATTCGAAGTATTTGGTACGAGGTCCAAACACTCTTGCACCAGTACCTTCCTTTGTCTTCGAACCATTCGTATACCACTTGATAACATTTTGCTCTATGTGGTATGTTGAGGATTCGTCGCTCCAATCGGCTTTACTACTAGACATTGCTGTGTAGTTTTTCTCGAAGTGGTATTTGCATACCATTCAGATTCATTTGGAGTCAGATCCAGCAGCAGCTCCATTGCTGATGTCGGGCACGACCCCATCGCCCCCGTGATGCAGACACACGCCAGTCTTTGAATCTTCTCAAGCAGTTTCCTCATAGAGGCCAGCTTGGTTCCACTTCCCCATGCAACAGCCCCATAAGTGATCACAGGTCTCACTATCATGGTCTACATCCATCGCAGGATTGTGGGGTTACAACACCACGTTTTTCCAGCCAGATTTCTGCACACAATTAGAGCGCGTTTGGCTTTACCTACCGCTGCCTCAGCGTGTCTATTACATAGGAGTTTTCTATCTAGTGTGATACCTAGATACGTTATCTCCTGTTTGTATTCTACTGCCCTCCCATCTAACAGTATGGGCTGTAGGCAGTTTACTTTTCTCTTTCTAGTAAATGGTATCACTGTGGTTTTGCTCGGGTTGTGTCTCAGTCCCACTGTTTAACACCATCTACTAGTTACTTTGAGGCATCTCTGAATGATTTCACAGAGCATTCTCTCAAACTTTTAATTCATCAACTACCAGGCTCCACATTAGTGGTGATAGCATACCTCCCTGTGAGCACCCTCGAGTTGTGGAGATCTTAATGGTGTCTCTTCCCACTTGTGTCTCCACTTGCTGATTCTCAGCTTTTCTCCCATCCACTTTAAGATAGTGCTGTTGATATTCCTTCTTTCGAGGGCCGCTTTGACAGCCTCGTGTGAGGTGTTGTCAAAGGCTCCCTCATATCCAAGAAGGCACATATCGCTACTTCCTTTGTCTCTAGTGCTGCTTCGATTGAATTTGTTAGCTGATACAGGGCGGCTTCTGTGGATTTCACTCCTCTGTATATATGCTGACAGTTGTGTGGTGGTGCACCTACCAGCACTATTGTGATTATTATCGATAAGAGTTTCTCCTTCAGAGAACACTTTAAAATGGTGACAGAGCGTGCAATGAGACTCTCTCCAACGTCTGCACTCCAAAAACTCATGCCCAATGTCAGAGGTGCGAGGAGCAGCAAATGTAGGCTGCTCAGTTTGCAATACTATATGGTGCTCCAATCTGGGCAGAGGCTGTAAACAGAAGCCACATCGAAAAACTAGCAGCCTACCATAGAAAGCTAGCCCTGCGAGTATGCAATCGAACCGTATCAAGGGATGCCCTAGTAATTGCAGGCACTTCGCCAATTGAACTACAGATCAAGCAGAGTAAATACCTATATGATGCTGCCAAAGACAAATCAACAAGAAATAATGCAAATGAAGAGCTCATAAGGCAATGGCAGGAAGCTTGAAATTCGACAACGAAAGGCGAGTGTACAAGGATACTTATCCCCAATATAGAGACTTGGTACCGACGACAACATTGAGAAGTAAATTATCACTTAACCCAGCTGCTAACGAGTAATGGGTGTTTTAAGGAATTCCTACACAACATTGGGAGGGCACAGGATATAGACTGCATATATAGCGGACAAGCAGACAGCGCAAAGAACGCGGAGAAGCCGCAATACTGATCCTTAACCCAAGAAATACAATTCAACAGATGCTACAATCCCAAGAAGATTGGAACATCATAAACATAATGGTCAACAAAATCATATCGGAAAAAGAAGCTGATGAACGGCACTGGAAAAAGAGAGACAACCGAAATCGTAGCCCCATATCCCACCTAGAACGGAATGAAACAACAAGCACATGCATTTTTAAAATGTTATAACATCTGACACCCTGAATGTAATGCTAAAAGCGGTCCCAGGGTGCTCAGGTTTTTGTAAATTAAAAAAAGTTTTGTCTGTCTAGTTTCTGACCAGTCTACTGCTTAGGTTTATAGTTATGGATGTAGGGTTTGGGAAAACCCGGTCTTTTTAAACTCGGCGAGTCCGAGTCGAGCCGACGATTATTTTTCGGGTCTGGGTCCGGGTCTAATCCGTCTCGCAATTTAAACAAAAACAGGAAAGGATTTTTCATGTTCACCCATATGGTAAGCAAACGAACTTGTACACGAACTGTACACTGTACGAACTTGCCGATTAAGTTAAGTGGGACTTATTGTTAGATAAACAAGGGATTTGGAGAATGTTATGGTAAAGATAAATAGTTAAATAAAACAAAACTCCACAAGAGGCTAAGAGCGGTAGGCAAATGGATTAATTCCGTTCTAAATTGTCTAAAGTTAATTCAACTTGTCCGTATTCTTCGACATCATAGACGCTCTCGTCAGAATAATAATTTTCATACTGATCGTCATCAATACCATCTAGACCAGGGATGGCGAACCTATGACCCGCGGGTCAGACACTGACCCACACAGGCTTTTTAAGTTTAGCTTTTTAGTAGCCCATTGTCCACCATTGTCCCATTTAAGTGAAGCATTGATTTTAGAAGTTTTATTATTTTCTTATTAAAGTTTCTCAACCACAAATGCATGAATATTAAATATATCAAAAAGAAATTTCTTCTCCAATTATTATATTTTAAATGTGTTTCTATATAATAATTATAGTCAGAGGCGGATTTAAGGACGGGCGCAGCGGGCGCGCGCCCTGGGCCTCTAATGGGCCCCAGCAAAAACCTAACTTTACACATTTTTTCTAATGACAACAATTTAGGTTTCATATGTGCAATTTTAATTACGTACTTGATCTTTGAATTAATCACTGATCTAAAAGAGGCGGCCTAAATTTGATATTTTCTTTTCATTGGTGTCTGGAAAATGAAACAACATCTATCAGGAGCCAAAAAAACAAATTCAAAAAAGACACCAACAAGCCAACAGAAAGGAGCATTGGGCAAATTTATAGCTGGTCCTGGTCACTCAGGCCATCATAATTCGAGCAACAATTAAAATGAAGAACAAGGAGCTTCCATCAGTCAACGAAAAGAGTTAGTAGAAGTTGAAAACCAAGTTATAAAACAATTATGACCAAAATGAAGAACCAGTCAATAGTCAACCAGGTAAAAAACTTAGAAAACATTGAAACGTAAACTGAAAATATACAATTCGAAGTTGCATTAAAAGATATTGCTGTCTGGCCTAACGTTTTATCGATATGATTATATAGGCATTTACTACAAAGGCTATTTATTTTACTACATTTACTACAAAGGCAAAGGCTTGTAAAGATCATTTTTACAGAAAAAATTGGAATGATGAAAAAGCAGAAAGCAAGTGGCTATTTTATTCCGAAACATCAAAATCAATTTATTGTTATCCATGCAAAATGTTTTCAGGCTTAAAGTTTAAGATAATTACAGAATTCCAATATTGGACACCAATATTGGACACATATTGGAATAACTTTGTCCGAGCATGAAATGTCAAAAGAGCACGTCGCTTCAATGTGTACATTATCTTCATTAAATCGCATCGACTTACAAAAAGAAAATTATTGGAAAGAGGTACTGCGAAGAATTGTATCCTCAATAAAATTCCTCGCAAAGTTGGGCATTGCTTTTAGAAGCCATAATGAGAGTGCAACATCTTCGAGAAAAGGCAATTATTTGACTAGTTTAGAGTATTTGAGCGAATATGACGATTTTGAAAGTTGCACTTACAAAAGTATGATAATCAAGGTAGAAGACATGTAAATTACATATCGCATCAGAAGTGTGATGAACTTTTGAAAATAATTGCCGATTCTCTTATGTCACACATTGCGGAGGAAATAAAATGCGCAAAATATTATAGTATCATTTTAGATTCTACACCCGATGTTGTGCATGTGGATCAACTTATCTTCGTAGTGCGCTATTTATCAGAAAATGGGGATATTAAGGAAATATTTTTAAAGCTCTTCCCTATAGAAAGACATGATGCGAAGTATCTAGAAGAGACAGTTGTATCTACCTTGCAAAATCTGCCAGTAGCTATAAAATATTGTCGTGGACAATCGTACGACAATGCAGCAATATGTCGGGCAAGTCTGCAAACAAGAATAAGACAACATGCTCGATCAGCAACGTTTATTCCGTGCTCTAGTCATTCACTTAATTTAGTTGGTAATGTTGCTGCAAAGTGTTGTAGTAATGCGTCCAGATATTTTTTATTCGTGCAAAATTTGTTTTTCCTCTGCTTCACCGATTCGATGGAACATATTATGCAATAAATTAGATAAATGGTCTTTATACATTAAAGAAAGTGTCAGATACAAGATGGTCTGTTAGGGCTTATGCAGTTTCAGCGTTAAAATGTGTTTCTACAAAAATATTAAAGAGGCATTAGATGAAATATGCAACTCCACAAAAGAAAATGAAATGGTTGTTATTGAAGCAAAATCATTACTTAAAAAATTGTGAAATGATTATGAAACTACTGTTATGACAGCCCTATGGAATAAAATAAGTAAATCTTTACAATCTATTGACTGCACAATAGGGAATATGCATGTTTTTTTTAATATTTTTAATTCACTGTTTACACCTGTTTAACATAGTAAAAATATAAATACTGCTTAAAAATGCTGTAACTAAGTTTAAAAAAATATTTAAAATTGAGAAAAATTTTGAGCTGTTTAAACGACGCCATTTTCGCGCGGTCTGTTAATGACGTCAAAGATTGTTGTGCATTGTTTACTACAGCTGTTTTCATTTTTAACTTGACGTTTTTGACGTTTATTTTCTAACCAAAGACCGTAATGAAATACAAATGTAAAAAATACGGACTTGTTTATATGGGATGTTACGTCACTTTCGTTTTAACCAATGGTGTTGCTTTTTACAAATTTAAATTTCCCTCGCTTAATTTGCATTATTTATTAATTTTAAGTAATTAAAAAGATATTAATTACAAAAATAATGGTTTAGTTCAAATGTCCGGTCAATAAAGATTCGGAAAAAAAATATTTGAACCAAATTTAAATTTCATGCATATTCCCTATTGTTAAAGGTGCGTCATTATTAAAAAGTCTAGAAATTTTTATTAATGATAAAATCAGACATAATTTTATCAAAATAGAATCGGAAGTTAAAGAACTTACAAATAAATCATTTGAAGATGTCACAAGAATAGATTTTTTTTATTTTACGTACTTTACGTTATATGCGATCATTTAATAGCAGAACTGAACAGACGTCGACAAATCTATGAAAATGTTAAATATTATGTAAACGGTAATTTAGATTTTTTTTCGTGTTTAACTTGTGGGTAGAAGAAATGAAAAAATGCGTTAATAATTTAATAGAAATGTACAAGATGACATTGATTCAAGTAATTTAAAAAAAAAGAATTGGAACGGTTTTTAATATTTTTAGATGAAGAAGACAAGCAATCAATTGATAATATATTATAAGGCATTAGATATGAAAACTTTCCCAAATGTGGAAATTATTTAAAAAAATTTGTTACCAATTTCAAACGAATTCGGGGGAACGATCATTTTCTTGTTTAAAAAGAGTAAAAAATTATCTAAGAAATTCAAAACGAATATTATTATGCTATTTATACTCATATATTATATTCAAATATTATTGGAAATAAAACTTTAGTAGTACTTAATATTTTTTATTTATTTAATTATATGATTAAACACCTATTTTTATTTTCCTCGTTTCTCTCGTTTTATTAGGGGGCCCAATATTTCTGTGCCCGGGGCCCCAACTGTCCTAAATCCGCCACTGATTATAGTAATTATATATAATAACTAGCATAACAAATTGAAAAAATTAATAGGTAAATTATTGTATGTGAAGGACCATTATTATAATCGTGTATAAAATTATTCCAAATCGTCCGTAAAACTAAAATGTAAATCAAATGGTTTTTCATTATTAAAAGATTTTTGTTTGCTGTTACTATAGCAACAAGTCGCGTCACTAAACAAAAACATAGACGTAGTAAAAATTTTCTGACCTGTATTAAAATTGAATTAATTTGAAGTCTCGGCCGCTCAGTCTAGATTTGTTTGGCTCTAACATAACTTAATCTTACCATAATCTAATCTAGATTAAATTTACGTTTATCATGATTACAACGACAACGACCAAATAGTGTTCTTGTCACTCTGCGTTTCTACTAGTTAGCAATTTTTGTCACAGAGCCGCTGAACGTTCTAAGAAACATTGGTTTTATTCAATATCTTAAGCAGAATATTCTACATCCTTTAATTGGATTTCAGTGTATCAGGAATTTTTATGGTAGAAAAAAAAGTAGTCTTTGAGGCAGGTCAAAGACCGCTTTGCCAAGTGATGGCACTTGCCTGGTAACCCATGACGCAAAATATAATACACAAAATATAATGAACAAAATTTGAACCATTGCCCAAAAAGGTTCGCCATTCCTGATCTAGACCATGGTCATCTACATCTTGCATGCCGGTAAAATTTTTCTTTTTATATACTACATCACACACAGATAAGTCTATAGGGTGATTAAAACAGATATTATAAAGACTAGAAGATTCTCGTCCTATCATCATTACACTTGCACCGTCGCCGGTTGAACCAACTATATGTTTTTTTAAATTTATATTAAATGTATTTACCCTTGGACTCGTCGATTCCGAGTCCAGATACTCGGACCCGAAAAACCCTATACAGATGTAGCCATTAATTATTTTCATTATCATGACATTTCGAAGACAGGGAATGGATTATTTAAATCTAAAATGATATAAATATATAAAGAAAATCATACATGCTATTGATTTATAGTAACTATTTTATTTTTTATGTGGGGGTCGTTTGGCTGCAAAGCCTTTCTGCACTGTGCTTGACCATACTACATTTACTCTCCCAGGAATTCAACTTCGTGAACGAAGTCTAAGATATTCCTGAGAGGCTTGCTACTCAGCTCCAAGGTGATTCTTGCGACCCCGAAGTGGGCAAGCCTTATGTGTGCTAGCGCTACACATGCGCACATTATGTGTTCAGCGGTTTCTTCGTCTGATTCACATAAACTACAGGCAACTTCCTCTGCCTTTCCCATTTTGTGTAGGTGATATCTCACCCGACAATGTCCTGTGAGTATGTCTACCAAAATTCTGATTTTTCTTCTAGAGAAACTTAGCATCTGCTGCGTTTTTGCGGCAAAATAGTTTATGAGTATTTTAGCTTGCCCCTGTCCTGGCGTGTTCTTCCAGTAGGTTTGCTTTTGCTCTTCTTCCCATTTCTTAGCCCCCTGCCTTATGTGGGCCTTTGTAAGCCCACAAGTTGGCTCCGGGCCCAAGAAGGGAGCCTCGGCTCCGCTTTTGACGAGTGCGTCGGCCATTTCATTCCCATGTATGCCCTGGTGACCCGGTGACCACATTAGCGCGAGTCTGAGTTACCTTTCACCAGTTGCTTCAGGGTTTGTTTACAGTTCCAGGTTAACTTGGAATTAAAGTTGTGGGCTTTTAAGTTCCTTAGAGCTACCTGGCTGTCCATTAGGATATAGATTTGCACTCCTTTAAGACTTTTCTTTAGGCAGATTTGTGCGCATCTTGCAATGGCTATAATTTCAGCCTGTAGTACCATGGGAGCCTGGCCCAATGCCATGGACTCCCTGTGACTCCGGCTGTATATGCCAATTCCTGTACCCTTAGCAGTTTTTGATGCGTCGGTGTACCACACGGACGCTTTGTCTTTCAGATTTTCTATTCTTTGAACACTGCTTTGGCGGTAATTGATGACCACTTCAACGGCTGTGTCAAAGTCTTATTCTGTAGACATTGCGTCCCAGGGATGCTTCAGAAATTCCTCTCCAATTTGTTCCCTTATTTTCATGTGTCTCTGAATAGGCGATGTACACCTTAGTCTCAGAGCACTGAGAAGACCTTCTTTTTCTACCTGTTTGTGCAGTGGGAGTAGGTCCAACAAAACTTCCATTGCTGTGGTTGGAGTAGATTGCATCGCTCCTGTTATACCCAAGCACGCAAGCCGTTGAAGCTTTTGTAGCATGCTTTGGGTCTTTTTTCTCCTTTGTTTTGTACCACCATAGGAGTGAACCGTAGGTGATAATCGGTCTTACCATTGCTGTGTAAGACCATAGGACCATTTTGGGTTTTAGTCCCCATGTTTTCCCAAAAAGCTTACGGCAGATCCAAAAGGCCGCTGTGGCTTTTGAAAGCGTTTTTTTTTCAGATGCGAGTTCCAATTGAGTTTATTATCCAAGGTTTTTCACCTCTTCGAAGCACTCTAACGTCTGACCATCAATGCTCAGGGCTTTCAAGTTCAGCTTCCTCTTTCTGGTAAAGGGGACCATTACTGTTTTGCTGGGGTTGACACTAAGGCCCTCCTTCTTGCTCCAACAGTTGATGGTGTTAAGTGCACTCTGTGAAAGGTTCATGATTGTACTACCAAACTTACCCCTTATTATGATGACAACATCATCTACATAACCAACCACCTTATACATACCTTAACATTTCGAAGACAGGGAATGGAATGTTTCAATCTAAAGTGATATAAATATATAAAGAAAATCATACATGCTTTTCATTTATAGGAACAGTTGTTAGAATAACTTCAATGAAAATGTTGGAACACAAAAGAGATTACATGTGTAAAATATGTAAATTTAAAACTACCGTTCATGCTGACTACAATATGAAATATGTTATTGAACCACCCAAACATTGTAATAATCCAGAAAATTGCAAAGGAACTAAAATGATCCCTATTAGTACATTGGATTCAAATCACTGTAGAGATTATCAGGAAGTCAAAATGCAAGAACAAGTTTCAAAATTGGATGTTGGAACTATACCAAATACTATGTGGATAACACTTGAAGATGATTTAGTAGATGTTTGTAAACCTGGAGATAGTATTACAGTATGGTATAAATAACATTTTTACAATCACCATTTAAAAACAAAAAATAAATTGATTTCATAAATTAAATCCAATCCAACTATTTACTTATTTTCTTACAGATTCATGAGAGTTTATTAATGATTTTTCTTTTAGTGGAGTTGTTAAACAAAGATGGGGACCTTTATCAATAGGAAAAAAATTACAAATCGATTTGACTTTAAAAGCAAACCACATTCAGATTAATAATGATACTAGTTCAACTACATTGATTACTCCAGAAATATTAGAGCAGTTTGAAGCATTTTGGTCAAAATTCAAATATGATCCTTTATACGGAAGAGATTTAATATTAAAATCGTTTTGCCCACAAGTAAGAATAAATATTATTAGTAGTTTTCAAGCTAAAGTATTTTTTAGATCTTTGGAATGTATTTGGTAAAACTGGCTGTTGTCACTGTATTAGCTGGAGGTTGCAAATTCAATGATAATAATGATTCAAAAGTTCATACAAGATCTGAACCTCATCTACTGTTAGTTGGAGATCCTGGTACAGGGAAATCTCAGTTGTTAAGATTTGCATCAAAAGTTATACCTAGGTCAGTTCTTACCACTGGAATCGGTTCAACTTCTGCTGGTCTCACAGTTGCTGCTTTTTTGGTATTCTATAATTTATATTACTTTAAATATATGTTTAAAATTAATGTTGTTATAAACAAAGGAAGATGGTGAGTGGCAATTAGAAGGTGGAGCCTTGGTTTTAGCTGATGGAGGAATTTGTTGTATAGATGAATTTAATTCAATGAAAGAACATGACCGTACCAGCATTCATGAAGCCATGGAACAGCAAACCATAAGTGTTGCAAAAGCATGTAATTTACAACGGATTTTTTGTTTGTTTATTAAGAGATTTTATTTCAGGCTAGTATTGTTTGTAAATTGAATACACGGTGTTCAATCTTGGCAGCAACAAATCCAAAAGGTTCCTTGGACAAAACAGAATCTCTTTCAACATCTGTAGCTTTGGCTAGTCCACTTCTAAGTCGTTTTGATTTGATACTACTTTTAAAAGACCATGTTGATGATAATTGGGATAAATTAGTTGCAGATTATATACTTAGAGGACACAAATATAAGTCAAAGTTCTTTGAAGACAAACATAAATCTTGGTCTTTAGAAATGTTACAAGTAAATATTATTAAGAATAAAAAAATGAAATACCAAATGATATTTTTAGGCATATTTCGTGATTATTAAGAAGAAAAATCCTGGATTAACAACTACCGCAAATAAAATATTAAGCGCGTATTATCAATTACAACGAAAATCTTCTAATAGAAACAAAGCTAGAACAACAGTAAGATTGTTGGACAGTCTCGTGCGAATTTCTCAAGCTCATGCTCGTTTAATGTACCATAAGAATGTTGAAATAATGGATGCCATAACTGCAGTAGCTTTAATCGAAACTTCTTTAAATGGAGATGAATCTATTTTTGAATTTGATTTTAATGTCCATGCAAATTTTCCTGCAGATCCAATGGAAAATTACAATATTTTAGCTAAAATTATTCTTAATAAATTAGGTTTAAATGATATTTTGGAAAAAGAAAATTCTGTGCTAACAAATTATAATAGTCCAAAGAAAAATATTAGTAATGAAAAACAAGAAGAAATTAATATTACTATTTCTCAAATTTGTTTCATGAATAAGAAACCAATTGAAAATGATGATGTTGACAAGAAGATAGAAATTGCTGTTCGAAATATTCAATGTAGACAAAGGGAAAATGTTGATAATGTCTTAGTAAAACTATCTAAGAGAAAATCATTAGAAGAAGAGAAATGTGTTAAAAAATCTACATTTTCTAAAAATTTAGTAACTAAATCAGAAATAAAGATTTTGGAAGATGACATGGAAAATGTTGACAACAGTATGCGAAATTCTTATGGATCAAGAGAAACTAGAAATGAAAGTACTAGAGTAGAATTACCATCAAAGATAACTGATAAAAGTGATTTTAACATTTCTCTAATACCAAGCTGTGTTGATGGTCTTGATATTCAGGACATTCTTAATTTTGATATTGAAGGTGGAAGTATCCAAGAAAACCGCCCTATACAAAATAAAAACAATTCTAAAAATTGTAATTCAAATTTTAGTACGCGTAGCATAGCAAAAATGAAATCATTTGCAAAGAGTGATAGTGGAAATTTTTCACAAACCAGTTCAATATTTGAAAGCGAAGAAGATTTAGACTTGGAATTATAAAAAAAAATGTTTTTCTCTGTAAAGTCTAATAAAAAACATTATTAATAAAAACATTATAAATTAGTTTCTTTTCTTCCAAAGAATTTATTATTAAGAAAACAAAACATTGCATAATTTAAGTGTATATAATCAATTCGTTTCGCCCTCTAAGGAGCGCGTAGAACCATTACTTAGCACTGGTCATCTTGTTCTTTTTATCCTCCCAAAAAATTAATTTCCTGCCTGTATTTAGTTCCTGTAGTTGCCAATGGGTCTATATTGATTACTGAGAGGTCATGTTGGGTGTCTACCAGCCAGTGTACTTTGGACTGTCGGGTTCCATTCGAGTTCCAATCGAGAGTCTTCCATTCGTACTATATGACCGTAGAATTTCGCCTTTCCGTGCAACTGAGGAGAATCGATCTGTCAGGGAATACAGTTCTTGTGAGTTTTTACGCATCCAGATACCATCTTGTACCTTGGGTCCAAATATTTTTCTCAGTATCTGACGTTCTACTTTCTCAATATCATTGATGTAGATGGTTAATGATGAAGTCTAAATTGCATAGAGTGCTTCTGGAAGAATGACTGTATGGTAGTGACTAAGTTTTGCTTTGGTATAAAGTGATTTCTTGTTGTACATATTCCAGGTGATTGTATAGGCTTTGTGTTTTGTTAGCCATTCTTTCCTTACCAGTGTTTCCAATTATTTCACCTAGGTACTTGAAATGCTTAACTTGTATGACGTTGCCATATTTGGTTGCAAGATGTGTGATATTTGAGCTCAAATAAAGAAAGACTTTATTTGAGCTCTTGGAGTCAAGAAAATTGCGTTTTCTCGTAAGAGATTTGAAGGCCGGTCCGGATGGCGATTCCTGTTTCCTGAAGTTCCTCGATGGCGTGTTTGGCTTCTTCAGTAGTATGGGTGATTATTGCAAGGTCGTCAGCAAGCGAGGCACTTTATGTTGATTCGTTTGTCCTTTGTTCCCATATATACTCCAGGTACTTCTTTCTCCCATATTTATGATTATCTCATCTAGTACCAGATTTAAGAGGAGTGGGGACATTCCATCCCCCTGTCTTACTCCAGTACCGATTTGAAAAGGCTCGCAGATTTCACCCATGAATTTTACTTTAGATGTTGTGCCTGACAAAGTCTGTTCTATTAACATGGTTGTTTAACTATCCACACCGTATTCACGAAGTATATTAAACAGAGTTATGCGGTCAATCGAGTCATAGGCTTTCTTGAAGTCTACAAAAGTGACAACTGTGCGGTTCGGCTGGCGATGTTGCAGTATCATCTTCAGGTTCCAGATTTGTTCCGCGCATGATCGGTGCGGTCGGAAACCTGCCTGATATTCACCGATCAGATGTTCTGTCTGTTCTTTCAGTTTGGCGAGGAGGGCACGTGAGAAAACTTTGTAGGCGATTGATGTCTCGGTAATTGTTTGGATCAGTCTTTTTTTTATTATATCAAGTGGTTCCACTGGAACGGAAAGACAGAGGGACCGCCAACGATGGCATTACTGCCTCTGCCCACGCTTCGAGTCTTCCCGCAACGGGCACCAGATGAGCTTTAATTAATAAAATACAGGATTTACATAAAGTGCAAGATGCTCATTTACAATACAACAAAAATAAAACAAAAAAAAAGAAATCAGCGATATGACATCCACGGCGTCACTGCTGACAGTGCGGTAAGCCCGGGCGACCCCAATGGCCACCGGGCGCAGTGCCCGTCGCAAATGCTCCCTGTTACGGGCGTTACCACTCACCGCCGCTGCACACACCGGTGCCGCGTATAGGAGTCTGCTAGTGGCCACACTGGCCATAAGCCTCCTCCTACCCTCACCAGGCCCGGTGGCCTTCGGCATGAGACACGCCACCTATTGTGCGCCCGTGCCGCGTTGCGGGCGGCGTGGCATGCGTGTAATCCCCACTGACCCGCCTGGAGGATCACACCGAGGTACCGGATCGACCATTCGACCGGCATCCTCTCTCCTAATATTTCAATCTCCAGTATGCTTCTACCTGACCTTCTGGTGGAGAGCAGGGCCGCCTGTGTTTTAGACGCGGCGAGCTGTAGGCCCGCCGTATCGATCCACTCCCGAACGAGTTCTCCCGCGCGCGTGACGCTGAGACGCAGCATATCCCAGCACCTGCCGGTGAAGACAAGTGCCAGGTCGTCTGCGTACGCCACAGTATCCACCCCTGTAGGCAGTAATCGACTCAGCGTTCGCAGAAGGCCGTCATAGGCGACATTCCACAAGAATGGTCCTAAAACCGATCCCTGCGGAACCCCGGCACCTGATTGTTCTGTCGCGCAGGTAATCGGCAGTGAGCCTCAGCAACGTCTCCAGTAGTTTCCACCCTGCTAGGGTCTCGAGAACGAACCACTATTGTACCGTGTTGAAAGCATTGGCGACGTCAAAGCTGACGACCACACAATGCCCCCTGGTACGGTACGGTCCGCTCCGTACCGTAGACAGCCCCCTCTTTGCCCCCTCCGAGACAGCAAGGACAGCCCGAATGGCATCCTCCGTCCCAACCGCTTTATGAAAGCCGAACTGCTCCGGAGCGAGTCCGCCCCCTTGCTCTATAACGGCTTGTAGCCGCCATAGAAGCAACCTTTCAAACACTTTTGCTCCGCCGTCCAGCAAACAGATCGGTCTGTACGCACCAGGCATCCATGGATACCTACCCGGCTTTTGAATAAGGGCCAAAATGGCCTTCTTCCGACACCCGGGAAACACTCCCTCTTCCAGAAATATGTTGCAGACGTCGGCAAGTCCTTCGAGGTCCACTCCTGCTGCGGAACAGCTCGTTAGGCAGCCCGTCTGGGACTTTTTCCCTCGATGGCGTTACTGTACAGGTAAAAGGAAACGCATTGGTGGTCGCTCAGCGACTCCCAATCGTCCCTCACCTGCCAATCCCTGACTCTTCCCATATCAGTCCCTGCGATGCGAACGTCAAATCCATGATTCTTCCCCTTATGTGCCTGGATGGGGCGCGCCACACCGTCCGTGACCGGGAGTCCGCAAAAACCTCGTCCCGGTTGTCGCGGGAGAAGTAGCAGCTGTAAGCTACCACCCCATTCCAACAGGCCGACGGAAGCAGAGGCTCGGTGGCTTGTAGTTCATCAGTTCTTCCCTAAATGTTCTGTAGAAGTTTCGCGTGATATTTCTTTTGAACTCATTGTTGATTTCCTCTAATTTTTTGAAACGGTATGTCCGTTTAATGCGTCTGATAGTCTGATCGTTTTGGATGTCTTACTCTGCATTTTTAAGAAATTCTGCCAATTCTCTTGTGTCTTGTAGCTATGCCAAGTATTCCACGCAAGCATACGGGATTCAAGGGCCCTGTCGCATTCCAATGTTCATCATCTGTATTTTCGTTTTCGTGGCGGTTGACCGAGTTTCCTTGCTGATTGCTGGATTGTGTGTCGGTCTGTAGTGATTGTGCGAACTCCTCCGCGTGTTCTCTTAGGTATTTTGGATCTATACGCGGGAATTTAGATTTTGACACTTAAGTAAGGAATTCCTTCTGTTAGGTAAGAAGCAGGTTTTAATTTGTGAAAGATAATGATCGAGACTTCACGTAACCCTAACGTACCCTCACGTTCATGATTTCCGGGGAGGATTTTCTGGTTATCGCTACGTGATCGATTTGGTATTGCCCGATGTGGTTGATTGGTGATTTCCAGGTTGTCATCTTGCGTGGTGGTTTCTTAAAGTGTGTGTGTGTAGTGGCATTATAGTTGGAGGTTAGCCATTTAACATATATGTTGATTAGGCGGTGTCCATTTGCATTTTTTTTTGTGTGCCGAGAAATTCCCAGTGATGTGCCTATACTCCCTTTCTCTGCCGAATTGTGCATTGAAATCTCCGAGGAGGATCTTGATATGGTGTTGAGGGATCTTGTTGAGCCCGTTCTAGCTGTGACCAGAACTTCTCCACATTGTTCTTGTCAGGGTCATTGTTAAGAGGAGCATATGCGTTAATAAGTGTGTAGACCTTGTTGGCACATTCAAATGTGAGTAGGGAGATCTGTTCTGAAGCTGATGAGAAATCTAGCACAGAGTTCTGGATACTGTTATGTACTATAAATGCGGTTCCCAATATATGTAAATTACTATTCCTTAGCTTAGCTGCAGGCTTTCCCTCTTAGATACGATATCCACCAGAGTCAAAGTGATCACAATCACGAAATCGTGTTTCTTGTACTGCAAGTATGAGGATACTGAATTTCTCGCAGATGTCCATTAGCGTCTTTAGTTTTCCTGTTTTGGTCAGCGTCTGTACGTTGAGAGTACCAATGAGGTGTTTACTCTTGGGTTTGAGGAGTTTTGGGAAGGTCCGACTCTTCCCTGCATGATGTCCTGGTCCTAGTATACACACACTTAATCACAACCATCATTCGAAGTTGGTAATAAACTAACCACCCAAGATGTGAGATATGGTAATAATAAATGCTATTCAAAATTTATATACATAATGAAGTAGTAAAATTAAAATAGTATTATTGACATATCAAGACGCAGATTTTGAATTTTGCTCCTCTAATAATAATGTAAGATAGAGGAATAACACCTCTTTAAAAACCTTGGTCCAGCTGACCCGGCTGGTAGCCCCTTGTAAGCGTTCCTTGCCAGGGTTACGGTGAAGACCTCAATGGCAGCTACAGTGGAGAGCATAATCCTCGGTACAGTGTAGATGGCGGATGTGGCAGCCCAGTACTCGGGATTAATTGAGTAAACGGGTTATGGTGAAGATGGTCAACGGTTTAGAAGGTGGAAGACGACAACCATGTACAAACGGTGGATAAAGCGGATGAACTTTCTTCATTTAGCAGCATCTGTCCTTCAGAAAAGCGGATGCGAAGGGCGCATGACTCCAGAGGAACGGCTTATTATCAATCTTAGGGGCTTACAACCTCGGTTCTATCACTGGGAAGAATTTGTCCAACCCACACTAGTTTGAACAACCAAGCATCATGGAATGTCGCCATAAAAAGGACACTATCCTAGGTTGTACCTCTTTGAGGGAATCTACCACTCTTAAGAGTGCAATCAGGCCTATTGATTCTGGGGAGCCTGAACCTAGATGCTTTGAAGACACAACTACGCATACTAAACTCAAGACTAAACAGAATTATTATTTTGGAACTTTGAACGTTAATTCTCAAACAAAGATGACATAACCATATTGGCCATTCAAGAAAGCAGATACCTAGATGAAGACGTAATGGACATTGAAGGTTATAGGATTTATAAAGGCAAAAGTGCAGTCAAAACAGGTAAGAACATGCCTATACTTGGCACAGCTTTTGTTGTTCTTAAAAAGGTAGTCAATTCAATTGTGGAGATCTTCAGCCCTTCTGAGAGGCTTTCTATCCCAACTCTCAGCTGTGGTATCAATCGATACACGTTGATCAATGCGCATACACCAATCAAAGAAGATAACAAAAGTAATCCTGAGATAGTTGAACAGTTTCAGGACCTTCTTGTAGACACCAGTGCAATACAGGAGAAAGTCCTAAATCAAGAAGAAGAAGACATGGAAAATGTCGACAACAGTATTCAAATTATTTATGCATCAAGAGAAGCTAGAAATGAAAGTACTAGAATAGAATTACTAACAAACATATCTGATAAAAGTAATATTAGTGATCTTAACATTTCCCTAATACCAAGCTGTATTGATGGTCCTGATATTCAGGATATTCTTAATTATGCTATTGCAGATGGTATAAGTATCCAAGAAAACGGCTCTATACAAAATAAAAACAATTGTAATGCAAATTGTAATACGCATAGTAAAAATGAAATCATTTGCAAAGAGTGACAGTGGAAATTTGTGACAGTGGACAGTGAAAGCCAGTTCAATATTTGAAAGCCAAGAAGATTTAGACTTGGAATTATAAAAATGTTTTTCTATTTTGCGTCTGCAATGAAAACTCATAACAGCACTCACATGCGTGCGGTTATGGCTCGCCGAGTGCGTTACAATTTTCTCAATATGTATTGGCGATTTTTTATTTAGAAATGGCATAAAAAGGCGCAAAATAGAAAAAAAAAAAACTATAAAAAACTCGTTCGCAAGGCGTTTTTCATCACTTGTCCATTTCCAAAATTGGACGCGTGCGGTAAAATCGCGCTTACTGAACTCGTCCTTTAATACACTATTTTCTCTGTAAAGACTAATAAAACACATCAATTATAAATTAGTTTCTTTTCTTCGAAATAATTTATTATTAAGAAAACAAAACATTGCATAATTTAAGTATATATATATATATATATATATATATATATATATATATATATGTATATATATATATATGTATATATATATATATATATATTACATGAAAGTAATTGTTTCTTTTTTACTAAATTACGTATCATACCTATATAGATAGTATACACACACTTAATCACAACCATCATCCCAAGTTGGTAATAAACAAACCACCCAAGATGTGAGATATGGTAATAATAAATGCTATTAAAAATTTAAATACATAATGGAGTAGTTAAATTAAAATAGTATTATTGACATATCAAGAACTCTACAAAAATCCTGATTAGGTTTAAAGCATTTAGATTATAATACAGATTTTCTTATATAGCATTAATATTAAGAAAACAAAAATGAATCTCAAATGCTTTTTGTTTAGAATGAATTGAATAGGTTTTGTGGGATCAATCAGAAAATTATTAAAAAATGGGGATGGGCTCCTGATGCTATATGGTCGTACCAGTTGGATAGAAGAGGAAATTTGTTGATGGTCCAAAATTGACTGGAGTTTTTGGGCTAGCACAAGCATAATATATTTCGTCAGAATTTAATTGAGTTCTGTTAATATTGGGTTCTGATGCACTTCTGTGAATTTTTGGTAAACTCCTCATTAATGCATCCAATGTTGCATGGATTTGTCTAAACTCTGGTCGTTCTTCCCTTTGAAATTTTATACAGTCTTCTATTAATCGTCTTAAAGGTTTCGATGTATCCGACCTTAGTTTATTAAGATCCGGTTTGAGATATCCTCTTCCAACCATATATAGAATTTGATCTTTATTATTAATGTGGCTATAAGGTAATTGCATTGCTAACATTTCAAACATAACTATTCCAAAGGCATATACATCAGATTTAAAACTATAAGGATTATCTTCTTGCATTCTAATAACCTCAGGTGCCATCCATAGGATTGAACCTGTAGGTTGGTGAAATTGCTGTGAATCATCTGACCACCTTTTCTTTGCAGTGGCTAGACCAAAATCGCCTATTTTCACGGTTAAATCTTCATGCAGAAAAATATTGTTTGATTTTAAATCACGGTGAATAATATTTTTTGCATGTAAATAATCCATACCTTGTGCAGTTTGCCTTCCAATTTCTATTAAGGTAAATAATTCAAATTTTGATTCAAATACATGTAGATGTTTGTATAAACTATTTCCATCACACCATTGCGTGACAATAGCTAATTTTGGCTTACTAACACAACCCATGAAAAGTAAAATATTTACATGCCTTGTTTTCCTGAGAACCATAACTTCATTTTTAAAGGCTTGAAGTTGGGCAAATGTTGGAATTTTTACCTTTAAAGTTTTTACAGCCACATAGCCATGCCAATGTCCCTTATATACTGTTCCAAAACTACCAGTTCCCACTCTTTCACCAACTTTTATTTCATCTGCAGGTATTTCCCAATCTTCAATACTTTCTCTAGGAGCCAGCAAAGGTTTACTTTCATCTGCTGATTTCGCTCTAGGTCTTCTGGGTTGTTGTGAACCAGTTGGAGATGCTTGTGTACTTCTACTTTGCGGTGAAGACTCTCCATCACCACCTCTATTTAAGGAAAGTGATCTGGGACAATCATCAGGTGGTCCTCGAACACTATTAATACAGACATTAGGTGCTGAACTAGATCTGTCATGGTGGCCAAGTGTACCAGGGTGCCTATTTGTTTTTTGAGGAAGTTCCATCTCAGACTGACCAGGATATAAAATTCCGGCACTTGAATTAGATCCAGCTAATAATGCCTTGTAATATGCATCTGTCATGCGAACCTAAAAAATATATTTAATTAATATTGTTGACCACTTTGCACAAAAAGTTTTAAAAAATAAGTTCACAGTTTAATATGAACTTGTATCATTGAGTTGCTGAGGAAGTCCTAATAAAAGGACGAAATGTTCAACTAAAATCATAACAGAGTTCTGGTTTTTATGTCCTGACCACCTGTGATTAATTCCCTTATTATTTATTAATCTAAACTGGACGTGATTCAATATATCTATTAAATAAAATTTACTACCTGATGACATAAGGGAGGTACTCCAATGGCACATCTTTGGTGAAATTTGTAACCACAAGTCCGACAATGAAACCCTTGAAAAAGTAACTTTCTACAACATTCACAGAACACAAGAGAGAAAAAAGTTTTCCGCACAAAATGGTGTGATATACTTGTAGGTATTGGGAACTTATCGATTATTTTTACAGTAATTTCGTCACAGTCTAAAGTACTAATATCTATATCCCAATTATTAGGTTGTTTTGAGTCTCCTAAATAAACACAACACATTTCATAAGAAAGGTTCCTAAGTTTCATTGCTTTAGCTAAGGCTTCCCGCAACGTTTGCCCCTCACGCACTGGAACACTAGTCCGTTGCTGGTTAGGTAAATGAGCTCTTATAAATTTAGGCCTCGGTAATGAATCATAATGTGGTTTACAATATTCATATTTGGTGTGGTAAGGTTCACATTGCTCTGGACTCTCACGGCCATTACTCAGCTGCTCTTTTAGTAATTGTTCCTGGGCTTCTAATTCGTGTAATTTCGAAGTTAAATCGTCATATTCTTTTAAATACATCGCAGGGGGATGTTTAAAATCAGCGAATTTCGCGTTCAATGCATCAATATTAACACGAGTTAAACTGATTACATTTTCTATATTCCTAAGTTCCTGTTGGATATCCATATCGTCGCTGTCGATCGACATCTTTATCACATTTAATTCTTCCTTAAAAAATATTACCATTCAACTATATTTACTCCTATTTACACTGTCAGTCTTTAAAACCAGCCAATGCACTTTTTCTCTGTCATTTTGACGTTTAATAGGGCTTTTATTGGCAATGGTTATTTCATACCAACCTACAATTTCAATTGACTTATACAATTTAACGAAATTAATATTCATTTTTAGACATATTTAATATATGGAAATGAAAAATATATATGTTCTATATGTAATAATATTTATATTAAGTCAAAAATATACAGTTTTTTCCGTAAACATTAAATTGAAGTTAAACACAGGTTTACTTTGAATAAAAGCTTTATGTGTTATGTATAACTCTATAGAATTTGTTATCTAATAAATATTTATAAAATTAATTTGTGATTATTCAAATAAAGTCTAAAATATTTACTCTTCTGGGGTTGGTACTTAATAAAGTTATGCCAACAGTAAGAAGAAAAATGTCAAAAAATAGTTTGAGAAATTTTGAAATTTTTTTTTAGTAGTTTTTTGTTATATTTTTTTAAATCTTTGTAACAAAATAATAGTGGGGTTGACTTTGCTTTTAGGTCACCCTCTGACTACAGCGCCAGTCTCAAAATTTTTTGACAGTCAATATATAAAGAAACCAGTGATTATAAACATTTTCAAACTTTTAAGACGACGATAAAATTTTATATCAATTTTTTTATTGACGTTCCATAATTTGTTTTTTGTTATTTTGTAATTCCATCATTATATAAACATTTACAGGATAAACATTTAAATTAAAAAACTTTTACAAATGGTACTAGGGTATGAGCAATAAAACTGTCTCTTTTTTAAAGCAAGAAATGTTCAATTTTCATATTGACAATATTAGAAATGCAACAACAGATGTAGATTGTAGTAGATTGTAGTTTCGGTGGTGACGACTTGTACTACAAACTTCGTAGATCTCTTGTACCCCACCATATCTCATATATCACCATATTTATTGTACCCCATCTTCTGTACTTGGTACAGAAGCAGTCCTTAACAGCGACCTTGTTACAGATGGTTCAAAGACAAAGGAAGGTACTGGTGTAGGAGTGTTTGGACCTCTTACCAAATATTTTGAATCCATGGGAACAATCCCAAGTATCTTCCAAGCGGAGGTACACGCAATCGAAAGATGCACAATTTAACCTCGACAGGAATTATCGCAAAAAGCGAATTGCTATCCTGTCAGACAGCCAAGCAGCCATCAAGGCCATTAGCTCATACACCATTAGATCCAAACTGGTATGGGACTGTGTGGGAAAGCTTGGCAGAGAAAATAAAGCAACGCTATACTGGGTACCAGGACACACTAGTATAGACGGAAACGAAGAAGCCGATCACCAGAGATGTGACTTATCTTAAATACAAGTATTTGAAATACAGATACAAGATACAAAATAAGTATCTTTATCTTATATCTAAATACTTTTTTAAATTCTAATTTTGTATCTTGTATTTAGATTACATCAAGATTAGTATTTTGTAAATACTTCGTTTGGCAAAATACTTTTATCAACTTACCAAAATGCGGTATGGTCTAGTTAATTTTGCCTTCCGCTCTCGTCGCGCTGTATTTTATTGTGCTGAGATGTGATTTCAAGTTCTAAGTCGTTTCGTGTGTTAAACTACCAAAGTCTTAAGTTAAATAAATTATTGCTTAATGATTACAATATTTTCTAAAGAAAAGAACATAATAATCTAAGACAACGTGGAAATGTAAGTTTTATGCCGTCGTTCAATCAAAAATACGATTATTAATGAATACAATGAATTCAAGGAAAAAATAAAGTTTGCTTTGAAGTCTGTAGAATTTGTGTGCAGCACAGCTGATGTTTGGTCTTCCTCTAAAAGAAGTTATTTGGGGGTTACAGTCCATTGGATTGAAAGTGACACTCTTGTGTCACCACTCGACGAAGATAATTAAGATGATGATTTGTTACCAGAACCTTTTCTAGATTCCTCATCACAATTTGAACAAGATTGAAAAACACTTTTTATAAAAAAACTGCATGATATGGCCTTAGCAAAGTGCCAAGGCACTTTGGAATTTATGTTCTAGGTCAGGGGTGGCGAACCTTTTTCCGGCCGCGTGCCAATTTGCAATTACAGGCAAATCAATCCACGGTTTTTGATGAAACGTAGTTTGGTTTCTTATTCTTACGAGGTCCCACAAATTGCCAAATTTCAAAATTTTAGCTTTGTAAATACGGCTTTTGTGTAATTTTTAAATTTGTAAATTTTTGTGCGCCTTTTGCAATTGCGGACAAACCAATCGACGGATTTTGATGAAACTTGGTATGATTTGATATACTTACGAAATCTCATAAACTGTCCAAATTTCAAAATTGTAGCTTTGTAAATACAGCTTCTGTGAATTTTTGAAATTTGTAAATTTTTTTGCGCTTTTTGCAATTACGGACAAACCAATCGATGAATATTGATAAAACGTGCGGTATGATTTGATATTCTTACGAGGTCTCACAAATTCCAAATTTTTAAAAGTGTAGCTTTGTAAATACGGCTTTTGTGAATTTTTGAAGTTTGTAAATTTTTGTGCGCCTTTTGCAATTACGGTCAAACAAATTAAAGGATTTTGATGAAAATTGGTGTGATTTGATATTCTTGCGAGATCTCACAAATTCTCAAATTTCAAAATTGTAGCTTTGTAAATACGGCTTTTGTGAATTTTTGAAGTTTCTAAATTTTTGTGCGCCTTTTACAATTACGGACAAACCAATCGACGGATTTTTATAAAACATGAGGTATGGTTTGATATTCTTACGAGATCTCACAAATTCCCCAATTTCAAAATTGTAGCTTTGTAAATACAGCTTTTATGAATTTTTGAAGTTTGTAAATTTTTGTGCGCCTTTTGCAATTACGGACAAATTAATCGACGGATTTTGATGAAACTTGGTACGATTTGATATTCTTACGAGATCTCACAAATTCTCAAATTTAAAAATTGTAGCTTTGTAAATACGGCTTTTGTGAATTTTTGAAGTGTGTAAATTTTTGTGCGCCTTTTGCAATTACGGACAAACCAATCAACGGATGTTGATAAAACGTGCGGTATGATTTGATATTCTTACGAGGTCTCACAAATTCCAAATTTTTAAAAGTGTAGCTTTGTAAATACGGCTTTTGTGAATTTTTGAAATTTGTAAATTTTTATGCGCCTTTTGCAATTACGGACAAACGAATCTACGGATTTTGATGAAACTTGGTATGATTTGATATTCTTGCGAAATCTCACAAATTGCCAAATTTAAAAATTGTAGCTTTGTAAATACGGTTTTCGTGAATTTTTGGTAATTTTTGAGCGCCTTTTGATCGACGGATTTTGATAAAACGTGATATGATTTGATATTCTAACGAGATCTCACAAATTCCCAAATTTCAAAGTTGTAGCTTAGTAAATACGGCTTTGAAATACATTTTTTAAGTGAATATGTGGACTGATCAAAGCCAATAGCAGAAGCTATGCATAGTTTGCAAGGGGATAAAGACACCTACTATGGTTGTCTATTACCAGAACTTACACTAATCCAATCTATCATTAAAAATTTTAAAATGGAAAACCTAAAATATTGTGGCACTTTTCTAGATGTGATTGAAGAAAACTTATACAGACGTTATAATAAGTTTTTGCAGTTAGAGCCTGCTGCAAATGATGCTATTTTAGCCACAGTTTCACATCCATTTTTTAAAATGAAATGGGTACCAAAAGCACTTAAAGAACTGATCTTGGTGGAAACACGTAAAATTAATTGATATGAAAAACAATAATCGGAGACTTTAAACAACAATGAAGAAGACATAAAAAAAGGGAAAAGATGAATCTTCTTATGTTTTTAGAATGTTCTGATTCCTCTATTGCAAGTGGCGACAAAAACACAGGGTCTAGCAACGCAGCTGACTTAGAAACGTTACAATACTTAAATAATAAAGACACACTACAGAGTTTAAATGCTTATCCCACAATAATTTTTTTTTATAACACCTTCCGCCCCTGTGGAGCGACTTTTCTCTTTTGGTGGGATGATAATGAGACCTCAAAGAAGAAAAATGAGTGATAAAATGTTTGAAGAACTGGTCTTACTTAAATCTCAAATACAACCTTAAACATATAATATTTTCTTGATATTTACGCGATTAATCTAACATGATAACTGTTCATAATTAAATAAGCTATATAAACCATAAAATTAATAAATGTATGTTTTCTTTCAAAAAAATATTTTATATCTTTAAAAAGTATTTAATAAATACGTATTTTGTATCTTGTATTTCAAATACTTTTTCCAAAAGTATCTTGTATCTGTTATTTCAAATACATTACTCAAGTATCTTGCATCTTGTATTCAGATACTTTTTTTGAGGTATCTTTTACATCTCAGCCGATCACCTAGCACATAATTTACGATGATATTTTATGAAGAAAATCTTATTTTCATTCCACTATTATTTGGTTTTCAATTACAATTAATAAATTTGATTATAGAGGTGGAGACTCAAACCAAACCAAAAAAAACTGAAGCGTAGACATTCCACCTTAATAATAAAATGGCCAACTCTCAAAACATCACCATATCGTTTGGTATCTCCATACCGCTGATCAGGTCCACCTCCCGACCCAGATGGAGTTTTCAAAAAGACGACTGGAAAGGATATGCCGTAGACCTTGATAAGTGCGTCAGGTTCATACCTCCTGAGCCACAGAATTACACACGTTTCCAAAACGCCGTAATAACTACAACCAAAAAGCACATCCCGAGAGGTTTCAGGAAAGAATACATCCCGTGGTGGAATAAATACTCCGATCAACGGTACCAGGACTTTATCGACAGCGGCAAACAAAGAGGACGACCTCCTACAAAGCCTGAATGCTTCTAGACGACATCGGTGGACGGAAGCAATGAAGGGGATGGATTTCTCCCGATCGAGCAGTAAAGCATGGAGCCTTCTGATAAAACTCGGTGGCTCTTATGCCGAAAAAAGAAGCTCACATATTTCAGCAGAGCTGGGGGCAAACAATATTATTAAGACCTCGAGAGCCCCAAGGCACAAATACCATACTACCGAAATTAAAAAAGAATTAAAAACACTATGTAATGAATCTCCGATCGAGACATCTCCAGACCATTTGACGAAGCAGGGGTCGCTGCGGCAATTAAAGGTATGAAGTCGGATAAAGCCACGGGAACCGACGGAATCCATCCAAAATTCTTAATTCATGCTGGGAAAAATATAATCAAGTGGTTGACACACTTTTTCTCCAAAATCTTTATTAACAACCATCTTCCTAAAGAATTCGAAAAATTCAAAATAATAGCCACACTGAAACCAGGAAAACCAACGGATCAGCCACAAAGTTATAGGCCCATAGCACTCCTCAGTAGCTGATACAAACACCATGAGCGGCTCATCTATAACAGAATTAGTGGGGCTATCGAGGAGCATCTGCCTCCAGAACAAGCAAAATTCAGAACTGGTCGCAGCTGCTGTGACCATCAGGTGCTTAATATCTGGAATAACACTTGATCGCACACTCTCAGGTGTCTCGTACTAGAGACACCTGGAAAATGCGGCTGCAAAAATAGGGGCACGGAATAACATAATCCAGAAACTGTGTGGTACAACATGGGGCGCAACTGCTACTACTCTGCGCACCTCATCGCTTGCTCTGGTGTATTCCGCTGCCGAATATTGTTCGCCAGTCTGGATCAATAGCTGCCATACCAAACTCATTGACAGACAACTCAATAATACAATAAGGCTCATTTCTGGTACAATCAGATCAACACCTACACAATGGCTACCAGTGCTATGCAACGTACTACCCCCAAACTTACGCAGAAATGAGGCCCTACTACGAGAGCACAGAAAAATTGTGGCAAACCCAAAACTGGGCTTACCGATACGTGAGGTTATCCCCAACTGAGACGCACCCGGCTAAAATCGAGAAACCCCCTATTCGCCTGGCCGAACAGCTCCAAAATTGCAACTACGACTCAAAAGCCCAATGGACACACGATCCGAATCTTAAATCAAACAACCAACTACAAACCAGGTTTGAGAGTTAATAATTGTAATACCTCTAGGACAGAACTAAGCATGAGATAGTGTACAGCACTAAACTGAGCGCGCACTGGACATGGCAGATGCGCGGACTCCTTGTTCAAATGGGGGAGGACAATGCCACCTGAATGCGACTGCGGCGCGCGAGCCAAACCATTCAACACATCTACAGTGAGTGCCCTCTACGCTCATATGCAGGGTTCGATTTCGAGTTCAAGATCACAAATCTTGACGTTGACATATGAAAATGTCTATATATTTAAGCAAAGCATGTAACTAGCCATACAGTAAATAAAATGTACTCCACCCTCTTTCTATAAACGTTGGTATACTTACTCATTTAGGGAGCCTCCTCTAGTCCTGATTCCTTTAGGAATTTCAGGATCTGGGTGGGATTCAAGGACTGCAACGTCCTGTGTGTTCAAGCAGTGGGCCCCAAGATACATTTGTCTCTTGCAGAGCAGTGCTCCACAGTCTATGAGAAGATGTATGGGGGTTTCCTCTGCTGAACCACAGAATCTGCATCTGTCATCTTCCACTAGGCCTGGGGTCTTGAGGTGTTTTCTAAGTCTGTGGGACACCGTCAGGACTCCTGTCAGAATTATAAGCTTGTTCCTGTTTCGTTCAAGCTTTTGTTCTTTTCTGGTTAACAGATCCCAGCATTACTTTGGATTGCCTCAACCCTGGAAGTTCTTTCCAAGTTTTCATCCATTATTCTCTCATTTCTTCATCTAAACTTTTGTGGATGGTGTTCACTCTCATACCACAAAAGTTTAACGTAACCAAATAATAGTAGAATGAAAATAAGATTTTCCTCATAAAATATCATCGTAAATTGTTTTTTAGGTGATCGGCTTCTTCGTTTCCGTCTATACCAGTGTGTCCTGGTACCCAGTATAGCGTTGCTTTATTTTCTCAGCCATGCTTTCCCACACAGTCCCATACCAGTTTGGATCTAATGGTCTATGAGCTAATGGCCTTGATGGCTGCTTGGCTGGCTGACAGGATAGCAATTGTTTTTTGCGATAATTCTTTTCGAGGTTAAATTGTGCACATCTTTCGATTGCGTGTATCTCCGCTTGGAAGATACTTGAGAATGTTCCCATGGATTCGAAGTATTTGGTAGAGGTCCAAATACTCCTGCACCAGTACCTTCCTTTGTCATTGAACTATCTGTATAACACTTGATAGCATTTTGCTCTATGTGGTATGCTGAGGATTCGTCGCTCCAATCGGCTTTACTACTACACACTGCTGTGTAGTTTTTCTCGAAATGGTATTTGTATACCGTTTGGTCTTATGGTACTTCCAGCCAGGGGATTTTGGCAGCGAGGCTGTTCCGGTCTCTGCTCCCGATTATTTTACCTTTGCCTATTCCTTCCTTGCTGACCCTTACAATCGCCGATCTGGCGGCCCTCTCCACGACAAGGTGCAACGGAGTCAGATCCAGCAGCAGTTCCAATGCTGCTGTCGGGCACCACCCCATCGCCCCCAAGACACACGCCAGTTTTTGAATCTTCTCAAGCTGCTTCTTCATAGAGGCCAGCTTGGTTCTACTTCCCCAAGCAACGTAAGTGATCGCAGGTCTCACTAGCATAGTGTACATCCATCGCAGGATTGTGGGATTACAACCCCACGTTTTGCCTGCCAAATTTCTGCACACCATTAGAGCGCGTCTGGCTTTAGCTACCTCTGCTTTAGCGTGTTTATTCTGTAGGAGTTTGCTATCTAGTGTTATAACCAGATACCTTATCTCCAGTTTGTATTCTACTGCCCTCCCATCTAGCAGTATGGGCTGTAGGCAGTTTAGTTTTCTTTTTCTAGTAAATGGTATCACCGTGGTTTTGCTCGAGTTGAGTCTCAGTCCCACTGTTCGACACTATCTACTAGTTACTTTGAGGCCTCTCTGTACAATTTCACAAAGTGTTCCCTCAAACTTTGGGTATGATGACTATGTCATCTGCGTAAGCTTGACATTTGATATCTAGGTCGTTGAGCGTAGCCAGTAATTCATCAACTACCAGGATCTACATAAGTGGTGATAGCACACCTCCCTGTAGGCACCCTAAAGTTGTGGAGATCGTGTTGGTGTCTCTTCCCACTTGTGCCTCCGCCGTTCTAGTTCATGAGACAGAAACTCAGATATCGGCGGTGAAATGACTTATGTTTGGGATTGATTGCAAATAGGGTTTTTCGGGTCCGAGTACCCGGACCCGGACTCGACGAGTCCAAGGGTAAATACCCGGTACCCGATACTCGATCTAAGACTCGACGAGTATCGGGTCTTGAATGTTTGGCATTGTCTAGTACACCGTGTCGTGTAAGGAGATCGACGATTTAGCATTCCACTTGATGAATGGACAAGTATGAAAATTCGAACATATCTAAATATCAATTTGCATGGAATTGACTGAAGTGTATAATCTGGGTTTATTGAGAATTTTTAACTCATAACTGCTATAAACAAACAATTTAAAAAATTTAATTCATAACTGCTATACAATTAGTCGAAAAAGTAGAACAACACTTAAACACATTTAATATAAAATTAAAAAAACATATAGTTGGTTCAACCGGCGATGGTGCAAGTGGAATGATGAAATTTGGACGAGAATCTTCTAGTCTTTATAATTTATGTTTGAATCACACTATCTATACACTTATCTGTTTGTGATGTAGTATATAAAAAGAAAAATATTGCAGGCTTGAAAGATGAAGATGACCATGGTCTAGATCAGGGATAGCGAACCTTCTTAAGTACTGGGTCAAATTTTGTTCATTATATTTTCCGTACTAGTTCGTGGGTCTCCAGGCCAGTGGTATCACTTGAAAAAGAGGAGGTAGTTCAAAGACTACTTTTCGAAGTTCTCACTTTTAAAGGGTTTTACAAAATTCAATTTTCCTTCTTGCTTTGCAACTTCTACTTTGGAAGTGGAGAGCAAAAAATAAAGGTCGAAGTCAAAAGTAGTCCATCAAAATTTCTGATGTATTATGCAATGAAATCCAATCAGAGGATGTGGAATATTCTGTTTAATATATTGAATGTTTCTTAGAACGTTCAACGCCTCCGTGCTAAAAATTGCTAACTAGTTCTCACTTTTAAAGCGCTTTTACAAAACTCTTTTCGTTTTACAACTTCTACTTTGCAAGTGGAGAGCAAAAAAATAAAGGCCGATGTTTAAAAGGCCGAAAATTACAATTTACTTGAAATTACAATGAAATCCAATTAGAGGATGTGGAATATTCTGTTTAAGATATTGAATGTTTCTTAGAACGTTCAGAGCCTCCGTGGCAAAAATTGCTAACTAGTAAAAACGCACAGTGACGGGATCACTATTTGGTCGTTGTCGATGTAATCTAAGTAAACGTAGATTTAATCTAGATTAGGCTATGGTTAGATTAAGTTATGTTAGAACCAGACAAATTCAGACTGAGGGACCGAGACTTGAAGAGACTTGAATAAGAAAAATTAATTCAATTTTAATATACGCCAGAAAATTTATTTTCACTACGTCTATGTTTTTGGTTTAGTGACGCGAGTTGTTGCCATAGTGACAACAAAAAGAAATCGTTTAATAATGAAACTCCATTTGATTTACATTGGACTTTGACGCACGATTTGGATACTTTTATACACGATAATAATAATGTTCATTTTGGTGTGCGAGTAGATAAACATATTTAAAATACAATAATTGGATGGTTGAGAAACTTTAATAAGGGAATAATAAAAGTCCTAAAATTAACACCCGCGTTACTTAAAAAGCCTGTGTGGGTCACTTTCTGACCCGCGGTTCATAGGTTCGCCACCCCTGGTCTAGATGGTATTGATGACGATCAAGATGAAAATTATTATTCTGACGAGAGCGTCTATGATGTCGAAGAATACGGACAAGTTGAATTAACTTTAGAAAATTTTGAAGGGAATTCATCCATTTGCCTTCGGCTCTTAGCCTCTTGTGGAGTTTTGTTTTATTTACCCATTTACTTACTTAACTTTACTTAACTTAATCGGCAAGTTCGTACAGTATCGCTTGCTTAACCATATGCTTGAACAGGAAAAATCCTTTCGTGTTTTTGTTTAAATTGCGAGACAGATTAGACCCGGACCCGGAACCGGACCCGAAAAATCGGACTCGGACACGACTCGGACTCGCCGAGTCTAAAAAACCGGGTATTCCCAAATCCTAATTGCAAACCATTAATTTTATTTGTCCTGTGTGTGGGGCAAATATGAAATTGAGCAATGTATAAAAAAATGATGCTTATCGGTGGACAATGTGGCAAGGACCGTTGGTTTAACCTAGGTTGGATTAGGTTAGGTTAGATTGCGGAATTTATCACCCCTTGGACCTGGGGGTGATAAACAGGGGCGAGAAACCAACGTTTCAAAGACGGGAGTCGAGCTTCAAATTTGATCTTACACTTGCCACCGCTCCGCTTGTAGGCTAGGAAACAAGTCTACTGGTGGACGGAAGAAATAAGCAACACCAGAAAGATATGTGGACAGGCCAGCCGAGCATACCAGAGAACCAAACAGAAAACCGCAGAGGAGGAGACTAGGAAGGAAGTTCTCAGATTAAATTATGTAGAGGCAAGACGAACACTACGGAAGTTGATCAAGAATGAGAAAAGGCGATGCTGGACAAACCTCTGCGTATAGATGAAAACCCCTGGGTTGACCCATACCAGATAACCTCCAGAGAGCTAAAGTGCAGAAGCTCTGGCATGCGCCCTCACCCTAACGCGATGGAAAAAATCGTTCGCTCCCTGTTTCCTAATCACCCGGCCCGAACTCGGAGTGAGAGACCAGCAGGATTCGAGGTGCCGGAATTGACAAATGAAGAACTCGCAGCTGCCAGCGACCGACTCAGTAAGGGCAGAGCTCCTGGACCCGACTTGATACCCGCGGAGTTAAGGAAGCATGTAGGGTTGTTCCATTATGTCCATTATGTCATGAATGCCACGCTCAAACAGGGTGTCTTTCCAAAAATATGGAAAAAGGCCAGGCAATACTCTTACGAAAAGGCGACAAACCGGCCAATGAGGCAACATCCTACAGACCTGTATGCCTGCTGGACACTGCAGGTAAACTGCTTGAGAAGCTACTTCTCAAAAGGATGAGGAACTAAACATCGGTGAAGACCTCTCAAGAAACCAATACGGCTTCAGGGAAGGCCGATCAACCATTGACGCCTTACAGAAACTGATGGCCATCGCCGACGAGGCCAGAAAAGGAACCAGGAGAACTCGGAAAATATGCGCCCTTATCACACTGGACGTGCACAACGCCTTCAACTCGGCCTGCTGGCAAGACATCCTCGATGAGGCGACGCGGTGTAGATTCGCACCATACCTTCTGGCGATGATAGACAGCTACCTAGCTGAAAGAGAGATTGTAGTCCAATCAGACAACGGCTGCACTACAAAGGAGATCCTTAGTGAAGTGCCGCAGGGATCATTGAAGGACCCGACACTATGGAATATAGTGTATCACGGAGTCCTCAAACTTGAGCTGCCTGAAGGCGTAGAATCCATCGGCTTTGCAGACGATCTCGCACTTGTAGTACGAGACAAAACCGAGCAGGGTGTAATGAGGAAGGACAATAAAGCGATGCTCTTGATTGATCTGTGGATGGACAAGAAACTGCTCAAGCTGGCTCCGGAAAAAACGGAAGCGGTCCTATTAACGGGAAAGCGGAAAATTGGGGATACCCAATTTAAGCTGAGGAACACTGTAATCACACCAAAGAGTGCCATAAGATACTTAGGGGTTGAAATAGATGAAAATCTATCGCGGAACACGTTAAAAAAGTAGCCGATAAAGCCCAAAAAACCCTCGTTGGAAAGGCTAATGCCTAACGTCGGAAGACCTAGAAGCAGCAAAAGAAAACTGCAGTGCTCGGTGGCGCACTCGGCAATGTTATATGCTGCCTCAGTATGGGCAAGAGCCATGAACGTGGAAGTCACCAAGCACAAGCTGAAAGCGGTCCAGAGAACGCTCGCAATTCGAGGTAGCAGTGCCTACAGGCCCGTGTCAAGGGAGGCATCACTGGTAATTGCGGACATGCCGCCAATAGAGCCGTTAGTCATAGAGTCAACAAAAAAAAGAAAAGACGGCAAGAAGAGACCTACTCTGGATATGGCAGAAGCACTGGGAAGCAAGCACCAAGGGACAGTGGACCAAACTCCTGATAAACGACGTGGAAAAGTGGACAACCAGGAAGCACGGAGAAGTAAATTACCACCTCACTCAGGCACTCAGTGGCCATGGGTGTTTCCGGGACTATCTCCACAAAATAGGCAGAGCCTCTGACAGCCTGTGCGAGTACTGCGGGGAGAAAGACAGTGTGGCAGACACTATATACTCCTGCTATAAGTGGGACACCGAGAGGAGCACTCTACCAAAAGATATCGAACCGCGAACGACGGTACCCTACATGCTGCAGTCTGAAGACAATTGGGAAAACGTGTCACTTTTCAAGTGTTAACCCAGCTGTGCTTGCTACGCCCCCTATAAAAAAGGTTAGATTAGGTTGCCCACCGCGAAGCGGCAGATGAATCAATACCACATACGCGCGGCAACGCGAACTCTCGATCCAATAATAGGACAATGTGACAATGAAGACCGTTGGTTTAACTCAGGTTAGATTAGGTTGATTACCGCGAAGCGGCACAGATAAATCAAGATCAAATACGCGCAGTAGCGCGAACTCTATATCCAATATTGGCAGGCCCCTCTTTCCCACTGGGCACTCTGGGTATGTGCCCAGGGCCCCGCGATCTCTAGGGCCCTCCTAGTTCCTGCTAGATCACAAACGAACGAAGCGAAGCGGCAAGTTAGAATTGAGCAATTTAGTTGAGAAAGTATATACAAAATTGATTCAAAATGTGTCTTACATGATGTGTCTGTTATGTTAAAATATAATTTCATCGATTATTCGCATGTTTAAAATCTTTAAAAAATAAATGCAAAATGTAACAAAACAGAAGTATTTATATTTGAAAATTAAAAATGTTATTGTGCACATTATCCATTGGAAATTTATGGTATTTTCCTATCTGTATATCTATCTGAGGCTGTAGCCGATTTAATAGAGCTTTGGACAGAATTTTGTACGTGACTGGTAGTAGTGAAATTCCTCTGTAGTTATTAGGGTTGTCTATTAGGTCTGTCCGTTTTGTTTCTTTTCCTGTGGAGGGGGTGTATAAGCTCACAGAGCCAACAGAGACAGACCAAAGTACTGGTGGTTCCAACACAGATGTGTCTGGATTTTGCCCTGTAACCCTAGGCAGGGCCCCTCACAGGGTGCTACCATCCGAATCCAGATGGACCCAGGTATTTAAATGAGGTGTTACTCTTCTCCTTCCTCATCACTTGCAAGATGAGGCCCCAGGCTTGAGACCAGTGTGTCACAAGTACGAATTTGTTTTTAATTAGGAATTGCACATATTATATTACTACTATTCTAATTGACAACTATTTATAACAGTCACACAGACAATGCCTACTCAAATTTGAAAAGTTTTAATAACATCCACTTTGGGACAGCTTTACTAATTAAATCAAGGGAGGGACACGGAAATTTTCTGTTACTCTTTAACTCCTTAGGTAAAACGAGAAACCTCACCTTTGTTGGCGAGTTCTTCAGCAGTTCCTCGATACTACAATTGGTCCGGAGACGAGGAACTGCTGAAGAACTCGCCAACAAAGGTGAGGTTTCTCGTTTTACCTAAGGAGTGAGGTTACACAAATTACAACTTTCTTATGTTACTTTACTAGTACATAAACCTATGGCCTTCAGCCCCTGACATATTAAGTCTTGACCTTTCTCGTTACTTGCTTTGACGTAGCGAAAGGCTCACACAATGGATCTAGAGCGCTGTGTGCTAAAGAGTAACAGAAGATTTCCGTGTCCCTCCCTTGATTTAATTAGTAAAGCTGTCCCAAAGTGGATGTTATTAAAACTTTTCAAATTATATTACTACTTTTTTAAATCCCACAATGAAAGAAAACGAAAATTTGACATATTGTGAAATTTTCATACATATATAATAATAATACGTATGGGCCACTAATGGACCACGTGAGGCGTCCACTTGATGTGCGATTTCCTAAGGCGCCACACTTCCTTCATCCTCTCACCGTGAGCCTTCCCCCCTTCCTCAGACCAGGTTGCTCCAGTCTTCGTAGCAGGCCGGACTCCCCAGAATCCGACAGTCCGGCTGTGACGCTACCGCGGGCACCGGTGGATTGGTTACCACCTGGGGTATTAATGTTATTTCTCTCACGACTCATGTCTACGCTTGTTGATTACTTGTGGGTCCAGCTCTTGCTAGGTGGTTATAACTGGAGTGGTTAATTCCAGAGCTTTGATAGCAGCCGCACCAACTAGGTTAACAGACGCCGATTCCCTGCCGCTCGCTCCGAGTACAGACGCCGAGAGATTTGTTTTCTTGAGTTCTTCCGCTCTCTCTGCCTCTCCGCCTTCGAGACCGTCGACTGAGGTCCCTTTCGCCTCAGTTGATCCGCAGGTATTTATTTGGCATTGCCTTATAAGGCAGAATATATTCTCACCTTCAATCCTTTTTTCCGGCATTAGGGTCGAAAGAGGAAGGAGCGCAAAAAATACGTGATGTCACTTTGACATTAAAACAAGCCTAAAACAAACTTCATACATATATATATATATATATATATATATATATATATATATATATATATATATGATCTGATACATACTTAAACCTACACTCTGGTTAAGATATGTTGACGACACATTTGTAATCTGGCCCCACGGCAGACCAGAGCTGGACAAATTCCTTACCCATCTTAACTCCCAACACGACCAAATTAAATTCACAATGGAGATAGAAAAGCATCAACAACTGCCTTTCTTGGATGTTTTGGTACAGAAGAAACCTGACGGCACATTGAGCCACACTGTGTACCGGAAACCAACCCACACAGACAGATATCTGAACGCTTCTTCGCACCATCATCCCAAACAACTAGCATCTGTAGTCAACACTCTTACCACCCGATCCAAAAGACTAGCCGACCAGCTTAACTTACCGAAAGAATTGAGGAACTTACGAGAAGCTCTTTCTTCAAATGGATATCCAAACAGATATGGATATGGATATCCAAAATCCAATCCCAGACTCCCCAGACTCATGTACGACCAACAAGACAAACAAACAACCGAACCGAAGCACCGCACACAACGCGCATGACCCGAAGCCAGATAGCTATAAGTAGTCGCATCGCACGAACGAGCTCTCAGTATGCGTCTAACGGTTGACCCGCACGGACGCATATATCTCTTGAGAATGGCGAATGTTAGTTCGCCGAAACGTCGAGAATCCGGTTCTTTTCAGAGCCAACCCTCAGCATCAACGCGGAATCCCCGAGAAAACAATACAACACAGGTATCTATCCGCGAAAACCTCAAATACAACACACACATATATATATATATATATATATATATATATATATATATATATATATATATATATATATATATATATATATTAGCGTTTTCCTGCATTGTGCAGTCTTGCACCAGTTTTTGCCTGCTGTTTTCTGGATGTCGTCTCGCCATCTTTTCGCGGGTCTACCCACGCTCCTTTTCGTTGTTCTTGGTCTCCATTCTACGATACTCTTGGTCCATTTGGATCCGTCTTGCCTTGCCACGTGGCCCGCTCATCTCCATTTTAATTGCGCTATTCTTCTGATAACATCTTGGACCTTGGTGCTTCTCCTGATTTCCTCGTTTCTGACGTGGTTTCTGAGACTGATACCTAGCATTCTTCTTTCCATTGCTCTTTGAGTTATGATGAGTCTTTCTGCGCTTCCTCTAGTCAGGGTTGTAGTCTCCATGGCGTATGTTGTTACTGGTAATATGCAGGTATCATAAACTCCTTTTTAGGTAAATAGGGATGGTTGTTGACTTTAGAATATAATTTAGCTTGGCGAATGCCGCCCAGCTCATCTTTATCCTTCTAGATATTTCTGCAGTTTGGTTTGGTTTGCCCATCTTGATATTATGGCCTAGGTATGTGTACTCTTCTACCACCTCTAGGAGTTCTCGATCTATGTTTATTCTAATGTCTTCTTTGGTTATGTTCATCATTGATTTTTTCTGTTACCAAGTCCTCGTCTATGGCTATTTGCATTGTAGCATTTGTATATATGTGTTCCATGATCTTTGAGTATCGTGTGTCTATTCTTGCACCTTTAGAATCGCCCACGTTTCAACCGGGTCGAACGCCTTCGCATAGTCCACATATGCTAAATTTAGAGAAACGTTGTATTCTGGGCATATTTCAATCAGGCTACATATCGCCTGGAGGTGGTCCTTTGTGCCGAATCCATTCCTAAAGCCGGCTTGTTCGGCAGGTTGATAGTAGTTTAGTTTGCTGGTTATGCGATTGGTCATAATCTTGGATAATATATTGTAGGTGTGAGTCAGGAGGCTGATCGGTCTCTAGTTACCGATGTTGTTGGTATCCCCTTTCTTGAAAATCAGAACTACTTCTGCGTTTAGCCAAGATTCGGGATCATCGCTTATATGCATTTCTTTAATAGGGTGCAGAGCTTCTTCCAGGGTTGCCCCTCCTATTTTTATCATTTCTGCGGTAATTTTGTCCTCTCCCGGTGCTCTACTGTTTTTCAATTGCTTTAGCGCGTACCGTAATTCTGCCCTCGTAATTTCTGGAATGTCTTCCGAGCCGACGTTTAGGATTTTGCTGCTGTCTCTATCTGGTTTCGGTATGTCTGATTTATATAGATCTTGGTAGAAATTTTGGATTGTATCTGTAATTCCTTGCTTGTCTGTAATTCTTCTCCTTTAAGAACAAGTTCTTAATCGAGTACAATCTCTTATTTCCTTTCGTCATGTTTCTTCTTATTATTCTCATATTTGCGTTATCCTCTATGACTTTCTGTATTAGGTGATTGTTGTGTTCTCAGGTCTTTTCGAGATTCCTTGCTAATTGTTTTACATAGCTCCTTATATATGCTGCTTTCTCTGTTTGTGTTCCTCCTTTGCTCTAGCAATTTCTAGCAAATGGTAGGGCTTAGTTTTTCCGTTTTTGGAGCTTTATTGTAGCTCATATTTTTGTTTGCCGTTTTCATGCTTTCAGTTATTGTTTTTGATATGTGGTTAATATCCAATTTTTCTAGGTTTCTTATGGTTGCTAGGGATTTCTCAATCTGGTCTTGATATCTTGATTTTCCTTTAGGGTTTCGGTTGTTCGGTATTTCTTGATCTGGATCATTTTGTTTCTCTCTAGCTTGGTGTTAAAGTTCATAGTCGCCCGTAAGAGTCTGAGTTGAATTTATTTACCGTTACCTCGCTGCATACTTCTCGCCTGTTCGAGATTATGTAGTCGATCTCGTTCTTACTATGGCCATCTGGGCATATCCATGTCCATTTCGTCTGCTGGCTTTTTTGAAAGAAGGTGTTGTGGCAGTACATTTTTTTGTCCCCAATTTTGGCGTTGAAATCACCTGCTACTATTTGGAATATGGAGTTTCCAGAGTGCCTTTGTTATCTCTTCATCTTCTTCATACAGGTTCTCGATTTCCTGGTCCTCGGATGAACTTGTAGGCGCGTATACTTCTGTTATTTGTACGGACTATCTTTTGCTGAGTTGTATGACGATTAATATAACTCTGTTTGAGTTTGATTTCATTTTCATGCACCGGGAGAGGACAAAATTACCGCAGAAATGATAAAAATGGGAAGGGCAACCCTCGAAGAAGCTCTCTGCACCCTATTAAACAAATGCATAAGCGAGGGAAAGGTCCCCGAATCTTGGCTAAACGCAGAAGTTGTTCTGATTTTCAAGAAAAGGGGATACCAACGACATCGGTAACTAATATAGACCGATCAGCCTCCTGACTCACACCTACAAAATATTATTCAGTATTATAACTAATCGCCTAACCAGCAAACTAGACTTCTCTAATTTGATTTTTTCTATTACCATGTCCTCGTCTATGGCTATCTGCATTGTAGCATTTGTATATATGTGTTCTATGATCCTTGAGTATCGTGTGTTTATTCCTGCACCATCCAGTGCCTTCAGAATCGCCCACAACCGAGTCGAACAACTTCGCATAGTCCACAAATGCTAAATTTAGAGGAACGTTGTATTCTGTTGTGGTCATTTTCGTCACTAGGTGTTTTAGTTTTTTGTTTATAAGGATGAGCGTTTGACTTCATGGTCCTTATGTTGTATGTTGCAACCCTAATCGTCGTTGGTTTTGTATTTACTGAATTTTTGTCTCCCCCAGAATCCATGAGGCTGACCGAGTTACCGGTGCGAGGTTTTGAGTGTCTTACTCTACTCGCCTGGGGTATATTCTTTGTTGTAAAACTCATCATTTGTTCGAAGGTTTTGGCATCTGTGAAAGGCCACGCTTGCCGAACGTGTTGGCCAGTTTGGGTGGGAAATTACATTTCCTTAATTTCCGATGAAACGGTTGTGCATGAAACGGTGCACCTCGTCCAGGTGAGGGTGACATTTGGGCTGATGTGATCTTGTTTCAACCCCTTACACCCCATATATATATATATATACATCCATATATATATATATATATATATATATATATATATATATATATATATATATATATATATATATATGTTGTATTTGAGGTTTTCGCGGATAGATACCTGTGTTGTATTGTTTTCTCGGGGATTCCGCGTTGATGCTGAGGGTTGGCTCTGAAAAGAACCGGATTCTCGACGTTTCGGCGAACTAACATTCGCCATTCTCAAGAGATATATGCGTCCGTACGGGTCAACCGTTCGACGCATACTGAGAGCTCGTTTGTGCGATGCGACTACTTATAGCTGTCTGGCTTCGGGTCATGCGCGTTGTGTGCGATGCTTCGGTTAGGTTGTTTGTTTGTTTTGTTGGTCGTACATGAGTCTGGGGTGTCTGGGATTGAATTTTGAGGGTGGATATGATCGGTCGCCATGCTGGGGGCAGTCTCAAGGAATCGTCTCTCGTGTTCATGCAGTAGTCTCGTTTTTCTATCTCTATGGCTTCTCTGTATATTCGTGACATTTCGTGGCTAATCTGTGCAACAGTCCTTGAATTTTTAAAGTCCATCCAGTGACCAGTGTTTGTGTGTTGGACAAGTGCCGATGAAACTTTGTCTCTGTGTCTGATTGAAACTACATGTTCTTGAATCCTAGCAGATATTTTTCTATTGGTACGTCCAATGTAGGTCCGTTCACATGTTCCGCAAGGTATTTCGTAAATTCCATGGGATTCTAACGGGATGGTGTCTTTAACGCTGCGTAGCATGGAGGATATTTTATGATTAGGTTTGAAAATGGTGTCGATGTTGTGTCTTTTAAGTATTCTGGCGATTTTGTCAGTTGATCCATGAACATATGGTAGGTATGCTGTGCTAACGGGTTTCTGGCGTTCTTCAGTTCTTTGGCTACTGTTCTCTGTACGACCGAAAGCTCTGGATATTAAGCTGTTTGGATATCCATTTGAAGAAAGAGCTTCTCGTAAGTTCCTCAATTCTTTCGGTAAGTTAAGCTGGTCGGCTAGTCTTTTGGATCGGGTGGTAAGAGTGTTGACTACAGATGCTAGTTGTTTGGGATGATGGTGCGAAGAAGCGTTCAGATATCTGTCTGTGTGTGTTGGTTTCCGGTACACAGTGTGGCTCAAAGTGCCGTCAGGTTTCTTCTGTACCAAGACATCCAAGAAAGGAACTTGTTGATGCTTTTCTATCTCCATTGTGAATTTAATTTGGTCGTGTTGGGAGTTAAGATGGTTAAGGAATTTGTCCAGCTCTAGTCTGCCGTGGGGCCAGATTACAAATGTGTCGTCAACATATCTTAACCAGAGTGTAGGTTTAAGTGTGGCTGATGAGATTGCCTTTTCCTCAAAATCTGTAAGAAATATGTTGGCTATTACTGGGGATAGAGGTGAACCCATTGGTGCTCCTAGGACTTGTTTGTATATTTGACCATCGTACCTAAAGTATGTATTCTTTAAACAATGTTCTGCCAGATCTGATACATACTTTTCTGGTTTTAATTTTGATCTTATGATGTTTAAGGCCTCAGGGACCGGTACTTTTGTGAATAAAGATACAATGTCAAAGCTCACAAGGAGGTGGCCGGGGCTGGAGTTGGTGATTTTTCAGTATGTCTATGAAGTGTTCAGCATTGCGGACATGGGAATCACAATCTTCTGCGTATGGTTGTAAACATTTTGCTAAATGTTTCGCAAGAAGTTGGACCGGTGAACCAATGGAGCTTACTATTGGTCGTAGTGGGGCTCCATCTTTGTGGATCTTTGGTAAACCATATATCTTGGGACACCGTGAAGATTTCTCCCTTGGTATAAGATAATTCATTGATTCCTTGTCAATGCTAGAGCTTAGGATCTTTTGTCTGGTAGTTTTCTCAAGATAGGTTGTGGGGTCCGTTGTACTGGGTAGATAAGCTGGATCATCTAAGATTGTGGTCATTTTTTGTTTATAGTCAGCACTGTTCATGACTACAGAGCAATTTCCCTTGTCAGCTGGTAGGACCACAATGCTGTTGTTTTCTCTTAGTGCCTTGAGCGCTTTGAATTCCTCGTATGAGATGTTTCTTGTCGGTGGTTTGGCAGATCTTAAAATGTGGCATGTTTCCTGTCTTATTGTCTCGGCTAATGTGGCAGGGAGTTGTGATCATCCCAAACAACTAGCATCTGTAGTCAACACTCTTACCACCCGATCCAAAAGACTAGCCGACCAGCTTAACTTACCGAAAGAATTGAGGAACTTACGAGAAGCTCTTTCTTCAAATAGATATCCAAACAGCTTAATATCCAGAGCTTTCCGTCGTACAGAGAACAGTAGCCAAAGAACTGAAGAACGCCAGAAACCCGTTAGCACAGCATACCTACCATATGTTCATGGATCAACTGACAAAATCGCCAGAATACTTAAAGGACACAACATCGACACCATTTTCAAACCTAATCAGAAAATATCCTCCATGCTACGCAGCGTTAAAGACACCATCCCGTTAGAATCCCATGGAATTTACGAAATACCTTGCGGAACATGTGAACGGACCTACATTGGACGTACCAATAGAAAAATATCTGCTAGGATTCAAGAACATGTAGTTTCAATCAGACACAGAGACAAAGTTTCATCGGCACTTGTCTAACACACAAACACTGGTCACTGGATGGACTTTAGAAATTCAAGGACTGTTGCACAGATTAGCCACGAAATGTCACGAATATACAGAGAAGCCATAGAGATAGAAAAACGAGACTACTGCATGAACACGAGAGACGATTCCTTGAGACTGCCCCCAGCATGGCGACCGATCATATCCACCCTCAAAATGCAATCCCAGACACCCCAGACTCATGTACGACCAACAAAACAAACAAACAACCTAACCGAAGCATCGCACACAACGCGCATGACCCGAAGCCAGACAGCTATAAGTAGTCGCATCGCACAAACGAGCTCTCACATCACTTGCTCCTCGGCTGTCGCAAAATGAACACGTTCATTCCTACAACACCAAACGAAGCCCTCGCGGCAAGGTATTTCGACCCCGACTACCTGGACACTGTGGACGAAAACCACCTCGACCAAATGATGAATTACATTACCCTACTGCTGCTGAAGAGACAAACCGCCAACGATAAACCCCAGGAAACTGCCGCCGAAAAAACAACCGATGCCGTCCCCGAGAAGAAAACAACCGATGCCGTCCCCGAGAAGACAAACGAAGCCGCCCCCGAGAAGACTAACGAAGCCGCCTCCGAAAAATCAAACGAAGCCGCCCCTGAAATGAAAACTGAAGCCGATGACGAAAACACAACCGAAGCCGCCCCCAAGAAGACAACTGATGCCGCCCCCGAGTAGAAAACAGAAGCCGCCACCGAAAAGAAAACCGAAGCCGCCGCCGAGAAGAAAACCGAAGCCGCCGCCGAGAAGACAAACAATGCCGCCCCCGAAAAGAAAACTGACGCCGCCCCCGAGAAGACAAACGAAGCCGCCGCAGAAAAGAAAACCGAAACCGAACCAAGGAGAAGAAATACACCAATGGACACTCACAGCCCCACCGAAGCCGCCCCCAAGCGCAAACCCGACCAAGAAGAAGAGCAACCCATCACCATCAACGAGAAGACTAAACACATCAGGACCACAGGCCCCTGGAGAACAACCACAGAAGACGAAACACTGAAGAAGCCGAAAGAAAACCGACAACCACACCAGGACAACAAGACGCAACTACAGCCAAGCAAAGCCAAATGAAACCCAACGAAACACAGACAACACAGACAAACAAACAGACTAAAAAAAAAAAAAAAAAAACACAACGACAACCAAACCCCACGACGGCGGCATAGCTGGGCGAAAAGCTCAAAACCGCCAAACCAGCACAGGACACATGATAACGAGCTCTCAGTATGCGTCGAACGGTTGACCCGTACGGACGCATATATCTCTTGAGAATGGCAAATGTTAGTTCGCCGAAACGTCGAGAATCCGGTTCTTTTCAGAGCCAACCCTCAGCATCAAAGCGGAATCCCCGAGAAAACAATACAACACATATATATATATATATATATATATATATATATATATATATATATATATATATATATATATATACTCCGTCTCATCTGTCCACTTCAGTTTGTTGCTTCCTGTGCTGTTTTTGCTGGTAAGGGCCACTGGGAATACTCCTTGTTGAATGGTCTGCTGGAGTTTGGACCAATCCTCTATGGTTACTGGAGGAATTTTAAGTTGCTCCAGGTCTGATTTCACTCTGGTGATCTATTTGTTTTTGGAGACTTTCCCTCTACCTGTCATGGTGAAGATCCTGTTCGTAGGTCTGTGGGGGTTCATGCAGGTTAAATGTCCATAGGTTAGGCGCCTTTTCCTATTATGTTAATATTTCCATTCATGCTCGAGTCCAACGAGGGTGTAGGTAGAGCTACCCTAATGGGTGACGAGTTGTTTACTCTCAAGTTTTTTAGCCCTGGAGTTTATAATAGAAATTTACAATTATTTTAAGGAAAAAAAGTAGAAAAATTTCTTACATGTCAATTTGACATATATATATATATATATATATATATATATATATATATATATATATATATATATCTCCTCTTAGAAGGTTGGCAATCATCATGGCGATGCGCACTTTCGACATCGCAGCTGTAAATAGATCGATGGAACTACAGTTGCACCATTTTTTTAGGTTATCCAACCAGGAAATGTGTCTTCTTCCTATGCTTCTCCGTCCTTGTATTTTGCCTTGTATAATCTCTTGCGGGAACCTATACCTTTCCCCCCGCATTACGTGACCCAAGTACTGCAGCTTCCTGACTTTTATTGTATTGATTACTTCCTTTTCCTTCTTCATTCTTCTCATTACTTCATCGTTCGTAACTTTATCCACCCAGCTTATCTTTAGAATCCTTCTATAAGTCCATAGCTCAAATACCTCCATTTTATCTATCATGTTTTTCTTTAGCGTCCAGGCCTCCATTCCGTAAAGCAGTATTGAATATACATAACATCTCAACAATCTGATCTAAAGTTTAAAATTCATTTCTTTGGTGCAAAATACTCTTCTCATTTTGTTAAACACACTTCTTGCTTGTCCGATTCTTGCTCTAATAATTATAATAATAATTATATTATTAAATATTATTCTAATAATAATATTTTATATATATATATATATATATATATATATATATATATATATATATATTGTTTTTTAATGTCAAATTGACATAAACGTATTTTTTGCTCTCCCTCCTTTTTCGACCTAATACACCGTAAAAGAGGGTTGAAACAACAGACGCGAACGCAAACTCAAACCTATATATTTAGAGTAGGAGGAAATGCCTGCTCTTAGCTAGAAAACATCAAGAGGCAACCTCTAAGGCTCAATACCTTAGTTGTAATCATCGTGATCTTTCTTAAAGATCACCACAACCACTTTCAACTTGAAGTAATCATGATGTAACAAAAGGAAAATCTGCTACCCCAGGCCCCAGTCACCGTGCTGGACTTTCCTGGTCATCGGATTCTGGGAGACCAGGAACATCATGAGGAGAAGAGTCGGAGCTTCTCAAAGCACTACATTGCTCTACGCAAGCACTACATTGTCACTCTTAATGTGAATACTCTCTTCAAACTTGGAAAACTAAAACAACTTAACTTACAGATATGTTAGAAAAATTTCAAATAAAAATTCTTGCGATTCAGGAGACACGTTTTCAAGACGAAAATCATTTCAACACGGAAAATTATAGGATTTATAAAGGTAAACCTGCTGTCAGAAGAGGTACACCATCATTGTTTGGGACGGGATTTGCAGTACACAAATCAGTCGTGGATAACATTGTTGACTTTAATTCAATATCAGAAAGGATCTGCACACTCTCCTTCAAATCAGGCAATAAAGGTTACACAATTATCAATGCACACGCACCTACAAATGAGCATAACAGAAAGAAACCACAAGAAGTTCAAGACTTCTGGGAAGGCATGGAAGAAGTAACCAACAGCATACCAGAAAGGCATGTTAAAATTTTAATGGGAGACTTTAATGCGCAATTAGGTAAGGAGAGAAAATACAGACAAATCACAGGCCTTTATTCAGCTCACTATCGCACAAACAAAAATGGAGAGCACCTCATAAAATATTGTCAAAATTTTAATCTGAAAATTATGTCGACACAATTTCTAAAGCTAAGACGAAAACTTACAACATGGAAAGCACCTAACACCGTATGAGGAGAATTCCAGATTGATCATGTGGCTATTTCTAACAGAAATACGCAGGAAATTTTAAATGTCAGAACGCTTAAAGGGTTCTTCGAGTCAGATCATTATTTGTTACAAGTTAAGATTAGACCAATTCCAAGACAGAAAAAGACAGTAAAAAACAAAATAGTCAAGCCTGATCCAGAATATTTGCGGATAAACAAAGACAAAATCATTGAAGAAATTAATAGTCATCCAACAGACACTTGGACAGATCTTGCGACCTCAGTTCAGAAGGCAATGCGTTGGGCGCAACCTCCCAGAAAAAGGAAACAGGTGGTGGAACGCAACTTGTGATCAAGCCATTGAGAAAAGAACACAGGCGTGGATGAAGTTCAGTAGTAACAGAACATCCGAAACATGGAAGGAATTTCACGAAGTTCAGAAAAAATCATCAAAGGAAATTAGAAGAGAAAAACGAGCACACTACAACAGGCTAAAAGAAATTGAAGAAGATTTTAAGAGAAATAATACAACAAATTTTTACAGAATATTCAAAGAAAATATTAAGGGTTATCAACCTCTTAGCCTCTGTTTTAGAAGAACAGATGGATCCTTGGAAACGAACACTAAAGAAAACTGTAAAATTCTGAAACAATACTTTAGTACTCTTCTTAATTGTAAAGAACCCAAGGAAAAAATGACCTTCCAAAAAACCACATCCAATCCTGATTCTACTCCACCTACAATAGAGGAGATAGAGGAGATCATACAACAAATGAAAAATAACAGAGCGGCAGGAGAAGATGGCATTATTGCTGAAGTGTGGAAGCTTCAAGATAAAGACATCTTAAAAACAATTCATAAGATCATTACAGACATTTGGATCACAGAAAAAAATGCCAGAAGAATGGAAATGTGCCTTGATCCACCCATTACATAAAAAGGGTGATAAGTCAGATCAAAATAATTACAGAGGTATTTCACTAGTGCCAGTCACTTACAAAATATTCTCGAAAGTGTTATTGAACAGACTAGAACCACAAGCAGATCATCAAATAGGTGAATACCAGGCTGGCTTTAGGAAAGGGAGATCATGCATCGAACAAATTTGGAACCTAAGAACAATATTGAAAGTCAGACAGACAAATAACACTGTAGTTACCTTTGTGGACTTTAAAAAAGCGTACGACAGCATTGATAGACAAACGCTCTTTGCAGTACTGGAAGAATATGGCATTGACAAAAAAACCAGAACGCTAATACAACTAACGCTCACGGACACCACCTCAAAGATCAAGTTCATGGCTGAAATCTCAGAACCCTTTCAGATACGCACAGGTGTCAGACAAGGAGACGGCCTCTCACCAATTTTGTTCAACATGGTCTTAGACAAAATTATTAAGCAGTGGGAGAAACAAGTGAAAGGCATACAGCTAGGAAGAACACGCGAAACAAAAACAATCATTAAATGCTTGGCATTTGCAGATGACGTTGCCATAACCAGCAATAATACACAGGAGGCAAAGAAAGCACTGGAGCGATTACATGAAATAGCCGCTAAAACCGGTTTACAAATATCGTATGAGAAGACCGAATACATGGAACGACATACCAACAATGTACATACCATACATACGACTTATGGATCTATACAAAGAGTAGAAAAATTTAAATACTTAGGGGAATATATACAAATAGGAGGATCAAACAAAATGTCTAACATTAAACGAACGGAAAAACTCCAGAAAGCATATAAACTTACATGGTCACATTATAATAAGAAAAGCATATCAAGGCAGGCCAAACTCAGACATTACGAAACAGTTGTATTGCCTGAAGCATTGTATGCGTCAGAAACGACCACAATTGGAGCATCTGGCATCATAGAAACAGAAAAAATTGAACGCAAAATTCTTAGAAAAATATTTGGAGCAGTACACAGAGATGGGATATGGATGAAAAGACCTACCAAAGAGCTATATGAACACACAGACAGACTAACAGATATCATTAGAAAACGAAGACTAACTTTCTATGGGCACATACAGAGAATGAACAATAAACGACTTACAAAAAAAATCTTTGATGTAGTAAACAGTTCAAGTAGGAAAACAAATTGGTTTCATGAAATAGAAGATGACTTAAAGCAATTGAGGATCAATCAACAAATGATAGAAGACAGGAAAAAATTCAGAAGCAAAATTAAGAATACCAAATTTTTAGTAAGCGAAAGGAAGATAGGAACATTGTGGACAGAACAAAGGAAACAGGAGCACAGTCAAAGGATGAAGAGATTTTGGGAAGAGAAGAAAAAGAAGGGAAAGAAGTGAAACTTGTGTTATCATGAGTTATTTAAGTTCAAACACTGTCCATATGGGCAAAAATGATGTAATAATAATATATATATATATTTATATATATATATATATATATATATATATATATATATATATATATAAATCCGCATATCCTTGAAAACACAAAAAATGTATCTTTTCAAAACTTGTTTACTACCACTGCCCTGCGGTTTACTGCACATGCGTCATTTTAGTTTCAATAACTGCCACCCTAAATTTTTTTTAAATCTTTATAACCAAATAATAGTGGAATGAAAATAAGATTTTCCTCATAAAATATCATCGTAATTTGTTACATCTTTGCTAATATCTCAAAGTGACAGTTACTTGAACAAATTTAAAAGGTAATATTTTTAAGACTTAAGACAATAACTTAATAAATTATTTTATATTCATGTTTTACCCTAACAATAAATTAATTTGAATATACAATGATTATTGCTTCTTTCCATTGATTTTGCTAATTTTTGACTTGGAAACAGTATCAAAAAATAGTAAGCCTGCTAATCTCTCAATGGTATCAGGAGGAACCTAGAAAGTGAACAAAATAACGCTGTTATACATAATTGTATAAATGAAAAAGTAACCTGAAAACTTGTAAGAGGGACCTCATTATCAATAACTTCATTTGGCATAACATATGCTTCCATTTCAAGCTGTCCACTGTTGGTTTCTCCAACCAAAATCTTAAAAAAATGTGTAGGAACAGCAACATTATTTGAGCCTATAACTTCATATTTAACATATTTTTTTCCATCACTTTCTTTTCTAAAATCAATCATACAATATATATATATATAATTCATTACGGAGTAAGAAATGAAAATACATTACTTGGGGATATACAAAGGTCCAGTGCAACAATATACATTAATGTAAGTCTTTGTCAATTTCCTCACATATCTCTCCAATCTATTCCAAGAATCTCTATTAAATCCAACACCAACCTGTGGAGCCATATTCGATAAATAAAACGTTTCTTCGACATGTTTTTGATGGGCTTTGTGGTTGCCAGCAGCTGCTAAATGACCTCTATCATAACCAGATCTTTTATAGTCTGAATTGTCAGATCTACAAATGACAATCGTATTAGTACTAAATTTGAAAAACAGACACAAACACTGGATATTACCGAAAATAAATATGAATACTTTCATCAGGCTTGAAATCGCATAGAGATCTATCAACAGCATCATTTTTCTTTGTATTTGCTTCAGTTAAATGTTCAAAAACCCAATGTGCTACCCTTGTCCGTCTGTCATAACTTAAAACATAATCATTAAAAGACCTTACTTGATCTAGATTTGGAAAACCATATTTCATAATTTGTGATATTCTTGAGGAATTATTTTGAGTTATTGGTGCTGGGGAAAAGCTAGTAGCTGCCGAGACAGTGCCAAAAATTGGTAAAGCAGGATACTTTTTGAATATATTTTCATTTTTTCTTGTTTTTTCAAAGTAACTGCCAGCTAGGAAACTGCCAATTCCAAAAGAACTTAATATAGAATATTTTATAATGTTCCCACTAAACATTTTGTAATCTTGTTTTTTAGGTTAATAGAGGTTATGTAATCTGTTATGTAAAGATATGATATAAAATGTTAGAAGCAGAAGTAGATAGATCAAAAATAGTGGAACAAAGGAGATTACGAAGGAAAGAAAAGCGACATACTAAGAAGCTTGAGAAAGAAAAAGTGAAAGAATTTGAGCAATCTGGAAATATAAAAACAGTCACTCAAGAGTTTTTTAATAAATGTAATGAGCAAGTAAATGAAAATTTTAAAACAGATGGTATAGAGATCAGTTTATCTGAACTTCTTAGTAAAAATGATATAAAAGAACAGAAAAATCATGATGAAAAGGTTACAAAATATAGTGGAAACATATTAGATGTAAATAAACCTGTTAGATTTGTTGGTAAGCATAGAGAGGTTTCAAAGAAGAAAAGGACCAGTAGGATAAAACAGGAAAAAAAGGTAGATAGATCAATTGGTATAAAAAAAACATTTAAAACCATTTTTTTTTCTATTTCGCGTCTATATTGTCATTAAAGCAATTAAAAAAGTCATTAATGCACTCATATGGGTTCGTTAATGGCTAGCTAAGTGCGATAAAATTTTCTCAATATGTATCGGAGATTTTTTTTATTTAGAAATGGCATAAAAGGGCGCAAAATAGAAAAAAATACTATAAAAGCTCGTTCATAAGGCGTTTTTTTCTCTCTACGCTCGTCATTTTCTAAAAATGGACGCGTGCTGAAAAATCGCGCTTATTGAATTCATTCTTTAATATACTATTGTTATTTAGAAAGCTAATTTGCGGATGCATATCATCATTGAATAGTGACTAATCACGTAAAGATACAAAAGAATTTAGTTGTTTCTCCTATTTTGATAATTCTTCCAAATTAGATATGTAATATTGCCTATATCAGGTGTCAAATTTTGTTCATTATATTTTTCCTACAAGCTCGTGGGTCACCAGTAATAATTCTGGCACTGGCATCACTTAGAACAGAGAAGGGAGGTCAAAGACTATTATTTGTTCATAATTTTAAAGGCTTTTACAAAATTCAAGTTTCCTTCTTGTTTTACAACTTCTACTTTGGAAGTGAAGAGCAAAAAATAAAGGTCGAAGTCGAACAATTTATATCAATGAATAAGTCCATAAAACGTCCTGATGTATTATTCGCTCCATGCATAACCACGCCTAGCGCCATCCGTGGCCAAAAATACAACTTCGTGTGCAATAATAGTGTATAAAAACAACAGGCAAAAACAAAAAAATAATTAATTTAATAAAATATACGAAAGGCCCTAGGGGTATAACCATGGTGATTCGGCCCCGGAAAGATATTTACTAATTAAATACTGAGATCCTGAAAGTTTCAGATCGCTAACTCATTTGGTTTTCGAGAAAAAGCGAAATGTGACAAAAACGAAAGAATTTTTTTTTCTCAGTAACGGCTGCATCGATTGATCTATAAATTTAATATGTTTTGGGGGCCGATAGGAGCTCTTACGAAAAAAATTAACAGCTATATAGCTTCATAAGATTCTTGAAAAAAAAACATTTTTTTAATTTTTTAACCATGGTACAGTTTTGGTACAATTATGAAACTTTCTTTTTTTCAAGCCTTATATATTACCCTTTAACTTTATGAGTATTTCGGATTTTTAAAAATGGTAGGCCATGGAAGAAAAAAACAAAAACCATTTTTTGCTCAAATAATGCATTTATTTAATGTTTCAAGTTTTAATTTCCTTGCATATTTAGATTATTTCTAATTATTAGCAATAACACTTTATATTTAAAATATCAACAATAATTTTTTCATCAAAATAAAAAATTAACATTTTTTTATATTTTATTGGTAATGGGAAATAAAGTTCTTATATAATTTTAATAATTTATTTGCCTTACTAGTTTCGATGTGAAACCTAACATCTTAATCATAGGCTAAAAATTACAAAAATAAAATTAATTACAATTTATAATTAAAACATTAATAAGACATACCTCTAAATTGTTTCTATTAAATTAAAAATTATTATGTTTTATGATGTTATAAAATTATTATGATGTTATAAATGAATAAATAAATTTTTTAATCAAATTTGATGTTTAAATAAATAAACAAATTAACAAAAGTTAATAATTTTTATAAACAAAAATATATATATATTTTGTTATTTATAGTTCCATTTACCCTAGTTACGGTAACAAGTCTGTTTGAAATAGTGCTCTATAAAAATAACTAAAAGTATCAGAAATTATGAATATAAAAATTTAAAAACAGTGAGGAAAGCAATAAGCAACACTGGGACAGAGAGGTTACAGAAATTTACATGGGGAAAACGTATTTAGCGAGAACATTTAGATTAATTTTGGGATAAATTTTTGACAAATTTAATTGACATTTGTCAAACGATAAATTTGCACAGACACTATGATAAGAGTGACCTTTCTGTTGGTTTGACGGATAAGTACCAGACAACTAGGAAACAAGAGGGACGAACACCGAAACCCAGGTCGCGTCTGCAGTGGCATCCACCGGCAACCTGGTCAGCGTCTGTTCACCAGAGGTGCGGCTGAAAATACATGTCTACAAAGGCCTCAACAGCCAGTAGTACTAGAAGCCCTGTACCCAACCAGGCAAACTCAAACAAGCAACCATGGCAGTTCAACCAAAACTTTACTATACCCCAGGTGGTAACCAACAAGTAACACAAGACCTAGAAGCAGCAAACATCACAGATACTCAGGACAGAACGACTCTCAGACATCAAATACACCAGTGGGAAGTGAAGAATGAGACCAAGAAAATGACTGGAACCTCCTGGACCGAAGAAAGAAAACAGGCACACTCACAGAAAATGTAGGAAATCTGGGCCAAGAAGAAGAAAAAGATTTGAAAGCCATGAAAACTTAGCGCCATCCACTTTGGGTGCAATCCGAGGATTTATTTTTTTTTTTTATATATTTTGTTTAAATTGACAAATCAATTACAAAATACATATATTTGACAATTTTTTGCATTTTCCTTAAAAATTTTCTTTGATTTATACACTTTACCAAATTTTATATTATTTAACTTTTATCGGTTATCATATTATTTATAATTTGAACATATATTTTACTAAGGTTATTAGTATCTTCTCTAAAGTTCATTGTTTTGTATTTTTTGATGGCTAACATTTCACTAATATTACGTTTAAATTTATTTGTTTCGAATTCAATAATTTTGTAGTTCTCAAAATCTAGACTATGTTTAAGAGTTAATTTATGTTTTGTTAAAGCTGTTTTACCAATATTTGAGATAGTGTTAGATTTACAATCATTTTTATGTTGTTGAATTCGTTTTTTTAAATATTGTCCTGTCTGTCCAATATATAATTTTGTACAATCCTTACAAGGAATACTATAAATTAATTCAGAACAATTCATTTTAGGTGTTTTATCCTTTAATTTTGTGAAGAACCTTCTGGTTGTTGAAATATTATATGTAGCTAAACTATATCCTAATTTGTTTGTAATTTTATTGATTTTTTCACTTAAATTTGGAATGTATGGGAATTTATAAAATTTGTTTAATTTATGTTGCTTGCTGCTCTCTTCTATTCTGTCATTATGTTGTATTTGTTTAAAGAATTTTGAAATTGATTTTTCTACTAGATATTTTGGATAATTATTTTTGAATAATATATTTTTTACTTTTATAATGTTATCCTTATGAGAATTATCACTACTCAATTTAATTGCTCTATTCAGTAGGTTCATAATAATATTTATTTTTTGTTTAATATTGTGGACAGAATAAAAGTTAATGATCCTATTTGAATTTGTAGATTTACTGTACCAATTTGTTATAATTTTGTTATTTTTTCTAATAATGTTAATGTGTAAAAATGGTAATTTCCTTCTCTTTCTATTTCAATGGTAAATTTTAAATTACTATTATAACTGTTGAAATATTCATATATGTAGTCTACTTTGTTTTTTGGAATTAAAAGAATTGTGTCATCTACATATAAATATTTTATAGGTATATCAAAATTTATATCTTTTGTTAATTTATCAAATAAGTCAGTCATAACTAAATTGGCTAAACAGGGGCTAGCTGGTGCTCCCATGGGTGTGCCTGTATTCTGTTTATAAAATTCATTTGACCAAGAAAAATAACTACTTTAGAAACAAAAGTTAACAATCTCTAAAAATAATTTTTTATCAATATTTGTAAATGTTTTTATAAAGTTCCATTTTTTTATTATGATTTCTAAAATTAAATTTTTTGATAGTTTTGTGAATAAAGCAACAACATCTAAGGACACTAATATATAATTATCTGGTATACTCATGTCTTTGATGATTTCAACTAATTCTCTAGAGTTTTTAAGATTGTAATATGATGTAGAATTGACTTGCGTTATTATGTTATGTATGAATTTACTTAAATTATAACCTGGACTATTAATGCAATTTACTACTGGTCTTAAATTTAATGTTAGTTTATGAGTTTTTCTTAGACAATAAAGTTTTGGTGGAACGATGAGAAAACATAACTCCGTTCCACCAAAACTTTATTGTCTAAGAAAAACTCATAAACTAACATTAAATTTAAGACCAGTTTTAATTGCGCTATTCTTCTGATATAACAAATAAATTTAAACATAATATTAGTGAAATTTAGCCATCAAAAAATACAAAACAATGAACTTTAGAGAAGATACTAACAACCTTAGTAAAATATATGTTCAAATTATAAATAATATGATAACCGATAAAAGTTAAATAATATAAAATTTGGTAAAGTGTATAAATCAAAGAAAATTTTTAAGGAAAATGCAAAATTGTCAAATATATGTATTTTGTAATTGATTTGTCAATTGAAACAAAATATATATATATTTTTGTTTATAAAAATTATTAACTTTTGTTAATTTGTTTATTTATTTAAACATCAAATTTGATTAAAAAATGTATTTATTCATTTATAACATCATAATAATTTTATAACATCATAAAACATAATAATTTTTAATTTAATAGAAACAATTTAGAGGTATGTCTTATTAATGTTTTAATTATAATTTGTAATTAATTTTATTTTTGTAATTTTTAGCCTATGATTAAGATGTTAGTTTTCACATCGAAACTAGTAAGGCAAATAAATTATTAAAATTATATAAGAACTTTATTTCCCATTACCAATAAAATATAAAAAAATGATAAACAACAGGGATAATAATAACCAATATTTAAAAAATTAACAGTTAAAAATAACTTACTCATCATTATATATTAATTTCAATAAATATTTTGAGTACTTTTTTTATTACAAAGCTCGATTATTATTATATTCTACTAAATTAATTTCATTGATATAACCACAGTTAAATATATTAATGATAAAAGAACATATTTTTTCAATTTATTAAGTTAACTTTCAATAAATAAACAACAGAGAAAAGAATAACAAATACGATATATACAGCAACAATATAGATGAATAGAATTTGATTAATCTTCATCACTGTCTTCTTCAATCACAACTGAAGTATCGTCTATCAAATAGTTTATTTAATATTGCAGCAATTTTTGATAAGTATTTCCCGTGCGACAAAAAATTAACAATCGCGGCAATAATCGTTCTAAGACCATTTGCACACTCCCAGCTGCGTCTCGTCAAGCTTTTGTATCCGATAGTATTTGGCTTGTAATCAATAAAGCATGTATAAACTTTCCTGCTAATGTGAGGTGATTGAACTTGTGATTTTAGCATGTTTGAATGGTCTTTTACATACTGAATGGTGATATCACCCTATTCATCGATCATTTCTGATAAATAGGATATCGCTTGTTTAAATTAGTAAGAACCAGTGAAAAATATTCTTAGATCTTTTTCCGTCATTTCTGGAAAATCTTCTAAATCATCTGTCTGAAACGGTAGTTTTCTAAGTTGCCAGCCATTTTGCGTCACTTCATCAGCTAACGTATTTTCAACATCATTTTGGCATTTCATCATTTTTACAATAACATCCAGGCACTCGCCATCAGAAGTTAGGCATTTGCTGTATTTATTTTGGAGAAACGACGCGATTCTAAAAAAAGTACCGATTCTAGGAAGCATTATGTTGTCAATTTTCTGATCAAGCAGATATTTTTGTTTTAACATCCCGTGACTGCTTCCACTGGCCAACGCAATTTCGTTAAGTTTTTTTTATTACGTTTCTTGACGCATTGCATTCGACTCAGCGGTTAGTTGATTGCGTTTTCCTTTTAGTGCTGGTATTAATACTTCAAAACTCTTACTTTCTAGGTGCTCTTTAACATCACTCAACCCACGATCAACCACAAATGTATCACCAGGTTTCAATAAATTACATATACCATTTGGATTATCTATAATATCTCTCATAATATTAGCATCATTTTGGGTAGCATAATATGGTTCTAGCATATCGATAATGTATCCATCAGTTGTACAAATCGTAAATGGTTTACACAGCGGCACTTTACTTTGCCCAGAATATGACTTTCTCTGGTACTGATTGTTTGAACTTTTCTCATGACGAGCATACGTCCCATCAAAAATAATAATGAGTTTACCATTGAGATTATTATGTTTAATTTAATTATTAAGTTTTTTAGCAACCGCAGATGTATGATTTTGAATGAGATCATTTCTGGACATTGCATGTAATCCAAAATGAAGATTGAGTCATTTATTCACAATATTTTGTCATTAACTGCTCTTCTTCGTTCTCTAAAACTGTAGATATCAACTTATTTGAATTGCCTGTGCGAAGCTTGACTAAAAATGCAATGAGTGCTTGAGTTATACTTCGACCGCCAGTCTTTCTCATTGATGATGACAAATTCCGCAGTTCAATGTTTTCCCATTTCCCAAGTTTTTCCATTTCAAGCCAGTCAAGACGTGTAGTTTCAACACAAAAATTAAAAGAAATGTTCTTGTATCGTTAATATATTAAACAATAATCGAGCTTTGTAATAAAACAAAGTTCTCAAAATATTTATTGAAATTAATAATAATTAGTTATTTTTAACTTTTTATTTTGATGAAAAAATTATTGTTGTTATTTTAAATATAAAGTGTTATTTCTAATAATTAGAAATAAGCCTAATATGCATAAAAACAAGGAAATTAAAACTTGAAATATTAAATAAATGCATTATTTGAGCAAAAAATGGTTTTCATTTTTTTCTACTGTGGCCTACATTTTTTAAAAATATGAAAAACTCATAAAGTTAAAGGGTAATATATAAGACTTGAAAAAAAGAAAGTTTCATAATTGTACTAAAACTGTACCATGGTTAAAAAATTAAATTAAAAAAAAATTTTTTTTTTTTTCAAGAATCTTATGAAGCAATATATAGCTGTAAATGATTTTTTTCGTAACAGCTCCTATTGGCCCCCAAAACATATTAATTTTTTAGATAAATCGATTTAGCTGTTACTGAGAAATTCGTTGTTCGTTTTTCACACATTTCACTTTTTCTCGAAAACCAATTGAGTTAGCGATCTGAAACTTTCAGGATCTTATTATTTAATTAGTACCAACATATCTTCCGAGTATCATATAAATATCTTTCCGGGGCCGAATCACCATGCTTATACCCCTAGGGCCTTTGACAGCAAAAAAAATTATAGGTTTTGTAAAACGTCAATTCAGTATTTGTACGGAAAGTTAGGGTTAGCTGAGAAGATAATAACATTCATAATTTGAGTTTCGTGTAGTAATTTTACAGTTCGTCACAGAATACTTGAAAACGTGTTTTGGCCTTGAATCCATTATCCAATTTATGCACTTTATTAGTTTATGTAAAATAATAAAACACTTTTTTATTTAGCAAAATACATGTGAAGGGTACAGGGGAAAACCCACGGAAGTTCTTTTTTTGTCAATATTAAGCTGATACTGGCATTTGTTAGTATTAGAAGTGTACTTTACATTACACTGTATAAGATTGCAAAAAAAGCACGTTAGACCCTATAAAACTGATACTATAAAATAGGTAAAACTGATATTATAAAATAGGTATTCAGGGGGGGGGAAACGTAACTCCTGAATATTATGGAAGAACCACGGTAGTCCATGTCGCACAGGAGCAGTTCGGTGATGCACATTGCAACCTCAGTCTCAAGCAGAAGAGGTATGATTGTCTTAAGGTATTATTTCCAATGAGAGGTCATTCATACCTTGAACGTGATAAAGATATGGGGTTAATTGACCAAAAAAGCTATGTAGAAGTTCCATCGGAGTGGAGGGATGTTATTCAAAGTAGCAGAATAAATCCAACACCGTTCAAAGTCATTGAGTGCTCTCAAGATCTGTTCAAATCATGTGGTGGTTTTTGAACCCAATGTATATAAAAATGACCCTTCCCTACAAGGCATACGATGTTTGAAAATCATTTCCTCGCCAAAAGAGTGCACAGAAGCAACTCTTTTGGTGAATATAAAGATTCTAGTATACATTGGGAGTCTCCAACTCAGAGAAATAAAAAGAGACAAACACAATAACAACGTCCAGTTGAACTAACAAATTCCTACAATGGCCCATTACCCTTAGCAAAAAAGAAGTACGATGATCTTCAACATCTCAAGCAGTTCCTTGTAAAATTATTTTTATGTATAATAAACAGAGACTTCCTTTTAATGCTGAATTAAATATCGAAAATATAGAAACCAGACAAAAAACATTCACTTTGAATAAATTTCTGTAAAAATATTAAAAAAATTAATTAGGATGTTTTTTGTCTTGTCTCTGTTTTCAAAATAATTTTTTTCTTTCGAAAAAAATGATTTTGAAAGGGTGCTGGTTCAAGGCAAAAGTTTATACGAAATAAATAAAAAAAACAAGAACAAATCATTGTTGTCAAACAAGGTCGATTATATGTAGAATTTACTTAGAAAATATTATATGCAGAAAAAGGTATGTAGATCAGATAATTTTAGAACTTCAGGCATAACCTGTTTTGAACACCCTTCTAAATTATTGGTTGGTACCTGTTTCTATAAGTTGGACTTCCGTGGTTTTTCCCTACAGAAAAAGGTGTTTCGAGACGTTATAGACTTTTTTTAGATAAGCATTAATATTTCTATAAGACACATAATTTTACATAGCAGTAAACAATAAAATTTAGAAACAGTTTGCTTTTTTAAAACTGGTTTATCGTTTCTAGAATATTGGATACGCGACTTTAAACTCTAAAAATTTCGTTTTTCTCAAAACGAATCTAAGTGGACATGTGTGGTTTTTCCCCTGTGCCCTTCAGGTCAATATATACAAATAAATGAAAAATAATGACTATCTACACATGAAGTTCTTAAAAGTGTCACCTTTGGCGCTAGTGCTGTTGTGCTCAGAGCGAATACAATGAAATCCAATTAGAGGATGTGGAATATTTTGTTTAAGATATTGAATAAAACCAATGTTTTTGCTCACCATGTTAGGTACATCGTATGTTCTAACAGAAACAGTTTTCTGTAGGTCAATATCCATTTCTATAAATGCAATATCAAATTCTTTAAAAATATCAAGGCCAATACACTTCCTTCATACCAGTGTTTTTCAACCTTTTTCATGCCGCCACCCCCTTAGTATGGAAAAATATTTCGCGACCCCCTACCCTACCTGTTTCTAGCTTGTAGTTTTTTATGATATCAAATATTTAATCCGTACATCATTTTTACTTATTTTTATAATTAGAAATCGGCTAAATACGTTATTACTTACACATAACACACATTCGTATTCAAGTCATAGAAAAAATTAAAAAAAATACGTTTGCATCCCAGCAGTTTGATGAATCTACTGATATTGCGGGATGTGCGTAGTTTGTAGTTTTTGTGCGTTTTGAATCCAATGAGAGATTGATGGAAGAAATACTGTTTTGTAAAGCTCTGCCTACGATTACCTTGAAGCTACACAAGACTTCATCCATTGCGCGAAGAAATGTTTGTAGTGACTATTTAACTATAGAAAATTACTATATATACTATAGAAAACTATTTGTAGTGACGGAGCAAAATCTATGACTGGTTCGAAAAGTGGCTTTATTACTACTTAAAGTATTGATGCCAAACGCTTGTTTGATGCATTGCTTTCTTTATAATTATAAAACATTCTTATTATAATTATAAAATTAGTAAACTCTATTAAAGGGAAAGCGTTACAGACACGTTTATTTCAAAACAGTTGTGAAGATATGGGTTCACTGCACCAAAGTTTGCTTTACCACACAGAGGTTAGGTGGTTACTGAAAGGCAAAGTACTGACAAGAGTTTTGGAACTTTCAGCTGAACTTTTGGTATATTTACAGCAGAACAAGTCCGAATTTACCAAATTTATTTGTGACCCGAAATTCCTTTTGAAACTGGCTTTTCTTTCTGACCTATTCGAGCACTTTGAACACTTTTCGAACACTTTAAGTAAAAGCCTTCAAGGGAGGGATGAAAATTTCATTACTGCTAAAGACAAAATTCAAGGCTTTACGACAAAAAAAAAACCTGTGGTCATCATCCATAAAGCATGATAACTTTGTTTCATTTTCTTCTACTCAGTCTTTTATTGAAGACACATATCTTTTATTTAAGAATTGTGTCATTATTCCTAAGTGGAAGAACTTTTAGAAAACTCGGGGAAAAGGTGGATCATAAATCAGTTTTTATAAGCAGCTACAGACGCGGCAAGTTTTGGAACCAATCTAAAGGAAAATCTGTTGTAATAAACTGCCTTTGCAGATGACATGGCACTGTTTGCTGATTCTCTTGAGATGGCAACAATGCAGGTAAACTGCCTCAGAAAACAAGCTGCCAAAGTGGGTCTTCAAGTGTCGCTGGAGAAAACAGAATTCTTCACCAACATCAGAGAAGCAAACTGAGAGATGTTTCTAGAACAGGGAAACATCAAGAGGACTGAGAAATTTAAGTATCTCGGCGAATGGTTTGAACCCAACTTATCAGAAAGAGCATATTATCCAAAAGAGTCAGCAAATTAGCCTATCGGCTGACTAAGAACACTTACAATAAGAAATGTCTGTCACGCAACCTGAAACTTAAGCACTACACATCAGTCTTACGACCAGAAGCCCTGTATGCCATGGAGTGTCTTTCCTTGAACCGAAGGGGTCTAATAGAGAAATTGGAAATCAGAGAGAGGAGAATCCTCAGGAAGATCCTAGGCCCTGTAAAGGAAGATGGGGAATTCCGAAGGCGGCATAACTCTGAGCTCTACGAACATATTGAGATGCTCTCTGACTGTGCAAGGAAAAGAAGGGTAGCTTTCTATAGCCACATTGCAAGATTGCCTCCAAACCGACTAACCAACCGTCTGTTCACCTTCAGGCAAAACAAGAAGCTTCGTACCACTTGGTTGAACAGAGACCGAGAAGGATATTGAAGAACTGGGAATAACAGATCTCAAAAACAGACAGTCTGTGAGACGCACCCTGAAGGAAGTCCGTGGATTTCAGGAAAAACCTCGAAGGAAAGGTACCCCCTGGACAGAAGAGAGAAAGGAGTTACACCAGCAGAAGATGCAACAATACTGGGCAAAGGTCAAAGCCAAACAGTTGAACAAGCGTGGTCCAAAGTAGGCCTATTCGAAAGAAGAAGAAGAAACTGCTGATGGAATGGGGAACAGATAGAAATCTTGTCTATCACTTTGGATAGCTTTTGGGTACAGAGAAAAACAGAATATCCACAACTACCATAGAAGATTGAAGTGTTTGATTCTATTTGCCACTTCATATTTGTGCGAGTTGACGTTTTCGTCTATGGCTCAATAAAAGACAAACAGAGAAATCGCCTAAATTTAGAAAGCGATTTAGTTCTATGTGTAGCAAAAACGGATTCGCGATGAGAAATATTGATTAACAAGAAACAGGCATTCACATTAATGTGATGGTTGACATTAATGTGAATGTGTGCCTATTCCTCGTAACATTAATGATTCATGTGACTCGAAGGTATTTGTTGATTTTCCCCATGTTATACTTCAAAAAGTGCCGGTCAAAAACAAAAACTAAGTGTGCGAATAACTATGTGCCCGAAACATTCATATTCCCGCCTTTCGAACTTGGCGGATGCGCATGTGCTTAACTAACCTTAAAAAGGTATATTAACTCTTTCTAAATAAATATAACATTTTGAAATAGAATGATTTTACTTTTTTTTTACTTTGAATGCCTCTTTAAGGTAGTTATGTTTCCTGTATCCCTGTATTCCTGTAGTTTCCTTTAAAGTAGTTTGTCCCAGGGGGTCGCGACCCCCCACGTTGAAAAACACTGCTTTATACAATACAATCATTTTCAACGTTATTAGTTTCAATAGCTCTTAATTTACAAGATTTGCGTTATATATTTGCGAAAAATGTCTCTTTATAATTCCTTGTAATTTAATTGTATTTCGACTTATTGGTAACTCATTTGCTACTTAATTTTTGCTCATTGCAATATTTTTTGCCATTACTGCTTAATTTGCTCATTGCTACTTAATCTAAAAAGTCTTTGTCTTTCAAATCTGGAAATAAAGTAGCAGTACATTCTAAAAACGCTTGTTTTACAAACTCTCTTTCTGAAATATGTTTATCGGGACGAGCAATGCAATAGGCAACTTGAAAACTAGCTGCTGTAATGTTAGTTTATTTACTCGCACATCAAAATGAACACATTAATAAGTAAATTATTGTATGTGAAGGATGTCATTATTATAATCGTGTGTAAAACTATCAAAATCGTAAATCTTATGTAAATCAAATGGACTTTCATTACTAAACGATTTCTGTTTGTTCTTACTATGGTAACAACTAGCATCACTAAACAAAAAATATAGACGTAGTGAAAATAATTTTTCTGACATATATTAAAATTGAATTAATTTATCTTACTTTGAATCCAGAAGTCGCACCCTCTCAGTCTGGACTACTAACCTAGCCATAGAATCTAGATTAAATCTAATCTTAACCTAGATTAATCTTTAATCCGTAAAATGTCACTGTGCATTTTACTAGATAGCAATTTTTGCCACGGAGCGGCTGAACATTCTAACCTTATAGTGTCAGTGATTTATAAGTTATAGTGTAAAGTATTTTTCAATATTATCGGTAAGAAATAATTCTTTTTTTTGTGGATTCAACAGTATTTTAACATTTTGTGATCAAAAACGCGTTTAAAACACAAAACGATTCTCTTTTCTCTTTTGTGAAAAATATGTTTTTCTTTCTTTTTCTGTTGAAAAGGCGAGATTAGAATGCAAAATGTCTTTTTATATTACATCTACGTGAAGTAACTTTTTCATTAGAAATTACACACACCGCCTTTTTATTCTCTTCAATCACACAATATTTATCAAACCATTCTGTTTGATGTGATCTGGGATTTGTATCGCTTGTACCGCAGCCATATTACAAGATTACAAATAAAAACATATTTAAAACAATAATTTAAAAAGAAATATATTGGATATATTTAATATCCACACCTTTGTGGTTGAGAAACTTTAATAAGACAATAATAAAAGTGTTGCGTTATTGAACATTCCAAAAATTTATAAAATCAATGCCTGGGTCACTTAAAGAGCCTGTGTGGGTCAGTCTCTGACCCGCGTGTCATAGGTTCGCCATCACTGGCCTATATGGTGGTACAAAAAGAGGGGTATTAGCACCAACAAAATTAAGTAGAGAAAATGCCATTTACTCACTAGATATTTCAATCGACCATTTCATAACAACAAATTAGATATGATTCTAAATGGTAAATAATAATTGATTTCAATTAGGGGCGCGAGATTACAAAGGAGCGCGCTTGGACATTTTAAACGAGAAAAAACTTACCTATACTCAGGCTGGCGAGAGAATGTATCTCGTCTCGACGAGTTTATCATTGTTTTGCGCGTACCCCCACATTATTCCGAGCGCGCGGTGTTTAGTTACCCGCACGTGTTTGAAAAACGTAACTAGCGCATGTTTTTTAACTCAAACTAACCTCCTATATAGATTTTGTTATTGCCTATTTATTTCTTTGTAAATATGGATGTAATTATAAATGTAAATATGGATGTAAAAACATTCTGTAAAAATCGATTAAATTAAGAAATTTTAATTATTTTGTAAGAAATGTTAAACAAATATAATGATACAAGTGTTTCCGTTTGAAAATAATCTATTCGGTAAGTAAAAAGTAGAATTGTAACTAGAGATCAGTCAATAAAGGACTTGAAAGACTAGACAGACAAGACTTTTATATTCTCAAGTGACTCCACTGAAACGGAAGGACCGCCAGCGATGGCATTACTGCCTCTGCCCACCCTTCGAGTAAAAGTAGAACAGGATTTACATGAAAGTAAAAGATGCTATACAATAGCATTTACAATAACAATTACAACAAAAGTAATACAAAACAAGAAAAACCCTACCGCCCTTGTTCCCACCCAGGCAACTCCTTAGCCCGCATGACTGTGGCCGCGAATCGGCTTAAGGCCACCCGACTTCGACCGTGACTTCCCCTTCCAGGGCCGACGCCAGGGCCTGTCGCTCCTTCTCCCAACGCGGAAACGCCACGAGAGTATGCTCCGCGTCGTCTCGCACGCCCTCTCCACAGGATATGCACCTGTCGTTTGGGGCTTTCCCAATCCTATGGAGATACGCTCGGAAGGACCCGTGTCCGCTAAGAAGCTGGGTGAGGAAGTACGAACCCCGATCGAAATACTGAACAAGGTCAGCCTTCGTCCCATCCACCGAATTAAATCAGGGATGAGGCGAGGAGTCCACGCGCCGTTTCCGTCACGTGACCACCTCTCCTGCCAGCAGGCAAGTAGTTGCTCCGGAGCAGCTCTCCTTGCCTCCCCGCGGTTCCCACCAGAAGTTCCCTCACCGACGCGCGCTCCATAACAAGGAGGTCCGCGGGAGGAATCCGCGATATGACCTCCACGGCGTCACTGCTAACAGTGCGGTAAGCCCGGGCGACCCTGATGGACACCGGTTAAAACGCTCCCTGTTACGAGCGTTACTCCTTACCGGCGCTGCCCACACCAGTGCTACGTATAGGAGTCTGCTAGTGGCCACACTGGCCATAAGCCTCCTCCAACCCTCCCCAGGCCCGGTGGCCCTCGGCATGAGACGCGCCACCTGTTGTGACGCGCGCGCCGCGTTGCCGGCGGCGTGACACACGTCTAATCCCCACTGACCCGCCTGGAGGATCACACCGAGGTACCGAATCGACCGTTTAACCGGTATCCTCTCTCCCAAAATTTCGATCTCCAGAATGCCTCTACCTGACCTTCTAGTGGAGAGCAGGGCCGCCTGTGTTTTAGAGGCGGTGAGCTGTAGGCCCACCGTCTCCATCCACTCCCGAACGAGTTCCCCCGCGCGCGTGACCCTGAGACGCAGCATATCCCAGCACCTGTCTGTGAAGACAAGTGAAGACCAGGTCGTCTGCGTACGCCACAATACCCACCCCTGTGGACAGTAACCGTCTCAGCGTCCGCAGAAGGCCGTTATAGGCGACATTCCAAAAGAAATGGTCCTAAAACCGATCCCTGCGGAACCCCGGCAGACAACCCCCGATCACGCCAGTCCTCCCCCTCGCGGAACCTGATGGTTCTGTCGCGCAGATAATCGGCAGTAAGCCTCAGCAATGTCTCCGGTAGTTTCCACCCTGCTAGGGCCACGAGAACGAACCACCATTGTATCGTGTTGAAGGCATTGGCGGCGTCAAAGCTGACGACCACACAATGCCCCTGGTACGGTACGGTCTACTGTTGGTCCCCTCCGCGACACGAAGGACAGCCCGAAAGGCATCCTCCGTCACAACCCCTTTACGGAAGCCGAACTGATCCGGAGCGAGTCCGCCCCCTTGCTCTATAACGGCTTGTAACCCGCTAGGAGCAACCTTTCCAGAACTATTGCCCCACTGTCCAGCAAACAGATCGGTCTGTATGCACCAGGCGTCAAGGAATCCTTACTCGGCTTTGGAATAAGGGCCAAAATGGCCTTTTTCCAACACCTGGGAAACACTCCCTCTTTCAGACATCTGTTCCTTCGAGGTCCCCCCTGCTGCCAGCGCCGGAACAGCTCGTTAGGCAGCCCGTCTGGGCCGGGTGCCTTTTTCGCGGGTAGTGAGGCTACTGTTCTGCGGACTTCCTCCACGGTGAAGGAGGCCACCGCAACGTACCGCCGCACGACAGCGGGTTCCACTCCCCTCGCCGTGGCGGGGAAAAGGTGCTCAATCACGGCTTCGGTCCCACCCATCACGCACGCGTCAGGACCCTTCCCTCGGTGCCCGAACCGACCGGTGACTATGCGGTACGGCAAGCCCCACGTATCGCGGTCGACCAGAAGGCAGGGTTCCTGCCACCACTGGGATTTGCTCCGCACAATTGCTCGTCGAAAATCACCACGGTCTTGTTTCGCCCGCTCCTCCGCAGCCTCACACGGCTCCCCTCTGCGCCGCGCCCTCTGAAGTTGACGCCTAGACGCCACCGCCACACGTCTCGCTTGCGCCACTTCTGGCGTCCACAAGACTAGATCACAAGATCAAGACTAGATCACAAGACTAGACAGACAAGAGAGAAGACATCGTGAGTTGTCGTTCAGCGAGAGTAGTCGTGCGATACCAGAATAAGTGAATAGTAAATCTTAATTAATAGATTAGGACGATTTGTCCCGAAAAGTTTTTTTGTAAATAATAATTAATAATCTTTTTTGTGTTCAACATCCGTCAAACATTGTCGAGGGAACTGAGGTGTAACATCCCTTCTAATAAACAATTTGACATCCTTACCACGTTTTTATCGAGCGGTAATTTCGAGAATTTTATATCGGGGGCTATAAAAAAAGAGCTGCAGCTCTATCTAAACAAGTAAAAGTACAAGTAAGAGCAGCACTGTTTGCAGTCATCGCAGATCTATCTAAACAAGTAGAAGTTTTAAGCCACATACCCTGATAAAATTATTATTGATGATGAACCCATTAAAACGCAACAGACGTCCAAAGTATTATCGATTTGTAGAGCCAAAAGTCTCACTGTCTGTTGTGTTTTAATGGTTTCATCACCAATAATAATTTCATCAGGGTATGTGGCTGTAGATCTTTTAGTTTGAAAAAAGATCGATTTTGTCTTTTCCTTATTACTTGAAAATGACCGTCAAACGTCGAAACTCGAATCGTGAATGTAAATGTAGAAATTTATATAACTGTGAATAAAAAGTTACATAACATTTTTACATATTATAAGTGTGGTTAAAACATAGTGAATTTTTAAATTCAATCTAAGTATGTATTACCACGTAGTAACAGTCGCAACGATTCTATTCATAGAAGTAAAAACTTTCTTTTTTTAATTATATCTTTTCTGGAGGACGTTTTTGATATATTCCCAAAAATTTTGTTTTTAACAAAACAATCTGTTCACCTTAACCATGATTAGTCACATTAAAAACGATGATAATACAAACTACATTTACGTAGGATGGTTATTAATTCTTGAGAACTTTGATGATATTATATACATGTAAATTATTATGTACTATTTGTTTGATTCTCTTAAAAAACTCAAGTAAGATTACAAATTCTATACTATAATTATATAATTCTAGGATTTAAATTTAAATGAAAACATTTCATCGATAAAATATTTGGATTATAGTGATAATACAAAGTCCAAACAATTAGATGAATGCACAGAAACATTTATACAGGAAATCGTTGTATTGCAAGAAAAACTCTTCGAAAGAGATCCATTCAAAGGTGACATTAAAAGAAAATACTTTGTTGGGTTTCATGAACTGAAGAAGTATCTAATAATTAATAAAGTTAAGCTGTTTGTCTTGGCTGCAGATATAAAAGTTACCACAGAAAATGGTAGGTAAATTATCTTAATAAAGGGTGTTTTTTAGAGGTATAGGATAAAATGAAAAAAAAAACAAGAAAACGAGGTAATGCCCATGATTTTGGCTTTATTGGAAAGTTAACGTTCTGTTCGGCATAGTCTTTTCTGAAGAAATGGTCCAATCATTTCGCCAGTCTCAAAAATTGCGGGTCACTTTTCTTCACTCCAAATGCGGGAATTTTGCTTGTGGACGAAGCTGTGCAACTAAAAATCAGCCTTATAGCTGAACAAAACAGAGATCTCGTTTCAAACCATTCACCGACCGTACAACGTGCACGATGGTAAAACGGTTTCAATTATCGCACTAGCTTGTATGCTCATAAACAAAATTGTTTCCGCAAGATATTCCATAAAGTGGGTGGACGCAGCTGCAATTACTTTGCACGAAGGCGAATTTTTGTCTTCCCCATTGCCAGGTTCCATAGCATCAACACAGCTTCTTAGGTGCGCATTTTACCGCGTCTCTGCGGATGCGTAATATTAATAAGAGTAATAATAAGAGTATGTGTGGTGCGAATACCATCCATGGTTATTCCAATTACTTGCTCGGATGGAGCGTTGTTCCAACGTAAGTCTATTCATGGTGAAATGGCAAACCAAATGAAGCACAAATTAACTGCCAAATTGGTTGTCGCTAGAAAAAGTGTTGCCAGTTCGAAAAACAAACCTCTAGAAAACACCTGTTGTATAATTTCTAACCGTTGTATAATTTATTTCCCCTACAGGGTTTATTTATCTTTACAATCATATTTACAATTCCCTATCCAGCCCTTCCCTCCTCTTCCATACTTCTTTCATCCATTGCATCTCTCTTCTGTCTTCATTCAGTATTTCTTCTCTTTTCTTTCATCTCGACTCATTCATTCCACATATGCTCCATTGTATCTCTCTCTCTCTCCTGGTAGCACATCCTACAAAATCTCTTTTCATCTTTCATCCAATGTAAATTCTCCCTCTCCTTGTGTCCACATCTGAACCTCGCCATTATCTTCCTTTCTCTCACACTTTCTCTAACCAGGTACTTCGGGATCTCTTCTATTATATCTCTCATACTTCATATTGTACCTGGATTCCCTTATTCTTTCTCTTCTTTCCTGCCTGTCTACATCCCTGTCTCTTTCACTCGTTTCTCCATTCATCCACCTGCCTTCAGTTCTTAACTTCTCTATTTCCTTACTCGCATATCCATTTCAGTTTTCCAACTTTCAGTTTGCTTATCTTACATTCCTCTCTCACTATGTATCTCGGCGTCTCTCTATCTACCCCTAGCACCCATCTCAGATATTTCTCTTGCACTTTCTCCACCTCATCCTGTTGTTTCCATTCCCATATTTCTACTCCATACATTAATACACTTTCTATGAAACTTTCAAACATCATCATTCTCCTCCTGAAGTCGATTTCCCATTTTCTCTCCCCTATCCCCAGATACACCCCATTATCTTATTCACTTTCCCTGCTAGCTCTCTCACATGCGATTTATCCGTTGCCCTCTCGTGCAGAGTACAGTATAATCTTGATAATCCGACACATGGGGCCGGATTATCAAAAAAATCGGATTATCAGGAATAAAACAAAACAATAACAATTTGATATAAGTGGTGTAAGTCCATTTTTTGTTGTTTTGAGAAAATTGAAGTTAAACATATTAGTTGCTATGCAATTTCCTATATTGGCCAATTTTAAATTTAACAAAACATTGGCATTTTTTAATATATTAAATACTTATTAGTAATAAATAAAAAGTTTACACTGAATTAAGCATAAATTGCGTAATATCTATTTTTTTTTTAATGGACACACCACTTTCAAAATAAACGGTCCATATTTTATGTTCAATAGGGAATATGCATGTTTCTTTTTAATATTTTTAATTCACCGTTTACACCGTTATAACATAGTAAAAAATATAAATTCTGCTTAAAAATGCTGAAATTAAGTTTAAAAAAATATTTAAAATTGAGAAAAATTTTGAGCTGTTTAAACACCGCCATTTTCGCGCGGGCTGTTGATGACGTCAAAGATCACTGTCGATTGTTTACTACAGCTGTTTTCATTTTTAGCTTGACTATTTTGACGTTTATTTTCTAACCAAACGACTGCAATGACAAACGAATGTAAAAAAAACGGACTTGTTTATATGGGATGTTACGTCACTTTCGTTTTAACCAATTGTGTTGCGTTTTACAAATTTAAATTTCCCTCGCTTGCACTTTTATTTATTAATTTTAAGTAGTATTTAAAAATATATTAATTACAAAATTAATGGTTTAGTTCAAATGTCCGGTCAATAAAGATTCGGAAAAAAAATATTTGAACCAAATTAAAATTTCATGCATATTCCTTATTGAATTTCAGAAAGAATAAAATATGTTTCTATATAGGTAAACGAGTACATAAAAAATATGTACAAACTTATAACGGATAGTAAGACAATTGTAGAGTGGAGTTGCTAGATCAGAATCAGAATATTTTCAGAGTTAAAAGCAGGGTGTGTTGGCCAAACCTTCTTCTAAGAACACTGGATGGTCTTATTTTTGACTTCAATTTTTCTGTTTCCCCCAGTGCGCCGGATTAGTGAACGTCGGATTAACCAACCACCGGATTATCAAGATTATACTATATTGCCTAGATACTTAAACACCCTTACTCGTTCTATTACTCCACTTCCATTCTCTCCTCATTCTTCCTCTTTCTCTTGCTAAACACCATCATTTTCGTTTTCTCCACATTCACCTCTATGTCTTTCTTTCTTATATACCTCCCTATGCTTTTCATCATTTCTTTCATTTCCCCTTCGCTTTTTGCTACCATTACATCATCCGCAAACGCCAGGCTCCATACTTTCTCTCTACCTATCACAGACCCTCCTGCTTGCGCCCTCTTAAACGTTTCTTCCTTATCTGCCATGTATATCGTAAACAATAGGGGGCTGAGTGGACAGCCTTGTCTAACTCCTTTTGTCATTTTGAAACAATTGCTCTCTATCTCTCCCGCACATACTTTGTTTCTTGTTCTTGAATAAATCTCTTCCACCCTTTCCACCAACCAACCATGTATTCTGCTTTCTCTCATACACCCAAACATTTTCTCTATCCACTGTGTCAAATGCTGCTTTGCAATCTATGAACAATGCATACACCCTCCCCTCCTTCTATTTTAGCTCACTCTTCATTAGATGGTCCAGGATGTATACATTATCCATAGTTCCTCTCCTTTCTCTGAATCCTGCCTGGCCGTCTGGGATTATTCTCTTGCTCTATCTCAATCTTCAGCCTCTCATTCAAAATTGATGCATACAACTTGTACCCTGTGTTGAGCAGAGCTATTCCCGGTAGTTTTCCACTTGATTTTCTCACCCTTTTTAAAAATCTGGCATATTACCCCCTCTTCATTTCTTTACCATCTCTTCACATACTGTTTCTCTTTTCTTTTTCTCCCTGTTTATAAAGTTCCACACCTCCCTCTTTGTTCTTATTGCTTTTATTTCCCTCTCTTCTTCCTCTCACTACAGATTCTTCTTTTCTCTGCATCTTTCTCTGTATCTTCTCTTCACTTCTGTAAAGCCACTCTTGCATTCGTCATTCTCCACTCTTTTAGTGCATCTGTTGCTGCTTTTTTTAGTTGTTTGCATTAATTATCCCACCATACATTTCTCTTTCTTACTCCCTTCCTTCCCATATTTATTTATTTTGTTGCTGTTGCATCCAATTTTTCTTTCAGTTCCAGTTTTCTAGTTTCCTTCAGTATTCTCCCACTCCTTGTTCATCCCAGCTTTTTATTATTACCTTCTTACTCTCTTCTTTTACTCGTACTCCATCTGTTCTTCCGCCAAACCCCCCTTCTATGCTTGCTTCTATCAGCAGGTGGTCTGATTCTATTCTTTCCCCTATTCTAAATTCTTCTATTTCTTCCCATGCCCCCTCGTTTACTATTCCGTAGTCATTACTATTGCCCCCCTTTTTTTCAGTATTGGAGGGGAAAATGCTTTATGCACACCATACGTGTCTGGTAGTGTGGGAGTCTCCAGTAGCCTGGCATACCCACTAAAAACCCCTCCTTGCCTGCTACGACCGCCCGGTTCCGTTTTCCACATTACTCTCAGAGAGTCGCCGGCTGTTTCTTTGTTGTTCTTTCATGTCCTTTCTTTGGCTCCTGCTTTTTCGTCTGTTTCTTTTTGTTTCATGACTTTTTCCATGAAAGTTTTCGTTGCTCAATTTTCTTTTCTATCTAACATTTTTTGGACAAGGTTTTCGCTATTTATTTCTCCTATTATTATTCTGAGCTCCGTTCTTTCTCTTTCGAAGCGTGGGCATTTAAACAATGTATGCTCTGCTGTGTCTGCTTCTCTGTCGTACATGCAGGTGTCTGTTTGTCTTTTATTGATTCTCTTCAGGTATGCCATGAAGCAGCCGTGTCCTGTGAAGAGTTGCGTCATGTAATATGTTATATTTCCGTGTTTTCTTGTGCTCCATGCTTTTAAGTTCCGTATAAATGTTTTGGTCCATTGAGCTTTGTCTTGGAGACTATTCCAGCTAATTTGCCATGCTTCGAGGGTGTTTTCGCGCTCCTCTTGCATTATCACTGTTTTGTGCACTTTTATTTCTTGTGGAACTTATCGTTGTATCGCTGTGATTGTATCACTGTGATTCGTTTTTCTATCTGCGATCTTTTCTTGATCAGGAGTTCTATTGGTATAACTCCCGCACATGCCGTTGCTGCTTCTGCCGATATCGTTCTGTATGCTCATATTACTCTTAAGAGGGTTCTTCTTTGGCACATTTTTAACTTTTCTCTATATTTTATTTTTTGTAGGCCTTTTTCCCATATAGTTGCCGCGTATAGTAGGATGGACTGCGTTGTAAAGTGCCAGTACTCTTCTTTTGAAGTAGTTTGGACCACCAAGTTTGGTAGTACTGCTGAAAGTGCTTTTGTAGCTGTGTCCGCTTTGTCTATTGCGTATTCTATATGCTTGCCGAAAGTCATTCCGTAGTCTAGGACTACACCTAGATACTTGCATTCGTTCGTTGGTTTGATTTCATGGTCTCCAAAATAACTATTATTTATCTACGTTTCTTGTAGCTGTTTGAGAAAACCACTGCTGTGGTTTTTTCAGGTGCGACTTCAAGTTTGTTTGTTTCCATCCATTTGCTTATGTATTTCAGAGTACGCTCGGCTTTTCTTATAATATCTGCCGTTGTTTCACCTTTTATGCATGCGCATAAGTCGTCTGCATACAGAAACGCATACAGTTTAAACTGGTCCGTCTGGGGCAGGTCGAGTACGCCGCCACATAAAATATTCCACAGGGTGGGGCCTAGCACTGATCCCTGTGGGACGACGGCGCATACCGTTTTTGTAAGTCCCTTTTCTATTTCTATATCTTCGAAGTAGGATCTAATTATATCTATTAAGTAAGAGTTGATTCCTCGGTTTATTAGTTTGTTTATTGTTATTTTCCATGGGGCGTTGTTGAATGCATTTCTGATATCGACAAAGATAGCGAGTATTGTTTTTTTGGAACTTCATCTTTTTATGAACTGTTTTACACGTTTTATGGCGTTGATTGTGGAGCGTCCTTTTCGGAATCCCTATTGTTTTTCGTTTAGTCCTCCTTTTTTCTCCTGGTTCTTTTGAGTCTCTCATTTATAATAGTTTCGAACAGCTTCCCGATTACATCTAGTAGACATATTGGCCTGTATTTTAGTTTGTCATCCGCACTTTTCTTTGGTTTTGGTATGAGCACAAGTTTTGCAGTCTTCCAATGTATTGGGAAAACTCTTGTAGACACTTGTTTAGTATCTGCATGATTTTGTTTTTGAGTTGCTGAGCTATAGTTTTAACCACTTCCGGAGGAATTCCGTCGGGTCCAGGTGCTTTCTTTGTCTTTATGCGGTGTATTGCATCGTTCATCTCGTCTTCTGTTATGTCTATGTTTTCGGTTTTTTGTCTTTGGTCTATTTTTTCTGCTGTTGTGATAAAGAGTTCTTCAAAGATCTTCTCTTTTTGGTCCGTTGTTAGAGTTATCTTTGGATAGGTAACGTGCATTTGTTGTGTTACTATCTTGTACGCGTCTCCAAATGTGTCATTGTCTAGGTTTTTGCACAGTTCCAGCCATTTGTTTCGTTTAGCGCTTGTAATATTTTGCCTTAGTGCTTTTTTTAAATTTGTGTAGTGAGCTCTGTATGTCTAGCTTTTTTCATTTTTTTTTTTTAATTTTCATCGTGTAGCCTTGCAATTTTCTATTTCCTTGGCTATTACATGTGTCCACCAGTATGGCATTTTTCCATGTTCATCTACCTTATAGAATTTGGCTGTAGTGCAGTTTGCCTTTTTCAGGAATTGTGTTAGAAATAGTGGGTCATTTTTTTGGCCTGTTTGACCCCACTGACTTGCAAAACTTTCCACCAGCTTCTCATTATTCATTACGTGTCGTATCCGTAGTTTTTTCAGTTTGTTCCCACTTTGCCCGAACTTTGTCTGGTACAGAATGAAGTCATGTTCAGTTGTCAAGTTTTCTTCCTCGTCGAGGACCTCCCAGGTGAATTGAGTTTTTATTATTTCAGAGACTAGTGGGACTATAGTGAGGTCTATGTATGAGGTACCATTTTTTCGGCGTGGGTTTTTCAAATCGTTTAAGATCACCAGGTTTAGCGTTTGGCTCATCTCCAGCGTTCGGATGCCTTTGTCGTTTGTGACGTTTCAGCCCCAACTTCTGTGTTTTTCGTTGAAGTCTCCGCCCACTATTACAGGTTTGGTTCGACCTGCTATAATCAGCGCTCAGTTCACCAATGTGTGTCTCAAAAGTATTTGGTGTGCAGTTTGGGCTTATGTATATAGAATATAGGAAGGCGCTTTGTAGTTCCACACAGGTAAAGCCTTTCCCTTTCGAGAAGCTGTATATTGGTACTTGGCTTGCATTTATGATAGCTGTGTCTATGTCTGCATCGTGGTACTTGTGTTTGCCTTTTGTTTTATTCTTGTTTGGCTCACTAATGGCATCCATCCCACTTATGTGAAGAGTTTCCAGTCTCTTAAACCCTGGTGTCAGTATCTTAACTGTTGTGTCTTTATTTCGGATTTTTTCTTTCAGTTCTTTTGCTGCTTCTTCGTCATCTTCCATTGTTATCATCAGTTTCCCTTCCTAGGTCTCTTTAATGTTTCCTTGCTCGCCTCAAGGTTTATTACTTGCGACTTGATTTCAGTCAGGATTTGCTTGTAGTCATTTTTCTACTATAATTGCGTAGGAGTTTTCCTTTTTCCTTGGGTTTGGGAGTTCTTTGGTTTGTTTTCTGTGTGGAGCGTTGGTCATTTTGTCCTGTTGGGCTTTCGTAGTGTATATTATGGCGTTTGTTTGTGAGTTTCTAAATATTATCTCCGTCATTGTTCTTAACTTTTAGGTGCTCATCCTGTTTAGGTGGTGGAGTGCCACCCATCCTATGTCTTCTAGGCTGTCTTTGAGTTTTTCCAACATATTCCATAGTTTTTCGTCTGTATCTCCTACCTGGATCTTAACGATTCTGTGTCCCACTGTTTGTTGTCCGTTTATTCGTGTGAATTGTTCCATAACTGCGAACTCGTCTTGCGTGTCCGCTAGTTCTGGGTATCTGTTCTTGTACAGTGATTGTATACTTCTCTCCATGTTTTTGTCGTCCTGTTCGACAAATACTACCTTGGCAGTATCTGCCCTGGTATGTTTTCTTGTACTCTTTTTCCTCACAGGTATTGTTTTCTGCAGTTTTTGTAGTCTGTGTAATCTGCAAGATCTTCTAGGTTTAACTGCTTTGCAGTGTCAGGGTTTTGTCATCCCGTTTCTGTTCTATTCTTTTCCTGCATATCCTTTTGGTCATGTATGTTGACTTGGACTTCTGTTTGTGTTTGCATATCTTTATTTTTGTATAGTCTCTTGCTAGATTTTTCTTATTTTGGCGGACTCGTTTGAGTTAGTTCTTCGTGAGTCATCTTTTCCACCTTTTCGTACCTGAGCTGCTGGAACCATTCTGTGACTCTTGTCCCTTTAAGTGTTTTAACCTGCCTTTTGAGTTTCTCAGCAATCTCGTTTATCGCCCGTTTTGTGTTGTGGTCCAAGTGTTTGTCCAGTTCAGAGCTTAGGTGCGCGATCATTTCCATTGTTTCCTTGATGACAAAGTATTCTGGACTTTCTTTCTTTTTGTATATCTCTTCGTAGGTGGGTGTGTCCATTTGCTTTCTTTTGCTTGACCATTCCGAGCTTATGGAGGTACTACGCTGGAAGAAATTTAGCTGCCTTAGGTTAGGTTGCTTCGTGTTTGTAGCGCTCTTTTCCACGGAGTTTTTGGTCTTCTTGTCCCATGTTAGGTCCATCGTTAACGAGGATCTTCTTTCCTTCTGTCCGTCTAGTGTCGCTTGTTTGCTCCCCCCAGAATCCGAGGAGTGGCCTGAGATAGACTCAGGGTGGGATTGTGGACCACTGGTCCTACTCACCTGAGGTAATGTGTTTCTAACATTCGACATTTTTCATTTATGTGGCTAACCCAACTAGCCCCCCGCCACTGGGTCTAGTGAACTTTTTTTGTTAAAGAGGTTTTTTCCCCTCTGTGCAAGCCTGTTGGTCGGCGGAAGCATATTTTATTTGGCTCCTACCCTCCAACCCTGCTGGGTGCAGAGCTTTCCCCTATCTGCCACCTGGGGGACGCGCTCGGTCGGGGTTTCAGGAATCCACCCCCCAACTAGGGAGCCCAAGACTATTCCCCCCCGCTGCTTATGTATGTTAATTCCCCTTCTTCATCTCCCCGTTTATTCCCGATCAGTACCTCCCATCCCATTTCTTCAATCTGGTCCATCAGCTTCTTCCCTTCTGTGTTTTGTACCTTATCCTAGGTTTTTCTATTCCCTTCCCCTCTCTCTTCTTCCCAGTTCCTCGCTCCCCTTTCTCCCGTTAAAGTCCCCTCCTATCAGTATACATTCTTGTTTGCTTTCCTTTGTGTTTTCTTCTATATTCCTTATTGTTGCTCCTATATACCTTTGTTGTATACTTTCATTATCTTCCACCACTTATTGCGCGCTTGTACTTTTCTTTCCATATATCCTTCCATTTTTTTTTTTCTGCACGATTTCTTTAGTTCCTTTCTTCACCCCTGTTATTATTCCCCCTGCTGCTCTCCCTTTTCCTTTTCTCTTCTTGCCCCTTGACATTCCCAGCTAAATTCCTTTGGTAACATTTTTTCTACTCTTTCCCAGCTTCTTTCTTCCACCCTTGTCTCTACTAGCCCTACTATCTCGAATTCCTTCAGAATAATCCCAAAAGTCATCATCTTTTTTCCTTAGTTCTGCCACATTCCAAAATAATACCCTTGTGTGCCCACCACCTTTGTTTCCCTCTCTCTTCTTTTTCCTCCTCTGTTCTTTTTTCTCCAAATCTTTGTCCTTATTTCATTGCTGTCGTCTTGTTTTCCATCAGGCCTTCCATCTCTTGAGAAGTCTCACCCTTGCTTCATTCCATCTCTGCTGTACCCCATCTATCGTAAGTTTCCTCTATCCTATTTTTGCTTTCTTTCCCTCATCACTTTTTTCCTTTGCCGTTTCCCTGATCTTCTTCTGTATTTCACTTTCTTTCTTTGTAAGATCATTGTCCATAAATATGTCCATAAATCTAAAATATGAAATATACAACCTGTTCGTAAATCTACAAAATTAATTAATTAAAAATTAATTAAGTCCTTCTAGGACTTTGACAAATGTCATGAAACAACTACTTCCCTGGCTAATACCACGCAGGATATTGGATTACACAATAGACATTTGTTTGTTGTTACTAGTACGACTAGTTAATAACAACAAGACCACTTTCTACACAAATTAGGTGACTAAAGCTTGTGTAGAAAGTGGTCTTGTTGTTATTAAATAGTAGTACTAGTAACAACAAACAAATGTCTATTGTGTAATCCAATATCCTGCGTGGTATTAGCCAGGGAAGTAGTTGTTTCATGACATTTGTCAAAGTCCTAGTAGGACTTAATTAATTTTTAATTAATTAATTTTGTAGATTTACGAACAGGTTGAATATTTCATATTTTAGTTTTTAAATGCATCTACAAATAGTTAGGCCCCCTTAATTTTCAATTATGTCCATAAATATTCAATAATAACTTTTTCTTTCTCCTTCCAATCCTCCATTTCCATCAGCACTTGCTCTTTGTTGATGCTGTAGCATTCCCTAAACTTTCCTTCTCCCAGATTCTCCTGAATAAACTGTTCCATTTCCTTTCTCCATTGTTGTTTGTTCTCACTTCCTCCATTCCAGCCCGATATAATAATGTTGTTCCTTCTCCTCTCCTTTCATCGTACTCTGCCTTTTCTTCAAGTTGTGAAACTCTCTCACACAGTCTGCTATTTTCTTCCTCCCACTTCTTTTCTTTCATTCTAAATTCTGCCCTCGGATGTTAAATTCTGATTTTCAATTCTTCATTTTCTCTTCCTACTTCTCTCATTTCCACATTCAGTTCTTCAAGCACCTTTATTATCTTATCCATTTTGCTGTCTTTTTTCTAGTCTGTTTCTGGTGATCTCACTGTTACCTTGTTTCTTTGTAACCTTTTTTCTTCTGTCTCTTCCTGTTTCCCTATTTCAACATCACATTTCCTCTTCTTTTCTTCTCCCCTAGAAAACACCCTTTGAATTGAAATATTATTTGAAATTCTTACCTTTTATTTCCAGATGTACTAAATGGGGTAATAGAGGAAATTAAGAATTTAGCTAAAAGCAATAATGTACCTTATGTTGTTGCTTTGAAAAGAAGAAAGTTGGGCCAACTTACACTCAAATTTCTACCCATTAGTTGCATTGGAATATTAAATTATGATGGCGCAAATGTAAACTATAATTAATTAATCAGTTTTCAGTATTAATTATGTATTTTTTAGGAGAGTTATAAAAAATTGATAGAAGACATTTCATTGCATAAACAGTTGTTGCAAGATAATATAGAAGAAATCGATTTTATTGATCATTTAAATACGACAATTTTAGAAAAATTAAAGATGTAAATATAGTACAATTTTTTATTTTGTATATAAAACACGTTAAATTTGTTTAATAAATATATATTATTTACAATAAAATATTAAATAAACTACTGGACGTAAGTATAATGAATATAAATTAAGGTTTCTTAAACAATCAACTAAAAATTACATTATAACATGTAATGAAAGATATATGTTACTATTTTTTATAAAAACATAATTGCTATTTTAATTTACACAGTAAAAAAAAGTTATTGTCTTGTTTTCTCATTATTGTTACAGCACCAATGATTTGATTCACAAACTTTTTTCCAATATGTACCTTTGTAAATGCTATATAAAAAATACTCACAAATTTACTTATAATTCAACAATTACTTATATTTTATCAGCAATTATAGTAATTGAAAGTTTGCGGTCAGGCCAAGAAAATGTTTTCGGTAAAGATAAAGCTTCTGGGGAACCCAATGCCTAAAATAAAATAGTATATTTTGTAACTAGGACTGAAAGTTTTTGCGAGAGCGAAATTGCACGCATGAACGAAGGCACTGACTTCCTACATTCGCTAGAGAGGGATATTGACAAATCCGCCCATGTTACATACAATATTTTTTATTACTCATGCGAGGGTATTTTTTAATATTATTATTTACCTTTATTGGCATATTTACAACACTTAGTTATAACAATACAACAAAACAAAAAGAAAGAAAACACATTAAAAAAAACAAAGAAAAAAAAAGAACAAAAAAAAAACAGAACAGCACTAATAACCCGACCCAAAAATACCACAAATACTCAAACTTAAAAACTACACTTCAAAGAAACAAACAAAAAAATCTTCGCCCGCACTCACTTTTCTCGCTCCCTAAACTCTTTCCACAATCACTCCCTTCCGCTCTAAAATTTCCCGCATTATGGGCCACCCGCTACCTGACTCGTCCATGCACGCTTCCCAGTCTACATTTATTTTTCTTCACTACTTCCCATTTTAGCCCTTTGCACTCTTCCATCCAATGTGCCCACCTGTCAGTACCCTCACCGCATATGGTACACAAATTCTCCCTTTCCTTCAGCCAGTACCTTCTTCCGTTTTCTTCGTTGCCGCACCGAAACCTGGCTATCCTACATGGGCTACCACTGGACTCTCTGCTTACGTACAAAGGGAGTCTGCCGTATACTTATGCCTTGTTGTACTCCCGATTGTACCTACTTTCGTCTATACAGCATTGTCTTATCTGCAGCTCTATCTCCCTACTCCTTTCCCCCAACAATTTTTCACACCTTATGCCTTCCCTTTTCAGCCTTTCTACCTCCTCTTTCGACCACCCTACTTGTTCATACATTTTTTTTCCATTGATTTTCCCATTTTGTTAGTCTAATACCTCAGACACCTTCCATCCTTAAACTTTTGAACACCTCTTTCACTATCCTTTCATTCCTTAACTAACCTATACACTTTCCTTTCGTATCTTGCAACTCTCACTGATGCTTCCTTGTAGCACCAGATACCCTGGCGTACTCCTGTCTTGGTTTAACGCCCTTTTTATAAACTCAAGTTGTACCTTTTCTACTTGTTCTACCTCATTCATACCCCATATTTCAACATTCATTCATATATTCATTCAACAATATTACAACAAAATACTCCGAACGGACGCTTTCCACACTCATTCATTTTTGTCACGAAACTCTCTTCAAATTTCCTCATTCCAAGCATTCCAAAACCTGTTAGCAGCCACTCATGCTTTCATACATATGAACTTAATGTGCTCATTATTGAACCCATTACTACCAAACATAAATCTTAAGTATTTGTATCTGCTAACCTGCTCTATAACCTTTTCTCCCCACATCAAGCTTTCCTTCTTCTCTACTTTCACACTTAACCTTCTTTTCTCAAAATATCTTTTAATTCTTCCAATCATCTCATTAATTTCCCCTTTTGTTCTTGCTAAAGCAACTATGTCATCCGCGTATGCTAGAGACCACACTTTCATAATACCTATTACCACTTCTCCTGCCTGCCCATTTTTTAAAACCTTTTCATCAGATATAAAAACATTAAATAGTACAGGGCTAAGTGGACACCCTTGTTTTAACCCTTTCCTGACCCAGAATCTTTTGGATTTTTTCTCAATTCTTACTCTACAGCTTGTCTTGCTGTATAGATCTATTACTGCCTTCACTAGCCACCCGCTAATCCCTTTTGCTCTCATCAGTTCCCATAGCATCTTTTGGTTTACTGTGTTATATGCGTCTTAAAGATCTATGAATACGGCATACACCTTTCCACCTTGCTGTGCCAGCCCTTGCTCTATTACATTTTCTATCTCCCTTTCTAAAGCCCCCTTGTATTTCAGGAATCACTTCCTTTTCCTCAATTTATTCCTGTACTTTCATCTCAACTACTTTTACATATATCTTGTATGATGTATCCATCAGCGTGATGCCTCTGTAATTTTCTGCTTCTCCCTTATTTCCTGCTTTGAAAATTGGTACGACGTCTTCTTCCCTCCAGCTTTCTGGAATTGCTTCCTGTCCTTTGAAAATCCTGTTGAATATTTCGTGGTTTTTTTTGTATATACATCGGCGCTAGTTTCCACGCTTCGTTTAGGATTCCATCTGAACCTGTCGCTTTTCTTCTTTTCAGCCCACTCAGAAATTGCTCTATTTCCTCCCACATAATTTCTGGTTGATGGCCTTCTTCTTCTTTTCCATCCTCTTCCACTGTCTCCTCTGCTTCCTTATCTTCTTTTCCATCCAGCAACTGCATAAAATGTGCTCTCCATCTTAATTTCATTAACTTTCTGGGTTGCTTTTTCCCCATTTTTGGCAATAAACTTCCATATTTCTCTTTCACTATTGAGTTTCCTTGCCTCCTCCATTTTTTCTTTGCCACGTTCCTTTTTTGTTCTTCACAAGTTCTTTCATTTGGTCCCTCATGTTTTTTAATCTACCTAGTGTTCCTCCGCTCTGTCTCCATCTCTTGACATCCTCTCTCAACTCTTTTTCTCGGAAATATATTCTTTGTCAACCCATGCGCTGTTATAATGATCACTATATTATGACATTTTTCCATACTATCGCCTCATGGACTTTAGATGCCAGTTGTTCTAGGCTATTTATTGATTCTAGATTTCTAGCTGCCAGTTTTCCAGGTTGCTCTTAAATCTTAGTACCGCCTCTTTATTCCATAACGCTACTGTTTTCTGCTTGTCCATCTGCCTTCTAACCACCGTTTTTCTTTTTACCGTTACTTCCAGTGGGAAATGATCCGACTCTATCCTGCTACCTACTTCCACGCTGAGTATGTCACTCGTTGCTGCTAGTATATAATATATCACTGACATCCCTCTACTCCCTACATACATTGTCCCTCCACTCCAATCCCCCTCCTTGCATCCATTTAATATGCTCCATTTTCTTTCTTTTTTCATGAAGTAACAAGAAAATCATAAGACAAAATAATCAATGCGGATGGTAGAAAATGGCTTGACTGGATGCCGCAGTCAAGCCATTTTCTACCATCCGCATTGATTATTTTGTCTTATGATTTTCTTGTTACTTCATGTCCTCCTTCACCGAGCTTTACAACCTGGCTCTCTCCTATTCTTCTTACGTTCCAGTCCCCTGCAATTCTAACTTTAGATAAGGTTTCCTCATTTGCTTCCGTATCTATTTCCGTTAATAGTTATTTCTCCCACGTAGCTTCTTTAATTCCATTCATAACTATGTTTAACTTTCTTTTTTTTCCTTTTCCTCCCTAAAATTTTCAATTTTAGCCAATTTCTCTTCCATTTTCTTTTGATCTGCTTCTATCTTACTTTCACTGTTTGCACTTGCCTTCCTTAAGTCTCTAATCTCATGCGAGACCTTACAACTTTGGTTGGTACCCTTTTGGCAGGGGCCATAAAAAAATGAAGAATTTGCTTTTTTAATTGTCTCCGGTGGTGTGGATTCGTCATAAGAACTCTCCTCAGTCTCTGGTATCACCATAGAATTTACACTCACGTTAGAACGGTTTCTTTAATTTTTATAATTATTTTATTTTGAAAAAAATTCTTCAAAAAGACTTCACGTCACTTTTTTAATATCGAGATCTTGATTGTGTTCATTTTTTTTTAATTTATTTGTTTTTTTTTAATGTAACCTAGCGATATTGAATATTTGAGTGCGTTAGGGTGAGGCCACATGATACGTTACGTATGCCGGAGCGGTGCCGCAACGTCATCCTACATACAAATAGGCATAGTGGCATAGTGCCATGTCACACGATGCGTTGGGCCGCCGTGCGGCGTCGCACCGTAGGCGCGCTTGTGACATGCGAGACGAGGCGGGGAGCGGTGCCACCGCAGTATTGGAACGTGTTTATTTTATAAATATTAATTTTTATCTTTCTTACTACGAGTACCGATAATATTGATATTGATTTCCTTATATCTTTAGTACAAGAAAGATCTGCATTATGGGATAAAACACACGATAATTTTAAAAATAAGTTGAGTCATTGACGTTGCGTCGCACCGCGGTAAACAGCGTTCGACTGCGGTGCCGCACCGCCCGTGTATAGCTCGAATTAATTGCGGTGCGGTGCACCGTTAACGCATCGTGTGGTTTCGCTCTTACCCAAGTTATGTGGAAATACAACGAGATGTGACATTTCTCATATTAAATAATCTACGTCAAGAAGTACTTTTCGCGCATGAGTAATAAAAAGTATTTTAACGCAATTTGTAAATATGTTTAATAAATTTAATTACCTGGAATGTAATTGCCATATCTTGTGCAAGATCATCAGGTATTAAAACTTGCAACCATGAACCTTGAGCTACAAATGGATGTTCCATATCTACTAGAGTTCCAGTAACTGAATGAGCCACTAAAGTGATAGCTGTTTCACCTAATACCGATTTAAATGTGAAATGTCTTCCATGTTTCACTCTCCCCCTGTATAAAAAAAGAAAACATTAAACAATTTAATAACTATGCATAGTTTACTGTTACCTTATAGCTAAAGGTAATAAACTACCAGCTTCTAAATTAAAAACCAGATGAATTCCTTCCAACTTCTTGATATGCAACAATTCCGCAGATTCTAACATTCCACCTCTAAGCTCATCCAATTTAGCATAGTCGGTGTTAGAACATTGTAAACCTTTTTGGAGAGTAGTCTTAATTTGTTCAGTTTCTTCTTCAGTCAATCTACCAATAGTCCCATCACTGTTCTTTTTATCCTTTGAATCATGATCTGACCAAGAACATCTAGCACTTACTCCACTTAAATTGGAACCTTCAGTCTCAAAGCCTCTTTCTAATTCTTCATGAGCAGATGGATCTAATTCAAATATACTTTCACCTCTTCTCATATCTGTTATATGCCATGCCCCACCAGATCTAGATACAAATATTAATTTAAAAAATAATTTCAATATTGCTGAAAATTCAATTTCAATACATACGAAGGTAAACTGCTTAGCATATTTAAGACTCCTATTCCATTCCATTGCTGTGCGGCTCGTAATTCATCTGCACAAACTCCAACAATTTGAATGAAATCAACTGTGCCAAAAGGGGTGTGAGCTGCATTAAGTTGAATATCATTTGTCATGAGCATATGTTGTATTCTTGATTCACTGTTGTCTAAAGCACAGTGCCAAGAAACATGATCCCCTGTGCACAATGTATTACCTACAAAAACAGATGAATTAACATATATTAAGAAAAGGACAAAATCATTTCATCAGCAAATAAATAGATTGGGTGGCTGCAAACAGTGTCGGTCCCATTGGGCGGCTAATTTCACACGACACCAACCCGCTTTTTAAGCGTGGTGCTAAATTGCCAAAACCCCTACAAAAATGAATAGAAACAAAAAGCAATGGCCCTCAGTCCCCAGCAGCCGGAAAGTTCCCTACAACGGCAGCTGTAGCCAGAACGGAAAGGCAGAGGGTGTGAAGAATATCTGGAAGAAATCAGGCTGCCATACAAAGTTGATCATAGCTACATATAACATAAGATCGATGGCATTGGAGGACAGAAGAGAAGAATTTGAAACAGAATTGGAAAAGATTAAATGGGACATCGTGGGTATAAACGAGACAAGAAGGAGAGGTTATATTGAACTAAAATCAAAACACAAACTCTACTATATGGGATCCAACACCTCCAGCGTAGGTGGAGTAGGCATATTAGTCCACAAGCGACTGGTTAATGGTATAAGAACATTGAAAGCCATCTCTGAAAGAGTAATCTGCATTGCAATAAGAATAAACACCCTGGAAACACTAAAAATAATACAGGCCTATGCTCCTAGAACCACAGCCGAAGACGAAGAGATTGATAAGTTCTAGGAGGACATCTCCAAAGGAATGCGCGAATATAAAACATCAAAAACTTTCGTCATTGGAGATTTCAACTGCAAGATCGGGACGAAGGCAAGCGTACGTTGGCAAGCATGGTCTAGGAGAGAGAAACCACCGGGGCTCAATGATTGCAAACTTCCTTGAGGAAAAACACCTATATAATGCAAACACTTTTTTCCAAAAAAAAAATAGACTACATTCTGACAACGGACATTCAGGTAGTACAGAATGTCGAGGTACTTAACTGGTTTACCACAGGTAGCGATCACCATCTTGTAAGAGCAACAATTCACATTAACCTGAAGCTAGAAAGAAACAGGAGAATGAAGAAAACCACACTAAAGCAGGTTGAGAGAGAAAAACTAATACAAAAACCCAGAGGAATTCCCATCCCGACTAGAAAACATCTTCATAAACAACCATACAACTGCAATAACTCACATAAACGACCTTAACAAACAGATCACACACTCCCTGTATCAGGCAGCTGAAAGTTGCTCTTTAAAGAATTCCAAATGGAAAAACAAACTGAGTGGCCAAACTCTCACAATGCTGGAGTATAGAGGAGATTAGATAGTATGCAGAAAAAGAGCAATAACAGAATACACCGAGACAAACAATGCAGTCAGGCGAATGACAAAGGAAGATATCAGGAAGCATAAAATCCAAATAACAGAAGTCTTAGAACAACACAAAGGCTGAAGGTGTTCAGGAGGCTAGCAACAGGCACCAAAAAGGAAATAGCTAAAAGCAAGGACAGATATGGAAAGCAAAGGCATGGAATGCAAGATATCTATATATATATATATATATATATATATATATATATATATATATATATATATATATATATATATATATATCTCTATATAAACTTGTACGAATCAAATGTAGAGAGCGACGTATCAAAACAAGATAGACAGAAGAAAATCATTAACGTAAATAACGAGAACATGCAAGAAATTACACAGACCGAAATTAGACCGCCCGGCGACGACGGGATAATAGAGGAGATGCTGAAACAAGAGGGAGACACGTTAACCACACAACTGCTATTGCTGTTTAACAAATGCTTGGAAGAGGAGAACATTCCTGAAGACTGGACAAACGCGTTAGTGGTACTGATTCACAAAATGGGGGCAAAGAAAATCTGGAGAACTACATACCGATCAGCTTACTGTCCCAAACTTACAAACTGTTCACAAAAATAATGGGAATCAGAAAAATGGACTACTATCAACCCAGCGAACAGGCAGGAATTCGCAAGGGATTCAGTACAACTGAGCATCTACAAACAATGAGAATACTCATTGAGAAGACCACAGAATACAATGTTGCGATATATCTAGCGTTCATAGATTTCCGAAAAGCTTTTGACACAGTAGAAATCTGGGCACCCCAGCAAGCCCTAAAAAATGCCAGAATTGTCTATAGGTACGCAAACTTGTCAACAATCTCTACCGCAACGCCACACTACAAATCCAACTGCACGAACTATTCGAAAAAGTGAGAATCCGGAGAGGTGTACTACAGGGAGATCCTTTATCGCCGAAACTATTTACCCTGGTCTTGGAAGATGCACTAAAAACAATTGATTTCAGTAACGAGGTCGTAACATAACGGGTGAGCCGCCGACTAATGTTTGCCGACGATATAGCACTGATAGCCAGCAACAAGGAAGAACTCTCATCGACGCATATCACACACTCACACATCATGTCTCCTATGTGCAATTGCTTCACAGTGGAAGATTATATGGGCGGCGGTTTCGTCCTCCTCATAGCATAACCTGCATAAAGGTTCATCCTTCTAGATACCCATTTTATGCAGGTGTTCTGGTAGAGGGCACTGTCCTGTAAGTAGGCCTACCACAATTGCGATCTGATTCCTTGGCAGTTGCTGGATATCTACAAAGCCACGAAACGCATAGGATTGGAAAGTTACTTTGAAAAAAACCAAGTACATTACGTCAGATGAAGAACAAGAAAACAAATTACCATCGAAGGCAAGTTAATTGAGAAAGTACAAACATATAAGTAAGTATCTTGAGCAAACACTAACAATAGGTAAGGCAAATCAAGAACTAAGGCAAACGAGAGGATCAGACAAAACTGGGCAGCCTACAAAGATAAAAGATATACTAGCGCTGGACATCCCCCTTGAGTTAAAAAACGCCCTATACAATCAGTGCATACTACCGGTGACCACTTATGGATTGCAAACTTGGGCAATTACCAAAACAATAATGGAAAAGCTAAGCATCAATCAAAGAGCAATCAAAAGATGCATTTTTTTTTCTCTCTAACCAATGTGAGTCCAGGGAGGTTAGCCCTTAAAACACTGCGGCCTATTGGCCTATTGTATTTTCCCAGATTGTTTCGTTCATGCAAATAGATCCAGTCCATCTATTAGGTTCAGGATTCCATGTGCGATGTTTTTCACGAGTATCTCTCAGCTGTAATATCAAGCTTGTGTCTCCTATGTGCAATTGCTTCACAGTGGAAGATTATATGGGCTGCGGTTTCGTCCTCCTCATAGCATAACCTGCATAAAGGTTCATCCTTCTAGATACCCATTTTATGCAGGTGTTCTCGTAGAGGGCATTGTCCTGTAAGTAGGCCTACCACAATTGCGATCTGCTTCCTTGGCAGTTGCAGGATTTCAGCAGTTAGAGTTTCCGATAGGTTTGCTAACATTCGTTTGCTGTGTGTCAGACCATTCAAATTGACACACTGTAGACAGTGCTTAATTGCTACCCACTTATAGATTTTATTTCGGGTCGTGGTAATGTAGGGTCCGCTTTCAGCAATGATGTTTGCCTTGCTGGAGCCTGCACCATCTTTTGCTAGCTTATCGGCCATTTTGTTACCCACCAGTCCCGTGTGGCTAGGCACCCAAGCGAGTGTGACCTTGTTGTGCTTTGCCAGGGCTTTTAGGTCCTGAAGACAGTCCCAAACTGTCTTGGATTTGATTTCGTGACACGCTAGAGCATTAATCGCAACCTGACTGTCCGTGAAAATGCGGATGTCTCTACTTTTGTAATCCATTCTCAAATTTTCACGGGCACAGACCATGATAGCGTGTATTTCTGCTTGGAATACTGTGGCATGTGTCCCCAGGGATACCGATAGGCTGCACCCCAGGGACAGTCCATATATTCCTGCGCCAGTACCACTGTCCTTCTTGGAGCCGTCTGTATAGCAATCCAGTCCTCCTTGGCAAGTGGTTATTTGATTGCCTTCTGTCCATCGTAGATGTGTTTTGGATCAGAGAGGAGACAAAAGTAAGGGAGGTAAAAAGTGAAATACTACAGCAGAAATGGAGTTGGGCCGGCCATGTTGCAAGAAATTAAAACAAATGTAGCGGAAAAATCATAAGATGGAGACCATGGAACAAAAGAAGCGTAGGAAGACCACAGATGCGATAGAACGACGACCTGAAACGAACGGAAGGCATTAACTGGTACTAAACTAGAATAGGACTACGTGGAAGAGTAAGAGGGATGCTTTTGCCCAACGGGCAGACAACATCTAAAAAAAAAAAATTGAAGCTCGACAGACGGCATCAAACTGTCTTCGAGAACAAGGTGTTCCGTTGTTGTGAATTTTCGGTCCTGTCCTTGCGAACAGAGAATGTAAAATATGCCTTAATGCCGAGATTCGGTCTAATTTAATCTAATAACGAGTGCCAACAACAGGAGACTCGTGCAAGACGACTGTAATGAATAGGTGATTGCAAGACAACTGCAAGATGATTTAGATGTACTGGGCGGGCACAATGGATGGCTACAGCAGGCACTGATAAAGACAACAAATACCAAAAGTCAACAGTATATATATAGTATATATATATATATATATATATATATATATATATATATATATATATATATATATATATAACCTCACAATTTCAACTGCAGCAATTCTTTTTTGCAGCAAGACATTTTTATATTATACCTGAATGAAAAACATATTTAGCCAAAGATTGCATTAAAGTAGCAGGCCAGGTTGGTGGAGATGTTTCTCCGGGTTCTCTTTTCAGTCTAAAGGTGAGTTCAAAGCCAAAACCAGAGAGGCCTTCAGGTCCTGAAACATCATGTACTCTCCCATCCCCATGAAGATCAGATAATCCAAAACTATAACAAAAAAAGTAAGAAACTTCAGTATGATGGTCTTTTTTGGAATTTGTTTGTATCAAACAATATTTCTGTACTTTAGCACAAATATTTATCAGACAATAATTCTAAAAATATATTTTACCTTATATAATGCCAATGTGGTGGAATATGTTCTTGTGGTATTCCAGGGTGCGCATACATAGATATGTAATCTAAAGGATCAGGTCCACCTAGCCTGAAATTTAAAAAAACACAATTTTAATAAAATCACACAATAATGTTATAAATTGATAACAAAACACTTATAAGCCACCAACAAGAATTCTTAAAAAAACATAACAAATAAGTAATTAAAAATGTATTTTAAATGAAATAATGTCTTTGAGAAAACAGTTTCTGAAAAGGTGGATTTTCTAAATATTATATGTTTGTATTCAAATCAAATCAAAAAGTATTTATTCATTAGGAGGTACATGTATGTGATACATATATCTATAAGATACGTCAAGAGAGAAAAAAAAAGAAATATATATAGGTACAAAAAATGGCCCAAAGCAAAAAAATTGTTTAATAAAATGAAACCCAAAAAAAGAAAAGAAACAAATCAAAAATTAGTTGAAATCAAAACACACATAATTTGAAAATATTGGTTAATTAATTATTACTAGTCATATCAATTTTCACTTTTAAGAACTCGTCTATGGAGTAATAACACTTCTCACTTAAAAAGTCCTAAATCATTTTTCTAAAGGAGTTAAAAGTTTTGGCTTCTTTGATGAAGTTGGGCAGATTGTTATAAATTTTTATTCCAAATCTATTTGGTGCTCCACTGCACAGTGATAAGTTACTCCTTGGCATCCGGTAGTTTGAGGCATTTCTTGTATTTATGTTGTGTATATCGAAGTTTTTATTAAATCGCTGTTTATTTTTGTATACATAGGACGCCAGTTCTCTTATATATATATATATATATATATATATATATATATATATATATATATATGTATATATATATATACAGGGCACTGTAACTATATTATAGTTTTTAAAATGAGGCCTGCATGATTGAGTTATCATAATTCTTGCAAAGACCCTGATAACTCGCTTCTGCGCTATGAGAACACGTTGTAGGTGCGTCGTATGTCCCCAGAATAGTATACCATATGTAAGCACTGATGCAATTTCAGTTGTTTCAAATTGAGTTGTCTAAGATTTCCCGAAGGTTCCTTAATATATAAACTTTAGTATTTATTTTATGTATGATGGCATCTGCTGTTTTCTTCCATTGTAGATTCTCCTCTAGAAAAATTCCTAGAAATTTTATACTAGTAGTTGTTTGTAGCAAACTGTTATATAATTGTAAATTTAAGTCTTCGGTAAGTCCTCTCTTTCTATTAGTTTTAAAGATTATATATTTTGTCTTGTCAGTATTTAGGTGTAGATTATTGGCAGCAAACCATATCTCCTTTTTGCTTAGTACTACTTTAGCCATTCTTGTTGAATCTTCTATGGTATTTCCGCGAACAATAACGCTGGTATCATCGGCATATAAAGTGCATGTATCAGCTCCAATGTACTGTACCATATCTGCAGTAAAAATTGAAAATAGGATTGGAGCTAGCACTGTTCCTTGTGGAACACTTACACATGTTGGTATTGTAGGTGAAGAACTATTTCCAATCCTTATATATTGATTTCGGTTCAGTAGGTAGGATTTGACCATTCACCCGTTTTCCCCCTGAATCCGTATGTATAAAGTTTATCAATCAAATTTAAATGAGGTACACAGTCGCAGGCCTTCGACAGATCACAGAAAATGCCTATTGGATATTTCCCATCATCCACCTCATTTTTAATCATAGGGTAACATTGTTCAATAGCAGTCGTTGATCTTGACTTACAGAAGCCATGTTGCTGCACCAGAATTATATTGTTTTCTTATAAATGGAATTAGTCTGCTTTCCATGCAGTATTCAAAGATTTTTAATAGCACCGACACCATGGCTACTGGTCTGTAGTTGTTCAATTCTGTTCTGTCTCCTTTTTTATGCAAGGGAATTATCTTAGATGTTTTAAGGATAGTCGGGAAAACTTCACTTTTAAAGGAACAGTTTACAATATCAGCTATTGGATCTATTAGTTCTTCATAAAACTCTTTGATAATATTGCATGGAAGGTCATCTGGTCCAGAACTTGTTTTATTTTTTAATTTAAGAATGATGCCAGTAATTTCATTTTTTGAGAACTCTGCTAGAAACATGCTTTTGTTGTGAAAGATGTGATCATTTGTTATGTCAGTATGCTTAATATTGTTTGCTATTTTTTCTGGAGCATTTTTGAAAAATATATTGAATCTTCTAGCTATTTCTTCCAAATTAGTTATGGTCCTATTATTTTCTTTGATTCTCATGATTCTATTGTCTTTGGATTTGCTGGATATATCATTAATTGTTTGCCATAACGCTCTCTGTTTATTGGAGGCTTTATTTATTTTATTATTATAGAATTTTCTTTTAGTTTCAACTACGAGTATCCGATGTTTGTTCTTGTCCATTAAATATTGTTGTTTTAATATAGGAATTTTTTTCTGTAGAACAAATAAATCTTTTAATTTTCTGCTGGAAGTTCTTACTTCGCCTGTTACCCAGGTTCTAGGGGAGGGTGTTATCTTTTTCAGAGGAAAACATTCAAAGAAATGAAACTGTAAAATTTTAATAAATTCTGAGGCTTTCTCATTGCAGTCTTCTGTGGCGTAACAGCTTTCCCACGATTCACTGAGACTCATTTGGAACCTTTCCTTGTTCTTTGTACAAAAATTTCTTCTGAGCTTCACTTCTTGACCTATAACCTATATTTTGATTATTTGCGTTGTCAACGAGTATTAGTTTGTGATCTGAGCATATTGTATCCTTTAATGTATTGTCTGATAGGTAGTTTGACCGTGCGAAGATGTTATCTATAATACTTTGTGATTTGATTGTAGTTCTTGTATATTCTTTTATTTGTCCCATTAATCCATATGCCTGCATTAGATTTTCAATGTTTTATTTTTCTTTTGATGACCCCTCAAAATGTATATTGAAATCACCAGTTATTATGACTTCATTATATTTATTATTAATACTGTCTAGTGTTTTTTCCATTATAGTCATGAACGACGTGTAACAACCGCACGGTGGACGATATACCACTATAATTAATGTCTTATGATTATTTCTATTCCATTCCACTCCACATTTCTTTCTCTACACAATTTAAATTCTTTTTTTCTTTAAACCTGTCAAAACCATGTTTTCGCCAAATCGCAACCCCACCACCACTAGTGTTTCTGCGGCAAAATGAGCTTATTAAACTATAGTCTTCTATGTGAATTTGATTGACAAAATCCTCACTCAGCCATGTCTCTGCTATACACACAAATATTGGTTTGTAGTCTGATAACATCACCTCTACCTGATTAATTTTCCGTTTTACACTTTGGATATTAAGAAAAATCAGCAAGTTTCTACAAAACTTTACATCTTCTAACTTTGAGAGATTATTCACTCTATTAGCATTATAAGATTCAATTGTTTGTTTTATTCTGCCTTCTTTTGGTTATCCCGCCTTAGAAAAAAGCGCTTGATGTAGGTATATTTTGGCCAAGTTTCAGGTGAATTAAGCGAATTTAGAAGTTCGAAAGGGGCTGTTATTTTAAAGGAGGAGTACTCCTTTGGATACTTGGATGCAAGCTTCTCAAACTATACTTCTCTGATGCCTTTTCCCTGTAGGTGGTTTATTATGTCTATTTCATTTAAACAAATACATAAGCGTATTAATTATTACATAACTACTAATAGAATGTAAACTACACTAAATTAGCTTTTAAATGATATATAATAGTTCTATGTACTATTAATACTTAGGTAACTCTACCAGAAATTATGCAAGTCGCATACCATAACTAATATACAGATGCTCATTGCAATGTGGATAGCATGCAATTATTTTAACGAATACCGCAGAGATTCGGCCGCAAACGTTTGTTTACATTCTTTTGGTGCAGTGGTCCTAGTGCAAAAAAAACCAACAAATCCCTTGGGCCAGACCACATTCATGGAAAAGTCCTCAAACTACTGGACCCAGAACAGATAAAACTGCTGACCAACTTCTTCAACAAAATTTACACAGGCGCTCAAATGCCAAATGAGTGGCTGCTGTCGACATAACTAAATGTTCGACCACAGAATAATCAGTTTCATGAGTCACATCCTAAAAGCTTTCCTTAATATCATTCAAGCACGCGTATATAGAAAACTCGGCGAGAGAATAAGCGACACACAGTTTGGTTTTAGGAAGGGACTCCCAGAGAGGCAATATTCTCTATACAGCTCCTGATTCAACGAGCACGGTACATCAACGTAGACGTCTTTGCATGCTTCATAGATTTCGAAAAGCCTTTTGATAAAGTCCAACATACTAAACTCATCTCAATCCTATGTGAGTCAGGAATTGACGACAGATACACAGATATAATATCAAAGCTATACTTGCAACAAAAAGCCATTGTTCCGGTCGAAAACGAAACATCGGAATAGATTAACATAAGGAGAGGAGTGCGTCAAGGTTGTATACTGTCGTCCCTTCTATTCAACGTGTACTTAGAACATCTATTAAGGCCGAGGCCGCACTACGGTTTTTTTTCCCGCGAGCGGTAACCGCTATAACCGCGAAACCGCTCGAGAAACACACAGTACGCTATGGGAAAAATTAGTCGCGAGAAAGAACCGCAAGTGAGGCCGCTTGTATTAGCTTACTTTAGTCACAAAATTACGCGATTATAAACCGCCGCGGTTTAGCCATAGAGTGGTCTAGGCGTTAAAGAGGCATTGGACAACATCGAGGATGGAGTTGTAATAAACGCTGAAATAATAAATAACCTGAGATATGCCGATGATACCGTCCTTTTAGCAGATACTGTTAAAGAATTCTGAGACCGTGTAGAGACTGTATTTATAGACCGTGTAGAGACTGCATGCAACAGATATGGTATGAAGATAAACTGTAAGAAGGCACATGATTATCAGTAAAAACGTCATCAGCAACATACAAAACACATTTACCGCAAACAATGTAGCTCTCACAATAATATATCTTCACAATAACCGTGACAGTTACATACCTGGGCTGCACCTTGAATAAGGACCCGGGATCACTCTCGAGAAACAAGATGGTACGACAAATATGCGAATCGAAAAAGCAAGAGGTACATATAACAAGATGCGTAACATACTGTGCATCTCAACATCCATATCAGAATAAGAATTTTAAAATGCTATGAACTCTCGACCCTCCTATATGGGACAGAAGCGTGGACCCATGCCGATACCTCATGTAGGCGCATAGATGCATTTGAGATGTGGTGCTATCGCCGCATACTCAGAATCCCATGTATACACCACGTGCCAAACAACATGCTACTGCAGGACATCGGTAGACAATTGGAATACCTATCAAACGTCAAACGCAGAAAATTGAAATACTTCGGACATATTATGTGAGGTGAAAAATACCACCTTCTTCAACTCATCCTACAGGGGAAAATAGAGGGTCGAAGGTGAGCAGGACGCAGACGAATATCGTGGCTCCGAAATTTACGATCATGGACCGGTATGACATCAACACCTCTATTCAGAGAGGCAGTGAATATAGTGATTTGGACCAACGTGATAGCCAGCATCCACAGAGGATAGGCACTTTAAGAAAAAGTGCAGGGGTCTGCAGACAGTGGCTCACGCGGCTGTTTGTCGAGTCATTTGCTGCTCTTCAAACAAGAAATACTTCACCGCCTATCGATCAAGCAGTTAAATTTCGGTTTTTTTTTATCGATTTCTAATGTTTTCTCAGATATTTGATTTAATTTAAAATGGAAAAATAAATCTGTACTTGGTATCGGTAAATTGAGTATGAAAGATGAACATGGTCCGCGAATTGACAGCACTATAGACAATATCATCATGGTAAATACCAAAACCATCATGGTAAATATACCAATAATACCAATCATATCATGGTTTACAAATAACTATAGAAAAATTCGCCAAATCAAGATTTTTAAATGTAAAATTGAACAAATAAATAGTTGAATTGATTGCTATAACCACTTGCGTTGGCAAGAAAGTCACAGACGCGTATGCCAGAACGTGAACGGTCCAGTGTAATTGCTAGAAGAAAAACGTAATGTTCGAAGCGTTAGAGCGTTTACCAAACTGGGAGGCGCGGACTAGTCTAATGGTAGGCGCGAATATTAGTCGCAGTAAGCAATTTTACAAAGTTTTATCTGTAAGAAATGAAAGAATAAATGAAAAAATAGTTTTATTGGGCGGGAAAACCAATGTATTACTGTTCGAAAGTGTTGGTAGTTGTTAGCATGAGACCCGGAATATTAAAACGGCACCTTGAAACTATGCATTCTCAATACGTTGGTAAGGCCGAAGAATTTTTCCAAAGAAAATTGGATGAGTTAGCTAAACAAAAGCAAACTTTCAAAAAATAGTTCATATTACATCAAATGCATTACTAGTATCATACTTAGTGTCTTACAGAAGTATACAAAAAAAAATACACACAATAGCAGAAACTTTAGTTTTGCCAGCAGATATTGATATGGTCAAAACACTATGTTTAGCGAATCATATGCGAAATAGCTGCGACAAATTCCGCTTGCTGATAATACAATTGACAGAAGATATATGAAGATATTTTAGCAACCAATTAGTTTCTCGAATGCGTAACTCAAAATTCTCCATACAAGTAGATAAAGCAACTAATGTAGCTAAAGACGTAATGTAGCTTAATTGTATATGTTCGATATGCTGAAGAGACTAATATAATTGAAGATATATTATTTTGCAAACCAATTCCTGGCAGAACCACATCCAATGAAATTTTTAATATAATACACAGATTTAATGAAATCAACATAATGTTTTGGCATAATTACATTGGGCTCTCTACTGACGGTGCACAATAAATGTCGGGACACAAAACTGGCCTGCAAACATTAGTTAGAAGGAAAACAACTGAGGTTCTCTGAACGCACTGTATGCTCCACAGTGCAGCTCTCTTATAAAAAAATATAAGCGAGGAACTTAACATCGTTTTTACAAAAATAACGAATGTTATAAATTACATAAAAACAGTCCATTAAAACTTAGGCTGTTTGCAAAGCTGTGTGAAGATATGAGAGCTAATTACCCCTCACTTCTGAAATATTGTGAAGTGCGCTGGCTACTTTGTAGTCAATAAATAAAAAATACAAATAGCTGCTTTGTAGCTACTTTGTATACTTTTATAACTTTGTATTATTTGCAATAATTTGCAAATATTGCGAAATTTTCAAATACAAAAATCTCTATTTGAAGCAAATTTTTTTTTTGTTGATTTGAGTGGATAAACTTTGCAAAATTCTTTTGTTTTATACCAAAATTGGACAAAAATGTCAAAATAATGGGCAAATATTGTCAAATTTTCAAAAACCAAAATCTCTATTCGATGCAAAAAATTATTATTTTTTGTTAGAATGGACTAACCTTGCAAAATTCTTTTGTTTTGTCTTAAAATTGGACGAAAACGTCAAAATAATTTGCAAAAAATGCCAAATTTTCAAAAACCAAAATCTCTATTTGAAGCAAATTTTGTTTTTTTTTTGTTGATTTGAGTGGACACACTTTGCAAAATTCTTTTGTTTTATGTCAAAATTGAACGAAAATAATTTGCAAGACTTGTCTTGTCTGTCTCGTCCTGTCTGTCTATTTTGGTCTGTATAGTCTCGTCCGTCTAGTCTTGTCTGTCTAGTCTTGTATGTCCTAGTCTTGTCTGTCCTAGTCTTGTCTGTCCAAGTCTTGTCTGCCCTAGTCTTGTATGTTATAGTCTTGTCTGTCCTAGTCTTGTATGTCCTAGTCTTGTCTGTCATAGTCTTGTATGTCCTTGCTTTGTCTGTCCTAGTCTTGTATATCCTAGTCTTGTCTATTCTAGTCTAGTCTACCCTAGTCTTGTATGCCATAGTCTTGTCTGTCCTAGTCTTGTCTATCAAAGTCTTGTATGTCCAAGTCTTGTCCGTCCTAGTCTTGTATGCCTCAGTCTTGTCTGTCCTATTCTTGTCTGTCCTAGTCTTGTCTGTCCTAGTCTTGCATGTCTTAGTTTTGTCTCTCCTAGTCTTGTATGTCCTATTCTTGTATATATCAGTTATATCTGTCCTAGTCTTGTATGTCCTAGTCTTGTATATCCCAGTCCTGTCTGCCCTAGTGTTGTTTGTTCTAGTCTTGTCTGTCCTAGTCCCTTGTATGTCCTAGTCTGTACAGTCTTTTCCATCAAACCTTGTCTATCTAGTCTTGTCTTGTCTGAAACAAATTCAAGTTCAAATTTCGTATTGCGACAACTTCATGTTGCAACCACTTCATGTTGAACCGACTAGATCAAAACAATCTATCCAGTTTCAACTACGAGAAGAGATTTTTTCACCTCGAATCCTCATTTCATCTTCAAATTCACATTGAAACAATTTGATGTTGCGACAACTTCATGTTGCGGCTTCGTATTGCAACAACTTCAAGTTGCAACAACTTCATATTGAACTTAAATTAAACTACTAACTTATAATAATTAAGTGGACCATGAAAAGCACAATCTAATCCATTTAGTCCAGGGGTTCCCAAAGTGCATCCCGCGGGCCAAATGCGGCCCGAAAATCCCGTGAATTCGGCCCGCGATATCGATATGATATATTATATTTTTATTAAAAAATAAATAAGTAAATAGTAAAATAAATAATAAATATTACAAATAAGATACAATAAAATATTTTAATATTTAAAAAAAAAATTTACAGAGCTTTAACCATAAGCGTTTGTATTAATAAAATATTGTTTAGTTTAGTAGTTTAGTAGTCTAGTCTAGTTATTACACATTTGTACATAAATATAATATAGTAGTCTCAAATAGATACAGAACTGTTAATTATTTAAGACATGCAATTTTAATTGATAGAATTACAGGAAAATATCGATGCTAAGAAAATATTGTTTAGTAGTTATTGTTCTTGTCGGAACAATTCCTTAATTGATTTTTATAAAGGATTATGATGCGTGAATTATCCGAAAATGCGAAAATATGCTAAACAAATGTTTTCTTTATTTGGGAGCACATATATTTGCGAAAAAACTTTTTCAATTATGAGCATAAATAAGTCGAAATTAAGATCAAAATTGAGTGATACAGAGATGGACATTAGGGTGGAGCGTAATATTAGTAACACCAACAAGGGTCGTACAGATGTTAAAAGCATACCATTCAAAATGCAAAAACCTACTCAAGTCTGTCAAAAGGCTCTCTCTGGAAAAGTTAGACTGTTTTCGACAAAGTAGTAAGGTACTTTTTGATATTGCATGCAAGTGTAAAGATTTCCCTCAATGTATCTGTCGCAAGGATAAAAAGGTTCCCAAACAAGAACATACTTTTTTAATTAATCAAAGAACCTCTCGAAGTATGATAATAGGTGGAATCGACGTAAGTGTTACGAAGAAGTTGCCAAAGAGCCGTAAATACTTCATTATCTGTTATAGAATTTAGTACTTCTCCGGTATGGTCAGCGTCTGAAAGTCGTAGTAGCTCAGATAATTCCACAAACACCATAAACAAAAGTTTTCCGAAAAAAAAAGTATGCGTCGATTTTCCAACTTTATCGAAGACCTGCGAAAGGTATGTTGTATCAGATAGAGCAGCTGCAGCGATTGCGTCGTCTATAGTGCCGCCTATAAATTTCAATGTTTCAACATATATTGATTTAATAGATTGGTAAGAAATATTAAGTGAACCACCGATTATGAAAAACTTGCCTGACCAAGAAATTCAGTCTATCGTTTAATCAGGTGGCGAGAGTGAAGTGTTGTTTGCCACTTCCATATTCCATAAAATTGACGACGAAGGCTGCCACTTCTCAATGCATAAAAAAGTCACGATTCGGTGCAATAAGAGTCAAATTGGAATCACGAAACGTAATGCCTAAATTTGAGACAATAAGAGATTTTCGAGAAAATTAATTGTTTTTTTTTTAATAATATTTTTATTCAAAAAATGTTGTATTTTTGATTAAAGGTGATTAATATATATCTGAATTATATATTGCGTATCATTTATCACCCAACTATTATTAAATTAAGCTTAATATTTGGCAATAACTGTTAAATATGTTAACTGTTAAATGAATAAAATTAATTCAAAAATTATATTTATTTTAACTTTAATATTATGCACCAATCCCCCCTATTACAACTTTAAATCTCGAAAAAAATATTTTTGCATACATCCGTGCTCCACCCTAATGGACATACAAGGGGTCGTCTATTCATCACGTGATGTTTTTTAGCAACTTTTTTTGTTTTAATAAATATATAATTAAAAATTTATATTTATAGTAAATTTAATATCCAATTTTGATACCCAATAATTTGGGTATCAAAGGGGGTAGTGCATGCGTACCGCACAACAGTCATTGGGAATGAACTAGTTGCATAGCCACTCCTACCCAAGTCTGACTCTCACCTCCACGCTTGGTGATCCCTGGTAACCTCATGGACACCCTTTGAGATGCGGTGAAAACCCGTATGGACAAGGGCGGCAATGAGGGCAAACGAGAGCAGGCGAAATGGCCCTCCGAAATGGGCGTTGGGTGACGGGTTAACTCCCCGTCACCGGAAAAACAAACTTGTTACGAAAACTCCACGAAATAAAACCGGACTGGAACCACGACAACGAACCACGCAACGAAAAAAGGACAAGAGATTGGAAATGAAAATAAGCACATGGAATGTACGAACCATGCTAAGACCTGGAAAAATGCAGGAGATTGCCGAAAAACTTATAAAGCAAAATATAGATGTAACAGCCCTGCAAGAAATCAGATGGAAAGGACAGGGCGAAGTACGAAAAAGAGAATACTCACTATACTATAGCGGGAGTGAAAAACAAGGATCATATGGAACTGGATTCATACTAAACAAGAAAGCGAGAAGTATGCACTTCGAACCAATCAACGAACGAATGTGCAAGATCCGCTTAAAAGGAAAATTTACAAATATAACCATTCTAAACGCATACGCTCCAACGGAAGAAACAGACGAAATGATAATCGACCAATTCTATGACAGGATCCAACAAGAATGCGACAAAGTACCCAATCACGACATCTTGATATTGATGGGAGATTTTAATGCAAAGATAGGACAAGAACAGAGGTACAGGAGTGTTGCTGGACGACACAGCTTGCACGCAGAAACAAGCCCAAACAGAGAGAGATTATGCCACCTAGCAGAAATGCAAAATTTGATATTAAGTAGTACACTCTTTCCGCACAAGCGCATACATAAAGGAACATGGAAAATTCCGGGCACGAGAAAATGTAACCAAATCGATCATGTCGCAGTATCAAGAAGATGGACATCAAATATAAGAGATGTACGCTCGTTCAGAGGAATTAACTGCGATTCCGACCACTTCTTGGTAATAGCAACTGTAAGACAGAGAATAAGCAACATACAAAAACGCGGAGGAGATAAACCAAAGAAGTGGAATGTGGAAAAACTGAAAAGTGAAAAAGAGAATATCAAGAAACAATACTGGAACACCTACGTAAAAACCCAAGCAAAGACGATGTGGAGAATGAATGGAGACACATCAGAGATAGTATTCTAAAAGGAGCTGAAAAGATAGGAGAAAAGCAAAAAATACGAAACGAAGAATGGTTTGACGAGGAGTGCAGGAAGAAGATAGACATAAAAGATGAAGCAAGAAACAAGTGCCTCCAGCGTGAATGGAGAAGCCAAAGGAAAGACTATGAAAGAAAAAGAACAGAAGAATACCGAACGTGTCGAAGAAAGAAAAGAGAATACTATAACAAGGAAATAGAAGAAATAGACGAGAGCAATAACAGAAAAAATTACAAAAAGTTCTACCGAGAAATAAAACTACATTCTTCAGAGTACAAAGCGAAAGAAATGTTGTGCGACGACAAAAATGGAACGATCCTAACAGAGAAATCAGACGTCCTGAAACGATGGCAGGAATATTTCTGCGACCTGCTTAATAATAAAAATGAAACAAACTCAGAAGAAGAACTAACTCAGTACAAAACAGCTGAACCAAAAGTTGAAACACCGACGCTGGACGAAACAACTGAGATCATAATTGCCTTTAAGAATAACAAGGCGCCTGGTAGCGATAACATTACAGCAGAGCTACTAAAGGCAGGAGGCCCAGAACTGTGGGCCCGTATCCACCAATTAACCAAACGAATCTGGGAGGAAGAAACAATTCCAGAAGAGTGGAATTTAGGCCTTATACATCCTATTCACAAGAAAGGAAGCAAAAGAGATTGTAAAAATTTCAGAGGAATTACATTATTAAATGTAACATATAAAATCATTTCATGCCACATTCACAAAAGGTTGAACGTATATGCAGAAGATATACTAGATGACTATCAATGTGGATTTCGACCTAACCGATCAACAACAGATCAAATACACCAAATGCGACTGCTGCTAGAAAAGGGATACGAACACAATTTTGACATACACTGCCTTTTCATTGATTTTCAACAAGCCTTCGATTCAGTCAATAGAAATAAGTTATACCTGAACTTAATACATATGGGCATACCAAAAAAGATTGTCAATCTAATTAAACTAACATTAGAAAGAACGTCAGCGGCAGTAGTAATACAAAACGATAAAACCGAAAAATTCGCCATTACGTCTGGAGTCAGACAAGGTGATGCGCTATCCGCTCTACTTTTCAACCTAACATTACATGCGGCTATAGAAAAACTAAAGATAATGGGAAACTTAACATCAAAAAGTAGACAAATCGGAGCCTATGCAGATGACATAGTAATCACGGGGCGCCTGGCAAATACAGTAAATGACACATTTAAGGACCTCGAAAAAGAGGCAAGGAAAGTAGGACTGACAGTCAATCAAGAAAAAACAAAATATATGATGATGTCCAGAACTGCACCACAAAATGAAGATAGATACATAGTAGGCAACCACAGCTTTGAAAAAGTTAAAAATTTCACGTATTTGGGATCTAAACTAAATCAAACCAACGACGAGAGTGAAGAAATAAAGATACGAATATTAAAAGGAAATAGAACCTACTATGCGAACAGAAAACTACTTACCAGCAAACTACTAAGTCACAAATCCAAGATAACTATATATAAGTGCCTAATACGACTGGTAGTTACTTATGGCTGTGAAACATGGACCCTCCTTAAGAAAAGTGAGTAAGAACTAAAGACATTTGAAAGAAAAATATTAAGAAAAGTATATGGTCCGATAAGGGAACAGGACGGAATATACAGGATAAGAATGAATCACGAACTAGAGTCTCTAATTGGAAACAACAACATAGTAAAACATGTAAAGGCACAGAGACTGAGGTGGATAGGCCATGTGCAAAGAATGGAAAAAGATCGAAACACCAAGCTTATCATGGAATGGAAACCCACCAATAGCCGACCAAGAGGAAGACCACGTAAAAGATGGAAGGAAAGCGTGGAAGAAGACATAAAAGCACTAGGAGTAAGGAATTGGAAAAGAGCAGCAGAAGATCGTGGAGAATGGCATAAAATAGTAGAGGAGGCCAAAACCCATAAAGGGTTGTAGAGCCAAAGGAAGAAGAAGAAGTAAATTTATTAAACTAATAAAAAAAAAAGAAATACTTAGTTAAACATATTTAAAACAAAAAAAATAGTGGTTATTGTTTTGACTTTATTCTGTTTTTTTTTCTGTTCCCGCCAAAAATATTAAATTGGCCTGCCTAAGAAAAACTTTGGGAACCCACGATCTAATCCAATTCAGTTAGCATTGTAGAGAATTCTGGAGAGAGACTGGACAAGACTAGAATAGACTAGACAAGACTAGACATAAAAAAATTGTAAAAATAAATATATGGCTATCCGCATAGTTTACAATTACTTTATGCTTGGGAACCCATAGCAGATCAAGGGGCCCTTAATAGAATTTGCTATGGGCCCCGCACTTGCTTAATCCAGCACTGTATATAAGTTTACTTATTTATTTTTATATATTTTATATAAATAATGTCTTTAATTGTTGTTTTATTTTCTGTAAAATATTAAGAGTATAAAAACTACACTAGACTCAAAATAAAGAATTTTTAAAAATAGTCATGGGGTGTCTTATTTTAGAATCAGACAGGAATAATAAATTACTGAGGGACATAAAAAGAAGACAGGAAATGGTTAGGGTAGATTTCCAAAAATAACACAAGGAAGTATTGAAATAGAACACTGAAATCAATCAAGGAAAAAAAAAATTATAATTACCAATATTTTAGGAGTGCTGTAACTTGTAATGGATTTACTTGATCCGGATAAATTTTCCTACATAATGTATATAAAGCTTCTAAACCTGCTGGTGTGGGTGGAAGCATGTTGATGGGGGGTCCTTGGGGTAATGCTCCAGCTTCATCCATTGTCCAAAAAAATAATTTAAAATCTTACACAAAATATCATAGAACTTATTAAAACTAGATGTGATTTTTTAAGGAATTTAAACTTTGAAAAATGAAACGTATTCCATCAGCAATAGCACAAACCACATCAATACAGAACAGACAATACAAGACAACTAAGAAGACAAGACAAGAATTCTTGGAATGTTAAGGAATTTAAATGTAAATAGAGCAACGTTGCCACATTTCTTACATAAACATCAATTTACTGCGACATTATAAATAAAAATGTCTATATTCATTATATTAGGTTTTTATAAAGTAAATTAAATGAGATATTTTACTTAAAGATATGAGTAGTCTAAAAAATATAAATTTAGTATGCACTTAGTTTATTTACGTCTTTTTTTTTTAATATATTTAAGCAAACATATAAAATGGCAACACCCTAGTTATTTCTGATTTAAGCAGTGATTTCATTACCAACTTAAATGTTTTATTGAAGTCTAATATGTTTATCCATCCATTAAAAAAAAAACAATTCTAACTCTAACACCTATAACGCAGTTAATAGAGTTAATATAACACTTTAAATATATAATCAAGCATGTTAATTACATGTTAAAATTTCGTATAGATCTTTTAAATTACGTTGGTAATGTATTAAGCAAGCAAATGTCACAAAGTGTCAATATTATTTGTTTTGTATAAAAAATATTTAAAAAACAAATTGTCTTCTGATCAGACCATGAAAAGCTTCTGTGGAGATGTCGTTTTTGTAATGCAAAATATATATTGGAACTAGTGTAATTTATTCATAAAGGAGTCTTGTATTAATATTGATTTTGTAACTTTTCATTATCCAATAATGTTGGATTCTTCACCAGAAGATGAGGACTTTCCTGGACGATTACTGCATCAAGTAAGATTTCAATGTTGTGTTTTAAATCTCTTAACAAATATTTAAACTTGACTTTAATTGTAGGCTGCATTATGGGACAATACTGAATTGTTGGAAGATCTCTTAGCAGGGGGTCAACAGTCTTTTATAAACTCACAAGATAGCTGGGGTAGAACACCCTTACATGCTGCAGCTATTTCAGATAATTCGAAATGTATTCAGATTTTGTTAAATTCTGGTGCTGATCCCAATATTAAATGTGGACCCAGAGGCGAAAATAAGGTTCGTTTTTGTCCATTATTTTTATTTACAAAAATTAATATGTGAAATTATTCCTAGACACCATTGCATTTAAGTGCAGAGCATGGTCATTGCAGCAATGTTAAAATTTTATTGCAACATGGAGCAAGTTTATTGGAACGAGATAGTTGTGGAATGACACCCTCTGATTTAGCTGATAAGGCTGGACATACTAATTGTATGACTTTGTTAAAGGAAGCTGCAGGTAAGTTTCGTATATAGTTTGAAGCATCCTAATTAGTGAATTTTCATAAATAGTTTTAATAAATGAATAACTTCTTTTGCAAAAGTAATTTGGATATTTGAGTCATTCCATATCAGCTCAACACAGGTTCTAAACTTCACGATCTCAGATTTTCCAGAAGTTTTCCAGGCACACATGTACTATTAGTATAGACTTGGAAAAATATGAAATTTTAATGAGGTGTGTCAATTCGTTTTTGATTTACACAGCAGTAAAGTTCTCATAAATGGACCCAAAAAAAGGGAAAAACTTTTTGAATTGCTGTAGAATCTTTCCTAATTGAGCTAGAGACATTTTGCATGCCCTTTCCTATGATTTACAGCACTATATAGGTTAGTTATTATAGATTAACTAGCTGACCCGGCGAACTTCTTATCGCCTCGGAATCTATAATCATTAAAAAATATCTTATTAGCTAAATTAAAGTCAGTCAAATGTTTCGCGTATCGATATCTGCTAATATTATCGTGGTAACCAAATCCAAAGGCCCAAAACCCAAAAGTTCAAAAGCCCAAAATACAAAAGTCAAAAATCCAAAAACATCAAAAGCCCAAAATTTCAAAATCTAAAAGCCCAAAAAAACAAAATCCAACAATTGCAAAAGCTCAAAATCTAAAGTTCAAAGTATAAAAGCACACAATACTAAAAGGCCAAAATCCAAAAGTTTAAAATATAAAAGCCCAAAATCAGAAAGTCTAAAATCGATAAGTACTAATGCCCAAAATCCAAAAGTTCAAAGTATAAATGCACAAAATAAAAAAAAGTTTAAAAACCAAACGCCCAAAATGCCAAAAAGTCCAAAATCAAGTTGATTCTTTATCGAAGCACCTTGTGATATGCGACATGCATATTAGGGTGGGTCGCTTATATATGGAGAAAAAAAAAAGTTACGTTTTTATACTGGAACAGTGACAAAACAGTGCTAAATTATGGGTAAAAAATTTATGAAGTTTCATTGCAATCTGAATTAATCTTCTGCCTCTGGAGTCATGTGGAATTGTCAACAAATATGATTAAAAGCGGTCTAAGAGCATGACACACAAAGTTACACTAATGAACACTATTCATAATGAAAAGTCTTAAATCAATAGTAATGATAAGTTTATTAAAGAGGAAACAATTTTTACAACCAAAATAATAAAGAATATTTATTAAAGTAAGTGCGTTTAGTTAGTGGCCAAATCCTTTTTGCTGTCGAATTTCGGCATTGCTTTTCTCGAGTTTATCTGGGCTTTGATGAAACCCTCATTGTCATTGTTTTATTGCAGTTTTTTTAATTATTAATAACTGAAGCTTCGGTCACAGATTCAACTGCTCTTTCTACTGCTTGTGTGTGACACGGAAGGCGTAATAAATCCAATTCTTCTTCTCCTTTTGGTTGAATAAACTATCGGAGATTTTCTTCTGTTACCGATTTTAATAACGGTGGGTCAGTGAAATTTTCTTGACAATTCAAAAGGTCGTAATATGTTGATGCTTTAAAGTTTATCTTTGTTAAACTGAAACAGATGCAATTTTCTTTGAGTTTATTTACTGCTAATTCACGAACGTGCGGCTGGGAGCTTATTGTGGTCAACATCTGTCAACATTTCAAGCAATAAGATGTGTGCCAAATAGCTGTTTCTTTGAATTATTGAGTCGATAACGGTTTTTAAAGGTCTTGGTAAATATCTAGTTAGCTTGATGAGTTTAGTGAGTATATATAGAAAATCATATTATGCTTATATAGAGCATCATAAACCTTGACAACATACGTTGAAAAAACCTTGACAACATAAGAGTTATTATATTTTCAGATGTAGTTTCTACTGAAACATACAGACAGAGAATTCTATTGGTTCGAGCCATTGGGCAAGGGACTAGGAAAAATAATTCACTAGGAAATATGCCTGTTGAAATTGCTTCAACTATTCTGTACAAGTATTTTTGGTCTGTACTAATATGTAAGTTCGCCGGAATAGGTTGAAACTGAGTTATAGGTCTTTTCTCACAGTTCTCAAGTTCTTTAGCAATTGTCCCTGCAAATGTTTTTGGCCCAGACGTACTGCCATCAATGTGTTGAAACAGATGTCTAAATGGCAGTTCATTCATGTGCAATAATCAAATACAGTCGAACTTCCATAACTCGAACTTCTGTAACTCCAATTTTTCTATAACACGAATATTTTTAGACTATTTTAGACTAGAATATTTTTACGTTTAGATAGCATTTTACATATAAATTTACTTCCATAACTCGAATTTTCCATAACTCGTAGTAAAAATTTGTACAATGGTATAATTTTACATACAAAATAATCTCTATAACTCCAATTTTTTAACCGCCGCGTTTTCCAAAAATTTTCCAAAACTTAAGATATTGCCTATCATATCACATTATATATGTAATCCTCGGGCAGATTAGGAAACATTTTATTTTTCATATTTTATGTTCACCAAAAACTTGAATAAAGCAAAACTAAGAATTTACCAGCGGGTGTGCTTTAGGAAGATTACGACAGGATATTATTCCCCGAGAATCGGTAATCCAAAAAGAGACGATGTAATCCAAGATCACCCTCAAGGTGCTATATATTATGGAAAACAATTAAAAAATACTGACTTTTAAAAAAAAATAATATGTTAATTAAAATTATTTTTAATTAATTATAATTATATAACATCATATTTATAATGTACACCTACATATTTCTTTTTTGTTTATAAATATATACATATGTACATGTGTATTTACTTTGAATAAATTGTGTATAGTGTAGTTTACTCATTTTATGGTTATGTATTTCTATAACTCTAATTTTCTACTCCATTTTTTTCATGAACTATGGAAATTCGACTTTCTCCCATTGAAGTTTAATGCTGGTATTTTTGAAACTGTTTGTTGTGAAATTACATTTTCTCTAGTTTTGTTTTTCTTTCGCGGCGAAGCTTGACTCGATGCATGTAGAATTGCTGATGCAACTGCCCTGCTCCTGCCCTGCCTAGCACTCCAAATCTATCGCATGTTTTCGATAGCAAAGTATAATCAACTGCATTTTTAGTATTACGCACCGATTCAGTACTTGGTCCGCAACTTCCCCCGCAACCCACACCTCCTTCCTACTTTGTCTTTTAAATTAACCAAACAATTTCGTACTTATCATTACTAAAGACTATTCCGCATGGAATCCGATATCAATTACTTGAGTGAAGTATTAGTAAAGTGGCATCAAAAAACTACTTTAGTTAAATCGTTCTATGATAGTCCAGAGGCAATAAAACTTAATAAAACTTAACATAACATTTAACGACACCATTTGGCACCTTTTCTACGCGTTTTTGAAAAACGAAAAAAATAAAATTAACCCACCCTAATGCATATACTATGCGCCAGAATGAACAAAGCGGATGGTTTGCCGACACCTGAACATGTTACGTGCAATTGACCGTGAGAGAAACATTAATTTTCGAGATTCAGGCCACAAACACTTCATGATTGTCCTTGTGATTTGTTGATCGTCATGGCAAATGCAAATTTAATTCGTTTAAACTCGAATGGCATATCGGTTGGGATCATCGGAATTCTCGGAATGAGAACTTCCTCACCTTTGAAGTTACCTTTAAGTATCGTCGCGTGACTCACATTGCTCAAGTGTTTTGTCATCACCAAACGAGTTCCGTTACATAGCTTTGGATGGTTCAGATTTCGAAGCATGATGACTATCGAGCCAACCTTCAGTTGTAAATTTTCCGCAGATCCAACCAAGATCCAATGAGTTTAAAAATTCTGTTGGAGAGTTGGTTGCCTCGTCATCATTTGTAACAGTGTCGATAGATTTTAAAGAATGCGATGGACCAACGATTTGATTTTGAATTATGATGTTTAAGTGATTTACATCTTTGTTCTTTGCCGTTAGAATTGTAATTTTTCTGATTAACAATGATGTTCGGATGAACACTTTGTTGATGGGCTCATCTTTAGTTGAGACGAAATTGCAAACATTATGCGGAAACGAAATCAATCCGCTTGTTTCTTCGACGGGAAGACGGCCATTACCGATTGACAACAATTGCTTGGAGAAATATTTGGCAGGTGGATCGTTTAGCAATGCAACTCGCATGTTTGTCGCCAGCTGAAGTTTCTTAATATAGCGCCACAGAGAAGTTGATTTGAGGCAAGCGTTTAGTTAATCAGCAGCGGTGGATCTTGGAATTACTGCTAGTGTTTGCCGGAAATCGCCAGACAATAGAATCATTGTGCCTCCAAAACATCTTGAGTCATTGCGCAGATCTTTCATGGTTCGATTTAGTGCTTCCAATGAACATTTGTGCGCCATTGTGCATTCATCCCATATGATAATTCTACTTGTTTTAACACTTTATTAACATTTTGGCCATTGTCGATTGTTTCGCAATGTTGCGAATGCGGGCGTGTCAGTCGTTTGAAGGTTTAAACGCTGAATGAGTCGTTCTGCATCCTTCTAGCAACGTGGCCGCTATACCAGAAGAAGCAACTGCTTCGGTAATTTCTGATCTCACACAAACAGTGGCTAAAATCAATGACATAAGGAATGTCTTCCCAGTTCCACCGGACGCATCGAGGAAAAATAAGCCACCATTTCCATCATCAACTTAATTGCCTTCATTAACTTATCGTACACATCATTTTATTTTGAGTTCAACAGTGGTACACTCATTCAAACTGATTCGTTCAATGCATCTCGGTCGTATTCACGTTAACGTTCCAATTCTCGATTGGAAGCGTCGTTCATAGCACGATTTGCCGTTGGCATTTCTTACTTTACTAACTGCCGCACATGAGGTAACACATGTTTTCTATCAAAAGCAAAGCCTGGTTATGTATTTCCTCATTCACCTCGAGATTGGGATTCCCTGAAGTGACACGAATTCGTTGTAAAATGTCTTCTGACATGTCATCCTTGTACTTGTTCCACAGTTCAATTGGACCGATTGAATCTAATTGAACTGTGGAAATACATGTCGAAATAATGATAGCAAATAATGTGCGTATCTGATTTGGAGATGCTGAAAGATCTGATTTAGCTATTGTAATGTCCCAATGAGTTTTGTTTTCAAGCTAATTAAGCTGTTGACAGGCAGCAAGAAATGTTGGGCACACTGCACCATTGACAGCACGAAGTGATTCAAAAGATGTCGATCCAACGAACAAGAATTAGAGAGTAGAGAAACGTTCGTGCAAATGGATCGCTTTGGCAAATAAAAAAGAAACTTTTCGATGTTGTCGCTGGGGGTGGCACGTTGAGCAACATTTGATGCGTTGAAATAAACTCGTTGGCCATTTTCTAGATGCACCCCTAAATTTAATACACTTGGATGACGTTAATGAATAGGGAATGAATAGCGCCATCTATTGGCATAGCTTAAGTAGTTTCGACTGTGCGAATATATGTGGCGTTCCATAAAAAAATGAGAAAATGAATTATTTTCATTATTATTATTACTACCTCTTTCCGTGATTTTTTTCAATATTTTAATAGCAACTATAATAGCAGGGGTGGAGACAAATGTAACAAATCAAAAATCATAAAAATCGGTCCAGCCGGTCTTAAGTTTTTAAAAGTCAAAATTCAAACCCGACTGTTTTATATATTATTTATTTATGTGTGTATATGTGTATGTATGTGTGTATGCCTGGGTGTTTGTATGGATATATGTATGTATATATTGTATGCGAACGTGTATATAAATTTATAAATGTATATTTTCTACTCTTGGTGATATATTTCATTTAGAACATAGTTGTACTTAGATAATGAAATAAATATATTTTAATTTTGATAGATTCATTAAGATTCATTTTGATAGATTCATTTTTTTCTAGAAAGGAAAATTTTCATTTTTTTCCATTTTTTTTATATTTCCAAATTAATGCCATGACTAGCTAGTATTGTTGTAAATCACAGAGGGTCCAGCTGGACGAAGAAAATTTATTTTTACTTCAAGTTTTTCATTCTTCTGAAAAACATATCCAAGTCACCAGTTTGTTTCATAGAGAACAGTGATGTAACCTGATATGTCTGTTAATTTAAGCTTATCGGGAGATTTTGACACATCCTTTTCCCAAGTTTCTGATTTTGTAGAAAAGTTTTTCACCAATATTTTTGTAGTAGTAGTAAGTAGTTTTGGGAATGATCTCATGGTATCCGTGCGTTCCTTTGATTGAGTGCTTGATCGAAACGAGTTTTCAAGAAACATTCTGATTAAATATAGTCAGTCTTCTTGAATTACACAATTCAGTCATCCATGCTGTGGCATTTCTCAACTTTTTTCTGTCTCTGACAAAGTAATTTGTTTTCTTTAATGGATTACAACACTGAATTTTCAATGTATCAGTTTCCATATTGAGACCTAAACTAACTTATTCATGAAAACAATATAAATAATATATAAATACACATAAACAATAAAAATAATAACAATGAAGCCATTACCCAAATTTTTATTTTGTCTTGTGGTTTGCATCAATAGTAAGTATTCATGGAATTAATTTAAAAATTAAAAAATATGTACTTTCTGAAAAAAATTAAATTAAAATTTTATATTAGATTTTGTGATTATTTTTCAATTATTAACCTATATAGTGTTGTATATCATAGAAAAGGGCGTAAAAAATGCTGTAAAATGGCACCAATTCTAATGGCTTGCGTACACCCAATCCGTCATCGGCCGAAGTTTGCTCGGGCGACGACAGCGATTGAATCAAATACTTGTAAAAGAAACAGAGCGCGTACACAAACACGACTGTCATCGTCCGATGACGCCCGAAAACAGCCGATCATCAGTCTACAATGCAAATTGAGTGTATTTATAGTTAAATTTTGTTGTTATCTACCTAAACGACTATGGATTTTGAAAAATTAATTATTTGTGTTTATAATAGACCAACCCTGTGGGATGAACATGACGAAAAATTACAATAATCGATGTCGGCACAAGTGGTAACACTGTTGCAGTGTAAGCACATACACGTCCGAGTTACTCGTCCGGGTAGTTCTGTCCGCCATCGGCCGACAAAATCGGTTTTGGTGTACGCTTAGCATAAGTCTCTAGCTCGATTAAAAAGGCTGCTGCGTTTCAAAAAAATAGTGTTCCCTGTTTTGCACCCATTTATGGGAACTTTACAGCACTATAATTCAAAAACGAGTTGACACATGTCAGTAAAATTTCATATTTTTCCATGTCAATACCAATAGTACACCTGTACCAAATTTCAAGAAAATCTGAGATGGTAAGGATGAAAATGGTATTTTTCCATGTTGAATTTGACCCATTTGGTTTATATGTAATACAGTTAAAACTTTAAATTAGTCAAGGTATAATACAATATAATACAATCACTAGTAAATATAGGCACGTGAATTTATAAATAGTTTCACTAGATAATTTATACACTGTCTATTGAAATTTATCTTTTACTTTCAAATTTAAGATTAATATCTTAATACAGGTGTACAACTATTTTTTTTTCTCACTAAATATTTTATATTTGTATGTTTTATAACCATAAATTAGTATGTTATGGTTATGGTTGTTCATCTTATAATTTTTTTTTTTTTTTTGGTAAGTAAATAGTTATTCACATTAGAGTGCGGAAAAGTTGATATTTAGTTGAGCTGTCGCGTTAGCTCGTTCGGAGTACGAGCCCAAAGGGCGAGTTCCCCATTAGCTGGAGCATTGTAAAATCATTTACGCACGAAGTTTCTATAACATTTTTTGGCCGACAATTATTATTTAAGAAACAAAGATTCAGATTATTTGCAATATAGGAAATTATTTAATTTGTTTGGCCTCCTGAATGTAATGTTGCAAAGTACAGCTACTATGCGGTAAAGTGACTTTTTATTACTCATGCCTGCGGAATACTTCCTGGCGCACGTTTTTTAATACGAGAAATGCCACTTTACATTGTCTTTCCACATAGCCTGGGTGACGCACGCAAATATTCAATATCGCTAGGATACATTAAAAAAGACAAATAAATAAAAATAAAATGAACACAAACTTTTAAGCAAAACCTCCAGGGATGTCGACCACCAAACATATGCTTCAAAAATGAAGAAGGAAAATTAGCACTGAATAATCAAGAAAACTGAAAATTACTAGCGACATACTTCAAAAAACTATTAAGAACGATTCTCATATACGCGACACTCAGCTACACGTCGTCACGCGACATCGCCTGTCAAATAATGATTATATTACATTGAATTGAAAAATTCACTATATCTTTACCACACTTATGATATGTAAAAATGTTATATGACTTATTATTTACAATTATATAAATTTCTACACATGTGCACATATTATAAGTGTGGTAAAAACATAGTGAATTTTTCAATCCAATGTAAATATGAATTACCACGTAGTAACTGTCGCAACCATCCTATTCATAAAGATTACATTGTTTTAAATGGGCACGTTCTCACTATGGCTACTCGACGTGCCCATTTAAAACAATGTAATCATTATTTGAAAGGCGATGTCGCACGACGTCGCGTAGCAGAGTGTCGCGCATATGGGAATCGACCTTAAAACTGTGAGCCTAAATCCTAAGTATAAATTCGAAAACTCTGAACCACCGAACTTAGGTAAAGCGAATATCAAGAAAGCATATACCAAGAGGCTGCAGAACAGAATATATCGCAGGTCTTGATGATGAGCTAAAGCCGGCTTTCGTAACTACCGAAATATGTACAATCAAGACCCCTTCTCTGAGGAAACCATCCAGGCAGGAGAAGATGTTCTGTAAGCGATATCAGCGACTAGAACGGAAAGATGGTGCAAGCTCACAACAAGTCTGGATATGCAACAAAGTAGTAGACCTGCATGGAACCTAATAAAGAATCTCAATAACGACCCCTCCGCTCGAGCACCTGATTTGTCTGGAGTCACACCAGACCAGATAGCCCATCGCCTGTTACTTAATGGTAAATCTTTAACTAAAGAGGGAAAAAACAAACTCAAACGAAAACGATGTCCTTAACGACGCTTTCAGCACCGATGAAATAAAACGAAGAATCCACCAACAGAAAGAAAATAAAGCAGCTGGCCTGGACGAAATTAGGTTAGAACAAATTAAGCATCTAGGACCCCTAACCATAGACTGGCTCACTCAAATGATGAACAACTCAAATCACTCAAATGATGCCAATTCCAAAAAAAATTGAGGAAGGCGAAAGTGCTTTTGCACTTCTGAAACCTGGAAATTTTAGACTCATCTCTTTGCTGTGTCACCTTATCAAGGTTTTGAAAGAATGGTTCTTTACCGAATATCTGACATTATCGAGGAGGACACCATATCAGAACAGGCAGGTTTCAGACCCGACAAATCATGTTGCACGCAAACCCTCAATCTCACTCAATATATCGAAGATGGGTTTGAACGGAAGATAACGGGAGTCGCTTTCATAGATCTATCTGCTGCCTATGATACCGTGAACCATCAGAGGCTGATATCAAAGTTCTATGAAATCACCAAAGACTTTTGCCTGAGTAAGTTGGTAGAATGCTTCCTATAAAATCGACGTTTTTTTGTAACACTATAGTCCAGGAATAGTCTGTGGAGGACTCAGAAAAATGTACTACCCCAGGGCAGCGTCCTGCCGCCAATCCCCTATAATATCTACACCAATGATCAACAAACAAATGGAGAGACAAAGCGTTTCAAGGCAGAACCAACGACATAAAGGATAAATTAGCTCGCGCTCTAGAGGGTCTAGCAGCCTTCTATAAAAATAGCCATCTCAAAGCTAATCCCACTAAGACACAGGTGTGTGCTTTCCATCTTAGAAACAAGGAAGCACACAGAAAACTAAGGGTGGCCTGGCAAGGCTAAGAGTTTGAGCATAACAACACACCGAAATACCTAGGCACACGTCTGGACCGAACTCTGAGTTTTCGAAAATACTCATCAATAGATCAAAGGGAAAGTATGCGCGTATAAGAAACAATATCATTCGAAAACTAACAAACACAAAATTGGGAGCACAACCTCATACACTCCCGACTCCGGCTCTTGCTTTATGCTTTTTTACCGCGGAATATGCTGCGCCGGTATGGTTTAATTCCGCTCATACCAAACACGTTGACGTGGCACTGAACGAGACGGTGCGCATGGTGTCTGGCTGCCTGAAACCCACCCCGGTGTAGGGCATCTACCCAATAGTTGGTATTGCCCCACCCACAATCAGTCGGTGTGTTACCGAGGGGGCTGAGCGAAAAAAACAAGAAACCAACCAGAGGCATCCCTTATATGGGCTCCAAATGCAACAGCATATACTTTAGTCTCGTAAGAGCTTTATGCGGTCGACATCACCCCTGGAGATTATGCCTGAAGCACACCGAACAAACTTATGGCATGTGGCTGACATCCGCACACGGATTGCGGCAAATGAAGAGCTGTCCAGACACCATCTAGCTTTCCCCACATTGAGGACGCTGAACAGGCTAAGAACGGGAGTCGCACGACGTAAGAGCAACCTAAAAAAATGGGGCTACAAAGAGGTTCACAATTGTGAATGCGGCGTAATTCAAGACCACCAACATCTGGCTGTATGCCCAAACATGAGTGAGACTTGCACAGAGGAGGACCTGATACTCGCAAATGACAAGCCACGTATGTGGCTGATTTTTTGGAAACAGAAAATTTGATTTGTTATGGTGATCTGAACATGGAGGGTAAGTAAGTATTACTATCAGTAACATACAAGATCATATCCAAAGTATTACGAAACAGATTGGAGGTCCAACTTGAACCACAATTAGCTGACTACCATGGAGGATTCAGGAAAGGAAGATCCTGTGCTGAACAGATACTAAACCTGAAACTCTTAATAAGGTAAAAGACTAAGGGCCAAAGACATTCATGTGACATTCATGGGCTTCAAAAAAGCATTCAACTCTATAGATAGAAAGACACTATACCCTGGAAGAATTCCGAGCTGATGACAAATCACAATCACAAGAAAACCCTAACAAACACAAAGTCAAAGTTAAAATGTGTAGGAGAGATATCAGAACCTTTTGAGATCAAAACAGGAGTGAGACAGGGAGATAGGTGGTCCCCACTACTCTTCAACTGTGTACTGGAGACGGTAATGAGAGAATGGAGGAAGAAGGAATTGACAAATTAAAAATTAAGAAGAAAGAAGGATAACGATGAAATAGACTGTCTTACTTGACTTTTCCGGACGTCCTGGTCGTGCTAGCAGAAAACATGGAAGACGCTAGAAGACAAATCAATATACGGAATCAATATACGGCAACGAAGGATGGATTACAAATATATGAAAAGACAGAATATTTGACAAACAGAAAAGAAGCACCAACAGATAATAACGAAATATGGTAAAATCAAGAGGGTCAACAAGTCCAAATACCTGGGAGAAATAATCCAACCAAACGCCCTGGACATAGAAGCAGTTTTTGCAAGAGCAAGAAAAATGGAACTGGCATTCCAATTGACAAACCAAATATATAATAAAAAGTCCATATCCATTATCGCAAAACTAAGACACTACAATACAGTTATTAAACCAGAAGGCCTCTATGCCTCCGAATGCCTCAAGCTAAACACAGCCAGACAAATAGAGGAGATAGAATAAAAGGATAGAAAGATTATATGGAAAATCTTTGGGCCAAAATATGAAGATAGGAAATGAAAACTGAGAACCAACAAGGAGATTTACAAAAAACAGAAAAAATAACAGACATAATGAGAAGAAGAAGAGTTACCTTTTACGGACATATTAAAAGAATGGACGAAGGAAGATTGACGAAGAGCATATTCAACTACTTTGATGACCAAAAACACAGATGACATGGATCAAGGAGGTTAGGAAAGACATAGAAGAAATGGAAATAGATGGAGAAGAGGTAGAGAGAAGTGACGAATTCAGAAAGAAGATCAAAGGATTTCAGGGTTTTCAAGAAAAAGCAAAAAAGTAAACAGAAGAAAAATGGACGGAAGAGAGAATGAAACAGCATGAAGAAAAAAAGAGAGAGTACTGGAAGGGAAGAAAGAAGAGAGAAAATCATGTGGTCCATAGTAGACCAAAATCGAAGGAAGAAGAAGAAAAAAATGAACACAATCAATACCTGGATATTAAAAAAGTTAAGTGAAGTGTCAGAAAATTTTTTCATTACAAAATAATAATAGTAATTAAAGAAAACGTTTTAAAATGAGTGTAAATTCTATGGTGATATCGGAGGCTGAGGAGAGTTCTTATGACGAATCCACACCACTGGAGACAATTGATAAAGCAAAATCTTCATTTTTGATTACATTTTTTTTGGATGGCCTCTGAATCCCAAACTTGTAAGGTATATCCCTTCGCATGAGTAATAAAAAATATTGTTTGTAACACGGGCGGTATTGTCAATTGCCCTCTCGAGCAAATGTGCGCACTCACTTCGTTCGTACGCCCAATTTCGCTCTCGCGTGATACTGACAACTTTCCGCCTTAGTTACAAAATATACAATTACCGCTTAGTAGCCGTACTTTGCAACATTGTGTGTAAAAATCTAGTTTCGCTTGACGTATGCATAACGTGACCATACGTCCCGCATTGGGCGGGAGAGTCCCGCTTTCAGCCTGTCTGTCCCGCTGTCCCCAGCGAGGGCAAAAACGTCCCGCTTTCACGGCTAGGTCTCTACTTGCTAGGGTGTAAACACCGAACTACTTGCCTGGTCGTGCACTTGCAAGGTTGTAAAAATTTTCCAGCCTTTGAAAACTTATTTTCTGAGCATCGACAAATGCCCAAATATTTTGAAAATGTTTTTGAAAGAAAACTTGAGTGTGAAAGAAATTAATCGTCTCCGAGATAACCTAGCACAAGAGAATTCGCTTTTTCTTCATTACACAGTTCGTAATGTTTTAGTAAACTTACAAGTAACCGACACTGTAATACCTTAAGGGTTTTTTTTACATAATTCAGCGAGTGTCCTGCTCTGACGAAAAAAATAAATGGTCACGTTACGTATGCACGATGTCAAAGCTAGCTTTACAATTCAGGAGACCAAAATAGTTATTTACATTAGAGTGCGGAAACATTGATTTTACAATGCAACAGCTCGTTTGGGGAACGAGCCCGAAGGGCGAGTTCCCCATTTGCTGGAGCATTGTAAAATCATTTCCGCACGAAATTTGTATAAGATTTTTTGGTCGACAATTATTATTTAAAAAACAAGTAGATTTAGATTAATTAGAATATTGGAAATTATTTAATTTTTTAATGTTGGTACTCACAAACTTTGACATTTTTACTGATTCAAATTTATTAGGTTGGTTATGTCATTTTTCCAAATGTCAGACGCACAGTAAAATTTAAAAAATCACTCTTATTTTCTACATTATCGTGACAAATGTGGTGTAAAGTAGCGTTTTTTTAATTAGATTTTATTATTTTGTAAGTGTCCCTGAAAGGTTAAAATTTACTGGTCACTTTACCGCATCGTAGCCGTACTTTGCAACATTGTACGTAAAAATCTAGTTTCGCTGGACGTATACACGATGTCAAATGCTAGCTTTACAATTCAGGAGGCCAAAAAATATATTTGTATTAATTTTAATAAGTTGATACTTTGTCTAAAAATACACGTATAAGTACATATTCTCTAGAGAATATATTATATTAACTGGATTTTATACTTTAATTGTTATACTTTTTACTAATTTGATTGTTAAATTATACAGTGTGTTCGCGGATGGGGGTACCTAATAGGGTAAAAATCTTTATTTTTCATTTTACGACCAAATGTCATTCTTTATAAACAGTTCTGTTTATTGAAAAAATGAATTGACGATAAGAAAATTTTAGATAAAATGTACAAGGTGTTAATAAATTAGGAAAGTATGAAAATGCTTCAAAAGATAAGTACCATTATTTGTTATTTTTTACAAAAATTTTATGAAACAAAGTTGTTTATAAACTAACGCAAAGTCTGAATACAATTTTTTAAATAAAAATTCGAACTTAATAAAATAACAGAGATTTTTATTTATTTGCATTTGAAAAAAGATTCGAAAAAAATTCAAAAAATTTCGAAAAAAGAACATTTTGTATACGTTCATGATACGTCACAATCTTATTTTCATGTGTCAATATTCTGATTTCGTCAGTGCATTTTCGCAAATATTAACAAAATAAGAGCGTAATTATTTAATACAATGTTATGGTATTGGAAACGTGTCTATCAATACGCTATTGATGTTTTTAACCCTTTCGCTGCTATGGACTGCTATAGTTCAATTGATTTGTCGCACAGGTGCTATGGATTGTTATAGTGGTCCCATTGATTTGGCGGCCAGATGCTATGAACTGCTATAGCAGTCTACCAACTTCATAGATTCATTATGGCTTTTGTATTGTCTAATCTTGTTTCGTCTAGTCTCGTCTAGTTTCGTCTAGTTTCGTCTAGTCTCGTCTAGTCTTGTCTAGTCTCGTCTAGTTTCGGCTAGTCTCGTCTAGTCTCGGCTAGTCTCGTCTAATCTCGTCTAGTCTCGTCTAGTCTCGTCTAGACTTGTCTAGTCTCGTCTAGTCTCGTCTAGTCCTGTCTAGTCTTGTCGAGTCTTCTCTAGTCTTGTCTAGAGTTGTCTCCTTCATGTCTGTATCTAGTCTTGTCTTGTCTATGTAGTCTACTAGATTAAAATGAACTTAATTTAATGAATTATCTACAATGCTAACTGAATTGGACTAGATGGATTATATTCAGCTTTCCATGACCCACTTAATTATTATAAGTTAGTTGTCTAATTCAAGTTCAATATGAAGTTGTTGCAACATGAAGTTGTTGCAACATGAATTTGTGGCAACATGAAGTTGTTTCAACCAATTTGTTTCAGACAAGACAAGCCTAGAGAGACTAGACAGGCAAGACTAGACAGACAATACTAGACAGACAAGACTAGACGAACATGACTAGACAGATAAGACTAGACAGACAAGACTGGACAGACAAGACTAGATGGACAAGACTAGACATACAAGACTAGATAGACCAGACTAGACAGGCAAGGCTAGACAGACAAGACTTCGAATCCTGGCCGGGGAGGCGACAACTAGGGCGGTCTTCTCTAACCGGTCGGTCGGTCCTAACCTGAATGAATGCAAAATATGCGATACCGGGGTGGCGCATACTAAAAGCCAAGGTGGAATAGGGGGCTTAGACAGACAAGACTAGATAGACAAGTTTAATCGGACAAGACTAGACGGACAAGACTAGACAGACAAGACTAGACAGACAAGATCAGACGGACAAGACTATAGAGACAAGACTAGGACATCAAGACTAGCACAGCCAACACTAGGGCAGACAACACTTGGACAGACACGACTGGGATATACAAGACTAGGACAGACAAGACTAGGACATACAAGACTAGGACAGACAAGATTAGGATAGATAGGACTGAGATATACAAGACTAGGACATACAAGTCTAGGACAGACAAACAAGACTAGGGACTATGACATACAAGACTAGGATAGACAATACTAGGACAGACAAGGCTAGGACAGACAATACTAAGACAGACAAGACTAGAACATAAAAGAGTAGGACAGACAAGAATAGGACATACAAGGCTATAATATACAAGAATAGGACATACAAGACTATGACATATAAGACTAGGACAGACAAGACTAGGACAGACAAGACTAGACAGACTAGACTAGACAGACAAGACTACAAAGACAAGGCTAGACAGACAATACTAGACAGATAAGACTAGATAGACAAGGCTCACCAAATCCCCTATTCCACCTTGGCTTTTAGTATGCGCCACCCCGGTATCGCATATATTGCATTCATTCAGGGTGGGCAGCCCGGACGGTTAATGAAAACCGCCCTAGTTGTCGCCTCCCCGACCAGGATTCGAACCCGGGTCTCCCGCATTGAAAGGCGGGTATGTTGAGATAGACAAGGCTAGATGGACGAGACTGCGCAGACAAGAATAGGCAGCTAAGACTCACTAAAGTGGCTCGGGGGAAGCTCTCACTAAACCCCCTATTCCAACTTGGCTTTTAGTATGCGCCACCCCTGTATCGCATTGTTTGCAATCATTCAGGGTGGGCCCTACCGCCCTAGTTGTTGTCTCCCCTACCAGGATTCGAACATTGCAAGGCAGTTAAGACTAGACAGACAAGACTAGATTTCCAAATTAGTTTGTCGCTTTCGTTCAATTTTGACAGAAAACAAAAGAATTTTGCAATGTGTGTCGACTCAAATCAACAAAAAAAAAATTTGCTTCGAATAAAGATTTTACTTTTTTAATTTGAAAATTTTTGAAATTATTTTGACATTTTCGTCCAATTTTGACATAAAACAAAAGTGTTTCGCAAAGTTTATCCACTCAAATCAAGGAAAAAAATAAAATTTGATTCGAAGAAAGATTTTTGTTTTTGAATATTTGGTGATATTTACAAATTATTTTGATGTTTTCGTCCAATTTTGAGACAAAACAGAAGAATTTTGCAAGGATTGTATATTAAAATGAACAAAAAAAAACAAATTTTGCTTCGATTAGAGATTTTGGGTTTTTAAAAATTTGGCAATAATTGCCAATTATTTTGACATTTTCGTCCAAATTTGACATAAACAAAAGAATTTTGCAAAGTTTGTTCACGCAAATCAACAAAAACCAAAATTTGCTTGGAATAGAGATTTTAGTTTTTGAAAATTTGGCAATATTTGCAAATTATTGCAAATAATACAAATTTATAAAAATATTCCGCTCGGGCTATAATGTAATGTTCAGAATATTGACCACACAATCATCAGTTCAAAAAAGTAGTTCGCAGCGATAGGGTTAATGGAAATTTCCTAATACGCCAGTGTCAAAAAAAGCATTGCGAAGATTATTGAAAAAAAAATCAACGAAACTGGGTCGGTGATGAATGTACGAAAATCAAAGAAAAAATACGATCAAAATGATGCAGCTACATTATTAGCAATAGGGTCAGTTTTAGATAACCCGAAATTATCTTTAAGGAACCGTTCAGAAACACATTGAAACAAAAGTGTACACGCAAGTTTTAAGGAAAACAAAATTAAACCGTCTAAGCTAAAGATGCGGCATATACTTGAATCTGGTGATGAAGAGAGACGTTTAGAGTTTTGTTTATAGATACGTGAAAATTTCCTTGAAAAGCAAAGATTTCATACATTTATTTTGTTTACCGATAAATGTACATCTTGCATAAACGGATAAGTATCTTCACAAAATAGTCGTCATTGCGCTTACGAGAATCCTAATTATATAATAAACAAACGATGTGAACGTTACAAAAAAGTTAATGTATGGTGTGGAATTTTTTTTTGATCGGATCATTGTCCAATATTTTCTAGAGTGGAAATTTAAACCATCACGTGTTTTTGAACATTTTGGAACATTTTGTCTTACCATTTCTTAATACATTAGAGCCAGAAGTACGTAATACTTTGTTTTGGCAACAAGACGGCTGCTCTGCACATTGCACAGATTTGGTCAGACAATGGTTACATGATCATTTTGGCGAAAGGTGAATAGGAAGGTTTGGCCCAAATCATTACTCAGCTAGGTCGCCAGAACTTTCATTATTAGATTTCTTTTTGTTGGGTGCCTTAAAACAAAAGGTTTATTCAGACGATCTTCCACATGAAAGGGAAATATTAAAACAACGCATAGAAGAAGCAAACCCTGATCTGAATGTGCCGCGAACCATTCGTAAAGTGTAAGGTATATTAATTAAGTTAGCGGAAAAGTGTGTAGAGTTGGGAGGTAGCTATGTATAATAATTATTAAAAATTCGAAATTTTATTACAAAATTTGTATTCAGACTTTATTTTGCTTTATTATTTTTTTTTTGTAAAAAAATGATAAATAATGGTAGATTTATTTGATCTAAAATTTTCTTATGGTCAATTTATTTTCTCCATAAGCAGAACTTTTTATGAAGAATGACTTTTGGTCGGAAAATGAAAAATAAAGATTTTTTCCCTATTAGGTACCCGCATCCGCGGACACACTGTATATAAAGTCTCTGAATTGTAAAATTCACTTTGTTTTTGTAAAAATAATTTTGTAGATTTTTTTCTAGTATATTATATAACTTGTGATTATATAAATCTAAACACTTAACGTGACTAAGTTTCGGTCATTTTCAAGTGGATTATAAATTGATGAGATTATATTAATTCATACTAAGAGTTTTTGTGGGAAGTGAGGTGCCTGTCTGTAGTTGGCGACTTATATGAAGACGATTGCGTGAGTTTAAAGAGTTGAGAGAGCCACATATTATTTAATGCTAAAGATTCCGACTCCCTCAAAAAATGGAGAATGATGAAGAAGCTCCAATTCCAATTGTTGTAATTTTGCTGTCATATGTGCACTGTGGAGTCTAGCGTTATCTATTATCGTGTAGCATTTGTTATGCAATTGGAATTGGAGCTTCTTCATCATCCTCCATACTCACCAGACCTCACCAGACCCCCACTGTCGGAAATGTTTTAATCAATATTTTAATTTGTTGGCTTTTTTTAATTGGAAAACAATTTAACTCCGACAATGCTGTAAAACTGGCTTTCCAAGAATTCGTTGACTCTCGTCCACCAGGGTTTCATATCACCGGCCTGAACAACCTGCCGCTTAACCCCTTCGCTGCTATGGACTGCTATAGCAGATCAATTGATATGACGCCCATGTGCTATGGACTGTTATAGTAGTCTAATTGATTGGGCGTTCAGATGCTATGGACTGCTATAGCAGTCTACAGACGTCATGAATTAATTGTGATTTTTTAAACATAACAAAGAGATTAATAAATACATACACTCTCATTGGAGCGTTACGTTGCCCTGGATGAATTCCAGGACTGACTGAAGAAAAAAAATTCGGGACTTACCCCTGCACCTATTCCCGGCCTACGACCCCGGTCTTGTTGCTGACATGATGAATATTTCACAAAATTCCAAAAAATAATTGTTAATTAATAATTGTAACTATGCGGTTAACCATATTTTTTTTTTTTTTATGTCTAGTCTTGTCTAGTCTTGTCTAGTCTTGTCTAGTCTTGTCTAGTCTTGTCTAGTCTTGTCTAGTCTTGTCTAGTCTTGTCTAGTCTTGTCTAGTCTTGTCTAGTCTTGTCTAGTCTTGTCTAGTCTTGTCTAGTCTTGTCTAGTCTTGTCTAGTCTTGTCTAGTCTTGTCTAGTCTTGTCTAGTCTTGTCTAGTCTTGTCTAGTCTTGTCTAGTCTTGTCTAGTCTTGTCTAGTCTTGTCTAGTCTTGTCTAGTCTTGTCTAGTCTTGTCTAGTCTTGTCTAGTCTTGTCTAGTCTTGTCTAGTCTTGTCTAGTCTTGTCTAGTCTTGTCTAGTCTTGTCTAGTCTTGTCTAGTCTTGTCTAGTCTTGTCTAGTCTTGTCTAGTCTTGTCTAGTCTTGTCTAGTCTTGTCTAGTCTTGTCTAGTCTTGTCTAGTCTTGTCTAGTCTTGTCTAGTCTTGTCTAGTCTTGTCTAGTCTTGTCTAGTCTTGTCTAGTCTTGTCTAGTCTTGTCTAGTCTTGTCTAGTCTTGTCTAGTCTTGTCTAGTCTTGTCTAGTCTTGTCTAGTCTTGTCTAGTCTTGTCTAGTCTTGTCTAGTCTTGTCTAGTCTTGTCTAGTCTTGTCTAGTCTTGTCTAGTCTTGTCTAGTCTTGTCTAGTCTTGTCTAGTCTTGTCTAGTCTTGTCTAGTCTTGTCTAGTCTTGTCTAGTCTTGTCTAGTCTTGTCTAGTCTTGTCTAGTCTTGTCTAGTCTTGTCTAGTCTTGTCTAGTCTTGTCTAGTCTTGTCTAGTCTTGTCTAGTCTTGTCTAGTCTTGTCTAGTCTTGTCTAGTCTTGTCTAGTCTTGTCTAGTCTTGTCTAGTCTTGTCTAGTCTTGTCTAGTCTTGTCTAGTCTTGTCTAGTCTTGTCTAGTCTTGTCTAGTCTTGTCTAGTCTTGTCTAGTCTTGTCTAGTCTTGTCTAGTCTTGTCTAGTCTTGTCTAGTCTTGTCTAGTCTTGTCTAGTCTTGGCCAGTCTTGGCCAGTCTTGGCCAGTCTTGTCTAGTCTTGTCTAGTCTTGTCTAGTCTTGTCTAGTCTTGTCTAGTCTTGTCTAGTCTTGTCTAGTCTTGTCTAGTCTTGTCTAGTCTTGTCTAGTCTTGTCTAGTCTTGTCTAGTCTTGGCTAGTCTTGGCTAGTCTTGGCTAGTCTTGTCTAGTCTTGTCTAGTCTTGTCCAGTTTTGTCCAGTCTTGTCCAGTCTTGTCCAGTCTTGTCCAGTCTTGTCTAGTTTAGTCTTGTCTAGCCTTGTCTAGCCTTGTCTAGACTTGTCCAGTCTTGTCCACTCTTTTCCAGTCTTTTCCAGCCTTGTCTAGTAAAGATTTTGGTTTTTGAAAATTTGGCAATATTTTAACATTTTCGTCCAATTTTGACACGAAACAAATGAATTTTGCAAAGTTTGTCCACTCAAATCAACAAAAAAAAAAAAAAAAAAAATTTGCTGTGAATAGAGATTTTGATTTTTGAAATCCTTTAAGAAGATGTGGTCTTATTGGAATGTGGAATATTTTACTTAAGATATTGAATAAAACCAATAAAAAGATTTCCCCACCTTATTAGGTGCATAGTCTGTTGTAACAGAAACAATTTTCTGTAGGTCAAAATCCATTTCTTTAAATGCAATATCAAATTCTTTAAAGAAATCAAGACAGACAGGTACACTTTCCTTTCAACATTATATATTTCAATAGCTCTTCTTCCATGATATTTATTTCGTTTATTCCTGATTTATTTCGAGCAAAAACTGATAATTGTGTAAACAATTAGAATAGCATATTCGACGACCCACGTAGCGGCGAGTGCGTAATTCCGAGAGTACGTAATTGCCTTACAAGTCGAGTTATGTACTATACTTTATCAATGACACTAATGTGTTTCTGTTTAATAAGAAAAATATGTTTGATGTAAAAAATGTATTTCTTATTAGGTACATTATTTAATATTATAATAAACAAACAGTTGTATTTTCATATATAACTGTTACTCGACATTATTTAACTTTATAGAAATGAAAAGAAATACATTATTAATGGTTACATACCTTATTATTTAGTACTTATTTTGGTTAAACTGGAATAAGAGTGCTCATAGATATAGGCAAACCAATGTACGCAATGTCAATTTCCGTTAGTTTGAATTGTGGCACGAGGGGCGCTGAATGTATGAGCACGTAGTAGCAGCTCTCAACCAATCAACGAATCGTAAACCAAACGCACGTGTGTGTTATCAATCATAACTTATCATTAATCGCGGACTGTTACATGTGTATGTTATGATTTACAAAGTCCACGAACTGTACAATAATGGGCATTTACAATAGTGGTCGTAGATAAACGCTTTTAAGACACAAGATGATTTTCTTTTATCTTTTGTGAAAAATATGTTTTTGTTTCTGTATCTGTTGAAAAGCAGAGATTAGAATGCAACTTCTCTCTTTCAAATCTCTTTTTACATTATACACTTAACTACAAAATTAACGCACCACATATACATTTCGATTTATTTTAATTGTCGTCAATATTATCATACGTTTTGAAAAACATATTAAGAATAGAACACATAAACATAATTATTTCGATAATAATAATAAATTTGACTTAAATGATTGTGGAGAAAAAACGAAAACAAAAAATATGGATTATTTAACAGAATTATGTAAACTGATAATTATTATTATACACACGAATACAGCTTCTTTTGAAAGGGTTTTGGCTTATAAATAACTAGTATTACCACCTCTAGTTGTTATTACAGCCTGACATCGCCGTGGCATACTTTCAATTAGAGATCTAATCGTTTCTTGAGGCATATCTTCCCCATTATGTCCCAAAGAAGCTCTATTGGGTTCAGGTCTGGACTGCGGGCTGGCCACTCCTGGACTTGAATATTAACAAAATGTAAATATTCAGTAACAATATGTGCCGCATGTGGCCTAGCATTATCCTGCATTAGAACGAATCCATCCCCAATGTAAGATACAAAAGGTACCACAAAATGTTCTAAAATGTCTGTTATGTATCGTTCAGAATGCAGACGTCCACCATTAAAAATCAAAAGCTCTGTGCGAGCCGTTAAAAATATTAGACCCCGTTACAAGGCATTACAACTTACAAGGCAAAACCTTGACTCATCTGTGAATAATACCTGCTCCCAATCATGCATTTCCCAATCCACATGCCTCCTTGCAAAAGCCATTCTGTTTCCCGAGGTCTTAAATTTGAAGCATTAAGTCTTCTTCTTATGGTATCTTGACTAACAGCAGTTCCATGAACCTCAGCAAGTTGTATTTGTAGGCTTCGTGCAGTAGTGAACCGTTCCCTTGTAGATTGTAGATATGGTGGTGACGACTTGTACTGCGACCTTTATACATCTATTGTACCCCACCCTCCTCCTCCAAGTGTTGGTGTACTTACCCATTTAGAGCGCCTCCTCTAATCCTGACTCCTTTAGGAATCGCAGGATGTGGGTGGGATTCAAGGCCTGCAGCTCCTCTGTGTTCAAGCAGTGAGCCCCAAGGTACATCTGTCTCTTGCGGAGTAATGCTCCGCAGTCTTTGAACAGATGTATGGGGGTTTCCTCTGCTGAGCCACAGAATCTGCATCCATCATCCTCCTCTAGGCCTAGGGCCTTGAGATGTTTCCTAAGTCTGCAGTGTCCCGTCAGGGCTCCTGTCAGAATTCTGAGCTTGTTCCTGCTTAGTTTCAGGCAAGCTTTAGTTCTCTTCTGGTTGAAAGATCCCAGCATCACTTTGGATTGCCTTAGCCCTGGAAGTTCTTCCCAGGTTTTCATCCATTTTCCTCTTATTTCTTCATCTAAACTTTTGCGGATGGTGTTCACGCTCATACCGCAAAAGGGTTCCGGACCTATAAAGGGGCTACTGGATCCCTTGTTTGCTAGGTGATCGGCTTCTTCGTTTCCGTCTATACCAGTGTGTCCTGGTACCCAGTATAGCGTTACTTTATTATCCCTGCCAAGCTTGTTCAGCTTCCCCACACAGTCCCATACCAGTTTGGATCTGATGGTGTATGAGCTAATGGCCTTGATGGCTGCTTGGCTATCTGACAGGATAGCAATTCGTTTGTTGCGGTAATTCCTGTCGAGGTTAAACTGCACATCTTTCGATTGCGTGTACCTCTGCTTGGAAGATACTTGGGGATGTTCCCATGGATTCGGAGTATCTGGTACGAGGTCCAAACACTCCTGCACCAGTGCCTTCCTTTGTCTTCGAACCATCTGTATACCACTTGATGGCATTTTGCTCTATGTGGTATGCTGAGGATTCGTCGCTCCAATCGGCTTTACTACTACACATTGCTGTGTAGTTTTTCTCGAAGTGGTATTTGCATACCATTTCGTCCTTTGGTATTTCCAGCCAGGGGATCTTGGCAGCAAGGCTGTTTCGGTCTCTGCTCCCGATTATTTTACCTCTGCCCATTCCTTCCTTGCTGAACCTTACGATCGCCGATCTGGCGGCGCTCTCCACCACAAGGTGCAGCGGAGTCAGATCCAGCAGCAGCTCCAATGCTGCTGTCGGACACGACCCCATCGCTCCCGTGATGCAGACACACGCCAGTCTTTGAATCTTCTCAAGCTGTTTCCTCATAGAGGCCAGCTTGATTCTACTTCCCCACGCAACCGCCCCATAAGTGATTGCAGGTCTCACTATCATGGTGTACATCCATCGCAGGATAGTGGGGTTACAACCCTACGTTTTTCCTGCCAGATTTCTGCACACCATTAGGGCGCGTTTGGCTTTACCTACCACTGCCTCAGCGTGTCTATTCCATAGGAGTTTGCTATCTAGTGTGATACCTAGATACCTTATCTCCTGTTGGTATTCTACTGCCTTCCCATCTATGAGTATGGGATGCAGGCAGTTTAGTTTTCTCCTTCTAGTAAATGGTATCACCGTGGTTTTGTCGTTTGCTCGTTTGCTCGTTGAGTCTCAATCCCACTGTTTGACACCATCTACTAGTTACTTTGAGGCCTCTCTGAACAATTTCAAATTTTGCTCTGGCCATTATGACTATGTCATCGGCGTAACCTTGACATTTGATGTCTAGGTTGTTTAGCCTAACCAGTAGTTCATCAACTGCCAGGCTCCACTTTAGCGGTGATAGTACACCTCCCTGTGGGCCTCGAGTTGTGAAGATCTTAATGGTATCTCTTCCCACTTGTGTCTCCGCCACTCTAGTTCTCAGCATTTCTCCCATCCACTTTGAGATAGTGCTGTCGATACTCCTTCTCTCGAGGGCCGCCTTGACAGCCTCGTGTGAGGTGTTGTCAAAAGCTCCCTCTATATCCAAGAAGGCACATATCGCTACTTCCTTTGTATCTAGTGCTGCTTCTATTTCATTTGTCAGCTGATACAGGGCGGTTTCTGTGGATTTCCCTGCTCTGTAAGCATGCTGACTCTTGTGTAGTGGTGTACCTACCAGCACCATAGTCCTAAGGTAATTATCGATCACCTTCTCCATTGTCTTTAACATAAAAGATGTTAGACTAATGGGTCTAAATGACTTCGGTTGAGTGGTGTCTTTCTTTCCCACCTTCGGTATAAATACCACCTTAGCCCTTCTCCATAGCTCCGGTATATATCCGAGCGCTAAACTACTTCTAAAAATATTTAGAAGATACGGCATTAGTTCTCTCTCTCCCTTTTGTAGGAAGGCAGGAACTAGTCCGTCCACACCTGGGGCCTTAAAAGGCTTTTAACGGGCATTAAAAAACCGTTCCCTTTGTGTTCAACGCATTAAAATTCGGTCCTCCGCGGCATTAGTAGCTCGTGGTATGCCTTGACCAGGTCGTCTAGCGTGATCTTTCTTCTCTATAAACCTCTGCAGAATCCTACCGACCGTTGTATAAGACACTCCATATCTTCTACCAAGTTCGCGATTTGTTAGTCCTTCATTGAACAAAGTTACAATTTCAACATATTCATCACGATTTAAATTTGGTGTAGCACGTTGCATTGCGAGCAGATGTATTTCTCAAATGACAATTATCGTATCTATTGATAAAACAAGTGAAAACCAATTTTACAAGCGAGGTTTATGTATTCGAGAAATATACTACTTATGATAAGCTGCTATGACTTCGAGATTAATTAAAGAGGACAGCTAAAACCTAAAAAAGGCGTAGCAATAAACATTATTATTATACTTGTAATTGATGAATCGAAAAACATATTATTTTTCGAAATAAATCAGAATGTATGTGGTGCGTTAATTTTGCGGTTAAGTGTATGTATGTGAATAACTTTTTCGTTACACTCACAGCCTTTTTATTCTCCTCAATCACACAATATTTATCAAACCATTCTGTTTGGTATGATCTGGGATTTGTATCGCTTCGTTTCCTTTAACTGCCGCCATATTACAGGGTTATAACTAAAAACATATTTAAAATACAATAATTTGAGAAAAAAATTCTTATTGTTATATTTAATATTTATACCTTTATAGTTCAGAAACTTTAAGAAAATAATAAAAGTTTTGTGTAATTGTGCATTTCTAGAGGTTCGAAAATCAATGCCTGGGTTACTTAAAAAGCCTGTGTGGGTCAGTGTCTGACCCACGGGTCGTAGGTTAGGTCAGGTTAGGTTAGTCGTCATCCCTGGTCTAGAATGTAATCATAAATTCCCTGTAACAGATAATCTAAAAATCTCGCATAATGGCAACAAAGGTCCGAAACATAATCTTTTAGAGTCATAAGAAATTTTCAAACTCAAATTTGCAGCAAAAAGCTGCAATCCATCAGTAAATCTCCTTAACAAGCAAACTGACTTAATTTTTTCGCAACTCTTTAATCTCATGCAATCGTCTCCAGATAAGTCACCAACTACAGACAGGCAACTCCCCTTCCAATAAAAACTGAGGGTATAAATCTCAACAATTTGTAATCCATTTGAAAATGACCTTGAGCAGTCAAAACCTGAGTCATGTTAAGTGTCTAGATTTATATAACTTCACAAGTTATATAATATTTTTACGAAATTAAAAGCAAAAACATAGTGAATTTTTCAATTCAGAGTAAGTATGAGTTACCTCTTGGTATATTTTTATGAACGAAAATATGAATCTTGTATTTTCTACATTTACTTTTATTTTTACTTACATTTAATTTTTATTTTTATATTCATAGGATTAAGTCAACATTTTTCACTCTCCTGAGAATTGATTTCCAATCCCAACTTCTAATATTTCCTGTCCTTCTTTGTGTTTTTGTATTTATGTTTTTTAAGTAAATGTTTTTTTCTAATTAAATTTGTTTTATTGAAGCAGAATTTTATTTTTTATATATTTAAGTGGGTAGTGTAACTTGATTTTTTCCATTGAAAACAAGCTAACTTCAGCTAAACTTTGCTCCACTTTTCTCTATTATTAGATCATAGAGTATAATAAAGGAATATACAGTACAAACAATAGTTTCAACTTTCTTTGCATAGCCCAATATAGCATCACATTGTAAAACAAAACGATAAAAAAAAAACGATTAAATCAGTTAAGTGGTAGAAGTTGGAAAAATATAAGTTACCCCACTCCCTTAATTATCTTTTATTTAATTTCTTAAGAATCTAGGACACGTTTTCTGAACAAAAACATATGTTATGGTAGAAGTGCATATTCGGTATAATGTACACATTTTCCGGCGAATGTATACTGTTTCCACCCCATTGACACACATCAATGTATATTTAATTAACAGAAGAATTAAACATCAAATTAAAATTAATAGCAGAAGAGTTGGCTCGAATAAATCCCAAGAAGAAATATGAGTGGTGGTATGAAGAATGTGACCAGGCATTAGAAAGACGACACTTAGTTTGGATAAAGCATCAAGCCCAAAAGTCTGAAGAATCACACCTAGAACTAATTAAGCAAAGAAAGTCAACCTATAAAATCAGCAGACAGACAAAACGACAACATCTTAAAAATACGCTAGAAAAGATAGAAGAGAACTTCCAGAAGAAACAGTCAAGAGATTATTACAAAACTTTTGGCAGATATCTTAAAAAGTATCCCCAAGACTAAGAGAGTCCCCAACATTGATGCTGAGAGATAAATCAGGAAAGTTGGCGCATAGTAATCAAGAAAATGCAGAGATCTTTGCAGAGGCTTTCGACAAACTTTTAAATTGTGATGACCCACTGGAAACATTTCAAGTAGACACTAAAACACCTATTTTAACCACCCCAGATCTAATAGATCCTCCAACTATCCATGAGGTAGAGGTCGCAATTCATGAACTAAAAAATACAAGGCGGGTGGTGTATAAATAAATCTGGAAGAATGCTGGAAATCCTGCGGTCATAAATCTCCACCAACATCTAATTGAAATGTGGGTCACAGAGAAAATTCCTGAGCACTGGACCTCAGGAATAATCCATCCAATTCTTAAAAAAGGAGATAGAACCAACCCAGATAATTACTGAAGAATAACCCTTTTGGACTGCACATACAAAATTTTCACCCGTAGAATTTACGATAGAATCAAAAACATTCTGGAACCACAACTTGGGGAATATGAAGGAGGATTTCGACCATACAGAAACTGCTCAGACCAAATTCTTAGCCTGAAACTAATAATGGAGTATTACAAGTATAGCAATAGTGTTCATAGATCCACACTTATAAAAATCCTTAGATCATATGGTCTCCATCTCAAACTGATAAGACTCATTCAGCTAACTTTAACTAACACAAATTCAAAGTTCAGAGGAGAAATGTCAGCTTTTACAATAAAAACAGGACTGAGACAAGGTGATGGATTGTCCCCTTTTTTCTTTCAATATGGCACTCGATTACATCATGACAATCTGGCAAACAGAAAATACATGTTAAATCACAATTGGAGCAAAACAGAACTCAAAGTTCGTGTTCAGATCACAAGTCTCCAGAAAATTGCTTAAAAAATAGGGTTACAAATATCCTTTGAGAAAACTGAAATCATGCCCGTGAAACATCCTTTCATGGACAAAATCTTCATAAATGATCAAGCAATTAACATAGTTCTACAATTTAAATATCTTGTAGAAATCATTTTGCACAACTTGGGTGAGAAAGCAACATGGATAAATAGAACCAACAAAATGCAAAAGCACAGTTTCTAACCTGGTCAACATATAATAAGAAATGCCTGTCAATAGACACTAAGATCCAACATTACAAAAGTGCAACTCTCCTGGAAGCAACTTATGCTTGTGAAACTCTGTTCCAAACTAAAGATGAAAGAAGAACGAAGAATTATCAGAACATGAATCCATAAATAATACGAGGATAGCCATGGGGTCTGGAGAATCCTGCCTAATAAAACTGTCTATCCTAAGATTGATCCAATCACCAGCACAATGAAGAAGAGAAGAATCTCATATTTCTTTCATGTCTTACGACTGCCTGATAACAGTTAAACTAGTGATGAGAAGTCTCGTAAAGAAAACAGGAGGACAGTGGGTCAAAGAAATTCAGCAAGATTTTGGAGCAGTCGAACTTAAAATTACTGATGCAGAGAACAAAAACAAAATTAACACTCTCCTTAAGAATCAGAAATTTTCAGCAGAAATGACACACAGAAGACCGGTAGAGATTTCAGACGAGTTAAGAAAATTTCGTTCGGAACGAATGAAAAGTACTGCGCTGAGCGTGAGAAGTAGTCCAATCTTCAAAAAGTGAACATGGAATGACTTAAGTGGTCCAATGTGGCCAATCAAGTTAATAATAATACCTCCTTTACTCCCCAGATTTCCGCCCCATACATCAGGATACTTCGCACACATGCCTTCCAAATCACCATTTTCGCCCTATAATTCTCTCTAAAATAAACTCTCCACATATTCCAGAATCCATTAGCCGCTATCCACACTTTTTTAACGATACATCGAATATGCGCTCTGCACGAACCATTCTGCTGGAACACAAAACCTAGATATTTAAAGCTGCTAATGCTGCCGGTTCTATCCCCATTTCTTCCCACTTAAAACTCTCTATTTGCTCCCTTTTTCTTCCGGAATAACATCCTTCGTTTTTTCTATGTTCAGCTTTAACATGCGCTTCATAAAAAACCTTTCCAGTCGTGTTAATACCTCTTTCATTTCCGGATACGTACCGACTAGCACAACGACGTCGTCCGCGTAGGCTAGGCTCCAGAATTTCCTAGTCCATATTACTACCTCCATATTACTTACCTCCAGCTTGACCCATACTTAACGTACTTTCGAGGTCCGCCGTATATAAGTTGAATAGTAATGGACTTAGTGGACTTCCTTGTTTTAGCCCTTTCACAACCTCGAATCTTTCAGATTACCAACCACACCAACTTTCACTCTGCACCATGTACCCTCATACAAACGTTCAATAATTTCAACTGACGCGATATACCTTTTGTACTCATATACTCTCACATTTTTTCCCGTACTACAGAGTCGTAGGCTGCTTTTAAGTCGATAAACACTGCGTACAATTTTCCCTTTGGTTTCCTCAATTCTTTTTGAACATTATAGTTTAGCGTGTAAAGATGTTCTGTAGTACCACGACCTTTTCCAAATTCGGGTTGGACTTCTGGAATCAGCTTCCTCTCTACTTCTTCTAGCAATTTTCGCTCCAGTAGTTTAGTGTAGATTTTGTATGCGGTTTCCATGAGAGTTATCCCTCTGTAGTTACTTAATTCCTCCTTATTTCCATGTTTAAGGACTGGCACAATGATTCTCTCTCTCCAACTATCTGGAACTTGTTTGCTGCCTTTGAAGAAACAGTTAAGTTCGACGAGCAGTTTCTCCTTCACTGCTAGTGTAGCCAAACCACGTTTCGTTTGGTACCGCATCTGGCCCTGGAGCTTTCCTTCTTTTAAGCGCCGCCATAACACTTTCCAATTCTTCCTTTATAATTTCTTCTAGGAAATCCTCTCTTTTGGTTTCTGCCGCCCCAAAATGTCTATCCATTCGCTCGCAGTACTCTATTATTTCTCCTGAGAATAAATCTCTGAAGAGGTTCATCCAGTTCTCTATCGAGATGGACCTTGGGATTTCTCTCTCTTTTTTACCTGCAGCAATGTGTTTCCAGATGTCCGGCTCTCTGCTCGTTTGTTTGATTTTCCATATCTGTAGCTTCTCCCACTCCTGTCTCTTTCTCTTCTCCAAATCCTTCATATTTTTAAGCTGATTTTGTAATCATTCCAGTGTTGATCTTTCTTCCTTTCACGCCCTAAATTCTGCTCTGGTTTTTTTTTCATATCTCTAATTTATTTGTCCACCCATGCATTTCCATGGCACTATTTCTGAAAGTTGACCAAGCTCAGCTACTTCGATCATTCCTTCTATAGCCGCCAGATTTTCTTGATATCTTCTGACAGCCTCTTCATTCCATAACACTGTCTGACGATTTTCTTGTTATTTTCACTGTTTTTTTACCTCATCTAACAACCTAATTTGAGTCGTCTCTCTCCTATTTTAAACGTGTCAATGCTCCATCATGCACATAACCTGCCGTTTCATTGGCGATCCCGTAGTCAATAACCGAACCACCCCTGCCCCCATTATACGTTAGCTCCCCATTCCAATCACTATCTGTACACCTGTTTAGCATGTACCAGTTATGCCTTTCACACCAGTCAATCCATATTTTACCCTCATTATTATATGTTTCATCCCTTGAGCGTCTACGTATTTCCACCCCTTCTGCATCTAGGGAGCCCGCTTGTTGTTCTCCGATCCGCCCATTCCAGTCTTCAATGATCAGTATTTTCTCCTCTGAATCTCTTGACATCAGTTTTACAATGTGGTTTGTAATCTTCTCCATGCTATTATTGTTATATATTATCACTACTCTCCAGTTATCACCACCAAAAACCTGTATTATTCTTTCTTGGACACTGTATTATATTATATCTCCTTCACAGACATCACTCCGGTAACAATCCCTCCTTTCGCTCTTCCTCTATTTGCATTTCTCTTGGCAAATTGGCATTTCCATACATATTCCGTCGGTAATAGGTTTCTCTTCTTCTTCTTCTCGCGGATGGGTCACTTAGGACCACGCGGAATCAACGTATGCTGAGCCTTCCTCCTTGCCCAATAGCTTTTCATCTTCATGGATTGTTGTACTTTCTGTTCCTCCGACCATGCACGTCGTGTTGGTTTCTTCAGATCTTCCTCAAATCCCCTTGTATGAACAATATTCCTGATCACATTTCTATTCATGAGATCTGGCGATCCCATCTCCACTAGGTCCCTTTCCACTTGTTTGTACCACTTTGATCTTGTACGTTTGTTCTGTAGAAATTTGTGGATTCGGTAAGTAAGCCTCGTATGATTCATTCTTTCCAAATGACCCAAAAATTGAATTCGTCTTATTCTCTTGTTATCGGTAATTTTTGAATTTTTTCTATATATTTCAGAATTGGGTTTGGGATAGTGTATGCCATTCTTAATTCTGGGCCCTAAGATCTTTCTCATAATTTTCCTTTCCTTAATATTTAATTATTCCTTTAATGTTTTAATTTGTAAATTTAGAGTTTCTGAAGCATAAAGAGCTTCCGGTTTAATCACTGTTAAATAATGACGAATTTTACTATTCCATGACAGGCATTGCTTGCTATAAACATTTTTTGTGTATTGAAATGCTACCTCCATTTTCTGGATTCTTGATGTTACAGATTTATTTTCATTGCCATTTTCTGTAACCCATTCGCCTAAGTATTTATATTCCTTTACTCTAGCAATTTTGTTAACGTTAATATAAATTTCATGTGGCGCATTTTTTATGTTAGTCATAAATTTAGTTTTTTCATAAGAGATATGAAGCCCTATTTTTGCTGCTTGTTCTTCCAAGATAGTAATCTGCTTCTGTGCATCAGAGATGTCTTCAGCAATTAGTGCCATCATCAGCAAATGCTAGGCAGTCTATTTGAATACCCTTAATATTTGGCCCTAGTCGGTGAGATAGTGCCCCTGCTTTTCTCCATTCCCTAACAACTTTTTCCAGGGCACAATTGAAAAGTAATGGAGAAATTCCATCACCTTGACGGACGCCTGTATTTATTTCAAAATCTTCACTTAATCCACCCATAAATTTTACTTTAGCCTTTGTCTCCGTAAGTGTGTCTTTGATAATATTTCTTGTTTTTTGGTCAAGTCCAAATTCTGTTAAAACACTAAAGAGTGATAAGCGATCTATACTGTCGTATGCTTTCCGGAAATCCACAAACGTTATGACATATTTTTTGTTAGTTGTGTTGCGAAAATATTGTATGACGTTTTTCAAATTCAAAATTTGCTCTGCACAGGACCGTCCCTTCCTGAATCCACCTTGATATTCACCGATTTGATTATCTACTTGCAGCTCTGCACGGTTTAGTAACATTTTTGAAAGAATTTTGTATGTGACCTGAAGAAGGGATATACCTCGATAATTGTTTGGGTCAGTTTTATTTCCTTTTTTGTGTATAGGATGGATTATCGCCAACTTCCAATCCGTGGGGATTTTTTCCGTTTCCTAAATGTCCAACATAATTTCGTGCAATTTTGTGATACAATTTTCTCCTGCATTTTTCCACAATTCTGCAGTTATTTGATCCTCCCCTGAAGCTTTATTTTTTAGTGCTTGAATAATTTCTTTAATCTCTTGTACAGTCGGTGGGGTTGAACCTTGATTAATTTTATAAGAATTAATGAACTTAAATTTTTCTTGTGGTAAATCACTGTTAAGTAATTTAGAAAAGTATACTGCAAGGATTGTACAGTTTGCATCTATAGTATAAGCCAATTCTCCATTTTCATTAACTTTTGCTTGAACGTTCTATAATAGTTTCGTGATTTATGTTGCTTCTATTGATTGTAATTTAAAATTTTCACTTTGTTTACGAATCCTCCTTATTGATTTTGTAACTATCTTCCTAACGTTTTTAAGTTCTTGCAATGTGGTCGGAGTTTTATTGCACGACCAATTATGCCAGGTTTGCTGCCTATGTTGTATTAACTGGTCACATTCATCTGTCCACCATGGGTGTTTTCTTGCTCTTTTTAACGGGGCTATATTTCCAGCTGTTTGTAAGAGTCCTGCTTGAAGTTGCGGCCAATTTTGTGGTTGTATTTCTTCAGTTCCTTTCATGAAGTTTTCATTACCTTTAATATTCTCTATATCATATTTACATTGAGGAACTCGTTTTGTAAAATTTCGTTTCTCAGGGATCACATCAAGGGAAAATTTTGTTGGATAATGATCAGAGTCTAAGTCCAGGCCTTTCAATACTTTTAGTTTCATGATTTCTGCAGTATACAAACGGGAAATTAGTATATGATCCAGTTGATACTCACCCAATAAGGAATTAGGTGAGACCCAAGTCCTTGTTTTAGAAGTGAGTTTCTTAAAGAAGGTTGATTTGAAAAATAAATCATGACTTCTGCATAAGTCGATGAGTCTCATGCCGTTCTTATTACTATTTTTATGACCAGACCATTTCCCAACCCAATATCGATATATCCTCTCTTTGCCAATTTGTGCATTAAAGTCACCCATAAGAATTTTAACATGATGTTGTGGAATTCTTTGTAAAATATTATCTAATTGATTCCAAAATTGCTCAACTTTCTCTGGTGCTTCCTTGTTAGTTATGTTAGTTGGTGCATGACCATTAATTAGAGTATAGATTTTGTTCCCCGATTTTATTGTTATGGTGGAAAGGCGTCCTGAGTACGACTTGAATGTCACAACTGATTCAAGTATTGATTTAACCACTATAAATCCGGTCCCAAATTGTGGACAGTGGGCCATGACTCGTTCTCCTGGCTTTCCTTTAAATATCCTAAAGTTTTCAGAATCAAAAGGACATTCATCTGTGTACCGTGATTCCTGGTATGCAATAATTTTTATATTACGTTCTCTAGCTTTATTTAAGATATTTTTTAATTTCCCAGCTTTCAAAAGGGAATTGACATTAAATGTCATTATCCAAATCCGAGATTTTGCTTTAAGAATGTTCCTACCGGGATTTGAGGTACTCCGACTTACCTCCTTGCACACATCTGTGGTCTCCCCAGAATCCGAATAGACCACTCGGGGACTGAAACCCCTGGGGTAATTTATTGCTCTAGAAGGTGCACTATTCATGTTGATTTGAATGTTGAATTGAAGTTATGACTGACATGTCAGTCGGTTAAACTCAAGAGTTCCATAGTAATAGGTTTATTATTTCTTCCCAGTCTTTTTTCTCTATCCACGTTTCCGTCAGTCCTATGATATGGAACTTCTGAATATACTGCGTAAACGCTTTTTTATCATCTCCCTTTACTTTCTTCTTCAACCCTGCCAGGTTCCACGCTAATATATTAAGTCCCTTAATTCTACTATTTCTCATTTCCGTGTCCCTTGCAAGTGTCGTCATCTTATAGTCCTGTCCGGTTCTTGTTACTAGTTTTTTTTCCTAATATCTTCCCACTTATGTACTTTACCATTTGCTATAATCTTCTTATACCCTACTGTTGCGCTATTCCCTTTTCCTCATCCTTCTCTTGCCATGTCCCTTAGTTTCTTCTGGGTTTCTCTTTCTGCTGGTGTTAGATCGTTTTAGATGAAGATATTTTCTCCCTTTAGGTCCTTTTTATTCGCCATTGTCTTTTTTTTACCATTATCTTATTTTTTTCTTCCGGTTTACCACCTAAAACAAAGGCTTCCGTTATCGTAGCTTCTACGCCTACTTTATCTCTGATATATTCTTCCACATCAGTTTTTGTTTGGTTTTCCTTTGTAAGCCTGCTATTATTATATTAAGCTTCCTTCTCTGTTTTTTCTGGGTTTCCACCGTGAACTTCAATTTTTAAGTTTAGCTCTTTCTTTTCAATCTTCCATTCCGCTTCTTTATTATGTATTTCATCTTTTAATTTCTTTATTTCGTCTTTATTTTCGTCGAAATCTTTATTCATATCGATTCTTAGAGCTTGAGCTCCTCTAGAATCTTCTCCATATTATTGTGTTCTATTTTTTATTCTTTGTTTCCTTCCTTTGTGTTAATTGTTGAGCTAGTTGTCGCCATTGTCGTTACCTTTTTTTATGGTTGGAGAATTCCCGAAAGTAGTGTGATTTTGTTTTGACCCAACAATTCTATTTTTATTGCGTCCTAAAATTATTTCAATTTTTAGTTTCTTTATCTCTAGGTTCTTAAAAGTAGATATTTACATATTATACTAAGATGACGATAAAGCGATCAATAGGTCCTAACATCTGGTCGTGGCGCACTAATACTTTTGAATGCGTTTTGGGGCTGTTTTATGTCCGCTACGTGCTTGCAACTGTTTGTGACCACTAATGGTTTCAAATGCGTTTGTAAACAATGTAATATTTAAAGTCACAAATTTTAGATATAAGTACAGTCGAACTTCCCTAAGTCGAATTGCCATAGTTCACGAAAGAAAATTTGAGTTATAGAAAATTCGAGTTAAAGAAATACATAACTACAAAACTACTTGACTTTACACAATTTATTCAAAGTAAATGTGTACATATGTATGTAGTTATAAACAAAAAAGAAATATACATTATTAATATAATTCTTCTTCTTACGAATAGGCCTACTTTGGACCACGCTTGTTCAACTGTTGGGCTTTGACCTTTGCCCAGTACTGTCGCATCTTCTGCCGGTGTAACTCCTTTCTATCTTCTGTCCAGGGTTTAATAATATAATGTTATATAATTATAATTATTTTAAAATAATTATAATTAATATATTATTTTTTGAAAATGTCAGTAATTTTTATTTGTTTTCCATTAAAAAGTTCTCTATCTACAAAGTTCTCCAAAGTAGATAATGCGCGGTACACTTCGTCTGGAAGATTGTCTTTAGAACACAGATATTCGCTACACTTATTTAAATAATTACGCATTTCTTTATTCGTGAGTGGAATTGGCACTGTTTCGTTGCTAGATAAGACATATTCATCTTCGCGTTTTGTAATCTGCTTTAAAATATGGGCATATGTTGGAAGAATCCAAGAAAGTCTTCAGCAATCATTTTTTTTTTGTTCTTAATATCTTTGTCAACTTATCAAGCTCACTTTGTCAGATAGACATCGTATTGAGTTTTCTTCTCTGGCCACTGATATTTGCAAATGTTACTGCAGAGGTAAGAATGAGTTTAAACTCCAAAATTTCATTAATATATAGCACCTTTACTGTAACAGGATACGGTTTATTATAAGCAATACCCGGCACTATAAATTTTAGGAAGTACGCAACAGTTAAAAAATTGGAGTTATAGAGATTATTTTATATGTAAAATTTTACCATTGTACACATTTTTACTACGAGTTATGGAAAAATTCGAGTTAAGGAAAATCGAGTTATGGAAGTTAATTTATATGTAAAATGCTATCTAAAATTATGAATTTCTAAAAAGTTCGAGATATAGAAAAATTGTAGTTATAGAAGTTCGAGTTATGGAAGTTCGACTGTATTTATTTTCTGTAGTTGTAAATATTAAATATAGAAACAACTACGTGCACCTGGGGTTGGAATTCTTTTGTTATTAGTGGGGGCAGCAAATGGGAACCTTGACGGAATGAGCCTTCCTGCTCTTAACAATATATAATTATCTTCAGTTCAAATCCATCTTTCTTGCCATCAAGATGACAAAGTAATAGAAGTGTGTTGATAATAGAAGTGTTGACGTGTTCGTTTATTTATTCATTTTATTATGTCGAAAAGAACATATTTAAGTGGTTCACAAAAAAGTTGTGGCTCAAAAAGAAATAACCAAGAAATTTCCTAAATATTTCCTTTCACTTCATTTTTACGGCTGAAGAAGTAAATAGGCTGACTAATTCTTCACCTTCATCACCTCAAGATCGAAATACTTCTGAATATCAACTGGAAATAGATCCTACATGTGACAAGAAATTACCAACACACATCAGATGCCGAACCTTCTACTTCAAGCTACTGTGAGTTAATAGCTACAAACTTGGAAAATGTATCACCTGATCCTGGTACGTACTGCGACGAAATTTTAACAGAAGAATTACGCGATTTTTGAATTCGAAAAGGGCCAGAGTTTTTCGAAAATAAAAATTGTGACTTCTCCGAAACTGCTACAAGTTTTCCAGATCCAAGCGGTAAAACAAAAACTAGATACTTGACTAAAAATCTCCCGTTTTCACCCGCAAATTGACGAATGGTGAGCTGCGGTCACAAGAGGCTGGTTTACCAGCCGCTGGTCGCTGCTAGCCAGCAGCGGCTGCCTAGCCGCGACAGCAACCAACATACGGGAGGGTTCACATATTGTTGTGCAAATAGCAGCGGCTGGTCTGGCAGCTGCGATGTTTTGAATCAGTTTTATATATTTTTTTCACTGTTTCCTACAAAATGTCTTTACATAGGAAAGAAGTGTTAAGGAAATTATTAAGAAGGCAATTGGCTGCTGTAGGTGAGCTTGTTTCAGTTGTTTCGGCCCTTAAATCATTCATTAGCCTCGATGAAACTCCAAGTATGTTTCTTCTTTCGATCCAATCTCGAACCCATATGCGTTTTTTTACATTTAAATTCAATAAATAAATGTTAAAAATAAATAAATATTATAAAAAACGCAAATGGGTTCGAGATTGGATCGAAAGAAGAAACATACTTGTGCTTCTTCGAGGCTAATGAATGATTTAAGGGCCGAAACAACTGAAACAAAATAATCAACAACTCAAGTGATGAAGTTGTGTCTGTTCAGTGGAGTTCACACAAGGATAGTGACAGCGTGAACGTCACGTGACATGGGCCAGCAGCGCTAGTAAAGTTGAACTGTCTCAACTTCACCAGCCGCTACTGAAATGGCTCCGCTGCAGCTGGCACCAGCGGACATAACAGTTCACACGGTGCTGCTTAACTGGCTGTTAGCAGCAAGCAGCGACCAGCGGCTGGCAAACCAGCCTCATATGACCGCAGCAGAGAAAATGGCTCCTTTATTCGCCGTCGAAGAAATCTGTGTACTGTTATTGCTGCCGTCTATTTAATTCTACTACTATACATAATTTGAATTCTCCGAATGGATATAAAGATTGGAAGCATTATAAGTAACTTATTACTTGAGCATGAGAACAGTTTACAGCACAGGCAATTAATGATAAATTATGTCGCAAGAAGCAAAACTACGGGACGAGTTGACAGTGAGTTGCTGTCCCAATATAATACAGAAGTCAATTATTGGAAGAATGTACTTGAATAATTGTCGCAGTAGTGAAATTTTTAGCTTCTAGAGGTCTTGCTTTTCGTGGTTATAATGAGATATTGGGGTCTCAAAATAACGGGAATTATTTGGGATGCTTAGAAGTTTATTAGTTAATTTGATCCTTTTCTTGCTGATCATATACGAAACTGCGGAAATCGTGGAAATGGAATTATATGATATTTGTCTGCAAATATTTGTAATGCGTTTATTAATATAATGGGACAGCAAGTTTTAAAATCAATTGTTAACGAAATAAAATCATCAAAATACTACTCTATAAGCGTGGATTCTACACAAGATCTCTGTCACGTTGACCAACTGACATTCATCGTTAGATACGTAAAAGACGGTGAGCCAAGAGATTTTTGCAGTTTTTTTCTATGGATAAGCATAATGTAGAATACATACCAGATACTATTTTAAACTTTTTTAAAAGTCTTGATATTAATATAAAATATTGTTGTGGGCAGAGTTAGTAATAATAGATAATGCATCAAATATGGCTGGAAAGTATTTTGGTGTTCAGTCAAGAATAAAAGAAAAATGTAAATTTGAAATTTTTGTCCCATGTTTTAACCATGACACATTCGCTAAGTATAAATCAAATCAAATAATTTATTTCATTAAATAAACATAACATATGATACAGACTTAATACAAATTAAGAATAACGGCAACATTCTGATACATTAAATGAAATTTGTCCGGTATATTCTTGATCTTAGTAGTTTTTTATTAGTTGATAGAATTCATCTAGCGCAGGAGTCTCCAAACTAAGGCCCGAGGGCCACATCCGGCCCGCGGACAGATTTTGTCCGGCCCGCGGAGAGCTAGCATACTTGAAAACTCCTTTTAGAGAACATATTTTTATAGCAAATTAAATTTAGTTTACTGAAGTATTCTAATTTTATGTTGAATAATTATTAATATGACATCTACATTGATATGGTTGTGGGCTAACTACTCTACTGTTGTAGGCTTATTGTTTTTGTGATAAGTTGGATAAAGAAACACAGAATTGTAATGAGTAAAGACATGTATAATATGCAGAAAATTTAACTTCAGTATATAATAACTAACAAATTATTGAAATGAATCCAACTAACATTTTATACATTTTAAATAAAAACATAACTTATAACAAGCATAATGACATATGAAATACTAATGAGATTTATGTAATTGAGATTTTCCACTGACAATAGTTTGTAGTTGTGGACTAATTTTACTTGTACCAATTATTAAAAGAGATTTAAGATGCTCATCAGTTAATTTAGATCTGTAAACATTTTTTGTGTACTTCATTTTGGAGAAGGTCTTCTCACACAAATAAGTAGTACCAAAAACAGAAAACAGCCCACGAGCAAATTTATGCAAATTATCAAATTGTGTCAGTGGAAGACTCTTATAAAATTCCAACAAAGATGAGTTTTGATATTTGTTCTTAATTATATCACTGCACTGTAGATCAATCATTTCCATTTGAAGTTCCGGGGCTAGGGTTTCAATGTCAGTATCAAAAGGATTCTGAAAAATCTTAATTTGATTCGCAATGGCATCAAAGTCCGAGAAACGAGTATCAAAATTTATTTTCAAAGCACTAAAAGTTTCGATTGCAAAATCGATAGGAAACTCACAAGGGGACCACATGGTCATCGGATTTTTGTTATTTTTTCACATATGGTACGTGAAGTGGAGACCCTAAATATGAATTTCCCCAAGCGGGACGACGCCATATTCAGAAATTCTCGAGAAAATTGACTTTGAAGTTTTCCGAGCGCCTTAAATTCAGGAATGGAAAGATAGTTTTCAACAGAGCGTGTAGCTCAGTGAGTAGCGCGCAAGCCTGGTAATCGCTGGGTCGTGGGATCGAGTCTCGCTGTGGTATTTCTTTTTATACAATTTGAATACCTACGTATTTCAAATATAAAATTCATCAAATATATGCTAATTAACATATTATTATTAACAAATTATAATTTTTTATGAAAATTGCACGTGTTAATCAAATTATTTGAAATTAATTAAAATAAAATTATAAAGTTTTGGGAACGAAAATGAATAAACCTCGGGTAGAAAATAAAATGCTTTTTATTTAAAGTCATATTGTGTCGATGTTTGAAACATCAGGTGTACTATCGCAGGAGCCACAGTGATAAGCGTCGTAAAAACAAGGGATACAGTAATTTACACGGCATTTAGCACACCGTACGAAAGCTGCGATTTTACAGACGCAATGTTTTTTTAAAACATCAATTGGAAAGCAAACTTCATTTACATTTTCAAAGATTTCTCTCGTATCAGAAAGTTTCGAAGCGAACTACGCATACCTGATCATTTTACCGAAGATCGGAGAGGATAACTGATGATGCACGATTGAATGGATTTTTATACAATCCTCGCGATCGTTGATTTCGCGGCCTATTTCAATCAGGTAGGCGCAGTTTTGCAGACGCTTAATGAAATTTTTTACTTGACGGTAAAAATACACATCACATGGCTGCACTATCGGTGTACATTTCGGCGGAATAACTTGCACGGTGCACCAAGTTGGCAAACGCTTATCATCTCGAAACATTTCGTTGTATATCACGGGATTGGTTTGTCCATCCCAAGAATCGATGAGTAATAGAAACTTTTCATTAATTATATGTTAATTAGCTTATATTTGATGAATTTTACATTTGAAATATGTAAGTATTCAAATTGTAAAAAAAGGGACCACAGCGAGACTCGATCCCACAACCCAGCGATTACGATGCTTGAGCGCTACTTACTGCGCTACACGCTCCGTTGAAAACGATCTTTCCATTCCGCAATTTAAGGCGCTCGGAAAACTTTAAAGTCGATTTTCTCGAGAATTTCTGAATATGGCGTCGTCCTGATTGGGGAAATTTATATTTGGGGTCTCCACTTTACGTACCATAAGTGAAAAAAATAACAAAAATCCGATGACCATGTGGTCCCCTTGTCAGTCTCAGTGGTATGGCTGAATATTTCACATGTTTTAAAATGTGAAAAACATTTACTTCGTAGTTGTGATTGAAACAGTATCAATTTCTTCCGGAATGATTTGATATTAGTGTATAAATCAGGAAGATGCTGGTTTCTCCTTGCAATCTCAAATTCAGTTCGTTCACATGTTTTGTCAAATCAACATAGAATGCTAACTTCCACGGCCATGCGTTGTTTTGTAATTCAGTAGGGCGATGCTTTTCATTCAAAAAAAATTCGATCACTGCTCGAAGTTCAAAAAAGCGCTGAAGGACTTTCCCACAACTAAGCCAACGTACGGCAGTATAAGGTAAGTCATTTTCTCCAATCTCTTCAATAAATTGTCGGAATTGTCGGTGATTCAGCCCAAAAGATCTGATAAAATTAATAGTTGATATGACTGGTTTCAGAACTTCAGACATATCCAAACATTTTCCGCACAAAGACTGTTGATGAATGATACAATGTAAGACTAATGGTTTTGAACCACTGTCATTTTCTACAGCCTTTGACACAAGAGCGACCACTCCTTTATCTTTCCCACTCATGTTTTTGCCTCCATCAGTTGTAATACATTTCAGGTTTTACCATCGAAAGTTCTTTTGATTAATGGCCATTTCAACTCCTTTAAAAATATCTGTACCAGTAGTTGTGCCATAAATACTATACATATCAAGAAGTTCTTCATGCACTTCATAGCTTTTATCTACTCCTCGAATATAAATCAACACCTGAGCAGTATCTGACACATCCGTTGACTCATCCAAGGCCAAAGAAAACCACTCAACATGTTCATTTTTGTCGAACAGTTGAGAGGATATATTTTCAGCGATGTTTTCTACCCTTCGAGCCACAGTGTTTGCTGACATACTGACAGTTTTTAATAAATTTACCTTTTCAGGGCATATTTCTTCGGCTACTGCAATTATCCATTCTTTGATCATTTCTCCATCGGTGAATGGTTTTCCACGTTTTGCAATATCAAGAGCCACACGAAAGCTGTCACGAGTTACAGCCAGCCTCTTGTTCAGTTTTGTGTTTTGTAAATGAACATTGCTGCGATTTCAATCCGCGCTTCATAGCTTCGAATTTATCTGTCCGCAAACTTCCTGTATATTTTGAGTAATTTTGAAAATGTTTTGTTTCATAATGACGTTTAATGTTATATTCCTTAAGAACGGCTATGCTTTTATTGCAAATCAAACATAGCGCCTTGTTACTGGACTCAATTACGAAATACTGAATGTTCCACTGATCTTTGAATTTTCTGCATTCACTATCAATTTTTCGCTTCTTTTCCATACTACTAAATCACACACAAAAGCAACAATTCAAATCAAAATACTGTTACAAAGATGTCTTAAACTTAAACACGCACAAACACGTTTTAAGGAGGTACGCACTATTTTATTTCACAACAGTGTCATAGGAACTGACTTGTGGTTGCGCCGCTTGCCTTCTTATATATTCCAATTACTGCCATCTAGAAGTGAGTGGAAGACACCAGAACTTTCTCGAACCAACGAGATTATTCTGTACGTGCTATTAGCGCCATATGTTAGCGATAGAAGGTACTACCTATTTCCGCTTGTGTCCACCAGATGTCGTGTCACGTTACTCCTCATGGCTCGTACTCTACGACTCTAATCTAAAAATTAAAGATAATGACAGGAAAATTAATAATATGCAGTGTTGCCGTTTTGCGGACTTTAGTCCGATTTGCAGCCTTTTTTACGTTGCGTATTTTTTCGGACTTTTTTTTCATCAGTGGACTATTTCACTCTTTACCACCGGCAACAATGATAATATGGTTTTGGCCCTCGGAACTTACTGGAGTAATCAGTATGGCCCTAAGGCTGGAAAGTTTGGAGACCCCTGATCTAGCATATACGGTTCTATATTTGTGTCGTTCATTGTAAAAGTGGTGTAACTTCATGTTTTTAAAATTGTTATTTTTTTGCTTAATGGTATCACATTTTGTTATATCTTTCATTGTACAAATGAAGCAACTTCAATAGTTGCATTAAAATCCCATAAAAGGCGTTACTTGTTTTTATTGGGAACTAAAACTCTAAATATTCATTATAAAAGTGAAGTAAGTCCATAGAAATTTTAATAGTTTAATTAAAATATATTTGTGTGTGTGTGTGTATAAGTGTTTTAATAGTTTATTTTGATGGATTTAGAGGATTTTAATGATTCCGGGTGGAAGAGGTTCTCAAGACATAGCAGCATTTCTTCTTAAGCACTAAAAAACTCATGCGGGTTTAGAAAAGCATGTCATTATGTATTCCGATTCTTCCATCCATCCGTGGCCTTACAACCCTCTGTGGGCCTTAGCCTCCTCCTTTCTTAGCCTCGTTTAGCTTTTTTTTCCATCCTTTTCTGTCCGCTGCTGCTCTTTTCCAGTTCCTTATGCCTATTAGTTCTCTTAAAACATTCCGATTCTTGCACTAGACAAAACCGAAATATTAAGACATTTTTTCCCTCTTGAAGATTGTACAAGACCCTGACACTAGTATTGACACCATAGATTACAAGTTCATGGTATCTGGACATTCTTATCTTCTAAATGATGGGGAATTTGGAATAATAGAGAGCGTTAGTCGCCGCGGAGGAAAATTTATGGCCCGGACCAGTGGGTCGCTATTAAAACAACAGCTAAACGCAAAAAAAATATTATCTCTTAAAATTATATCATATTTTGTTGTTACTGAAATGAAAAACGCCTAATTTTTAAGTACCACTGTCTAAAAGAAAATTCTATTACAAATAGATAAAAACAGCTTGCGGTTACGACTTTAATTGGCTAAATATTAGATGGCTGAGGTTTGAGAGAAATCATCCTTTACAATTTCAATTTAAAGAAACACTAAATCCCGACACACCCTTATATAAAGCAGATTTGTGGAAAAAAGAAAGAACGACCGGCCCACTTGTACAATATTCGAGAAGACCCACTCTATCCATCTAACGACTAGTTGCTAACGCAAAGACGAAAGATATTCTTGATCTTCTACCATACGTTCCGCCAATTTACCCCCATTACTACAAAAATCTGCCCATAGATATTCCAAATAGATCAAGCACACTTAAAGCTGGTGAGCGTTCATCTGATGTCACTATAACAGTGATGTAACTCCAAAAAAAAAAGTTTAAGTTCATTTATTAAATTAGTTTTATTTTGATTTTCTACGTAATACTCTTTGATTTGCATTAAACAATAAAAAAGAGAAAACATTGAATGAATGCCTATATTTTTTTTCCTACACTTTAATTCGCAAAAGGCTCGTTTTTTTAAAATTCAGTTTCAAGGAGATAAATCACTTTTACAATGAACGACACATTTGTGAGTAGGTGTTGGAGCTCTTTCTTGAAGTCCTGAAATTTTGTTATTAGTTATAAGTATTGGGGTAATCTATTATAAAGGTCGATATTGCTGTAAGGCGGTAGTAACTTTATGTGGCTAACTTTATAACTTTTCAGATATAGTAACTTTATGTGGCTGTTTCTTGTAGTTTGTGTTTTTGTGCCGTTTTTTTGGGTCTTTAATACGTCATTGATAATAACGCCACGACCCCAAAACATTATGCCATATCTGAGGTGACTATGAAAATTAGCGAAATAGACCAATTTATTTTACCAATTTTAAGATCTCCGGCTTTAAGTAATGTTTCAAAATTCTAAGCGCATACACGGCTTTATTAAATTTTTTTCTTTAAATTTAAGATGTGGGGTGACCATATGGGATCCTTTTTTTCTGGCGGTCGTGGGCGTGTGCCCGTTGTTCCGCGGTCTTTCGTTTGGTTCGGTTTTTTTTGTGGGGTGACCAGTCGAACGTTTTATCTATATAGGGTCCTAGGAGTCTTGTTTCGCGTTGTAGTTTTATATTGCTATTATCCAGGGCTATTTCGGTGGGATATATTCTAATGTCTCTTTTAGTCTTAAATACAACTAAATTCGTCTTTTCTTTATTTAAAACTACTTTATTTTCATTGAACCAAGATGTTATTATTCTAATTGGAGAGTTAACGTTAGGTTCAATGTCATGTACATTTGTGTTTACTGATAGTATGCTGGTTCATCTACATAACTGGTCAACTTCGTAGTTTTGTTTAGCTGCATATTGGGCAGATCATTTACATAAATAGTGAACAAGAGGGGTCCTAGGACATTCCCTTGAGGGATTTAAATGTTTGTTGCAGTTGAATGTGATCTAATCCTTCCTTCTGCTTTGTATATTTCGACTATTTGTTTTCTATTTGATAAGTAGGAAGAGATCCAATTTAATGGAATACCTCTAATTCCATACTTTTGTAGTTTTTTTTTTCAATATCTTGTGGTGTACCTAGGTAGTACCTACGTGTACCTAGGTAGTCATCAATTCCCGCGCTTTTTGTGTTTTTTAGGTCCTTTATATCAATTTTCAGTTCTTCTTCGTTGGTTGGATGTAAAAATATTTATTCAGTGTTATTAATTATATTGTCATTATGAATGTTATTTTCTAAGTGTGCTGTCATTTTTCTAGGCTGCTCTGCGAAAAAACAGTTTAGGGAATTGGGGTTGTGACTGGGTCCAAAAGTATGTGTTGATTTTGATTTAGTTTTAAGTTTTAAGGTTTGATATTTCCGAAACTGCCGCCCATGTAGATTTTATTTTGTTTTCGCTGTCTGTAATACTACGTTTGTAATATTTCTTTTTTCTTGCCGTAGTAACTTTGGATATCGTCTCAGTAGTATATTTCGGTTTCGTTTTAATGCAGTGTTCATCTTTGACAGTATGCAGTATAACTCTATACGTTTACGCATTTATTCGAGTGAGTCATTTGAAAAGATCTTTCTCTTTTTATGTTTATGGGTTATTGTTCTTAGCGGAAAGCAAGTGTTAAAATGTCTTTTGAACGTTTGTGTGAACAGATCCCATTGTTTATCGACATCAGAATTTTGAGTGGCGAGAACTTCCTCCCACCCTTCTTTTTGTATAGTCTCCTTTAAATCTCCCATTTGATTTTCGGTGTAAGTTCTAATCGTTCTAATTTTGGGTTGTGTTTTTTCGTATTCGAAGATAATATATTGAGCAAGGTGGTCGGATTGGAAATGAAAATTATGAAGGAAACTATCATATGATAGTTTAATGTTTGAGTTATGCAGGGCATCTCTTTGCTGATACCTATGTTATCTATGCATGAGTTATAGTTGGGATGGCTTGTTTCCTCAAATGTCAGGCACATATTGAATGAATCGAAGAGGGAAATGAAGTCTCTACTTTCAGTATTATTCTTCAAAATATTTACGTTAAAATCGCCTGCAATTATGCATTTTTTCTTTTCTTTGTGTAGCTTGTTTAATAGGTTATAGAGTTTTTGTAAAAATTGTTTAAAATTTGTTAGGGGTGCCCTTTATATACCTCCTAATACGATGTCGTTCATATTTAGGTTTAACTCAATCGCCGTACATTCAAATACGTGACTTTTGGACAACAAGAGAGTTGATATCTTCCCTGTTTTTGTAACTTATGGTTCGTTCGTACAATATAAGGCTACAACGCCGTGTTTCCGTTCAGTTTGGCAGATATATGAGGCTAGTTGGAAGCTGTTAATTTTAATTATTTCGATTTGTTCTGAACTTTTCCAGTGCTCGGTCACTAATAGGAGTTGGCATTCGTTATTTTTGCTTAACATATAGTAGGTGTTCAGGCTGTTGAATGTGTTTCCGAAGCTGTAGCATATTTTCAGTTTATCCAAAGATTATTCAATTGTTTCGAATGAAAACGATGGAAAATTATGACAGAGCATTTGGGCGCAAAGTCCTGAAGTCTCTGCCGAATACTAGATGGTCTGCACGTGCTAATGCTATTAATGCCTTACAAAATGGTTATTTAAATTTCTGAAGCTTTGTCCACAATTGCAAGTAACAACAATCTACCAGGAGAAACAAGAAACGAAGCCCAAAGAAACAAAAAAAAAACATACAAATGTTGACTATAAAGATAAGTCTGAAAGACAAAGAATTCGCAGTACACGCGTCACTTGTTTTGAAGTATCATCAGAAATTGTACAGTTGAATGGCAAAAACAAATTCATTTAGATACGTTTATTCCTATAATCGATATATTATATGCACATTAAAAAAATCGTTCAGCAGCATACCAAGAAATTGACAATCGTTTTAGTTTTCTTTGTCAATTAATAACAATCGATTCTGACGAGTTGACACAAAAATGCAATGAATTTGAAAATTCTATCTCGAAGACATTAATGCATATGAGCTCAAATCAAATTGTTTTCATTTAAGGGAGTATTTAAATAACGTAGCAAAGGAATCTGCGGATTTGAGTATCTCAACCTTACATAAATTAATTCTTCTTCTTATCACGCCCTGTTCTGCCGAAGGTTGGCGATCGTAATGGCAATTTTAGCTCTGGAAACTGCAGCACGAAAGATTTCTGCAGACGAGCGGTCGAACCATCTCCTCAAATCTTTCAGCCACGAGTTTTGGCATCTTCCTACTGATCTTTTCCCTTGTACTTTGCCCTCTATTATGAGGCGTCATATTTCGTATTTATCACCTCTCATCACATGACCCAGGCATTGCATTTTTCTTTCCTTGATGGTGTTCAGTAATTCTTTTTGTTTGTGTATGCGCTGAAGTACTTCATCGTTGATGATCCTTTGTACCCTTGAAATTCGCTTAGGCTTTTTAGGCTTCTATTTTTTTTTCGGTCTGTGAATTTAGTGTCCAGCTTTCACATCCATAGAGTAAGACAGAGAAGACGTAACATCTGATCATTCGAGTTCTGAATTCCAAACTGAGGTCTAGTCTTGTAAAAAAGATTTTTCTCGCTTGCTCAATCCTTGAAAGTATTTCCCTTTTCGGGTCGCACTGGCTATTTATTAGCTCCCAGATATTTTATTCAGGTCCCTTGTTCGATTGTTTGACCCTTGAAACGCAGGTGTGCATTTATTGGAGTCTTAGAAATGACCAATAATTTGCTATTGGAGACATTGAGATGCGATACAAACATCTCGCTATACTGAACTACGGAATCTATGATGCTTTGTAGTTCTTGTACATCGTTGGCTATTATAACCGTATCATCGGCGTACCTGATATTGTTTATTGGGGTTCCATTGATCTTGATTCCGCCCTGGACTCCATCCAGAGCTTCTCTAAATATAGTTTCCGAGTGCAGATTATACAGGAGTGGAGCCAAGACGTAACCTTGTCGAACACCCCGTCTGATTTGCATATCTTCCGATGTTGATTGTTCCATCTCTACTACCGCCGTTTGATGCCAATAAAGTTCTGATATGAAACGTAGGTCCGATATGTTCGTCGACTCATGACGGTTGACAACTGACGGTTGTTCTTAGAATTTCGATCATCTTAGAATTTCGATTAACACCGTCGAAGGCCTTTCGATAGTCTATGAAAAATGCAAATACATTCAAATTCATGTCTCTACACTAAAGTGACCAACCGTCCCGCTTTTTGGAGGAAAGTCCCGCGTCCCGCCTATTTTTAAAAATGTCCCGCTTTTTAGAAAATATCTGCATATTCTTATTTTAAATGTACTGTAATATATAATATAAGATTTTTCCACATATTCCCATAAAATCTCCTTTTTTAATGTCAGCCTATGAAACTTTTTAATATCCTCCAATTGAACTGTCCATTCTTCAAGATATTCCAAGCAGTTATTATAAAAATTTCTAACTTCTTTCCGAAAATCCGGTCGTGTAATGGCACCTTGTTCTGAAATTTTCATTGGGTGACATTAAAAAAGGAGATTTTATGGGAATACGTGTAAAAATCTTTGGAATATATTAATGTGGTGTTATTGGTAAAAAGATACGTTACTGATGAAAAAATTAAATGTTAATAGTCTGCAAATGTGGAAACAGACAAAAGGAGTTATTGCTTCATTTTAAACAGAATAATATTCCTTATCAAAATATTTTGAAAATTGTAGAATACGCGCTCTCCCTTCCAGGAATAAATGCAGCAACAGTATGTTGTATTTGCCAGTATCAATAAAATATGGACAACTTAAAAAACGCAGTTGAACATTAAACTTTAAAATCTATATTATGTGTAAAACATAATTTGACTAATTCGTGTGAGAAATTTCACGACCTTTTAATAAATGATCCGAGTATTCACTCGGATCAAAAATTTGACATCAATCATTTTTTTTTTCAAACGAAAATTTAAATTAATTAAAAATCATGTTAATTTTTTTTTTTTTTTACAAATATTTTTATAGTTACCAATAATTAATAATAAATACATTTTTGTATATTTATAGACAAGTATATGAATGTATACAATAATAGTAGTTAATTAAAAAAAATTAAAATAAAAGTGTGCGAAGAAGGTCTTTTGTGCATGAGTGCATCAAATCACTGACACAATAAGGTTAGAACGTTCAGTACAGTGACGGAAACACTATTTGGTGGTTGTCGATGTAATCTAGGTTAACCTAGATTTAATCTGGAATGGTTAATGGTTAGGATAAGTTATATTAGAACCAGATAAATCCAGACTGAAAGGCCGAGAACTCTTGATTCCAAATAAGGAAAGTTAATTCAATTCTAATAAACGTCAGAAAATTTATTTTCACAATGTCTTTGTTTTTTGTTTAGTGACGCAAGTTATTGTTATAGTAACAACAAATAGAAATCGTTTAATAATGAAACTCAATTTGATTTACATTGTCCATTTACAATCCAAACTGGGTGTTGTCCATCTGATATTCGCACTTCTTGTAGATTCGCGTGTGAACTTATCATCCGATAGTCATCACATTGTGATGCATTGGGTTCCTTTGGCAGGGTCACGAATGTTGATTTAAGCCAATCTACTAGGCTTATTGAAGCCATAATAAGGCCATATTGGCTGCTTAGCCAATATGGCTTTAAGCCAATAAATTAAGTCTGATAAATTAGAAGAAACTTTTCCAAATGTTGAAGTTGCTACAAGAATGTTCCTTTGCTTAATGGTTACCAATTGTAGTGGAAAGTGATCATTTTGACAGCTAAAGAAAATAAAAAATGAATTACGAACAACTATGTTACAAGAACGATTAACTAATTTGTCAATTATGTGCATATAAAGTGATATCCTTCAAAAAAATAGACTTTGAATATATAATAGAAGATTTTGCACTACAGAAATCCCGAAAGAAACTATCGCAATCGTAACCATTTCAAACCAGCAGCATATTTATCTAATTAATAACATATGTATATTTGATTTGTACCACTTAACCATAATAAATATAAGATCAGAGCAGAAGAATGTTTTTGTCATTCAAATTTTTTACTTTGCATCAGGGCCACAAATTCTGGTGGGTCCAAGGTAAAGTGACCACATTTTCATTGAGACAAAGCGGGAGAAATGGGATGAAATGAGAATTATAACTTATTTATGCAAGCAGACCAATAATTCAAAAAATATATTTTATCTACTCAAACACCAAAATGAACACAATAATAGATACATTATTATATGTGAAGGATGCCATTATTATAATCGTGTGCGAAAGTATCAAAATCGTGCGTGAAAGTCCAATTATTTCATCATTATTAAACGATTTTTATTTGTTATTACTATGGCAACAACTTGCGTCTCTAAACAAAAAACATAGACGTAGTGAAAATAAATTTTCTGACAAGATAGAATTGGTGAAACTATCCTACGTTATAGATAATCATACAAACTTAAAACAAACGGAACACAACCTGAATATATAAATATATTCAATAAATATATAAATAGATTCAGCCTTTCCAAATTGAAATTTAAATTTTACACGAGATTTGTTTTGGTTGTCCTAAAAAGAACCAGTAATTGTTATAGAGCTCCGGAAAGGCTAAATATATTTATATATTCAGTCTGTGCTTCGTTTGTTTTATGTTTGTAAATTTTCTGACGTTTATTATAATTGAAATAATTTTTCTTATTTCGAATCAAGATGTCTGGGCCTCTCAGTCTGGATTTCTTCTTCTTCTATAGCTCTACAGCCCTGGGTGGGCCTTGGCTTGAATTACAACATCCTTTCATCTCTCCCTGCTGTTAACCAATTGCAGCCAGTTTCTCACACCTAATATCTTTAGGTCGTCGATGCAGACATCTCGCCATCTCTTACGTGGTGTACCCCGAGTATTGTACCCCGAGTGGTGTACCCCCGGTGTACCTCTTCTTTCATGTGGACTCCAGTTCGTCTTTATTTTCGGTCCTCGGGTGCTTTCCATACGCATAATATGTCCAAACCATTGTAACCGTAGTGCCTTTACATACCGTTTACGATGTCCGCTCCTCCAATTAGTCTGTCCAGTTCATGATTCATTCTGCATCTGCATGTACCACAGTTTTCCTGTACAAAGCCAAAGATTCTGCGTAATATGCTTCGTTCGCAGACTCGTAGTGCATCTGGATTTATCTGGCACTAATATAACTTAACCTAACCATAACCTAAATTAGATTAAATCTACTCATTGCGATTAAACGATCGTGCTTTAAACTTCGCAACTCATGCACAAAAGCCCTTCTTCACACACTTGCGGAAAATCAGCTCAAAACTATTATTACACTCATACTACTATAAATATACAAAAATTTATAATTCATTAAACTATAACTTTTTTTTGTAAAAAAAAAATTATTTAATTTATATTTTTTATTTAAAAAAAATATATTTATTTATATAATTTTCTATCACGGTCAAATTTTTGATCCGAGTGAATACTCGGATCATTTATTAAAATGTAGTGAAACTAATGATATAAGTGAAACGACAGAAAATTTATTATCACTACGTCTATGTTTTTTGTTTAGTGACGCAAGTTGTTGCTATAGTAACAACAAACAGAAATCCTTTAATAATAAAACTCCATTTGATTTACATTGGACTTTTACGCACGATTTGGATACTTTTACACGCGATTGTAATAATGGCATCCTTCACATACAATAATGTATTTATTAATGTGTACATTTTGGTGTGTGAGTCAAAGAACATTTTCGCCAAAATTATTTTTTGCAAAATGGTTACTAATATATTCAAATGATTTTCCTACATATTCCCATAAAATTATCTCCTTTTTAGGGTTCCGTACCGAAAACGGAACCCTTATAGGATCACTTTGTTGTTAGTCTGTCTGTCTGTATGTCTGTCTCTCTGTCCGTCTGTCTGTCTGTCTGTCTGTCTGTCCGTCTATCCGCCCGTCTGTCTGTCTGTCAAGACCATTTTTCTCAGGAAGGCGTAGAGGTAACAAGTTGAAATTTGTTTCAAATACTCGGGTCTGCGGTCTCTTTCAGCTGTGCAAAAATCAAATTTGTAAGTTAACGCAATCAAAAGATATGACCGTTTATGTCGCATACTTCCCGTTGACCTAGAATCATGAAATTTGACAAAAAGCGGTGTCTTACAGCACATGTAAAGGGAAAAATCTGAAAACCGTAAATATATGGTTTAATTACAAGAAAATTGCGAATTTACTATTAGAAACTTATGAAAATACACTAATGTGTTGCGTGGTATTGTTAGGCACCAGAAGCATATGGGTTGCATACAGTTAGGTCCTCCTAAAGATACCTTACTTACAAGTTTGTACGGAACCCTCGGTGCGCGAGTCACAACTCGCACTTGGCCGTTTTTTTTAATGTCACCCAATGAAAATTTTCAAAACAAAGTTTTTTTTTGGGATTTTCTGAAAGAAGTCAGAAATTTTTAGATCTTGAAGAATATGGAGTGTTCAATTCGAGGATATTAAAAAATGTCATTGGGTGACATTAAAATAGGAGATTTTATGGGAATATGTGGAAAAATCTTATTTTATATATTACAGTATATTTAAAATAACAAATGCAGATATTTTCTAAAAAGAGGGACATTTTTTAAAATCGGCGGGACGCGTGACTGTCCTCCAAAAAGCGGGACTGTCCTGCCAAAATCGGGACGTGTGGTCACTTTAGCCCAAGGGCCCCGGTACTGACGGCACTGACTTATACCGGTACATATAGACATGCCAATGTCATGTTTGACTTCGCTAAGTTTAAAGTATTTTAGCATTATTATGGTACTAGCACGACTTTTCATTCGCATTTCATTGGTAACATCTTTTTTTTATTTGATATTCCTTTGCCAAGTATAATAATATTAATAGAAATGACATATATTTGTGAAAATTCTTAATGCAAGGCAGAGACATTGTTTATTTTGTGTTATTATAATTTACAGAAATATCCTAATTGTTTAACCAAAATGAAAGTTCGAAAATATTGTAGTTGCAAAAATGTGATTTTATTTGTGACTTACTTATTCGTAATGATTAGTGAAAAACGTCAAATATTAAATTGTGGAAATCGTGGAATGTGTATTTTCGAATAAAAAAAGTTAATTAAGTTTTTTTTTTTAAATTTCAAATTTGAAAATACCAATTCCAAATTTTGAACGGAATAAAATATCTATAATAATCAAAATTCTCATTGATAAAAAGTAAAAAATTTAAAAAAATGTTATAATTTGATTTTTAATCTTACACTTCCTGCTTCCATGAACTTCTTTAAAAAACTTTTTTTTTTCTAAAATTGCAAAGGCTTATTATATGAAACCTAAAATGTAAGTGAATATATTGGCGTTATATATTTATGGAATAAAATGTTACGGATTATATTAATAAATCAGAATTAAATCAAGTATCACTTAATAGTATCAGAGAAAAAAATCATATATTCGTCCTTGAAATATTTTTTTTGTAATGTATTAACAAACGTTATATCAAAAAATGTTCTTATAATATACGAGGATGTATTTAATGTTTTTTATTGAAACAAGGTAATTAAAATATCACAATGTGTGAATTAAGGAACTCCGCATATAAATTAACATGAATTAAAAGTAATGTAATAAATTAAACGGAGCACGAAATTTTCGCTATTAGTATTATCGCTTTGTAAATAAAAAAAGTTGTGATAACAAACTATTCCATAATAATATATATTTTTATACGAATATTTAACTTTTTAAATTTTAAAATAGCACATGTTTTGTTATCTGGTTAAGTTTGTTATCTGGTTATTTAAACTACATCAATATTCATATATCATTAGTCGGAGCGAAGTCTTCCTACTGAATTGATGTTCCTAAATACCAGTTGCAACATTTTGTCAAACCGCCGCTTGCGAATACGAAACTCCATTATCTAATGAAGAACGAATCAAGTAAATAATAGTGCAATCACTTTATTAGTGAATAATGGCAAGATGTATCTTCACCGCAATATTAATGCTGGCGTTGTTGTATCTAATTGCACTTTTACTGCAAAAGAAGTTCAACTATATAAAAACAACGGCAACAGGAAATTAATACCTCTGCCTATTTTTCTTTGAAGTGAGTAAAGAAGTAAAGTGATATTTGTTGTATGTTATATATTTTTTGTGCATTAAAAACAACCACAAAATGTAATTTATATTCCATTTTCCGCGATGTTTGACATTTCAGTTCATGCTGTGCACTGTACATATTGATTTTACATGAGCGCGCTCCCCTAAAAATGAAAATACACCCTTATTGCAATCGTTTTAGAGGTTGTCATCAAAACATGACCTGATCCTCATCAGATTTATATACAACACTATTTTTTACAATCTATGTACATTTTTTTAATATACTATTCGTAATTTGTTAACTTAAATTTGTTATCGCGCATAAGAATATTTAAAAAAATGTCGAAACCAAAAAGAACATCGAAGAAAACAACAGATGTAGCTTTTGACGCGTGTGATTATTTTACCGATGATACAGCTTACATTAACATCAAACAAGGTAAATCCCCAAAATTTCCTTTTCAACATATTGACGCAACATACAACCACGCAATATTTTTTTCCCGAAACAAAACCCGGAATTGGTTAACACATTTAATCTTTTGATAACGTTTGCCCTTTAGCACAATTTATAGCTAATTATAAATTAAATTTTAATTTTAGATGCCAGAGAAAAAGCAAGACTTGATGTACACGCTGCCCTACGAGATGCATGCACAAAAGGGGATGCAAGTTCTGTCCATCAACTTGTCTTATCCCTTTCGAAGGATGCGGAACTTATAATAAATATGGCCCCAAATGGGGCGAACACTCTATTATTTATGTATGATTTTATGCTATTATTTTAATTGATTTCTATTCGAGTATTTTTATTTGTAGATCAAGTCAACTAGGCAATAGCGAAATTGTTAAATTACTGTTAGAATGTGGGGCTGATGGTAGATATCATCCTGTGACGAAATATTCTCCTCTATATATAGCCTCTTATCACGGACATATGGAAATTGTAGAAATCTTGCTTAATAGATTTCCAGAATTAATACAGGTATTAAATAATACTGTCACTTTTTTACCTTCTTTTAAAAAAATACATTCCTTATCATGTCATTTTGACTGTTTGTAAAGATTTATTTTATTTATTAGACGCTTTTTGTTAAACTGTTATCATTATCATTGATATGTAAGTTTTTTTTCGTATGTTAAGGATATAATAATAATTTAAATCATTTAATATTTTTTTAGCAACACACTGTAGAAAGATGGCTTCCCATCCACGCTTGTGCTATCAATGGACACTTATCTGTATTGGAACAGTTGTTTAACTTTTCATATCCTCCACAAGTTATGAAAAAGTTTAAGTAAGTTAAATACGTTTTGGATAATAGTATATTAAAGGACGAGTTCAGTAAGCGCGATTTTACAGCACGTGTCCAATTTTGAAAAACGACGAGCGTAGCGAGGAGTTTTCTAATGGACAAGTGCTGAAAAACGCCTTACCAACGAGTTTTTTTATAGTATATTTTCTATTTTACCTCCTTTTATGCCATTTCTAAATAAAAAATCGCCGATACATATTGAGAAAATTGTATCGCACTCGGCGAGCTATAACCGCACTCATAAGAGTGCTGTTATGAGTCCATTACAGACGCAAAATAGAAAACGAGTAAAAATGCGAGTATAGTGTCATAGCGTAATAAACTTTCAGAACGTAAATTTTAAGAAGCTCCTCATAATTTGATTGTGAGTGAATATGAATTAATTTTTGGTCTTGATCTTATCTGATCAAAAGTACAAGGCGAACTTTGTCGAAAAAAAATATGTACAATATTCTTCTTGTTCTTCTGGCGCTACAGCCCAATTTGAGCCTTGGCCTCCCCTAGCTTCCTCCTCCATTCCTCTCTTTCCCGTGCCACTTCCTTCCTTCTTCCTAGTTTAAGGATTCGTTTGGCGTCCTGTTCTACTTCATCCTTCCATCTTTTTCTTGGTCTTCCTATCAGCCTCTTCCCCACCATTCGCCCATTCGGATTCTTTTGGGCATTCTACCATCTGGCATTCTTATAATGTGGCCTGCCCACCAGAGGCGCTGCAATTTCACGTATATCGAGACTGGTTGGTCTTTAAGAGCCTGATATACTTCCTTGTTGTAACGCCTCCTATATTCTTCATTTTCCCGTACTGATCCTAGGATCACTCTTAATATTTTCCTCTCGAACGCGTCGATTTTTTCTTCGTTCTTTACGGTGAGGATCCACACTTCGCAGCCGTACGTGAGTATTGGTCGGATGATTGTTTTGTACACCTTAATTTTTGTGTCTGTGTATCACACTGGACTTGAGTACATTCGCCAATGAGAAATTCACTTTATTTGCCATAATCACTCTGGCTCTAATTTCCGCGTGCTCCAGGCCTTTGGTATTCATGTTTGCGTCCAGATACTTGAAGTCGTTCAGTTGTTCCAAGTTGTCTTGTGTTTGTATGCAAAAACAGATGAAAGTGATAAACTAACAGGATTTGCCGGAAGAGAACAGTTTCCAAAAAAATATGGTTGTATATATCCAGAGCTAAGGACCACGTCACAGAAGATATAGTAAAGAATTATATAGTTAACAAATCCGGAAAACCTGTAAATGATATAATTGTAGAAAATATTACACCGAAAAAACACATTGAAAATAACAATAGTTATGTCGGGGTAGACCTCGACCTCAAAGAAAAAGTCTACGATGCATCTTTCTGGCAGGAAGGTATTCGCCACGAAAGACTAAACTTCCGCAGACTAGACAAAAATAGACATAAATTTTCCAACTCCAAGAGTAAATATCCAAAACATATGAGTAAAATCATACATACTCAACAATTAATTAGCTTAATAAATCAAAATGTTCAGTCTATCGGAAACTCAGTTGAAAAATTGGAATATATGTTAGAAAAAAATCCAGACTGTCAATTTTTAATAATCACGGAACATTGAAAAGCGAAGAACAGCTTGAAATTTACAATATTAATAATTATAAACTAGCCTCTAAATTCTGCAGAAAAGAAGGTGCCCATGGAGGAGTTGCAATCTACTGCAAAAACGCAACAACGTATGAACCTAGAACTGACATACAACAGTTGGCAGGAAGCTACATATTTGAATGCACAGCTATTGAAACTAAGTAAAGAAAACTAAGGTAATCATAATAGCAATATACCGTGCTCCTCAAACGTTGTATGAAAATTTCATAAACTGATTGGAAGTACTTTTAACTATAATATTCCAAGAAAATAAGCATTATATTATTATGGGAGATTTCAATATAGATGTTTTGAAAACGTCTCGCCAATGCAGTAGATTCAAATCTGTTCTTCAATCTTTTCAAACTGAACTGGCTTTAAATGAGGCGAGCCGTCCGGAAAGTGGCTCATGCATCGATAACATTGTATTAAAAACATATATGCCATACTCTAGAAAACACTAGAATAACACATATCAGACCAGAGCGCCCAAAAGGTTAGCCTGTTCCAAAATAATAGACCAATAAAAGATTCACATTCGATCATTCTGCCAAGAAAATATGGATATACACAAAACGATTCTACAAGAAGAACTGTGGGGAGAACTTTACTTACAGGAGAAAAAGGATGTGAACACACAATGGGAGGTATTTATGAACAGTTTTATGACACATTTTAATGAATGTTACCCTAAAAAGTCTTATCCCAACAAATTCAAGGAATTTATCTATGTTTACAGACCCCATAATCCAAAAGGTAAAAAAAGAAATTGACATTTTACAAGTATTGTCTACTTTTAATAAAAATATAAAGACACGTTACAACAGGACACGAAGAAAGTACGTTTCTCTCCTCAAAAAAGAGAGAAAAAAAAGAGTTTTGAAAATGATCTATTAAATTCAGAGAACCCTATGAAAACTACATGGGATCTAGTAGGGAAAATGACATGTATTACAAAATGTAGTAAGACTTATAAAACAACAAAACAACTTTTACACAGAACACCCACAGATATTAACAAATAATATACCCGATATTCCTTATAAAGATACTTTTAAAAGTAGTAATAATACAATCTTTCTTGAAGCTGTAACATGCAATGAGCTTCTTAATATAATCCTGTCCCTAAAAAAGAGCGCCGGTGACGATGAGGTTACTTTATTTGTAATAAAAAATATTTTTTGGGAGATCGCAGAACCACTGGCATATATAATAAATAATTTAATCGAATGTGATATTTTCCCGGATAATCTAAAACTAGCAATTATTACTCTGTTGCACAAAAAGGGAGACAATAAAATTATTATTAATTACAGGCCAATAAGTACTCTGTCGACGTTTGCAAAAATATTTAAAAAAAACTATTGCAAAAAGAACTGTAATTTTTTTAGAAAAGTATCAACTATTAAGTAAAGATCAGCACGGCTGCAGGAAAGGCAAAGGCATAGAGACAGCATGTTTCACTTTTCTGGAAAATGTCGCCAGTCAACTAGAAAAATAAACCATCCCATGCGGGATTCTACTCGATCTAATTAAGGCTTATGATACAGTCGACCATAGCATTCTGTTAGAAAAGTTAGAGAAATATGGAATTAGAGGTGTTGCAATAAAATGGTTTCATTCTTACCTATCCCATAGGAAACAACAGACTAGGGTATTTACGAAGTTTGGTCAAGTAAAGTCATCAATAAGAACCATACAAATAGGGATACCTCAGGGAAGTATACTTGGACCTCTATTATTTTTATTGTATATAAACGATCTACCGTCAATTATAACTTCACCTGATCAAGTTACAATATTTACAACACCTTAGTTAATAGTTACAACACCTTAGTAATAGTTACAACACCTTAGAAAATGTAAGTATAAATGCCAACTCAGCTATTTCAAAAATCAACAATTGGTTGAAAATAAATAAGGTGATAATAAACTCAGCCAAAACAAATATTATAATTTTTAAAACCAATAGATCTCTAATAAACTACCCCCAACATATAAAAATTGGAGAAGATGACCTAGAAATAAATAGATCCGTGAGACTACTAGGAATAAATATCGATTGCTGCCTGAATTGGAAGATGCATATAAAATCTCTAGAAGCAAAAGTAAATAGGACAACATACCCTATTCGAATACTTCAGAAATGTTTAAGCTTAGAAGCATTAAGAATTGTGTATTATCCAAACTTTCACTCATATCTTCGATTTGGTATAATGTTTTGGGGCAACAAGAAAGATATGCAAGACATTTTTAAAATGCAAAAGAGGATCATTAGAATAATGAATAATATGACCTTTAAACAATCATGCCATGGAATATTCAAAAAATCTAATATTTTAACTGTCACTGGGACCTGTGTTTATAAAATTTTAATTTTCACAATTAAGCACAAAAACTTTTTCGAAAGCTACAAGAACTCCAATGACAAGGGCACAAGAGGCAAAAATATTACATTTACTTTACCTAAACACAATCTAACAATGTCAGAAAGGCTACCACCATATATAAACCTTACACTCTACAACATAATATCTAAGAATATCAGAATAAACATAGATAAGAAAAATATTCAGAGAGAAATAAGAACTATGCTTGTTGAAATAGAACCATACAACTTGGATGAATATTTTTCGAAAATAATTCGTCGTATTTTTAAAAAATTGGGCAAAAAATTCTCATATGCTGTAAATTTACTATTGTAAAGTAAGGAAATTACATTTATATTTGATAAGTTTCATATAAGTTTATATTATTTTTGTTCTTACGTATTGTATGTAAACTTTAAATTATGAAATAAAATGTTTTGATTTGATTTGTATTCTTGGTGTTGTGATCTCGCGATTTTGGTTTCAAAGAATTTCAGTTTCTCACGAGTCGGCAAAGAAAACTAAGTGGACACCCGATTAGTTTTTGTTTATTTAGGACCATTAGTCTGCTTTATCTAAATCATGCGGGCAGACGCTCGAACTTAGGGATCGTGCCGAGACGCCGAGAGGATTTTGTTTTATGAGTTTTGGGAAATTTTCCATAAAGATTAGGGGAGGACTCACACCAAGACCGAGGTGATGAGGTAGAGGGGAAGTTAAAAAGGGGCAGTGAGAATTGAGCTAGCAAGAGAGTAATTTGAGTTTTGAAGACGAACCTCCGTATTTTCGTTGAAGTAAATTCCGGGTTTCGACCATAAGTTTCGTAGAATTAAGTGTATTGTTTATTATTTATTATTTTTAAGTTAGTTAGTAATTATTGTAATAAGTTAGCGATTAGTTGTACATATTGTAAGATATTAGCAGATAAGTAGTATTTAAAGTACTAACAAGCCACAACCTAACAATGACTACAAAGCTGAGAATGATGAGATGCTATGTGTTTTCGGTTCTTTTTTACGGAATGGAATCGTGGACACTGACAGAAGCCACCAGCAAAAAGTTAGAGGCATTTGAAATGTGGATATATCGCAGAATGCTGAGAGTCTCCTGGAGGGATCGAATAACCAATGATGAGATCCTCCATAGAATGAACAAGGAGAGAGGTTCTAAACACAGTCAAGTGCAGAAAGCTAGAATATCTTGGCCACATCATGAGAAACGAAGATAGATTTCATTTGCTGCAGAAGATTATCCAGGGAAAGGTGGCAGGAAAGAGGTCAATCGGCGCCAGACGAATATCTTGGTTGAAAAACCTAAGAACCTGGTTCGGCATGACGAACAGAACTTTTCCGTGCCGCAGTGAATAAAGTCATCATAGCCCAGATGGTTACCAACGTTCGGAACGGACATGGAACTTAAAGAAGAAGAAGTATTTAATTACATATAAAGGACATATTTGCGTGTAATTAATTCATCCATTGTCCTGATCCTGGAGCAGCACCATACCAAATTACCAGTTCGCAACAGAGATACTATATTTTTGATCCCACCGCTGCCACCAACAAATATGTAATTAAATACTACTTATCTGCTAATATCTTACAATATGTACAACTAATCGCTAACTTATTACAATAATTACTAACTAACTTAAAAATAAGAAATAATAAACAATACACTTAATTCTACGAAACTTATGGTCGAAACCCGGAATTTACTTCAACGAAAATACGGAGGTTCGTCTTCAAAACTCAAATTACTCTCTTGCTAGCTCAATTCTCACTGCCCCTTTTTAACTTCCCCTCTACCTCATCACCTCGGTCTTGGTGTGAGTCCTCCCCTAATCTTTATGGAAAATTTCCCAAAACTCATAAAACAAAATCCTCTCGGCGTCTCGGCACGATCCCTAAGTTCGAGCGTCTGCCCGCATGATTTAGATAAAGCAGACTAATGGTCCTAAATAAACAAAAACTAATCGGGTGTCCACTTAGTTTTCTTTGCCGACTCGTGAGAAACTGAAATTCTTTGAAACCAAAATCGCGAGATCACAACATTGGTGTACCTGTTCTACTTTGCACTAGTGTCTTTATTTTTTCGATGTTGATTTGGAGGCCGATTGTTTGGGCTGCTGATTTTAGTAGCTTCCTCCGTGGCTCATTTTGTGTGTCCCATTAAGTCAGTATCATCCGCGTATGCTGCGAGTTGTACGGATTTGTTTGTGCGGTGCATTCTGACATGGTGAGTTGCACAAGTCTTACCCGCTTTTCTGGTATGCTCAGTTCTGACAGTATCACGTATAGCTCGTCTCTGTTTATCGAGTCGTATGCTTGTTTGAAATCGACGAACACATTGTATACGTCGACATTGTGTTCCCAGGCTTTCCTGAGAGTACGTTTGACGTTGTGTATTTGGTCTACTGTCGAACTTCCAGGTCTAAAACCTGCTTGGCACTCTCCTATTATATTTGAGGCAAAATGCTTGAGTCTGTTCTTAATAATGGTCTTGAATATTTTGTATCCACACCAGTTCACACCAGTGATACTCCTCTGTGGTTTGGGCATGTCATCTTATCGCCTTTCTTGTATATCGGGCATACTATGCTCTCGTTCCATTCTTGCGGGATCTGTTCTTTCTTCCATATTTCCATAGGAGATGGTGTAGGTAGCATGCTAACTTTTCGCCGCCCTGTTTCCGATTTTCGCTTTGTATTTCGATGCCTGAAGATTTGTTAGCCTTTAGCGTGTTGATTACTGTTACAACTTCTTCTATAGTTGGCATCATGTGTTCGCTGACTTCCTTCATTGGCAGTAGCTCTCTTAATGGTGTTACTGGAGGTATAGTTTGCAGTCTACTATCCGTAGTGCTCCTATACAAGCTGGCTGAACAAGTCCCTTGTCATACAACATTGAGACACTTCCAAGTAATCCACGGTAATAACCTAAGCAAACAGAGAAAACCCAACAATGGATTGCCTTAAGGCTCAGTTTTGGCCCCGATGTTTTTAAATCTCTATATTTCAGATTACGCTGATGATCTAGCCTTAGCTGTACAACACAAACAATTTGAACCCACCGAAAACACGTTGGCCAACGACCCCAACAAACTGTACAAATATTTAACCAAGTGGCGGTTAATACCAAACCTAAATAAAACTGAAGTCAGCTGCTTCCGCCTGAATAACAATAAGGCAAATTATGAATTAGAAGTAAAAATGAATAATACAGTGCTACCCTATCAACGGTATCCAAAGTATCTCGGGGTAATGTTAGATAGAACTCTGTCATTCAAAAAACATCTTGAAACAACAGCGCAAAAAATAAGCACTCGAAAAAACATTATTCAGAGACTATGTAGCACTAGCTTGGGGGGGGGGGGGAGGGTTTGGCATCGCCAAATACATTACGAACATCTGCACTTAGTTTGGTGTATTCTGCGCCCGAGTATTGTGCCCCGGTATGGATGAACAACGCACATACCAAGAAAGTGGACACTCAGCTTAATATAGCAATGAGAATGATTAGTGGCTGCACCAGAACTACTCCATCCTATTGGCTCCCAACACTCAGCCACAAACCTCCACCTGCCATAAGAAGACAAGACGCCCTAATAAATGAATATAAGAAAATAATTAATAACACACAACTCCCTATCCATGAGGATATCCCGGATCTGACAAGAAACCGGCTTCGATCTAGGAAACCGCCAATGTTATAAGCACAACAACTGGCAGCCAATAACTTCAACATCAACTCCGAGTGGCAGACCCTCTGGACTGAAAATGCCCCACCCGATGTACGAAATCTCATTGACCCAGTCGTAAAACCCGATGGCTTCGACCAACCACGACATATATGGAAGACCTTAAACCGTGTCAGAACAGGACATGGTGTGTGTGCCCATAACCTCCATAAATGGGGAAAACGACTCAACCCAGGCTGCGACTGCGGCGACCCAAACCAAACAATTGGCCACATAGTGACAGAGTGTGAACTGACGGCATATCAAGGGGATTTGAGGGACTTCTTCCACACCACACAATCAAGTCTTGAATGGATAGCTGAACTAAATCTTTTAATATAACAATTTTATATCTTATTATATGTCTGTTTGTAACTCGTACATTGTAATGTACGTTGTACATTTAATCGTTGTACATTAAATGTTGTAATTATGTAATCGTTAATTTTTACATGTTTTATAAATTTATCATGTGTTGTGCCATACGCTAAATAATTAAATAATTGTGAGAGAAGCAAAGTCACAAAGATTGAGATGGGCAGAACACATATGCAGAGCACCGGATGATAGAATGCTGAAAATAACGTGGCAGGTGGCACCGACGAGCAGAAGACCACCGGGAAGACCTAGAATGAGATGGATAGACAATGTTCTATCGGATATGCGAAAGATGGGCATCGAAAATGAACAGGAAGCAATGCTAGATAGAAGTCTTTGGAGGCAAATTGTGCTTGCAGCCAAGACCCACATAGGATTGTAGTGCTACTTGAAGAGGAAGAAGAATTGTATTAATTAAACAGGATATAGGATATAAATCTTTAAATGCGGATATTATTTGTTTAACATCATAAAATAAAATAAATATTAACCATAGAATAATTGAATTTAAATAAGACCATTGACTAAATATACGTCCGTTTCGGATATTTACGCATTGAGTTTGAAAGTGACGGTAGATAATTTACGGCACAATTTTCTATTTCCATTCTCTTATATAAAAAGCGAAACTATTCCATAAACGCTAGAAATTCTAACAACCTTTTTAATTAATGTTTATTAATAATAATTTATTTATAGAGATGTAACTGATCAATGGGAGTACTATATGGCTTTCGACATAAATGAGAGAGACGCAACTGGCCAAAATATCCTGTACGTTGCCTGTTTACTCGGAAACAAAAAGCTGGTTGATAAAATATTGAAATTTAAAGTAAAAGCCAATAGAATTAAAGTGGTACGTAATTACTGTTTATTAATTAATTCAAGCAAAATAATAATAAAAACTAAGTAAAAGTGTTGCGGAATTTGGGTCATGCACAACAAATTTTTTAAATTCACTGGAGTTAAACATTATGTGTTTGAGTGTGTACAGAACACATAGTGAAACGTTTTTTGTTGTAGGATGACGATGTAACTCCAAGTTCAGAATCTTGTTCTCTCATAAGCCCAACAAAAAGAAGAATTTCCAATGGCATTCAATCAATTTTATCTAAATTGAGTTTATCGAGGGAGAACTCTGTCGACTCACAAAACGTAAATATAATTTATTTAAAAAATCAGAATCAAGGCCTAGGTCGCACTACGGGTAAACCGTCGCGGTTTTTAATCGCGTGATTTTATGACTCTAGTAAACTAATACAGGCGGCTTCACTTGCGGTTTTTTTCCGCGGCTGATTTATCCTATAACGCACAGTGTTTCTCGAGCGGTTTCGCGCTTATAGCGGTTACCCCTCGCGGGAAATACCGTAGTGCGGCCTCGTCCTAAGGCCTAAGTGATTTTGTGACTCATGTAAGCTAATACAAGCGGCCTCACTTGCGGTTTTTTCCCGCGACGGATTTTTCCCATAGCGTACTGTGTGTTTCTCGAGCGGTTTCGCGGTTACCGCTCGCGGGAAAAAACCGTAGTGCGGCCTCGGCCTTACATATGGTTATTATTGAGTAATTTAAGCTCAAATTTTTTTTCAACTAAAATTATTAATAGTTTTGATTTTTAGTTTGATATGGACAATTGCTACATATGTCCGTTGAAAATTGACATGTATTGCAATAACAATACAGAAACTGCACTACATGCAGCTGTGAAAGGAAAATATTACCAAATAGCCTTATCTTTACTAAACGCCGGAGCTAATCCAAACCTGATTATCAAAGCATATTTGGATTACAATGAGGTATTTCTCATAATTTATAACATATTATTATTACATGATTTTTGCATTTATGGATAGTTTTGAACTTAAATATCTTATTTTATTTAATCGTGTCTGAGCTAGGCAAAATATAGAAATATATGTATATCTCACATGTCATGAATAGGGATAGCAATACGGTGTCATATTCAATCCGGCCGGATCCGGCCGAATTTCCACCGATGCGGCCGTATCTGTCCAGATCCGGCCGCATCGATGGAATTAAATCTAACATAATAAACTTTACCTAATCTAGTGAGATCACAACATTTAGGTATTTGAGCATGCTAACAAGTCTTATTCTTATATTTATGACAAACATCATGATGAATCTCTCTAATGAAATATAATATCTATTTAAATGTCTATTTAAATTAAAAACATCAAAGAAATTCGAGGTTATTAGATTTTCAAAATTCCTCCAAATAGTCTCACAGTAGAGAAAATAGCGAGAGTCTATGAATGTTAATTTTGTCAAATCTTAACCTTGTCTTCATTAACCTGTCGCTGCGTTATTTTTCAAAATAATTACAAAACGGATTCAGATTTTCAAAATTAGGACTTCCTGGAGAAATTTGTTGTTTTTAGATTTCCAAAATTTTTCCAAATAGTCGCGCAGCGAGGAAAATAGTGAGAGTCTACAAATATTCATTTTGTAAAATCTCAACCTCATCTTCATTGATCTGGCGCTGCCTTATTTTTTTAAATACTGACAATAAGGTTTCAGATTTTCAAAATTTGGACTTTTTGCAAAAATTTGTGGTATTCGGAAAGTAATCCATTTTTTTTTATAAAAAAGTTAAAAATCATTTATTACAAAATTTTATTATTATTAACTCAAAATATAATTTCCATCGTTTGAAATAACCTCTTGCCAACGTGTTACCAGAGTTTAAATACCCTTTTTGAAAAATGCAGGTGTCTTCTGATTAAAAAATGAGTTCATGCCATCGAAAGGCATCTTGATTCCTATATGTTTTATTCCGAATATGATGTTCTAATGATCTGAATAAGTGCTAATCCGATGGCGCCAGGTCTGGAAAATATGGCGGATGTGGCAAAACTCCCCAACCCATTTGTTTTAAATGTTGTTGGGTGTCTTTCGCTGTATGTGGTCTTGCATTATCGTGAAGCAAGATTACGCCTTTTCTGGTAACCAAAGCCGGACGTTTTTGACTTAATTTCTCATTCAACCTGGTCAATTGTTGTCGGTATACTTCTCCAGTTATCGTTTGACCACGTGGCAATAACTCATAATGAAGAACAAATCATTCGACGCTGTTGTTTGTGAATTTCGTTTAATTCATGCGGAACCAACACACCCAGTCTATTGACTTTGCTAATCTTTTTTAAGTGTTCCTGAACACTTAGGTTAGTGCGCATTTAGGTGCACCACCAGGATGCAGAGAGCCTTTCAGACATTCTTGAATGGTTAGTCGTGGATCTGATTCCACCAGGTCTTTTAGCGTCCTCTTCGAAATCACTAGGTCTTCCACTTCGTGGATAATCTGAGAGATTGGTGTCACCTTCTCTAAACTTTCTGAACCAGAATTGGCATTTGTTTGCTGTTACGATCTTGCCGTGTATTGCATTAATTGATTCCGCCGCAACAGTAGTCTTTAAACCTTGATCAAAGAGAAATCGCATACAATGGCCCAGGTGTACCTCGTCTACTAATTGACTTGCCATTTTTAAACGGTTTATTCAAATAATCGAGACGAGAAAATGGTAGATTGACGTTTAGCCAACCAAAGTTATTTGACATAATCAGTTTACCTGCTGACAGAAACTAGTATAAGAGGTTAGTGCGCATTTAGGTGCACCACGCATATAAAGTACCTACTCATGCAACAGCGCGATTATTTTACCAAAAATTAGCATCACCGGATCCGGTATATTGTTACCGGATCCGGCAAACGTTTAATGACGTCGGATCCGCCGGATTACCGGATCCGGTTTTCCGGATTGCAGTCCCTAGTCATGAAATGTCAACTGTTTAAAGAAAATGTTCTTATAAAATGCTCTTATATCATTCCAATGTTCAGAACACATCACAGCATTTTCGTTACACGACCATAGGTCCCAAAATACATGGAACTTGTAGGGATTGGCACACCAGGAGGTATTCCATTGTCTGGGATTCTCCACATTCACATGCTTTCTCTTCCGCTTGTCCCCACTTCAGGAGGTTGTTCTTGCATCTCCCCATTTGGCAGTGTAGTCGGTTGATGGTTTTCCAGAGTTGATGAGTTTTACGAGTTTAGACCCGAACCTGCAGGGAATTTTTCTTTAGGATTCCAGGTTGGGATATCATTGTCTTCTAAGCGATGTTCTCATTTTGCCTCCTTGGTTGCAGCTCTAGTGGCTGTGAGGGCCTGTGTGGATTGCATAAAGCTTCGTCTTGATTTTAGTCTGGTGACTGGCGGGTGCAATTGATGTCTGATGTCGTCTCGTGGTTTGTTCGTTCGGACATGGGGCATTCAGCCTGGGTTTCCCTCCTTATGTGAGGTGGTGCAATCCCGGCTAGTATGTAAAGTTGGTCAAGGCTAGTGGGTTTTAGGCATCCCGTTATTAATCTACACGTGTTGTTCAGTACATGGTCCAGTCCAAAGTTCCCTCTATGCTGCGGGGGTGCTCGACCGCGCACTAATATTTCGAAAGTTGCGCAGCCGTTTTCCTTTTCCGCGCACAATGGGCTTATCTTGGCAAAAAAAATTAGAGGGTCAAACAAATTTTTGAAATCGGACATTTATACGTCAAAGGAAATCTCTTTTGTTTACATCAACTACGTCATCGAGCGTTTGCTTGGTTTGCTTCATGCTGACACATTGTGTGCGAGGAACGACTTCTACGACTACTCGTATACTTCTTCTTCTTCTTTTGAATAGGCCTACTTTGGACCACGCTTATTCAACTGTTGGGCTTTGACCTTTGCACAGTATTGTCGCATCTTCTGCCGGTGTAACTTCTTTCTCTCTTCTGTTCAGGGGGTACCTTTCCTACGGGGTTTTTCCTGAAATCCACGGACTTCCTTCAGGGTGCGTCTCACAGACTGTCTGTTTTGGAGATTTATTATTCTCAGTTCTTTAATATCCTTCTCGGTTTCTGTCAAACAAGTGGTACGAACCTTCTTGTTTTGCCAGAAGGCGAACAGACGATTGGTTAGTCGGTTTGGAGGCAATCTTGCAACGTGCCCATAGAAAGCTACCCTTCTTTTCCTTCCACAGTCAGAGAGCATATCAATATGTTCGTAGAGCTCAGAGTTTTGCCGCCTTTGGAATTCCCCATCTTCCTTTGCCGGGCCTAGGATCTTCCTGAGGATTCTCCTCTCTCTGATTTCCAATTTCTCTACTAGACCTCTTCGGTTCAAGGAAAGATACTCCATGGCATACAGGGCTTCTGGTCGTAAGATTGATGTGTAGTGCTTAAGTTTCAGGTTTCGTGACAGGCTTTTCTTATTGTAAGTGTTCTTATTGTGGTCAGTCGATAGGCTAGTTCTAACTTGTTGACTCTCTTTCTGATGATGCTCTTTCTGATAAGTTGGGTTCAATCCATTCGACGAGATACTTAAATTTCTCAGTCCTCTTGATGTTTCCCTGTTCCAGTAACATCTCTCTGTTTGCTTCTCTTATATTGGTGAAGAATTCTGTTTTCTCCAGCGACACTTGAAGACCCACTTTGACTACTCTTATACTTCATTAGAGAACAGGTGTTTAGAAATCATCACTTATGTTTCGACCTGGATTGGGGTAAAATTACCCGCATACAAACACAGCACACACCTACACCTACTCTGTTTGACCTACAAAACATAATTTGGAGGTATTTTCAAGCTAACACAGACAGAGCTTATATTTTGGAACAAATCATTGTTTTTACAAAACCTTTAATCTAGACATTCCAGAAATGGTTATGTTTACATCGGACGGATCAATGGATGCTAGGACTGCAAAATGGAGTACAATCGCGGGACTTCTCAAAAAGGAAATACCTCATCTTACTTAACAACAATAGGTTGCGCACCGAGAAGATTTGGGTTTGCATGATGCATGAAAATATGTATCTTTATGCAAGATATTGAGACTTCTAGTGTTCACCAATCGTTTCAGCATCCCAAAATTAGTCGGAAACGTATGTAATATTCCCTAGGAAGCTTTCAGTTAAGAAATACCATCGATACGGGGAGTTTAGACGGCGGAAACAACGAAATGCGAGAAAATCTTTTTTGTCAAAATGGTTATTTTTTGAGTTACAGCAAAATTTAAAAACGTTTCTGAAAGATTTTTTCTGCTGATTACAGATATACAAATTATATTTCGCTAGCTCTTTTCGATCACTATCGCCTGCAAGAAGAAATTTCGGCGTTCGAGGAGAGATCGCGGAAAGTCTTGATTTCCCACGGACAGTCTTAGTATTTTAATTGGAAAATGACCTTCTTAAAACGATGCTGCAATTCGTTTTTGATTATCTGCAACCGTTTCCGAGACATCTACTTAGCAAATCGAGAATCGGGTAAATTTCAGTTTAAAATTTTTCGACGAATTATTGAATCTTTTCGGACAATTTACACATCGACTTGTTCTCCTTGTCGTGTAGTTTCTGTGGGCCGAAAATGATTTCGCTGCTTATTACCGTTCTCGAGAAAATCGAAAAAAAAACGAAAAAGCACATCATTTTTTAACGAAATGATGGAAAATGTTTGTCAACATTTAAAAAAAAAAATTTTTTCGTGATTTTTTTTGGTTACCCGCTGGAAATCGAAGTGCTGAAGATCCTTTTTTTGCACTTTCAAATGCTTCCCAAGATTTTTGCACAATCATACTTTTGTGCTGCGCAGTCAATGATAAAATTAGAGGGAACATTGGTCCAGTCTACAGGCGTGTGTTGATCTCTCCTATACGGGGGATGCATACTCGGCTGCGGAGTAGCACAGCGCAAGGCCCGAAGAGCGCAGGACGTTAGTGTTTTAGGCTCCCCAGCGGGCGTTGGACAGTTTCCGGAGGATGCCATTCCTAGTGTTGACTTTCGCCTTGGTTTTATCAATATGTTTTCTGTAGCTCCGAGTTCGGTCTAATGTAACCCCCCAAATATACTGTGTTTGGGCAGTGTTACAGTCTGAGAGAGTTCCACTCTATTTGCAGTTCTCTTTTTGCCTGTCGGTTATCAAGGTGGAATAAGCATGTCTGCGTCTTTACCGGGTTGGGCCGGAGCTTGTTTAACCTATAATAATTGCTCAACCCTGAGAGTGATTCTGTTAGGTGCTCTTCTATCTCTTCAATGTTTTTTGATTGGTAGGTGATTGCTACATCAGAACAACCAGCGGCGTCGGCATCATCACATCAACCAAGTTAGATGGTTCTGCCTCTGAGGTGCAACGATATGACGATCGTATTATGAAGATTGCCTACTTTGCAGATAGAAGAAAAATTCACTTCTTCAGTGCCTACGCTCCAGAAACCGGCCTGACCACAGAAACTAAAGATGCCTTCTGGACTCTGATTGATGAGAAGACTTCTGAAGTGCCACCTGAAGACTACCTCATCGTTGCTGGAGATCTGAATGGTCATGTTGAACAAAGGAAAGAAGGCCACGCAGCCCATGGTAGACATGGTTATGGAGAGAAAAATGATGATGGCTAACGAATTCTTGATTTCGCAGAAACCCACGATTTGTTAATTACGGACACTTGGTTCAAGAAAACGTGTTAGATACGAAAGTTATTCCATATGAAACTATTGCCACACAACATCGACCAGTCATCTGTAAACTGCGGATACATCCTCCAAGAACCGAATACTTAGTCAAAAAATAATACTTGGACCAAAAATAATCAAATGGTGGCGATTCAAGGAGAACGAGGCCAATGTTCTTGCAAAAATCACAGTACCTCCAGTCACCACAGTTGAAGAGAGCTGGATTTGATTGAAAGATGCTACTCATCAACGAAAGCAGGTCGACAAAGAATAGTTAAATCTGCGTGGCTTAGGAATGATGCCGTTAAAGATGCAGTACGCATGAAGAAACAACTATAGAGTTCCTATCTGAGTTCCTTGAAGATAAAACACCATCTCGTTGGAATGCCCATAAAGCTGCCCGTAGAGAGGCGAAGAAGGTAGTTGCTGCAACAAAAGCAGATCGGTACGCTGACCTCTACGCAATACTTGACACTCGTGAAGGCGAACGTGACATCTACCATCTGGTCAAATCAAGGCAGCGTAAAACGGAAGACATCTAACGCTTTTATGGCATCAATAACTAAACAGGTGAACTGGTAGAAGGCGAGAGAACGCTGGCAGAGCTACTTCGAGATAATGTCGACCGAGGAATTTCACCGAAGTTGAGGCTGTTCTGAAAGAGATGAAACTGGGGAAAGCCACGGGCCCTGACGAAATTCCAGCAGAGTTTTTGGCGCTCTCAACGATGGGATGCAGCAAGATGGTTAACGCAGTTCTTCAACCAGATCATCAAAGAACGTCGAATACCAACAGACTGGCAGCGGAGGATCACTGTCCCAATCAAGAAGAAAGGAAGCCCTGCTGAGTGTTCAAACTATCGCCCAATCAGACTTCTGAGCCACGCGATGAAGATCTTCGAACGCATTCTCGACAAAAGGATTCGCAAGATAACAAAACTCACAAAGAACCAAGCTGGGTTTGTGAAAAACTGCGGTACAACGGATGCAATCTACGCAGCAACCTGGAGGAGGCCTTCGATCGGGTGCCTCATGATGTAATCTGGTTGGGGCTCCGAGAGTACAGAATTCCAGAATATCTTGTCAACTGGGTGCAGCTTCTCTACAAAGAACCGACGAGTTATGTTCAAGCCACGGCAGGAGAAACCGATGATTTCAACATCATGGTAGGGGTCCACCAGGTCTCTGCCTTGTCCCCTCTGCTGTTCATTCTTGTAATGGATACTGTCACATCAGACCTGCACAAGCCAATCCCACGGACGCTTCTGTATGCTGATGATGTCATGTTAACTGCAAACAGCAAACTTGAACTCCAGCGCCAAACAGAAATGTGGATTGACCGATTAGCTGAATATGGCCTGCGACTCAATAAAAGCAAGACAGAGTATATGACTTTAGATCCCCAAGAAGTTGGGACCATCAGCGTTGATGGAAAAGATCTCCATCGTGTAACAAAATTCAAATATCTTGGATGTAATGTCTCTGACAATGGAAGAATCATTGACGAGGTCAACGCAAGGACGCAGGCATCTTGGTTGAAATGGCGTGCGACGACAGGTGCTAGGAAGAAGAAGAAGAAGAGGTGATTGCTACATAGAGGTGGCATAAATGAAGCTCCTTGTTGTTGGGCCGGTTGGTTGATCGTTGGTATACATGTTGAAGAGTATGGGTGCCAGCACGCTACCTTGGAGGTGGCCATTCTTCTGGTTCCTCCAGCGGCTTCTTGTACCTTGAAATTCTACGTAGAATCTTCTGTTAGAAAGCATTGTTTAAATTTCTTTAGTCAGCTGGTAATCTCATGTCATTTTAAAAATTTTCTCCAGTAACATTTTGTGGTTTATAGTGTCAGCCCCCGGTGATAAGTCTATAGAGACTGCCCCCATCTTTTCCTTTCTCTCAAAGCCATCCTCAATGTGTTGGGTGAGACTTAGTACCTGGCCAGTAGAGGACTTACCAGGTCTGAAGCCTGCTTGCTGGGGGATTAGGTGGTTTTCTATTTCGGCCTCAATCTTGTTCAGTATGAGGCGTTTATACGATATTGATTAGGAAGAAAAACAAATGTCGGGTTCAATCATGGAGTGTGCCGATCAGCTATGTCCGCCGATTCGTCGCCGGACACACGCCTGGATTACGGACTTAGTGGATCAACGGAAACAAGTCAAGCACGTCGATTTTGAACAATATCGCTGATTGAATAAACTTGATCAATGAACTTGATCTTAGAGGTGGTGTCCGTGAGCGTTAGTTGAGGTGGTGTCCGTGAGCCCTGGTTTTTTTGTCAATGCCATATTCTTCCAGTGCTGCAAAGAGCGTTTGTCTATCAATGCTGTCTTACGCTTTTAAAGTCCACAAAGGTAACTACAGTGTTATTTGTCTGTCTGACTTTCAATATTGTTCTTAGGTTCCAAATTTGGTCGATGCTTGATCTCCCTTTTCTAAAGCCCGCCTGGTATTCTCCTATTTGAAGATCTGCTTGTGGTTCTAGTCTGTTCAATAACACTTTAGAGTTTACTCTTTAGACTACAATATTTTGTAATGCCCGCCATACACACAACGGTCCACGGAAGAGGTCTAACTGTGCAGGTTTGCCTGCGCAGGTAGATCGGAGCGTGTGTGGGGATAGACCTGTGCAGTTTTTTGAACCTGCGAAGGCGACCGGAGCAAGATCGAAAATCAATTCTTTCGACGGTGGACCTGTGCAGGTCACGTCAGTTGTTTCTAGTGTGTTTTGGAATGTAGTGGTTTTGAATGTATCGGTATATAAGCTGCTGGACTTACAAAGGGACCCCTCGGACGCGTCATCACCGATTTGGCCCAAATTTACAGTATATGTAGGGCTTGACTATAAATGAAAGTGACGCAAGCGAGAGGGCCAGATGGCCAAGCGTTAAAAAAATAACTAACTTTTTACGCGGACCGGTAAGTTACCGACAACTCATAAGCCCGCTATGTTAGCGTAAATTTCAATGGCTGGTTAGCGCATCGGTAAGAGCTCGGCTTTATAGTACGAGGATCGCTGGTTCGATTCCCCGTGGGGACGCTTTTTTTTTCTTACAATTTTTAAAATGACTCTTTAATTAATATTATTATTTATTATTGTTTAACTTTTTAATTGTAATTATTAATTTGTTTGATCTGTATTGATAACAAATTCCTTATCGTAATTTGGGATGAGAGCCTGAGCCTGGATTCGAAAGATCTCTGCCGCAGATTGGGTTTCCTCGATAATGGTAGTCTCTCTTTCCGAGAGAAATTTGATGATTTTCCTCTGACGAATCCTATGCCTTGCTTTGAATTTTTGGACCCAACGCTCCGAGGCTTTGAACTCGAAATCTGCAAATTGACTGGCAGCAGCAAGTGCCCATTGTTGTAGGTTTCTCGTGGTTACTTGCTGGTAACTTTTCCGCCCTTCTATGAAGCGATCATACGTCCAGGTATCAATGGTTTTGCACTTTTCCTTCCGGGTTCCACCGCTTTTAATGTGTTCTTCCCAGATTTTCAAATCTCGCATATACCTCAAGCGATGTGCTCCTTTCGATTGAAGACTCTTTAAATTCCACTTTGGATGTGCTTTTGCAAGATTAAACACCATTATTTTGTAATCTAGTGGAATGTAATCTGCATCAACTTTTAATTTTTTTCCATCCGGTTCGTAGTCAGACTCTGCTTCTGAAGAAACGACATCCTCGACTTCTTCATTTTCACCTCCTTCGTCGCATTCTTCGAAAGAAATCAATTCATCGACGCACAGCAAGGAATGCTCTGACAAAACGTCCAGTATTTTCTCGGTATTTTGTCTGCATGTTGCATGTGTTGTTCGGTTATTATCGCAGCACTCACTGATGTGATCAGATTGTCTGCGGCCGAAAGATAACAAATAATCCAGCGCCGTTTTTAACATTTGTTTCGACGATTCGCTGTGGAGATTATCAGCGCACATCACATCTTCATGTTCTACCGATGTTCCAGGCACATTAATATTTTCACTGTCAGTATTCGACATTTTCGAAAGCTAGATTCTTCTCACAATATTCAAGTAAATATAACTCACGTTTATGGGTTATAAACAATGTATTTACAAATATATATAAACACTATAATAACAAGATGGCGGAACTGCAACTTACAATTTTAACTCGAACTATGAAACTTGAAACTTGAATACGTGGTGTCGATCTTGCGTCTCGGTGTGTACTGTCTGTTGTTCGAGGGTGACCGTATTTATATCTCCTTCCAAGTATGAGGGATTGTTCGTGGGGTACTGTTTCTAGGATTTGGTCATAAAATATCCATTACCAAATCGTCCGAAGGATTATAGAAACAAACCCCATTACAAATTCTTAGAAAGTTCTTATTGTTAGAGAAAAGAAGTTTTGGAATCTTTTATAATTCATACCTGGAAGGATCTATTATAAGCCCGTGGTCGCTACAATGGAAATAAAAGAAAGCAATTTTAAGAATTGACCGTTGAAGTTATAAAGAAACAAATAATAAATATTAATACTAATAAAATAATTAAATTGACAAATTAATAATTACAATTAAATAGTTAAACAATAATAAATAATAATAATAATTAAAAAAATTGTAAGAAAAAAAAGCGTCCCCACGGGGAATCGAACCAGCGATCCTCGTACTATAAAGCCGAGCTCTTACCGATGCGCTAACCGGCCATTGAAATTTATGTTAACATAGCGGGCTTATGAGTTGTCGGTAACTTACCGGTCCACGTAAAAAGTGAGTTATTTTTTTAACGCTTGGCCATCTGGCCCTCCCGCTTGGGTCACTTTTATTTATAGTCAAGCTCTATATATACTGTAAATTTGGGCCAAATCGGCGATGACGCGTCCGGGGGGTCCCCTTGTTAGATGTGATATTAAATATTCTTATATTGATTATGCATTTCCCAGATTTTTCACTGTAAAACAATAAACAAAAATGCATTTAAAAATATATCTTTGTTTTTGTTGCAAGCAAAATTTCATCAGATAATTTCTGTCTAAACCAGTGCCTGCCAAACTAGAGACGTTTCAGATGTGCAGCGTAAGATTTAATAGTAAAGGGTCCGCCAATTAGCGCGCTCGATCTTTAACAGCTGATGGCGGCCATGTTGTTTGTGGTAGAGTTGCCAAACCTAGTTGTTATTATTCAGTGTATCTTCACAAATTACCATGAACCAATTCAGCCGCGAGCAACATGTGCAAATCATTAAAATGTATTACGAAAATCATTCATCGGTTCGGGCAACGTTCCGCGCGCTCCGCCAATTTTACGGTGCAATTGGTCGTCCTGCTGAGTCGACTATCCGTCGTTTGATAAACAAATTCGAGGCAACCGGTTCGGTGAACAATAAGCCAACACCGACGCGTCCACCGAATCGTCGAAACGTCCGATCTGCCGCGAATGTCGCCGCTGTGCGCGATAGTGTGCGTGAAAATCCGCGACAGTCAATTTCACGTCGCGCACAGGAACTCAGCCTTTCGGAAACATCACTTCGCCGAATCTTGCATCTGGATTTGGGCATGCATCCGTACAAGATCCAGCTGACACAAGAGCTCAAAATAAACGACCATAGACAGCGCCGTATCTTCGCTGATTGGGCTTTAGAGCAGTTGGAAGTCGACCCCGAGTTTGGTCGCAAAATCATCTTCAACGATACAGATCCATGATAACGAACTTTTTCTGGCATGAAATCGACAATATGGATGTCGAGGAGGAATGGTTATCTCGCGCGGAGGCGACATCAACTGGCCACCGAGATCGTGCGATTTAACCCCACTAGACTATTTCTTGTGGGGTTTTCTTAAATCACAGGTCTACGCAAACCGACCACAAAACACTGATGACCTCAAAGTCAACATACGCCACGCCATCGATGAAATACAGCCCGATTTGTGCGCCAGAGTCATTGGAAATTGGACTTCTCGTATGCGCGCCACCAAGCAAAGCCGAGGTGGCCATTTGAACGATATTATTTTCCATACATAATGCCTTCGAATACTCTTTCAAACAAAAAATAAATTTCATTTATACCTCTCACACAACTTGCTTTATTTTATTTTAAAGATCGAGCGCGCTTATTGGCGGACCCTTTACAATCACATAGTATAGTCATCGTCCTCAATCGATGCCATCGCAAAAAGAACTAAAGACCGCTCCGGTATACCGGAACGTCCCCACACACGCTACCGACGTGCGGTTGACTTGCGCAGGCATACCGGCACAGTACCTCTTCGGTAGACTGTGTATGGCGTACTTGAGTGACTGGCACTAGCGAAATACCTCTGTAATTATTTGGATCCTACTTATCACCCTTTTTATGTAATGAGTGCATCAAGGCACATTTCCATTCTTCCACATTTCCAATTTATAACATATTTTGAAGGAGTATTTTTATAATTGTGCCAAAACTACCTGATGTTTGGCAATTTTTTTTGAGAAACTGAAATGACTTAGACATTTGCGGTTTTTGGGCAAAGTGTTTATTCATCTTTTGTCTACAAACTGGGATTTTTTCAACATATATATTCATAATATTACAAAATGGCGTCCAAAATGGCGGCTCCGGGAAGTAATTTTTAAAAATAAATGTTATCTGCGCGAGGGATTCAAGCTGCAATACGTCACCTAGAAGCATAAAACCAAAAAATACTTAAAGTTTACACTCCAAGGAGGCATCTATACCTCCTAACAACATGAAAAAATTCAGTTATAGAAACAAAATGGCGGCCTCTTGAAAATAAGGTACAGTTTTGTCGCATGATTTTTCCACTTTGGCCTGCTGTGAAAAATCGTTAATCATCCAAATGTTGCAAATTTATAGGTATAGATGCCCGAGAATTCAATTTCCTTTTAGGCAGTCAAAACGCGAAGTCGATTGGTTGAACGGTTTAAAAGTTACAATTCGCGCAGATTCGAAAAATCTTGTTTCGGAAAAAACGCGTTTGAAGTTTGGACAACTGTTTTTCCTTGTACAATTTGATTAGCTCGATCAATGTGTCCAAGAATAAAGTAATTTATGGATTTTTGGAGTCGCTGAACACGAATTTGTGGTCGGATTTGAAAAATTCAAAATGGCGGATCCAACATGGCGGACAAAAAATTAAAAATATTCAATGTAGACGAAATTTTAAATATAGGGGTTTTTGGGTTCGCTAAACACGAATTTGAGGTCGATTTTGAAGAATAAAAATGGCGGATCAAATATGGCGGACCAAAAATTGAAAATATTCATCAATGTTGAAGCCCCATCCTTTTCTGTACGTGCCCCACACATTCCTTCTTCTTCACCTGCAAATCGTCGTAAGGCTCCAAATCGAGCATAGCTTTGAAGGTTTTTGTATCTCCGTCGCCGATGTAATTCTCGTAACGCACCCCTAGTGTTTCCTCGGATTGTCCAAACATCTCTTGACAGCATCCACCTCCATTTTTCCCGCGCTGCCCTTGTGGTTAGCCGTGCAATCATTCTCGTGTTGCACCTGCCATGCGAGATAATCCGGGGTACCTTTCTTCGAATTCCAAATCGCGCAGGCCTGGCAAAACAAAGATTTTACCACAACGTCTACGATTTTCCCGGTGTATTTTCCAAACGTTGAGAGTCCAAAAAGCGACGAAAACCCGCGTTTCTTCTACGAGCCGTCCCCGTATACGGATAAATGTGATGGAGTATTGGCGGCTGCAGTATTAGCGCTTATTTCTTCTTGGACGGCCTTCTTCTGGGTGAACTCGAACACAAACCTTCGAAGCAACTAGCGTGTTTCGTATAAATGCGTCATACATCGTTTGGCTGAAGGTGTTCGAAATGTCCATTATGGCATACAAAGTTTTTATGCTTTTCAGTCCGAGTCCTAAGAGTCGCATTCCAAACGAGAGACGTCGATTTATTTCAAAACAATGACTCACGTGGGGACTTGGCGGTACTCGGCGCGATGTGCAGGAACACGTGATGACCAAGTGGAAGGTTACGCCTGGTCCGGTGGATCGAGAAAATTTAACGTCGTTGTCACACGATTTGCATACCAGACATTCACTCAGAAAGGTGAAAATCTTCAAGAAGTGGCAAATGACGTAGTTGCTGCTTATGTCGACGTCGATGTCCATATGATCGGCGGTCTTTAGTTTCTTCGTGGACATGCTCACGAACTCCGTATCCGTTTCCGCCGTAAATTGATTGCCTTGGAACTTTTTAGACTTCCTCGTCGAAGGACGACTTCGGCCCGCTCGGCCATGTTTTTTTGGTCCTCCCATTTCCCTCCTCATTCCTCCCCGCGGCGGAAACACGACTTGTATTCCCCACGAGAATAACACTGAATTTGTAGGTTATAGCATACCGGCAAATTCAAAACACATCTTTGCACACTACTTCCACCTATAGAAAGAATGTATAATACTCAAATCACCTTTGATCGATATACAAACTCGTTGCATAGCGCGCGGCGAATTTGCTACCTGAGCGCTGGGCAGCGCTCAGGACAATGGTCAATTGAACGCCGTGTAACGAAGGAACTAATTCACGGACCGCCAAATAATTTTAACCAAATATTCTACACACTTGTAGCATTCGATTTATGTAATTTAAAGAAAAAACGATTTTTCTCCCCCTTAATAGAAATGATTTTTTATGTTTTGCAGAGTATAAGTTGTTGTTCCGTTGAAGAAGATTTGAATTCCGGCCAATCTACTGCTCTAATGGAAGCTTGTAAAAATAGGGATAGTCCTTTAGTGGATTTATTGTTGAATTGTGGAGCTAGAGATGACGAATGTAAGGCACTTTCTGTAGCCGTCCAAAATAGAGATGAAATTTTATTAGCAAAATTATTATCAACAAAGGTAACTACTATAAAAATATATTCCAAACTTATATATTTGAACAATATTTATTCCAATTTAGGCACATCCAGATCCAGAATACAAGATCAACAAAAAGGCAATGACCGAAAACATTCATTCTTCGCAATTTACCCTCTTCTCCAACGTAAGCAACTTAACATATAGTACTATCTTTCCAAACACACCAACAATGATAAATTGGCATAATCAACGTTGCCACCTTACACAAATTAGAACACAATGGCTGACCGATGCAGCTTTGCATCTTAACGAGAAGCTCCAGCAAAATCCAAGAAGTTCTGAGGTTGCGTTATACGCAATCACCCGTTTAGACATTTCTAACAATTCTTTAACTTCTGTACCATTAGCAGTGTTGCAATTATACAGTTTGAAATTTTTGAATATGTCGCAAAATAAAATCGAAAAACTTCCAGTGCCGGTGCACACGGAAAAGAAATCGCATCGTAGCAAACGACATTCGAAAACTGAAGAATTGGATTATGCTTGTCCGGTTTTAGAAGAATTGTATTTGCAAGATAATAGATTAGATCACATTCCCGAAGGAATATTTAGACTTCCTTGTTTAGTAACCTTAGTTGTTTCTAATAATAAGCTACAACAACTCTCTTACAATATGTGGTTAGCGCCTAAATTAAAGGAAGTGAATGCGTCTTTCAATTTATTAAAAGAATTACCCACTCATCCACATGAGGTAAGAACATTTGAAATTTTTAACCCGGTTTTTAACAAAAACTTTTAAAGAACGCAAGAGAGGACTGTGATAAGATGAGCATTAGTTCAAGTGATAGTCAACTTTCCAGCCATGCTGAAGTCGATTTAGAGACTGAAATTGGAGATTTTGATATTGAAATGGAAGATGGCAAATTACCTGTAAGGTACAGAAAAAAAGAAAGATCTTTGATGTAAGTGGATTTATTTAAGTGTTAAGAGGTGTAGAGTAGAGATGAGCATGGGACGAGTTTCTCGTCCCAGATCCCATCCCGTGGGACGTATCCCTGTCACTGTCCCATCCCATCACATTTTCGTCCCACTGTCCCATCCCACAAACATAAAATTTTCGTCCTATCCCATCCCATTCCATCCCGGTCGCGGGGCTCTTCTCATTCATCCCATTTTTCCCATACAGCAGACTTTTTTTTCGGTTTTTCGACAATGAGTAATTCTTTTTAGTCGCAAACGGATCGGAAGATTTTTGAGGAACTACATCGTTATCCCAGAAATCTCCTGAGCTGCACATAAAATTTTGCGTATTGGCGCGATAAACGTTAATTTTGGATTATTGTATATTTTCAATCTAATCGTTAAAAACAAAGTTGCACCATTTTCAAAGATAAAATAGGACTTTTCTTTTTCACAAAAGAAAAATACCAGCCGAACTGCGCAAGCGCGATTCGGTAACCGACAAACTGCCGCGCCGAGTCGTGAGAAACTCAACTAAAGCCTACACGAAAAATCCCATGCCATCCCACGCGATGTTCGTACCACTCATCTCATACCATGGGACGATCGAATGGGATGGGCTGGGACGATGGGATTCCATGCTCATCTCTAGTGTAATGTATGTGTTTAATGGGTGTTTTTGTTTGTTGTGTTTTAGTCAATTGGACGTAAATAAACATCATATTTGGAGTAAAAGTGTTGAAGTAACAGAACAAATTTTACATAATGACGATTCCATGGCAGAGAAATCTTCCCAATTATCATCCCTAAATTTAGCACATAATTTATTCACGAGCGTTCCGGTTGTTCTTCCATGTCTCGCAGTAAATTTGACAAGACTTAATTTAGCATTTAATTCGTTAAGGTCCATGTCACATATAACCAGCTATCCAAGTTCTTTAAAACAATTGGATTTGAGTCACAATCAAATTACTGTTTGGCCTAGTCTACCTCAAGTTGAAGCGCAAGATGTAATGGAATTGGCTAATTTAGCCTGTTATTCAAATAGTAGTTCTAAAGACAAACTACCCATAATGGCAGGTAAATATTCCGTAATGAAAATTATCGTATATAGTAAATTTAATTTCTAACATAGCAAGAAGACAATCTGGCAGATCGGTACGTAACATCGTGTTACATACAGTATGTTCACATAGAAGGCATTTGCGTTTGGATAACTTAAGAACATTAATTTTAACTGATAATCAGTTATATCGAATTCAATTAGCTACTGATGATGATGGAGATTTCAGTAATATCGAAGAAGAAGATTCTGATCGCGTAAGTTCATTGATGTTTAATACAGTACAACCTCGATAATCCGGCGGTTGGTTAATCTAACCCGTTCAGTAATCCGGCGCTCTGGGAAAACACGTGTCTTTTCTTTACGCTGCCCCGCGCTGAATATAAACCTCGCGCACAGAAAAATTAAAGTCAAAAACATTCAGTGTTCTTGGAAAAAGGTCTGGCCAACACACCCTGCTTTTTACTCTGAAAACTTGATTGACGATTCTGACCAAGCTAACTCCACTCTACATATGTCTTACTATCCGTTCTAAGTATATCACTTCAAACCGCTGAAGTTTGTCGACTAGAACCATTCCACAACGTGGCCAGTTGGTTATGCTGGTAAAGAGAATATCGAGAAAGCACATACCAAGAGGCTGCAGAACAGCATATATCGCAGGTCTTGACGATGGAGCTAAAGCCGCCTTCCGCAACTACCGAAATATGTACAAATAAGACCCATTCTCTGAGGAAACCATCTAAGCAGGAGAAGATGTTCTGCAATGCATACATGTCCTCCGCTCGAGCACCCGATTTGTCTGGAGTCACACCAGACCAGATAGCCCACCGCCTCTTACTTGATGGTAAATCGTGAACTAGATTGGGAAAAACCAAACTCCAACGTGACAGTAACAACGAAAACGACGTCCTTAATGAGCCGTTTACTACCGATGAAATAAAACCAACAATCCACCAAATGAAAGAAAATATAGCAGCTGGCCTGGACGAAATTAGGTCAGAGCAAATTAAGCATTTTGGGCCCCTAACCATAGGCTGGCTTACTCAAATGATGAATAGCTGCGTCTCCAAAGTGCAAATTCCATAAATTTGGAGAAAGGCGAATTTGGAGTGGTTGCACTTCTGAAACCAGGGAAAGAGCCAATAGGTCATGGAAATTTTACACCCATGTCTTTGCTCTGTCACATTTTCAAGGTTCGTGTTTCGTTCTTGACCGAATCTCTGACATTATCGAGGAAGAGACCATATCAGAACCGGCAGGTTTCAGACCAGGTAAATCGTGTTGCGGGAAAACCCTCAATCTGACTCAACATATCGAAGGTGAGTTCGAGCGGAAGCAGATAACGGGAGTCGTTTTCGTAGATCTATCTGCTGCCTATGATACCGTGAACCATCAGAGGCTGATATCAAAGTTCTTTAACATCACCAAGGACTTTCGCCTGAAGTTGGTAGAATGCTTCCTACAAAATCGACGTTTTTTTCTATCACTACAGTCCAAGAATAGTCGGTGGAGGGTTCGGAAAAACGGCTTACCCCAGAGCAGCGTCTTGGCGCCAATCCTATAATATCTACACCAATGATCAACCAACAAACGGAGAGACAAAGCGTTTCATATATGCCGATGATACTGCTATAGTAGCTCAAGGCAGAACTTTCAACGGCAGAGAAGATAAATTAAATCACGCTCTGGAGGATCTAGCAGCCTACTATAAAAGTAACCACCTAAAAGCTAATCCCACTAAGGACACAGGTGTGTGCTTTCGATCTTAGAAACAATTAAGCTAAGGGTGGCCTGGCAGGGGCAAGAGTTGGAACATAGCAAAACACCGAAATACCTAGGCATACGCCTGGATAGAACTCTGAGTTTTCGAAAACACTGTCAAGAGATCAAAGGGAAAATATGCCCAAGAAATAATATCATTCGAAAACTAACAAACACAACATGGGGAGCACAACCTCATACACTCCGGCCCTTGCTTTGTGCTTTTCTACCGCGGAATATGCTGGTATGTCTATATATGGTATGTATGGTATATATGGTATGGTTCAATTCCGCTCATACCAAGCACGTTGACGTGGCACTGAGCTAGACGGTGCGCATGGTGTCTGGCTGCCTGAAGCCGACCCCGGTGTAGGAAATCTACCCAATAGTTGGTATTGCCCCACCCACAATCAGGAGCTGTGTTGCCGCGGGGGCTGAGCGAAAAAAGAAACCGAAGAAACCGACCAGAGGCATCCCTTATATGGGCATCAAATGCAACCGCATAGACTTAAGTCTCGGAAGAGCTTTATGCGGTCGACAATACCCCTGGAGATTACGCTTGATGCACACCAAACAACTATGGCAAGTGGCTGCCATCCACACACGGATCGAGGCAAATGAAAAGCTGGCCCCTGGACACTATCTACCTTTCCGCACATGGAGGACGCTGAACAGGCTAAGAACCGGAGTCGCAAGATGTAACAGCTACCTAAAAAAATGGGGCTAAAAAGAGAACGACAATTGTGGATGCGGCGTAACTCAAGACCACCAACATCTGGCTGTGTGCCCAAACATGAGTGAGACTTGCACAGAGAAGGACCTGATACTCGCAAATGACAAAGCCACATATGTGGCTGATTTTTGGAAACTGAAAATTTTATTTGTTATGGTGATCCGGACATGGAAAGTAAGTGTTCTAAGTTTCAAAACACTTACTTACAAAAAACAAATACTAGATAACCTACACGATACAGTTTCAACCCTGGAGTCACGGCAGCGCATGCAAACCACAATAATCAGGGACATAGAGGTATCAACGACCATAGACGAAGTGGTGAACGCAGTGATGAAAGCTACAGAAGGCTCCAAGGAACAAGACAAAGTCAAGGTACATACGCTGAAAAATAGCAGGGACGGCTATTCCCTGGTCGCCGTTGTGAGCATGGACTTGAATTTGGCCCACAAATTCAGCCAGAGGAGCATGTTGAGAATAGGATGGGCCTCCTGCCGTGTCCACGAAATGATAGAGCCCACCAAAAACTGTCTATGGGTGGCTATGGGCACCGCAAAAACGAATTCAAGAAGCCTAAAAGGGACATGACAGGGCGCTGTATGAAATGCGCACTAGAGGGCCACACTTGGCGAGAATGCACAAACGGAGAAAAATGTTATGATTACTGGAAGGACACCAAGCGGGCAAAATGGGGTGCGCAATATACAGAGCTGAAGTAAACAGGCTAAGGGCAACAAAAAAGACCCCATAACTGCGTCGAAATGACCAATCCGCACTACCTGTAGAAAGGGAGGGGACACAGCGACAAATTCGCAGTAATCCAAATCAACATGCACAGACGCAAACAGGCCTCGGACTTGCTCTACCAAAACATCTATGAGTGGAGGACAGTTATATCCCTCCTATCGTAGCCCAACATACGCCTAACCTCCAAAGGACCTTGGATACTAGATAAAAACGGAGACGTAGCCATTGGGCTACCTAACAAACAACTAAAAGCCCTGAAAACCGGGGAAAGCCCTGGATACGTGTGGGTTGAGCTGGAAAACGTCCATCTGTACTCTGTATTTATCTGTACTCAGCCTACGTCTCCCCAAACAATGCATCGAAGAATCATCGACAACCAAAACAAACAGGTCATAGTAGGGGGCGACTTCAACGCCAAGGCCAGAGCATGGGTAAACCGCTGACAAGACCCCCAGAGGGGGGGGGGGGGGGTAATGATGGAGTGGCTGGAAGAGCGATCTCTGGTCCTGCAGAACACGGGAGAGAACCCGACTTTTGTGAGACGGGGCAGCGTCTCTTTCCTAGACTTGACTTTTAGCACGGAAGACGCGACCAAAACCATCACCGATTGGCGTGTCAGAGACGAGGAGTCCCTAAGCGACTATCTCTCTCTCTCTTCGTGGCGCTAAAGTCCTATTTGGACCTAGGCCTCCTCCCACTGCCTACACTTGTGCTTGGTGTCTTAATCTTACACTAGTGTAGGGAGCCCTTACAGTTCTTACAAGTTCTGAAAACGCTCATAGAAAAAGGAGGTGACGACGCATGCAACGAAGACAAGTGCACACAAATTCTGCAAGAAGCGCTCAAACACGCCAATAAGAACAACAGAAAAGCTACGGCGCAAAACCGCAAACCTACTTACTGATGGACGGAGAAGGTGGGCGAAGCAAGGAGAGAAAGCATCCGCATAAAAGAGAATCGCAGTGCGAAACAACGTCCGAGATTTAACAAAGGAAGCCACAGAAAGGCACCATGAGAACTACAACGTAGCCAAGAGACACCTAAAAACGGCAATAAAGAAAGCCAAAACGGAAAGCGTGGAGACAGCTAACCGCACAAGTTAGCGACAGACAGCGACCTTTGGGGCATGGGGTACAAAATCGTCACGAGGAAGCTGATGCAGGCGTTCTCGCTCCAGATGAGCCACAAAGAGAAGAAACAAATTGCACAAACCCTATTTCCGCAACGGGAAGAAATAAAATGGTTATATCCATGAGTGTATGAAGCAGATATTCCTATGTTTGAGGAAGAAGAACTGTTAACCGCAGCGAAAAAAGTAAAGGCTAAAAAAGCACCCCGACCAGCCGGGTTCTCCGAAGAACTGATAAAGACCGCAACAGCAACCTATCCAGAGTACATCAACAGAATCATGAACAAGTTACTGACAGAGGGGATCGTCCCCTGGCAGTGGAAAAGGGCGCGACCTGCCCTGATAGAAAAGGAGCAGAAAGACCCCACCCTCGCGAACACCTACCACCCTTTATGTCTTATAAGGTAAACTCTACGAGCACCTGTTACTGGCACGGCTAAACTTGGCGCTGGAATCCGGAGAGGGGCTATCTGACCACCAGTGCGGCTTCCGAAAGAAAAGGAGCACGGTGGATGCCTTACTTGAGGTAAAAAGGCTGGCTCATGAGGCCAACACCGGAACCTACCAAACCAGAAAACTCTGCGCGCTGGTGACGCTAGACGTCCAAAATGTCTTCAACTCGGCAACCTTGGACGGCATAGTGGAGGAAATCAAAAAAAGGGAAAATTCCCAAGTTACCTCCTGAAAGTGATCCAGAGCTACCTTTCAGACTGGAAACTCATCCTTGACGACAACGAGGAGTATGAGGTGACGTGCGAAGTGCCTCAGGGATCAGTATTGGGCCCCACTCTATGGAACATCCTTTACGACGGGGTTCTAGACATCCCAATGCCACAAGAGATCACGCTGGTTGGATTCGCAGATGACCTGGAAATGGTCGCCACGGCCTGGGCTAAAGAGGCACTGAAAACGATCATAAACGAGGCACTGGACAAGGTTCCTCGCTGGATGGAGTCAAAAAAAGTGAAATTGGCGCCCCACACGAGAGAACTGGCCATCCTGGTGGGTCGGCGCAAACTGACCCATATGACCATTGAGATCATAGGAGCAAGAATTCCATCACAGGAATCCGTGAAATACCTCGGAGTGTAACATGAACATGACTGCGCACGTCAACTGGGTTGCCAAGAAAGCAGATTTCGCAGCCACTGCCCTCACAAGTCTAATGCCCAGCGTAGGAGGGTACTGAGGATACCGAGCTCTGTTATTAATTCAATACTGCTCTACGCGGCGCCTTTCTGGCAAGATGCCGTTAAAATACAGAGAAACAAGAACATTCTCGAGAAGGTGGCAAGACGAAGGGAGCATGCTCCGAATTATCAGCGTATACTGCACCGTTTTGGCAGAAGCTGCCTGGGTGAGCAGAAGCAAAATCAAAACTCTCAAAATACTAGGGCGGTAACAACTGTCCGGGCTGCCCACCCTGAAGAAATGCGCAAACGATACCGGGGTGCTGGTCTCTATAGCCAAGTGCTTCTCACTAACCATAATAAAAAAAAAATTTAAAGGTGTTCTAAGTTTGTACATATTTGTACACGTTTACCTATATAGATACATATTTTGTTCTTTCTGAAATAGAATTGTACATAAAATATGTAAAAGTATTATTGTTTTCGTTGAATTCTGATAATCCGGATTTTTTTTTGATCATCCGGCGGTTGTCCGGTCCCATATGTGTCGAATTATCAAGATTATACTGTATTTTCGTTTGTATCGAATACTGTTCCTCATAAATATTATTGTGTTTATATTTTATAGAATGTTTTATCTGGAAAACAAAGGCTAATGTTTCCAAACCTATCCATGTTAGATATCAGTAATAATAATTTACGTGAAATTCCGCATAATATTTTCGAATTAAACAATCTGTCTGTTTTGAATATTAGCGGAAACTTAGGTAAGAATTTCCTATGGAAAATGTACGCACTAATGTTATCTAAATAAATGCGTAGATTTTTTGGCACAAACAACAAGAATTCTTTTATTTAGAACAATTTTATTTTTAGACATAAATGAACTCCCACCACAGATGGGTTTACTCTCTAGGTTATGGAATCTAAATACGCGCGGATGTTCTCTACAAGAACCCTTAAAATCCATGATAGATAGCAAAAAATACAAAACTATGGATATCATTGGTTATTTAAAATCTGTGCTGGAGGACGCTAGACCTTACGCTCGGATGAAATTGATGATTGTTGGTATACAAGGTATTGGTAAAACAAGTTTGTTGGAACAGCTAAGACAAGAGGGATTGTCACGAAGGAAACCGGAGGTTTGTCAATAATGTACTTGGTAAATAATAACAGATCTTAATTTGAGGAACGTTTCAGCATTGGGCAAAGCGAATGGGAAATAAAAATATCAATGTTAAAACCTCTCGTGGCACAAACATGTCTACTGTAGGGGTTGATATTGGTGATTGGGTTTATGAGAAGAAAATCAGAAATCAGTCTTCACATGGACCAGTTATTTTCCGGACATGGGACTTTGGGGGACAGAAAGAGTAAGAAAAACTTAATTTTCTGCAATAATTTAAATCATATTTATTCTTAATCTCTGTTAAGTTGGCAGGACCAACGAGGAAAAAAAAATCCGCGACGGCACATAATAATCCGCTTTTTATCCGCTATCGATTGTAAAATTTCCCGGGAAAATGGGGTCCCGCTAACTTTCTGTTAAGTCACCCTAAAAATAATTATTTTCAAATAAATTTTATAATAAATATTATATAAATATTTGAATTAAATGCACGGAATTTTCCGCTTTTTATCCGCAAACGAATCCCGCGAATAAAAAAAATAATAATTTAGCAGGAAAATTTTTGAAAGTTTTTGTTTTTGCGCGACCGAATCGCATAATATATTCGCGGCCGAATCGGCACATAAGCCGCGCGCGTCTCCTGGTTTCTTTATTATTTCTATTTGTTCCTTTCATCTGCGGCGAAATGCTAGTACCTTAAAACCTTAAAAAATACGGGCGGCATGCTAGGTCCTTTCAAAGGTGCAAGCGGCACGCTAAGGCTTTTATGACCCAACTAAAATATCTATTCCGTATCTATACAACCAACTATACAATCCTGATAAAAAAGTGGAGCATATATTTAAACCCTCTGGTTCAAACCCTCCCCGAAATATGCAAAATATAACATAAGGACGAGTAGAGACGACTAATCTTCAAGAGAGCATGGTAGATGTGGAGTTTAGGAACCCTTGTGTGTCAGTTTTAGAAAGTAAATTGGTGCATTTCTGCAAAACCCCCCCGAAATATTTTGTAAACCCCGGGTTAAACTTATTTTTAATATATTATAAAACTTATTTTTAATAACTTCAAATTCATTTACACTTACATCTTCAACTGTAGATGTACCGTAATCGTTATGTGCTTGATAAATAATTTTCTTTTTGCGTGAATTTTTTTTTGGTAGGTTTACTTTTCAAACATTTTTTTCCGTAAAGATTCCAATTTTTCCCATTGTTTTCTGAACTTCATAGAAAAATGGACGATTATTGTTAAAATTTGTTACACTTGCGATAGCTCTACTTTGGTAAGATCCTCCTTTAGAAAAAATATTCTTTTCACTCCAATCATTTTATTAACAATACTGTTATAGCATTCTGCCATATTCGTGTCAACATCGTGCAATAAACTGGATGCAATATTAGCCACTCTTTAACCACTCTCAATGTCTTTTAAAATTTGAGAAGACCTATTTTTAACAACTCTCGAAACTAATAATAAAAAGACGAAATTACTATGTTTTCTACCAAAAAACTTTATTTGTTTACACAAACAGTTCGCGACTTAAGTTTCGACTTATTAGGGTCATTGTCAAGTAGGGTCACGTAAGTCAGTCTAAAGCCAAAAAACTGAGACGGATTGAATTAAGAAAAAAAATGGAGCTGTTGAGGAAAAATTCCGAAAGACATGAAGGTATTACTTATCAAAGTAATTGTGGAATGAACAAATTAATTAATTCCATACCAAATGACTGCGATCATTACAATAATAGTATTACACTACAAGATAATACAAAAGTTGTGTATTTTGACATCGAAACCACGGGATTTGCTGCAAATGTGCATATTTTACAAATTGCAGCTATCTGTGATTGTAAAATTTTTAACATCTACGTAAATACTAAGACCAAGATTTCACCATCAGCAAGCGCTGTTACTCAACTTTACCAAAAACATGTAAACTTATTCTATAAAGATAAAAAAGTTGAAACCCACAAAATTTCCTATGCTTTGGAATCTTTCGAACAATTTTTATTTAATTTATGCAATGGGCAAAAAAATTGTTTGTTAGTTGCTCGTTTGACGTTCCACGACTTTTACGAGCTATAACGAATGCAAAAGTAACTAGAATTTTGGATTTGATTTCAGGGTTTGCCGATACTTTGACTTTATTCCGATCCGTCTTAGTTGATAGAAAAGGTGCTGGTCAATTTAAATTAGAAACTTTAAGTAATGATTTTTTAGAACCTAGTGATGATAATCAGCAATTTCACGATGCCGTTTATGATGGTGTGATACTACAAAATTTGATAAACAAATTAAAATTACAAAGTAATTTATTAAATTCGTACAAACGAAGTGATTATTATTTACAAGAATTATCTATGTCTAGATAAAATTAGAGTAAATTTACGAATGTTGGCTGAATTAAAAGATATTATTTCTATCAACATGTGCAAAAAACTACCTCTAAATGATATTTCATGTGATAATTTAACAAAGATATATTATGAAAAAGGTGAAAATGTTATTGTTAAATTATTTTCGGAAAAATTAGATGATAACAAGGCGCGAATAACAAAAAATAAAAATATTATTACAAAAGTATTAGACTTTTTGAAAAATCTACATCAGAAAAAGCTCAAGAGCTCAAAGCCAAAATAAGTAATAAGAAATTACTAGTTGCTAAGAAAAAATAATATATTGTTAGGATTGTATGTTCATTTGATGTTAATAAAAGTGTTTATGAAAATTATATTTCACATTTTTTATTTACAAAAACCTACAGTTAACGTAAATCCGTAAATTACTCGCATTTTTAGGAGACATTGACTATAAAGTTCAATGATTGGAGACTTGTTTCTTATACTGCCGCGCAGTGTAACGTTGCCAAGTCGCCATCTCCCACTCTTCAAGTTAAAGAAGTGAACATGAAAACCATCAAGAAAGCTTGGCTTTTAACAATATTATAACAAAATCAATACCGCTTGATAGTGTTATTTTTACAGAAAGATATTTGTTATATCTTCATTTACTGATTCTCAGTTTATCAAAAGAATATCAAGAAAATTACTATTGATATTTAATAAAACGTGTGTGAGAATTTCAATCCGGGTATGGTTTACATGTTAAACATGCAAGGTTTAACCGTCAATATTTACAAATTTTCCACCGCAAGGACTATTTAAACAAATTTCTACCGGTAAAGGGTACTTTTAACTATATGTATTCAAAATTACAGAAGAATTTAAAGAAAACTAATTTTCTTGGGAACGTCCTTAAGGAAAAAATAATACTACCTCCATAATAAGTGAGCTATTAAACCTATTTCAAAGTTCCAAAATGAGTGAGCTATTAAAAAAATTTAAGAACTTCAACAATGGAAACATTTTTAATTAATTATTCTGATACAACTACACTTTAATTAAGTACAATTATGAACTGAACAAATTTACTAGTGGTTTAAAGTGAATTCTGCAATACTTCGGCAGATTAATGATATATGTGTTGCAATTGATACTAACAATAAGTGGAAGCTACAATTGCCAAGGAAGTTGCAAAATCATTGTACGCTTTTGATTATTTAAATTAGGTTTTGGCATTTTGTAGCTAACCCCAAGAATTTTTAAACAATAACTATGATTGTAGCTGGTGTCAAAAATCAAGTCAAACTGTTTATTACCAGTACTACTATTAGCAAACGTCAACTTAAAAATAAAAAATTCCACAGCTGATTTTCATAGTGTAGTATGAAATATGTTTATAGTTAAAATTAAAAAAAAAGTTATTACAGTTCAATAAATTTCAATAAAAATTGAAATAGCTCACTTATTGTGAAACGGAGGTAGTAATAAATAACAAAATAAGGAAAACTCCCCCAGGCTACTTAGATATCCCTATATTTTTTTTAATAAAATTAAAAAAATCCAAATATAAACATTAATTATTGCAGAGAATGAAGGTTTACAAAAAAAATATTTATTGCAACATGGCATACTAGAATGGCATTTAGAATTACAAAGTAGGTTGTTTTTTACACAGGAACATTTCTTATTGCACTTTATTTTGCAATTGCATTTCTTAAAACCTTGGCCAGCCCCTTGATTATTAGCAATTGATCGTAAAGGTAATTCTCCCTCAGGAACTTCTTCTTCTTTAATTATCTTCTCTGGACAAGCACTAAATTGTGATCTAGAATAAAGACCTTTGATGGCTCCACTACGTGTCCCCAATTAGAAATAACCTTTGGAAGTTTTCGACAAAATACATGCTAGAATTGATCGAGCATCTCCCCTGCCTCGGTCAACATCAGGTACTCTTACTCTTACTGTCATTCCCACTGTAGCTTCAGGGTGTGATACATCAGATATATGCTTCATTCTTTTGGCTTGGATTTGAAGTTCTACTTTCGCTTTCTGTCTCTCTTCATGAATATTTTTTTTTTGTGAACATAAATAACGCACATCACCACCTTCCAATGATTTGAGTTCCATTTCACAGTCTTTACATTTATTTAATGGTATCTGTTTATTACTATTATTATTTATATTTTGTAATTCTTTACAGACTTCATTATATTCAATAGATAATTCTTCCCGAACTAAATTTCCACTGTCTTTATTTTCATATGTTAATTCTTTATACTCTATATTTTCTTCACTATTTTCTGTAATTATTAATTCATTCCCAATTTCATGTTCATTCAATAACATTTCAAGTTCTTCCTCAGTATTTATCAGTGGTATAATTTCTCTAGATAAGTTTGATGATGCAGGTCCAACTTTTGCCATTTGTCCAAACATTGCTTCATAGGGTGATCTTTTTATTCCTGCATGTAAGGAACGATTCTTCATAAATTGTACAAAACCAAGTGCTTTACTCCAATTTCTAGATTTATTATCAACCATCCATGTAGATAAAATAGTTTCTATATCTTGGTTGGCTCTTTCTACACTGCCATGGGATTGACTATGGCGTGGTTTTCCATGAATAATTTTTAATTCAGGCCATGTAATTTTGAGACTCTCTATAATATTATTACAAAATTCACGTCCATTGTCTGATTGTAAAATGGTTGGTGCACCAAATAATAAAAAAATATCGAGCAAGTGATGTGCAACTTCTTTTGCTTTTTTATTTTTTAGAGGTCTTAAAACAACAAATGTTGTTAAATGGTCTTGGTATACCATTACAAATTTATAATCATTATCAGCTTGTGTTTGATAATCAATCAAATCTACTTGACATCTGCTATTAAAATGGGAAAATACCATAGGTTTTACTACTAAACCCTTCTTTTCAGTCTTTTTTTTTTGTAAACAGGGTTCACATAAATTAAGAAACATTTGTATTTCACATAATGTTATATTTTTATATCGTTGCTGTAACTCTTTTCTCATTCTATCACGACCTCCATGGCCAATGGATTTATGAGTGCTCCATAAAATATCAAAAATTTGTTCAACAGAAACATAATATAATATTTTTTCATTGATTATTGGAAAAATAAGTTGTTCTTTTCCAGCCAATGTTAATACATCATAGTGTTTTAATAACCAATAGTTTCTATTGAATTTTCCTGGAGTATTTTTGGCTTCTTTTACTTCCTTCAATAAATTTTCATATTTTTCTCTTGACATTTGAAAACTGTTTTTCTTTTGAGGATTTTTTGATAAACAGTTGTAAAACAGTTCTTTCATATTAATTTTATCCATTCTGGTCTGAATTTTTCTAACTATAAATTATGTTAATTATTATAAAAAATATCACAAAAAATACTTATACCTACAATATTTACACTAAATTTTTATTTTTTTTTCCAAAATTAGCACTTGCGGTTTTTTCCTGCGATTGATTGTAAAACCGCGTATTGTTAGGCCGAGGCCGCACTACGGTTTTTTACCCGCGAGGGGTAACCGCTATAACCGCCACCCCGCTCGAGAAACACACACTACGATTAAAAATCGCGAAACCGCCCGCAATTTGCACAGTTTAAAATGGATTTCAAACGAGCAGTATGTATTGTTGCTCTAATACTAAGAAATAGAAAAAGAAGACGTCAACGCAAATTTCGCAAATATTGGATTCATCCACTCACTAGCCGTAGATTTATGAAAGGTTTCTTTAATAATAAATATCAAGATTTAAGAAAACATCCTGAGAAATTTTTTAATTATTATTGCATGTCAGCTGATAGCTTCGATAAAATTTTGCAAATTGTGCGTCCTCACATTACTTTCATGAATACAACCTTTCGCAAATGTATTTCACCAGAGGAGCGCCTGTCTGTTTATTTTTCTCGTTTCGATCACTATACTGACGTAAAGTGGTGTCGTATAAAGCTGCTCTTTTTTGTACTGCCATTATGATTTTTTCCGACAAACTTTCATATCGCTCGTTTGATACACAGTCTGACTCGGTCGACGACATGTTTTCAATCAGAGACAAGTATCTGAACCTAAAAAAACGTAAGAATTGCCACTCTTCACCAGCTCTTCACGGCTGTCTGTCAAAAAACCGCTCGCGGTTAAACAGAAGTGCTTGCGCGGCAACTATTTTCTTCTTCTTCCAATGCGTATCCATTATTGGATGTTTGCGATAACATTTTCCATTGCTTCCTTATTCCTTGCGGTGTGTATCAACGACTGTATATGGCGTAGCCCTGTCCACTGTCTGACATTTCGCAGCCAGGACATTTTTTTCCTTCCGATCCCTCTCCGGCCTTCGATCTTGCCTTCGATCAATAGATGTAAGAATTGATATTTCGTGTTCCGCATTATATGCCCTAGATATGCCGTTTTTCTTTTCTTAATCAATTCAAACAGTTCACGTTGTCTGTTGACACGTCTTAGAACTTCTTCGTTTGTTAATCTAGCCGTCCAAGGTATCTTCAGGATTCTGCGATACAGCCACATCTCGAAAGCCTCTAATTTGTTAATTGCAGCCGTCTTTAATGTCCAACCTTCCATACCGTAAAGAAGCACCGACCAGACGTAGCATTTAATGAATCTGAGTCTTAGGTTGAGGTCAAAATCGGAACAGGTCAGCACTCTTCGAAACTTCAGGAATGCCTGTCGAGCTTGTTCAATGCGACATTTTATTTCCTTGTCTGATGTCCAGTCTTCGAAAAGCCAGATGCCCAAGTATTTAAATTTTTCTACTCTTTCTATGGGCCCTGCGTTAAATGTTATGGTGTAGTTTTCAAACATATTTAGGTTTCTAGAGATAATCATAAACTTTGTTTTTTTGATGTTGATATTTAAGCCCATTGATTTGCTCTGTTCTCCTACCTTGTTGACCAGTTGTTGTAGGTCGTGTATGTTATCCGCGATTAAGACCGTATCGTCAGCATAGCGGATATTGTTAATCCACACTCCATTTACTTTGACTCCCATTTCCACGTCTTCCAAAGCCTCTTGGAATATTGTTTCCGAGTATAAGTTGAATAGGAGTGGAGACAGCACACATCCCTGTCGTACCCCCCTTCTAATCTGTATGGCTTTGGACATATTATTGCCTAATTTGATTTGCGCTGTTTGGTTCCAATATAGGTTTTCAATGCATCTAATGTCCTTTTGGTCTATATCAAGCCTATTGAGGAGCTCCATTAATTTGTGGTGTTGTACGCGATCAAATGCCTTTTCATAGTCTATGAAACATAGACACACATCCTTTCTCTGATCATAGCAGTTTTGGACAAGCACTTGTGTTGCAACTATCGCTTCTCGTGTACCTAAACCCTGTCTAAACCCAAACTGCGAGTCGCCTATGTCTCTTTCACATTTCTTTTAAATTCTCTGGTGTAAGATTTTGAGGAATATTTTTAAAGTGTGGCTCATCAGGCTAATAAGTCTATGATCTTCACATTTTCTTGCATTGGTCTTCTTAGGCAGGGGGATAAAGGTAGAGCACAACTACTGTTTGGGGTAGTGACCTGTCTCATATATGGTGTTAAATACTTTATGTAGTGCTGTGATGCCTCTTTCATCTAGGAGTTTAAGTATTTCTGACGGAATTTCATCTGGGCCAGCCGCTTTGTTATTTTTTGAATTACGTATAGCGTTTTTAATCTCGCCCTTAGTGATCGATGGGCCGGTCAGAGAGTTATTGGTTAGAGAGTTATTGGTGCCAGCTGGGGGTCTGTCGTCGTCAAAAAGTTCTTCAATATACTATTTTCTATGCAGTACAAATTTTAGCGCGGGTTTTACCCGGGAGTCATTTTGTAACAATACGCGGTTTTAAAATCAGTCGCAGGAAAAAACCGCAAGTGCGGCCGCTTGTATTAATTTACTAGAGTCATAAAATCACGCGATCAAAAACCGCGGCGGTTTAGCCGTAGTGCGGCCCAGGCCTTACAAAATGACTCCCGAGTAAAAACCGCGCTAAAATTTGTACTGCATAGAAAATAGTTGGCGCGCACTCACTTCTGTTTGACCGCGAGCGGTTTTGTGACAGACAGCCGTGAAGAGCTGGTGAAGAGTGGCAATTCTTACGTTTTTAGGTTCAGATACTTGTCTCTAATTGAAAACATCGTCGTCGACCGAGTCAGACTGTGTATCAAACGAGCGATATGAAAGTTTGTCGGAAAAAATCATAATGGAAGTACAAAAAAGAGCAGCTTTATACGACACCACTTTACGTCAGTATAGTGATCGAAACGAGAAAAATAAACAGACAGGCACTCCTCTGGTGAAATACATTTGCGAAAGGTTGTATTCATGAAAGTAATGTGAGGACGCACAATTTGCAAAATTTTATCGAAGCTGTCAGCTGACATGCGATAATAATTCAAAAATTTCTCAGGATGTTTTCTTAAATCTTGAAACTTATTATTAAAGAAACCTTTCTTAAATCTAGGGCTAGTGAGTGAGTGGATGGATCCAACATTTGCGAAATTTGCGTTGACGTCTTCTTTTTCTATTTCTTGGTGTTAGAGCAACAATACATACTGCTCGTTTGTAATCCATTTTCAACTGTGCAAATTGCGGGCGGGTTCGCGATTTTTAATCGTAGTGTGTGTTTCTCGAGCGGTGTCGCGGTTATAGCGGTTACCGATCGCGGGGAAAAAACCGTAGTGCGGCCTCGGCCTAACATGCGAACCAGATAGCCGATTATACCGATCTTTAGATATTTGTCTCTGATGCGAACAAACGGAGATAAGGTTGTAAAATGCGGTTCATGCGGTTTAAGGAGGTTATTTAGTGAGAACAAAAAAAAATTAATATATTTCAAAATAGATGTCGCCAACACTAACAATAAGAAATAGATCTCATTTTTAAAAGTAAAAAATAAACATCTTGTAGTAAAATAGTCGTATTACTACTTTATCTAATTTTAAATAGAGAGTGTATACATTATCTAGTGAAACTATTCATAAATAAATTTATGTACACTTTGTCTGATTGATTTAGTTAACGTATGCGTTTACCAGTGACCGTATACACCGACTGAGTTAACGCTTTGACTTTAACATTAATATGGATTACCACATAGTAAAGGTCTCAACCATCTTTTATATTCTATCCAAACACTTTCTTTATCAGTTTTTGGGACATTACAGAAATATGCCGGACACTGATCTTGACAACCAAGAACATGTTTTGGTCCATTCAAAATATCATTTTCAAGTTGCATATTTTTTCTCCAGACGACTTATTTTCGTTTCTGAATTTAGCAGCGCTAATTATTGCTGTCCGGAACCGCAAGACATGGCGAAATAGACACCGTATCTTCGGACTAAGGGTGGCCGCATACGCACGGTTTCCTTATTCGGTTTCCTGATCCGGATTCCTGATTCGGAATTCCGCGAGACTAGCGCAGACGTTCGATTTTTTGTATTAGGAATTTAAACTGTCAGTAGGCAGAGAGACGTCTTAGTGAAAGCACGTTTAAGATGGACGACGACGAATTAATTTCTATTGGACTTTTACTGGCGCTAAGTAAGAAAAAAAAGAAACGTCGATATTGGGTACACCCACTAAGCACCAAAAGAATAAAAGAGAGTCAATTCTATCTGAAAAGAGCAAAATTGCGAGCACACCCAGAAGAGTTCTTCAAATTTTATAGGATGTCAATGGAATCCTTTGATAAACTTCACAATGGCGTAAAAGAGAAAATTAAAAAACAAAATACGTGCATGAGATTATGTTTGGATACGGAAGAAAAGTTCCGAATGGAAATTTCCGTTCGTGTGCGGCGGATTATCAAAAATGTATGCGAGCGCTGCGTTCGGGATGACGTCATTCGGTTGTTTTCGTTCTGAATGACCTGAACGCACGGTTTGTTTCCGAAACGAACGCCAGGTTTTTTTTTTCCGTTCGGAAAATATACTAATGTTAGAGCCCACTTGAACATTTTATATGTAAGGCAAGCATTCTGGTCTCCGAATCAGGAATCCTGATCAGGAAACCGAATCCGGAAACCGTACGTATGCGCCTGGCCTAAGTTTTGTACATTTAGTAAATTCGTTGATTTTATTGCAATAATTGCGTAATAGTATATTACGTAACGAGAGTTGTAAGAAGCATATTACGTATGAGCCGAACAGTTAATTACACCACAGTTAATAAAACGTAATTCCGCGAGTACGTAATTGCTTTACAACTGGAGATATGTACTATACTTTATCTACGACCACACTAATTTGTTTCTGTTTAATAAGAAAATTATGTTTGATGTAACAAATTTATTTCTTATTAGGTACATTATTTAACATTATAATAAACAAACAGTTGTATTTGCATATATAACTGTTACTCGACATTATTTAACTTGATACAAATGAAAAGAAATACATTCTTAATGGGTTTTTTTTGTGGGGTCGTTAGGCTGCAAAGCCTTTCTGCATTGCGACCAACTTGATCTATTGTGCTTGACCCTACTCCAATTACTCTCCCAGGAATTTAACTTCGTGAACGAAGTCTAAGATGACACTTGAAAATGAACGTCAAACGTCGAAACTTAATTCGTGGTATGTGTAGAAATTTATATTACTGTGAATAACAAGTTGTATAACATTTTTACATAGTCTAAGTGTGGCAAAAACATAGTGAATTTTTCAATTCAATGGAATTCTAAGATATTCCTGAGAGGCTTGCTACTCAGCTCCAAGTTGTTCATTCTTGCGACCCCGAAGTGGGCAAGCCTTATGTGTGCTAGCGCTACACATGTGCACATTATGTGTTCAGCGGTTTCTTCGTCTAATTCACATAATCTACAGGCAACTTCCTCTGCCTTTCCCATTTTGTGTAGGTGATATCTCACCGGACAATGTCCTGTGAGTATGCCTACCAAAATTCAGATTTCTCTTCTAGAGAAACTTAGCATCTGCTGCGTTTTTGCCGAAGAATAGTTTATAAGCATTTTAGCTTGCCTCTGTCCTGGCGTGTTCTTCCAGTAGGTTTGCTTTTGCTCTTCTTCTCATTTCTTAGCCCCCTGCCTTAAGTAGGCCTTTGTAAGCCCACAGTTGGCTCCGGGCCCAAGAAGGGAGCCTCGGCCCCGCTTTTGGCGAGTGCGTCGGAAATTTCCGTTATTCCGTGAGTAGGTAATTAATTGGCTTACCACTCGAATTATGTACTATACTTTATCGACGACCACACTAATTTGTTTCTGCTTAATAAGAAAAATAAGTTTGATGTAACACCTTCGACCTTATCTAACTTGATAGAAATGAAAAGAAATCAGAGATGTTATGGATATGAAATTTCGGATCTGGATACGGATACGGATATAGAAACAATATTATACCGGTTACGGATATGATTTTTTTCGGATTATCCGTTAGTTTCGGATAGTTTCGGTTACGGATAATAGATTTCTTAGGAATGGGCAAAATGACAGTAACCAGGAATCACAAAAATATTGTGTTTATCTAATGAGATGTGAATAATAGATTATGAAAAATGTATTTATTTTCATATTTAGTACAAGATTGATAATACTTTTAATAAAACAAAACTGCAAAATGCAGCAGTCCGCCATGATAAGTATAACATAAATCAGAGTGAATTACGACATGCGTTTGTAAACCTCGTACGAACTTCGACGATCTCTGCAGTTTTTAATTGTTGTTACCTGCGTTTATGAAGTATTTAGTGATTAACATTGATCAGTTGCTTAGTTTTGTGTTCTCGAAACATGGAACAAGGTTTTCCCAAGGCAAATAGCTTTAATTTGCCTAGAGTTGATTTCTTGATGTTGGAGGAGCTTTTGGCATCAAACAAAGACTTAGCTTTGTTTAGCAGAGTTTAGAAATGTCAAAACCGCACACCGCTTATACACTTTAGAATTCATAACACGCTAAACAGCTGATTTCGTTCTTTGGCTCCCTAATGCTCTCGGTCGATTTACAAACATCTGACGTCACAAACAGACACCATGACACCAGCGATCGTTTTCGAACGGATTTTGAACTCTTAATTTCAAAAGCTATTTTTTCTAATAAAACTTTATTTCCTGCAGAAATAATATATATATATATATATATATATATATATATATATATATATATATATATATATATATATATATATATATATATTTGGAAATAGTAGATACTTTAGAATATTACAGAACACTTTTTCAAAATCAGTCATCACGTATTAATCTATAGCACTTCCCACAGGATGGGGCCTAGTATCGAAACCTGTGGGAATTATACTTTTTGTTCTTCAAAGGACCCATATCGTCCTCACACAACTCGTTCAAAACTATATACATCATCAAATCTTCACTCATTATTTTTTAATTCTTCACAGAAACTCTACAACAATGAATAAACCCAACAATCTATTATGCCCATTGTAAAAGTAGAATACTAATTGGTAAACAATTCGAATTTATTTATTTTTTATTATTTGGTACTACAATCATATGCCATAAAAGTAAGTACTACAATGTAAGTAGGTACTACAATCATATGTCATATAAGTAATTATTATGTTTAAGTTTTATCTATACTCGGGCCAGCGAGAGAATACAGCTGTACTGCGCCGAGGTATGAGGGGCGAGGGACGCGTCGAGGTACGCGCAGGTTAGTTTGAGAAACTTTAAGAAATATGTGTCAGTTTTTTACACGGACAACTAAACACCACGAGCTCGGAATATTGTGGGGGTATGCGCCGAACAATGCTAAACTCGTCGAGACGAGATGCATTTTCTCGCTGGCCCGAGTATAAAAATGTAAAACCAGAATTATAATAAACAAAAACACGAATGACCCATAATTCCACGAATGACCCATACGTACATCAGAACATTCAACATTCAAACACTTGTTCAAACTGGAAAGCTGCATAACCTCACGACAGAACTTACAAAACAGAAATCCATATTCTTGCCTTACAAGAAACACGCTCCCCTGACTCCGAGAAATATCCGATTACAGTCACTATAGGATCTTCAAAAGCGGAACCAACAAGAAAATGTGCAAAGTAGCATCGTTATTCGGCATGGCCTTTATTGTAGACAAAAAAAATCTGAATTCAGTAACAGATGTGAAACCCATCAATAACCGACTAATGATCATTAGAATTAAACATACGAATAAAAATTACACCTTCATCAACGTCCATGCACCTACAAATGCTGACAACAAAAAGAACCTGAATAGACTGACAAATTCTGGGAAGAACTCGAAAACGAAATGTCCAAAATTTCAAATGGTGACGTAAAAATTGTCCTTGGGGATTTCAATGCACATATAGACAGAGAACGAAAATACCAAAAAAAACAGTAGGTGATTACCCCGCGCACAAATTTACAAACAATAACGGCACTCCACTCATTGAGTTATGCCAACAAAACAATTTGAAAATTATGTCAACTTCACTACGAAAATCCCCCAAGAAACAGAAAACATGGCGATCACCAATCCACCCATTAGGCGAATTTCAAATCGACCATGTCGCAATTTCTTACACCAACCTGAAAGAAATCTACGATGTCCATGTCCGCAAAGGAGCGAACATCGATTGTGACCACTATCTCTCCCGAATCAAAATCAAATTCACACCCAAGAAATTTTTTTACAAGAAACCCCCAATTATGCCAAAATTCGACATAAACAAAAACAAAGACTCCAAAATCGCTGAAAGATGGGAAGAACAACCCACAGAAAACTGGGAAAATTTCAAAGAAAAAATCATCAAGACCGCCAAAACCTTGATTCCCATGTCTTAAAAACCGAAACATACCTGGTGGAATCAAGAATGCGAAATCGCTCTAGACAACAGAAAAACTGCCTTCCAAAATTATAATAGTAACAAATCTGAGAAAGATCAGAAGGTCTTTTTCGAGGTACGTAAATAGTCGTCCAAAATTCTGAGACAAATCAAACGGAAATATATTAATGATCAACAATCGAGAAGGACTTCCGAAACTACAATACACGTGATTTCTACAAAACATTCGCCAACCAAATCAAAGGATACACACCACAAAACTTATGCTTCAGAAAACAGAACGGAAAACTAGCATTGACGAATAAAGAAAATTGCCAAGAATTAGCTAAATACTTCTCCAGACTTTTGAATTGCCCAGAACCAACGAAAAGATTCCCAAAGAAACAAACAGACCACACATCAGAAGAATCACTATCACAAACTCAAGACAAAATCCACTTCCAAATGAAAAGACTCAAAAACAATGAAGCTTCAGGTGAAGACGGCATCACTGCAGAACTACTTAAAAACCTCGGACCCAATGCACTCAGAGAAATTATACATATCATCCAAGAAATATGGCAAACGGAAAAAATACCCGATGACTGGAAAACAGCACTTATCCACCCACTACGCAAAAAAGGAGATAAATCAGATGTGAACAACTACAATCCCTCTGTAGTCTCTCCTTCCCGTCTACAAAATTTTCTCAGGATGTCTCTTGACACGAGCACAAGAACAGCTCGAACCAAATTTATCAGAGGTTCAAGCAGGATTCAGACAAAACCGATATCGCCCCGAACAAATCTTCAACCTAAAAACAATTGTCAAAATGCGAGCAATTCGAAATAAACCAGTGATATGCACATTTGTCGACTTCAAAAAAGCGTACGATTCGATCGATAGACAATCACTCTTCCAGATCCTTGAAGAAAGAGGAGTAGACCACAAAACACGAAAACTCATTGAACAAACGCTTATCAACACAAAATCCAAAATAAAATTTATGGGGGAAATCTCGGAACCTTTCGAAATTCAGACAGGCGTGCGACAAGGAGATGGCCTCTCCCCTCTCTTGTTCAATATCGTCTTGGATAATGTCATGGAAGAATCTGAAAAAGAGCTCACGATACAAAATGTCTGGAAACCAGTTACACTTGGCTTACGCAAAAACAATATTTCTATACAATACCTTGCCTTCGCCGATGACTTGGTTATACTAACAGAAGATCAAGACTGCAAAAAAACAAATAGAAACACTCCAAGAGTGCGCCGAAAAAGTAGGACAAATATCCTTAGAGAAAACTCAAGTGTTAAGTCACAAGGGCGAGAACATACAAACAAAATACGGAATGATCAAGAAGAGTCACACATTTCAAATATCTGGGGCAATTTATCGAGCCTACTGGATCCGAAAAAATCTCATAACAAAACCGTCTCCAGAAAACCAAGAGAGCACTCGGACTTATCAGAGACCTCTATAACAAAAAATGCATGTCAAAACAAACTAAACTTCGACACTACAACACTGTCATCAAACCGGCAAGTCTCTACGCTAGCGAAACACACACTCAATAAGAAATAGAAACTTGAAGAAATAAAGAAAGAAGAAAGAAAAATCATTCGGAAAATACTAGGAGCAAGACTTACTCCTGACGGGTACCCACTACAGTCAATCAAGACAACTGAAAAATTCTCAAACATCGAAATTGATATTAGAAAAAGACGAATGAAATTCTTCGGGCACATAGATAGACTAGCGAATACCCGACTAACCAAAAGAATACTAAATTACATATCATCACTCAAAAGTACAATACCATGGATGAAAGAAGTACAAAAAGACATGCTTTCCGCTAACATAACCGACACATCAGACAAAGACTCCTTCCGTAGCAAAGTGAACAACTGGGAAGTTCAACCAGAGTAAACAAAACCTAAACCTTACAGACCTAAATGGTCTGACGAAAGAAAATTGGTATCGTCCAACAGAATGAAAGAATACTGGCAAAATAAGAAGAACGTCAAGTAGTTAGTCAAAATGCTTAACGTTTTCCAATATTGGGAAAATACGCTATAAATAAATAACTAATTAATAAACCAAAACAATTTAATCGTTTTTATTATATAATTTCTATTGGATTTTGAAATTTCTTTATAGGAATTATTACAACATATCAATCAAAATTATCCGAAATTATTCGAAACTATTATATCGGATTCGGTTACGGTTACGGATAAATTTTTATTTCGGATATACGATAGTTACGGTTACGGAGCTCCATAACATCCTTGAAAGAAATACATTAATAATCGTTACATACCTTTTTATTCAGTAGTGATTTTTAGTTTTCGTTGGATTTAAACGTAAAAAGCGAAATGTTGCTTCAATGCGAATGCAGCTTCTATATGAATAATGTGACGTTTAATGATTGTTTGAAAATCACGGAGTACTATATTTAAAAATAGTATCAACGTGCAGCTCTCAACCAATCAATGAATTGTAAACCACACATGCAAGTGTTATTTTGAATTATTAAATAACATTAATCGCGGATTGTTACATATGTGTGTTGTATGATGTATTTACATAATCCATGAACTGTACAATATTGGGCAATTACTATAGTGGTCGTAGATAAATGTATTTTTCTCCTCGAATAGAAAATCATCCGATGATGTAAAACGGAAGCCATAAAAATTTATTGGATAGAGAGAAAGGGAGCGCCGCAGAACACAAAGTCGGAAAATGGACTTTTCCACCGTAGAAAAGCAGACCCTAAAAATAATTATTTTAAGAAAAAAATTATCCGCTTTTTATCCACAAAGAAATTCCGCGAAAAAAAAATTGTCGAATTTTCCCGGGAAATGAAAATTGGGGAAATTTTTTCTCGTGGCATTGGTTTGCGGATAAAAAGCGGATAATTCCGGTGCATTTACTTTCTCAAAATAGGGTGGGTTTTTTGGGTGGGTTCCGCTAACTTTCTGTTAAACTAGCCCATTTTCCCGGGAATTGGGTATTTGAATCAATTTTTTTTTCGCCATAAATCAAAAGCTCATATATAAGTTTTATGACAAAACTCTTTATTGTTTTATTTTTTTCGTTGTAATTAAAAAGTTATAACAAATTGAAAATATATTTTTAAACTCGGTACCGAAAACGCACAAATGTACCGTTGTGACGTAAAATGTAATTTCTACCCGCTCCTGACTTTGTTGATACAGTAGTTGTAGTAGACATGTCAAATATGTCAAATATTAAAAGTCAAATATTAAAAGTTATCGTGCTTGTTTCGTACCATCGTGTAAGAGTGGGTACTATAAAAAGAACTCAAAAAATGTTTTTAAATGTCGCACATTGTTAAACGTCGAAACCAATGGTTTTAAACAATGCCCCGAAAAAATTCTAAAACGACGATTTTAAAAAGAATGTTTATGTTTGAATGTAAGAATGAAGTTTCACCCTTTCGACTTCACAAACAAATTATTGCGCGTTTGGAGTCACGTGATAATTTTCAAAATTTTATCACTTTTAAATTGTTTATAATTAATTGAACATTTTTTTTTAACTTTTCCGCTTCGCACATCCAAATTATTTATAATAAGGTTTTAAAATACATAAAAAAAATCGATAATTTTTTTTTATTCAATAACCCAATTGGGAAGTACAGGAATTTATTTTTACAATCGTTTGCGGATAAAAAGCGGATTATTATGTGCTATCGCGGATTTTTTTTTCATTGTTGGTCCTGCCAACTTAACAGAGGTTTAATTCTTATATGTTATATACTTATTATTTATAGGTATTATGCTACACATCAGTATTTTCTTTCCAAGCGAAGCTTATATTTAGTAGTGTGGAAAATTTGTGATGGATTTAAAGGAATTAATGAAATTTTGCAATGGTTGGTCAATATTCAAGCAAGAGCGCCGAATTCACCTGTGCTTATCGTCGGCACACATTACGACATCGTCCAAGAAACAAATCCAAATATTTCCGAAGAATATCAACAGCTTATTAGAGATAGATTTATCAATATAGTCGACGCAGAAAAGTGCGGTTTGCCAAGAGTATTAGACACCATTGAAATCAGTTGCAAGACAAGACACAATGTAAAGTTATTGTGTAATTTAATTTATGATACTGTTTTCAGTTTACGACCTCCAGGTATAATTTTAAAACCACGATTTATATTAAAGAATATCATTTTTATATTGCCTTTGTAGGAAGTAAAGAACTGCTATTGGAACAAAAAGTTCCAGCGACATATTTAGCATTGGAAGATGTGGTCAACAACATCGCAACAGAAAGAAGAATAAATAATTTAGATCCTGTTTTAACTGCAGAACAATATCGTACAATAGTGACAACAGAAATGCAACAAAGATATAATCGGACATTCAGAGATGCAGCTGAATTACATCAAGCGACACTTTTTCTCCACGATAACGGAGTTTTATTACATTATGACGATGCAACATTGAAAGATTTATATTTTCTTGATCCACAATGGTTGTGTGATATGTTAGCACACGTTGTTACAATACGCGAAATAAATCCTTTCGCTCGAACAGGAATTATGAAATTAGATGATTTGAAACATATTTTCAAAGCAAGTAATATCGGTCCAATGGATACCAGAGGTTATATCGTTAATTTACTTAACAAATTTGAAGTAGCTCTCACTTGGGATTCAAGAACTTTGTTAATTCCATCTTTATTGCCCTCTGAAGATGAAATTCATATGGCGCAGATGTTTCCAGGACAATTTCATCCAATGGTCAAAGTTAAAGTGCCTTTGAGATCAAGAGGTTGGGCTGTTAGAAATAAAAAGATAACAGTATCACCTAAATCTGTTTTGTATAGAGATAATAGTGCGCCAGGAAGGTTTGAAATGAGTTTACCATCAAGTTCTAAGGCTACTGTTGGTGAGTTTTAGAAGAAGAATAACAGCGGACTATTTGTATATTTTAAATTTTATAGAGGAGCCTGCAGAATTAATTAAATATCATGTGACAAGTGCACAAACCAACAAGTCTATTATGAGATTATTATTGATGTCATATTTCCCATCTGGTTTTTGGTCGAGATTGATGTCGCGAATTTTGGCGGATGATACGATTATTGATATTATTAGATCTTTCTTTATATTTCCCAAAGACGTTACTCAAGATTTAGAATTAGTTAAATTATTGGATTTTAAAGCGGAATGGGTATTATGGCAAACTGGTCTTCAACTTAAATATGGCGATATAACTCTTTTCCGTTTAAGAGAAGTTTTACACAATTCTGCATCACACTATAAACAACTTAAGTATATAAAAATTACAATCAATTCTATCTTGATAATATCTATCTATATTTTGGCAGATTTAAATTAAAACAAGATGGAGTGTGGTGCGACGTAGATTTCCAAAACTCGTCAATCTTAGAGATATATTTTCCAGTGGAATCACTTGTAATAAAACCAAATATTACGGAACGTACAGAACTTCATCGATTTAAAATCAAAAAGGACCTCACAATAGAATGTATTCCAGACTCTACAGCACAATTATTAGCTCTAGCTGTCGATCATATAGATATATTACTCGAAGATTGGTATCCAACATTGGGCACGCGATTTGTGCATACATCTGAAGGAAAATTTTTGATAACTCGCTTAGTTCCCTGTCCCAAATGTTTGTCGGCTTCAAGCGAAGTCGAACAACATTTGATAAATTTTCCCGGAGAACCTCCGAAATATTTGTTTGACGTAAGATGAATATTGATAAATTGGTCAAATAAAATTAATTTTTGTGTTAGTATGATGCAGATGCAACTTATAACAATAATGAAAGAATTAGGAAGTCGCAGGAATCGTATACATCAGAATGTGATAGTGGCGTAGGACCAGATTCCCCAGGTTCTAGTCCAATGCCAACAGTTCAAGGACACATTCATGAAAATATGGAAGAACAAAATAATGCAAATCAACTTTATTATAGTTGGATGGTCGAAGAATGTATTTTGGCCGCTTATAGTGATAAAATTGTTACTTGTCCAAGTCATGGTAATTTGGCTTTATGTCAAATTGCACCAGATACGGTACGGATACAATCGAAAGTTTAACGAAAATATTTATTTTAAGAGATGAGTGTTTTTTTAGATATTCTTAGATTTAGGCGATCGTTACTTAATTAAGCCAGAAAATATTAAGAAAGGTCGTTTGTTAGGAAGAGGAGCCTTTGGTTTTGTATTCAAAGGAACCTGTAAAAATCGTGGCACTAACACAATAATTGATGTTGCCATGAAAATGTTACAGCCTGTTCAACCTGGACCAAATGCAAGACAGTCAGCTGTAATTGCATATAAAGCAGCCCAAGGAAAATGGGATCGCGATCCCTTACAATACGCCTGTAAAGCCTACTGTACAGCCAGGCAGGAATTGAATATATTACTTTCATTGCGACATCCTAATATCGTTCCGTTTGTTGGAGTTTGCACCAGTCCCTTAGCCTTAGTATTAGATCTTGCACCACAGGGTGCTTTGGATTTAGTACTGAGGCATTATCGAAGGTCGGGAGCAAAAGTTGGACCTTACACATTACAGTCCATTATATTACAAGTAATAACTAATAACAATCATTAATTTCATTGGATTATTGATGTATTATGTTTTAGGTAGCAAAAGCTATTGAGTATTTACACCGACAGCATATCATTTACAGAGACTTGAAATCAGAAAATGTATTGGTTTGGGAAATGCCACCTCCATTTATTGATCATCCAGATCATCCTGTACATATAAAAGTTGCTGATTATGGTAAATAGTCATTCTTAGAAAAACATTTATTTCACTTATTTCTTTTATTTCATTTTACAATTAGACTATTTAGAACTGTGTGGTGCGTGAGTGACTAGCTCGCAGTAAAATAAGCGTGGGGGGTTTTCCCAGAGAGGTTTAATATATTTACACAAATTTACAAGGGGTGAAAGGCGTGTTGGGATTGTCTGTGTGGAATATGCACGGCGACAGAGCTGGGTCCTGGTAGTTAGTGGAGCGACGTCCTCCTGGGCTCGGCGATATCCGGCTGGGGCCCAGTGTACAGGGCTGCCGGTGAGCGGAGTCGATTCGACTGGCAAACTTTTCGTCTTCACACGGGTGCGAAAATGGTTCACATCTAAGAGTCGTTAAGGGTCTGGGGCTTGCAAACCTTCTGTCCTCACACGGGTGCAGAAAGCTTCAAGAAGAAACGTTCTGTCCGCTCAAGTGTGCAGAAGTTTCAAGGTAGAGAGATAGCACTGTTTTCTCTTCTGGTGGCAATGGGGCTGCATTTATATTATTCTGTGAGGGTGTTGCTCCCCTCTGCTGCTATGGTGTGCGTATGGGGGTGCGTTGGTTGGCGCGACGGTGACGCCTACGGTAAAGGTTGTAGGGAGTGCTCTAGTACCACTTACCCGTACTCGTTACAATCTCCCCCTCAGGACCCTTTAGACGTCCCGGCAGAGGGTGGAACCCGGCTTCTATTCCGTAATGACCGGCGGTCATTCCGGTTTGCCTTCGGGATGGTGAGTTAGGGTTCGTCTGTCTCGTCATCGGTCTGTCATCGTCATAATGAACAGGATCCCCTCGTTCATTAGGTAGCCCCTGGCAGTCCACTGTCTGGTTTGTTCGGGGTTGTCGGATTCGAAGGTGTCTAATATTTTCTTTATTTCTTCATCGGCTAGCTGTTCTGTTCGTAGTTCAGCTGTTGCGTAGGTAGGTAGGTAGATGCTAACCTAATTGATCGAAACTTCGTCTATGGGGGCCTTGATAAAAAATCTGCGATTACATTTGCTTTCCCGGGTGTATATTCAATCTTTAAATTGAATGGCTGAAGTTGCAAGGCCCATCGTGCGAGGCGCCCGCTGGGTGATTTTAAGGTCATCAGCCATGTCAATGATCGGTGGTTCGTGAGGACGATGGAGGGGCTGTCCTCTATTAATCCCCGAAAGCGTTGTACGGTCCAAACGACCGCTAATGCCTCCCGTTCGGTAGTGCTGTAGTTGATTTCTGCTTTGGAGAGGAGTCGACTCGCATATTCTATCGGGCGTTCGTCATATTACCCTCCCCCTGCATTAGGACTGCTCCTAATGCGTAGGCACAGGCATCCGTTCGTAAGGTATACGGAACTTCGGGCTTAACTTGCAGGAGGATCGGTGCTGTGACGAGTGCCTCTTTGAGGGACTGAAAATCTGCCTGTTGCTGTAGTCCTCAGGTCCAAGGGGCGTCCTTTTTGTAAGATCGCTTAGAGGCTTGGCGATTTTCGAAAAATCCTTCATGAATTATTGATACCAACTGCAGGTTTTTAGGATGCTCTGTAGCTATTTCAGGTTCATTGGCGCTTTGTTGGCTGCTTTGAGACACTTTGTCTGGGTTGGACTGGAGCCCATCGGAACTAATTATATGGCCAAAATATTTAACCGTGGGGCTGCCAAATTGCATTTTCTTCGGTTTATTCGGAGGTTGAAGTGATCCAGTCTATTGAATACCTTTTCCAGGTCTACGAGGTGGTCTTGGAATGTTTCCGATAGGACGTTTATTTCATCCAGGTAGACTAGGATCCATGGGGGTTCTAGTCCTGTTTTCACGCGGTCCTTCAGTCGTTGGAAGGTAGCGGGTGCGTTCCGGACTCCGAACGGCATTCTGGTATATCGGAAGAGGCTAAAAGGATCTTCCGGAATCTCACTTGATGGTAGCCGGATTGTAAATCCAGAGTGGAAATCAGGACTACTTTCGTGGTGACGTGTAGAAGGTCGTCGTTTCTCGGCAGTGGATAGTTATCTGGCTTAGTGATGGCATTTAACTTTCGATAGTCGATGCATACTCAACTTTCCCATCTGGTTTTGGAATAAGTACCACGGGCGCGGCCCAGGCGTTTTCGCATTCTTCGATTATTCCCTCCTGCAGGAGTTTCTGTAGTTCGGTTTTCAGAAGTTCTGCCTTGATCGGCGATAGTCGGTACGGTGGCTGTGCGATCGGGAGGTGTTATTCGGTGTGGATAGCGTATTCCACAGCCTCCTTGGGAAGGCCGGTTCTAGCGAATCTTTTGCTATGTTTGATTAACAGGTGGCTTAGCTGAATCCTCTCAGTGTGGCCCAGTTCTGTTGCCTCGTCCTTGGGTCGTAGTTGAATCTCCTCTAGTTCCAGGGAGGCTAAATGAAGGTTTATTTGTGTGATTTGTGTCCCATTCCATATTTATTTGTGTGATGGCGTCTTGCAACATGAAGCTCGCAGATTCTTCGAAAGGGATTTCGAAAAGAAAATGTTGCGGTTGTGCAGCCGGTCTTGGTTATTCGGACAGAGGCGTGATAAAGGGTTCCATCGACCACTCGTGCGCCATGGAGCTGTAGATTTCTTCCTCCCTTTTTAGTTCCTTTCCCTGGGGTTCTCGCGGGGTGATTGGTCTGTCTTCCTTCTGGATGAAAGGGTATTCCTTCCTCTCGTTCCAGAACTACCAGGTCCAGCGTTTTAGGTTTAACATTAAACCGGCGTCTTCCATGAAGTCGATCCCCCGTTTTAACGTTTGAGGTGTTTGGAATATACACAAAGTTGGTTTGCACAACGCGGTCGCGGAGTTTGATGGGCGCGCGTGTGTATAAAGTTTTCTTTATGTCACTGGTCCCATCCGCCAAGGTGAGTCCTATCGCTTTCTCGTGAAATTGGCACCCTTGCTTCCGGAGTTCTTTGTATAATTCTCCACTGGCGAGGCTTGATCGGGCTCCTGTGTCAATGTATGCTGTGCCAGGTGGTTTTCCGACCTGGATGTTTAGGGCTGGTCTGTCCCTGATTTGCAGCCCTAGGTCAGCTGCACAAAATCCTACCGCTGGCTGCGATGTTGCTATATTTGGTGGCGAGCAGTTGGGACAGTTTCTTTTTATACATCCTGGCATCTGACATCCGTAGCATTTTAATTCTGTGCTCCTTCTCTCGTTGGCCTGTTTTCGTTTGTTGACTTTTTCCTTTTTCCGGACTGAGGTCCTGCTAGATCTAGTAACCCTCGAAAGTTATTTATCGCGGGTCTTGGAATCCTATCCCTGATTCCATAGTAGAGTAATCCATATATCATGTCCAGCTGTGTTTCCTCCGGTAGCTAGTTTGCTAGCTGTGCGAATAACGCTCGTTTTTTTAATAAGAAATCGCACGTGGGTTTCGCTGGTTCCTGATATGTGGAGAAAATTTCCATGAAAATCTTGTACGCCGGCTGGTTCGGCGCAAATTCATTTTTTATCAGTGCTTTTGCCTGTTCCCATGTTTCCACCGTATGATTCAGTCCTGTCCACCAAGCGGGTTCCTCCTATAGCATCCACATTCCTTGAATAGCGTTTTCGTCACTGATATTTTCCACGCTGTCCAGAAAGTCTTGCACCGTCTCTGCTGTAGCTGTTATAAGCTGCAGATAATGCCATCCATCCGGCGATTTGGCTCCTAGTAATTGAAATTTTCTTTGTATTTCGCTGCCTCTTCTGGGCCCCACGTTGGGGGCCAGTTTGTGGGGTGCGTGAGTGGCTAGCTCGCAGTAAAATAGGCGTGGGGGTTTTTCCCAGAGATGTTTAATATATTTACACAAATTTACAAGGGGTGAACGGCGTGTTGGGGTTGTCTGTGTGGAATCTGCACTGCGACAGAGGTGGGTCCTGGTAGTTAGTGGAGAGACGTCCTCCTGGGGTCGGCGATATCCAGCTGAGGCCCAGTGTACAGGGCTGCGGGTGAGCGGAGTCGATTCGGCTGGCGAACTTTTCGTCCTCACACGGGTGCGAAAATGATTCACGTCTAAGAGTCGTTAAGGCTCTGGGGCTTGCAAACATTTCAAGGTAGAGAGATAGCACTGCTTTCTCTTCTGCTCGATCATGTGTCCTTTGCTTCTCGGCCGTCTTGAGACTTTCGCTCAGCTATTCCGCCGTCTTGTTGCCCTTCTGGTGGCGATGGGGCTGCTTTTATATTATTCTGTGAGGGTGTGGCTCCCCCCTCTGCTGTTGTGGTGTATATATTTATTCAATATTTAATCATATCTTACGCTGGCAACAATAATTTGAGTTAATACTGGAATATTTTGATAGTGTGTTAATATCATATGATAATTATCAACGTCCGATTGCATAACCTACGCAACAATGACTCAGTGAAAGACAGGTATAAATAACAGTAAAAGTACCATAACTATTCTTAATCGTTCATCCTGCCGCTAAGAATTCTCTAGAGAAGCAAAAGGAATGTAGATATATTTTATCTTTTTCAAAGATGTAGACCAGCGGTTCTCATGTCTCGCCTCTATATTACACTGCAGGGAAAAAGGAGTCGATGGAGAGACCAGAGGAACGACCTACCACAGGGAAGTGTACTCCTATGCTTTTCAACGTATACAAAAATGACCAAGCAACCGACCAACAGACACGTCGCTTCGTCTATGCGGATGACACAGCTATCGCCACACAGGGGAAAAGCTTCGAAGAAGTCAAGAATAAACTAACTACAACCTTAGAAAACATGGCACAGTTCTACGACATAAACCAATTGAAGCCGAACCCCAGCAAAGGGGTAGGTGCATGTAAACCCAGGTAGGTGCATCTCATCTGAGAAATGAACATGGAGAGAAGAAGAACTCGAAAAATGCGACACTCCAAAGTACTTGGGCGTAAAACTGGACTGCACACTATCTTTCCAAAAATACTGCTAGAATACAAGGGCCAAAGCTTGTGCTAGGATTAATATCATTCGAAAGCTGACTGGGACAATATGAGGAGCGCAGCCTGAAGTGCTGCGTACGTCGGGCCTTGCTCTCTGTTTCTCCGCTGCCGAGTACGCGGCACCAGTGTGGTACAACTTACGCAAGACATGTCGACGTGGCTTTAAACGAGACGTGCAGGATTATAACAGGCTGCCTGAAACCGACACCTGTTGAGAGCTGTACCATCCAACTGAAATTGCCCCAGCACACGTCAGACGCAAAGTAGCATCCGAAATAGAGCGGCAGAAGCAGATCGGAGATAGGCGGCACCCTCTACACGACCAACAACCAGGAAGGCGACGAATCAAATCAAGGAATAGCTTTCTGCAACATACGCAACAACTGCAGACATGCCCAAAAGAACGCGGTATAGAACTATGGAAAGAACAAACCCAAACCTGCGGACCGAACCCAGAGAGGAGCTGCCACCGGGAAAACTTTTACCATACGCGACATGGAAATCACTGAACAGACTAAGGACAGGAGTGACGCGCTGCAATTCGGATCCTTGCAACAGGATGAGATGGGGAATGCCTGTGGATGAAGAGCTCTGTGAATGCGGGGGCTTCAGAGCAACAGCTACCTTCTCAGATGTCCCAAAATGGGAGAAGCATGCATGATGGAGGACCTAAATGTGGCAAATGACAGGGCGATAGACGCTGTCAACTATTGGAAAGGAAGGGCTTGAATGTAAACATTGGTGTCTCGGCCTGAGCGGTTCTTTTACTATTTTACTACCACCACTTTTTTCGCATACCATTCATGTGCGAAGTGAATCAAACGTGTACCACTGAAAAAAAAAGCTGTGCTTTATGTATATAATCAATCAACATCAAACTTAAGATAGTGTAATAAGAAATACTGCCATTCCCAATATAAAATATATAATAGTAGTTTATGATACAACTCATGGTTCATTATAGAACACACATTTTCATCCAACTCTATATCTAACTTGTTCCAAAGCTGGAGAGAGTGTTGAATGAATTGAAAGTCTGTGCGACCACTGGTACATACTTTATGAAATAAAGGAAAAACAAACATTCAAACAAAACGTGTACTCGTCTAAGCCTGGCTGGACCACACAACATTTTAATGAAGAGAAGATAAAACAACACCTAACAAGAGAAGCATCAACTGCTCAAACAACGGACGCGGACTCACTAGTTCATATGATGAGTAGAGTATGCAAAGCCAAATCGACAAAAAAAGAGAACAAAATACAAGTAAAGCCGTGTACTGGTAGACAGACGAAATCGAACGTATGAGAACAGCATGCGTAGCTGCCAGGAGAAGATACCAACGCCAAAGGAAAACAAGATATGTGCTGATAACATGCAAGTATTAAACCAAATATGTAAGACTGTAAGAAAGGATCTTCGTCGTCTTATAAATGGTACGAAAGAATAACATTGGAGGAAACTCTGCGCCGATCTAGATGGGAACATATGGGGGGACGCCTTCCAAAAAAATTAGGAGAAATCTAAATATCAAGCCGCAAAACCTACTAATGACAATGGAGGAAGTGCGACGTGTGGCTGAAGAACTGTTTCCACGGCATGTCCTTATTGACTGGGAATAGCCTGAAGTCAGAAATACACCATCCTTCACTGTGGAGGAACTAAAGGCAGAAGGCATGAAAATAAGGACCGCTAGAGCGCCAGGCCCAGGTGGAGTTCCACCTGAGATTATGAAGATAACCGTGCAAAATCAATCTAAATTTGTATTAGACACCATGAACTCACTGTTAGCTGCCGGAAATTTTCCAGAGAGATGGAAGAGAACAAAGTTAGTCCTTGTCAGTAAAGGGGATAAATCGATTGGTGACCCTAGATCGTATAGACCAATCTGTCTATTGGACGTCTCTGGAAAATTAATGGAACAACTTCTGCTAACTAGATTAAAGATGATCTCGTGGCCAGACCAGATTATCTGACAAACAATTTGGATTCAGGAAAGGAAGGTCAACCATTGATGCCCTAAGGTCTGTTCTAGAAATTGCAGAAAAAGCCAAATCGGGATCGCAGAGAACCAGAAAAATAAAATCCAGAAAACTTAGCCTATCAGCATAAAAAACCGAAGCGGTTCTGCTTACAGGTCTGAGAAAACATAGCCCAATAAAATTTAAAATCGAATACATAATGGTAATACCAAAACATAAAATAAAATATCTTGGTGTGACGATTGATAAAAGGCTATCGTTTACTACACACTTAACAGAAGCGGCGGCTAAAGAAATGAGGATTATGGCAGGCTTACAACAACTAATGTCAAACGTAGGGAGGCCCAAAAGTAGCAAACTCAGAATTCTGAGCTCTGTGGTTCAGGCTACGATGTTGTACGCCGCTCCAATATGGGCCAAGGAACTGCAATCAAATGGAAATCTACAAAAATTAGCAGCTATACAACAGAAAATGGCTATACGCGTGTGTAGTGGCTATCAAACGGTATCGGGGGAAGCTGCCCTGGTCATTGCAGGCATTCTCCCAATCTTGATTAGATGTAGATTGTAGATATGATGGTAACGACCTGTACTGCGACCTTTATAGATCTATTGTACTCCACCCTCCTCCTCCAAGCGTTGGTGTACTTACCCATTTAGAGCGCCTCCTCTAATCCTGATTCCTTTAGGAATTTCAGAATCTGGGTTTCTCCCAATCTACCTACTCGCAGAAGAGCGAAAGAAGCTTTACGAAACCGGCTACAACAGGGTATAAAAAAAACCCATAGAGGAACTTCTCGAACAGTGGCAGAGATGTTGGGAGCTCACGGAAACAGGGCAGTGGACCAGATTACTTATTCCGAACATCTCCACTTGGATCAAAATAAAGCACGGTGAAATAAGTTATCATCTGACCCAAGCACTTTCTGGCCATGGTTGCTGTAGACATTATCTACACAACATGCCCGGCCTATGTCTTCTGACGAATTATGTGTGTACTGCGGGGAGACAGACAGTGTGAGCCACGAATGCTGGAGATGGCAAGACGAAAGGGAATCAGCAGCAGCAAACATGTGAGAACCTATTGGTCCCAGAACCATTATAAGTTACATGCTTGAGGAAAAAGAAAACTGGGAAAACATGCAGCGTTTAATTTATACCATAATAAGCAACAAAGAAAATGATGAGAGGAAGCCCAATAAGAGACTCAGTTGAAGCACATTTTTATAATATATCCATCCGTTTCCTGGGAGGCCACTTGTCTGGTAAGGACTATTGGGCCAGCTACGCCCCCCCAAGAAACGCATGTGAGGCACTCGAAAACGTTCCTAAGGAGCTATTATTTTTTTCAGTGTTGAAGCCCATTTTAACTTAAGTGGATGCGTTAATAAGCAGAACATGCGCTACTGGGCTGACACCAATCCCCTAGATTTGCGTCCAACGCCTTTATATTCGCCTAAAGTCACAGAGTGGTGTGCAATTTCCTCACCTGGGATTGTTGGTGCCTGGTTTTTTGAAGAAAATGAGGTCACAACGACGAATTCGGGCCGGTATGTGAACATGTTGGAGGAATTTTTCTTTAGACGACTTGATGAATTAGACTTAGAGGACATTTGGTTCCAACAAGACGGAGCAACGACTCACACTTCAAAGTCATCAATGGCTGTTTTGAGGGAACACTTCCGCCTCATCGCAATAAGGAGCGATTTGGAGTGGCCAGCCCGCTCACCCGATTTGACCCCTAGTGATTTCTTTTTGTGGGGTTATTTGAAATCCCGCGTTTATATCAATCCTCCAAGGACCCTACAAAACCTGAAGGCCAATATCTGGGCAGAGATTGCCAACATACCCGTTGATAAGGGTCATGGCTAGCGCCAGAATTCGACTTTCTGTATCACTCTCAATGTATGGACAATGGAGGGCGGCATCACCTGCCATAATTTTCAAAACTATGTAAAAAAAAAAACTTTAGATACGAGTACCTACATTATAGTAAAGAGAGAAAACAAGTTTGATTCATAAAATGAGTTTTATTATTTTTTCAAAAAAGTTATGTTGCTGCACCCTTTATATCCTTTTTACTGTCGCTTTAATAGCATATTTATTTTTATTGCAGGCATAAGTAGGTTAACATTACCTTCCGGAACGAAAGGTTTCGGTGGAACTGAAGGTTTTATGGCACCAGAAATTATGAGATATAATGGAGAAGAAGAATATACTGAGAAAGTCGATTGTTTTTCATTTGGAATGTTCATTTACGAGTTGCTGAGTTTACATCAACCATTTGAAGGACATGAATCTGTTAAAGAATGCATTTTAGAGGGAGGAAGACCACCTTTAACATATAGAGTATGTTTTTCAAAATTGTTTTTATTGTAAAATTAATAATTTTTGTTTCTATTAGGAAACGCTATATCCTAGTTACTTTTTGGATTTAATGGTTCTGTGTTGGTCACAACAACCTAAAGACCGACCATCAGCTAGCCAGATTGTTTCTATTGCAAGTGCGCCAGAATTTACCCATTTGAGCGACGTAATGTCTTTGAAACATCAAGCACCGGTTGTCGCATCAACAAGTGCTCCAATATCACATATCTCAGGTAAATAACATATTATAGTTTTTGGTAAATAACAGGATATATAGGAGAATTCAAAAGGTTACAAAGAAAACAATACATTGTTATGATTAGTGTTGTTCATCTTAAAAAAAATTATATTAGACCTATACTCATTACACATTATAAAACAACCAAAAAGACTAGACAATTAGTATTATCAAAAATTGACAATAAAAAATTTAAGGAACTTAATACTTCTAATAAAAAAGTATATTCGCTTGCTTCATGTAAGTACGTGGAGCATTTAATATTCAATAGGGTAGACAAACGTGACCCTCCCAAATATCTCCATTGCCTTTAGAGTGACAAAAAAATGTCAGGGGGTAATTTTATTGTTTTCATTTTGTCATTGTCATAGTTTTTGCGGTCTTAACGTCATCTATATATTGTGTGTGTTGATTTGTTTTATCGGGGATTCCGCGTTGATGTGAGGGTTGGTTCTAAAAAGAGCCGGATTCTCGACGTTTCGGCAAACTGACATTAGCCCTTTTTAAGAGATATATGTATACGTGCGGGTTTATGCGTTCGACGTATACTATGCGTTTACGCTTAAGCCAATTAAAATAAACAAATAACAATTTTAATCATGAGCGGGCTAACGTGACCGCTTTCATCCATCAACGCCTTTCACCCTTTTCTCAGCTCTCTCTTCTCCGTTGCACTTCACACACAATCGCTGCAGCTTGCACCCCAATACTCCCATCTCTTAAGTTTCTTAACCCGTCCCACATATACGGTAGGTTCCCTCATTTGGCGTCATCCAGTACATCCTGACCCTTTTTCATTAACGTACCTTAATCTGGCGATCACTATTTGGGGAACATCGGATTTTCGAAAGTAATCATTTAACTTTCCAAAATACGACGTACGTTCCCTGTTTTATGCCCTTTAACCATTCCTGCATCTCTATCTCAGACATGGTTTCTTCTCTTAATCATTCTCTCCACTTCCACCCCCGACCAGCCACCCCTTTCATACATTTTCCTTCTCTATCTCCCCCATCTTTATATATAGGGTCTTGCAATAAGATGTTTCATTTTCAATAGCCCTCCGTTTTAACAGTTGTCATGAATCAACTTGTAACTACTTGACAGATGACAAGTAAAAAACTACGCCGTTAATAAAAATGGAAGGATATACGAGTATACCTTACCAGGATATACATCACAGTTCGCAAAACTAGCATTTTTGGGTCGTCGTGAAGCACCTTCACGGCCAGCAATTGTGAAACTAGTGGAAAAGTTTGAGCTTATGGGACAAGTTAGTGATGTGAAGAACTGAACTCGTGCATGTCGCTCAAGAACATCTGAAAATATTGCTGTTGTAGCCTATAGTGTTGAGAGGAAAACTCATGTTGGTCCATTTCTCGTCGATCTTTGGAAATGGGCATTCCACAAACGACATTACAACGTATTTTCATGAAGATTCAGTTAACTCTAACCGACCATCAATTCGAAGAGGCGATCACAATTGGCCACCGAGATTTTGTGATTTAACACCTCTAGACTTTTTCTTTGGGGCTACGTGAAAGATAAGGTTTGTGCCAATGGCCCACAATCAATGCAAGACCTCAAAGATGGAATTCGTGAAGTTATCGAGGACATACAGCCGCAAATGTGCGAATTGGTGATTGGAAAACGTCTTGAAAAGAATGTTGTCCTGCAAGCGTAGCCGTGGTGGCCATTTGGCTTATATTCTTTTTCATTATTAATGGCATACCCTCCTCTTTACAATTAAATAAACATCCCATGATTTCGCTTAAAAATTCTCGTTTTTAGGGTTCCGTGCCGAAAACGGAACCTTTATAGTATCACTTTGTTGTCCGTCTGTCTGTCTGTCTGACTGTCTGTCTATCTGTCTGTCTGTCTGTCAAAAACATTTTTCTCAGGAACGCGTAGAGGTAACTAGTTGAAATTTGTATCAAATACTTGGGTCTGCGGTATCTTTCAGCTGTGAAAAAATCAAACTTGTAAGTCAACGCGATCAAAAGATATGACCGTTTATGTCGCATATTTTGCGATTTCACAAGGAAATCAAAACCTATAGGGTACTTCCCGTTGACCTAGAATCATGAAATTTGGCAAAAAGCGGTCTTACAGCACATGTAAAGGGAAAAATCTGAAAACCGTAAATATGTAGTTTAATTACAAGAAAAAATGCATTGTTAGAAACTTATGAAAATATACTAATGTGTTGCGTGGTATTGTCAGGCACCTGAAGCATATGGGTTGCATACCGTTAGGTCCTCCTCGGATACCTTACTTACAAGTTTGTACGGAACCCTCGGTGTGCGAGTCAAAACTCGCACTTGGCCGTTTTTTTTTACATACCAAAATGAAACCTCTTATTAGAAGACCCGATATAATATTCCTCTGTACGTGTGTTTGTCACTGAACTTCTCCTAAACGGCTGGACCGATTTTAATGAAATTTTCCTGGATAGTTTATATTCACAATGGGATCGCATTAAAATAAAAAAGAACTTTATTTATTTATGCCGTTTTTGAGGAAAAACTAATTAGAGCTAAGCGGAGTCGGAGGAGGGGAACCTCCGACTCCTCGAGTGAAGTGGAGGGAAGAGAATTTTTACTGGTCCGTAAAGAGAATCCTGTGAAGTTAGCAACCGAATTTGCAAAAATATAATATAACATCGGAGTTCCTGGTAGATATGAAATAGTTCTAGAGTACGTTGTGCAAAATTTCAATAGTTCTGCAGAAATTCTCGAAAAAAATGGAAAATACGAAAAACTGTGCGTTTTTGAAATGTTACTGCACCTCGACCATAGTTCTGGAGTAGTTGATCAATTTTGCAAAAAGTTCTGCAAAAATTTTGCAAAAAAATTAATCTAAAAAATTGCAAAAACTGTTGTTTTCACAGATCTGAATAGCACCCTAAGAGTTCTATCCAAGATCCCTTTGACATTTTTTGATCAAAACCTTAGGTCGAAAGATATTTGCAGTAATAAGCAACCATAGTTTTGAATGCAAATTTAAAAAAAAATCGCGCAACAGTTCTGTTTGCAGTTCCCGGTAGAACTTTCGGGGAACTTAACGGGAGTTCTTTCGAAAATCCTAATAACATTTTTCTGTTAAGTTAAAAATTGGAAAGATATGCGAAAAATTAGACTTCACCGATGCGATGAAGTGAAGAAAATAAACACGCAATAGTTTGATTGCTATTTGTCTTTAGACATTAAAGCCCGCCACTCATGATCAGTTAAACTGATCAGTTGAACTGACGTACATCCAAAAACTGACCGTGAGTGTGAAATCATAACGTAATATTTTTAACTGACGGCAGCCCACCGATTTACCGGGTGCACCGTAAATCCGCTGGCATTAGTTCGTTTTCATCACGCCAACTGATCGCCCATGCGTAGTTTAACCGCCATGGCGTCAGGACGTGAAATAACTGAAGAATTTATAGAAAAATTGCTTGAAATATGTAGATTCGTCCATTCTCAAATAGTTACGTCACTCACTCGGTTTCAATGACAACTCATTTAACAAATTAATATGAGATAACTCATATCTCTTTTTTAACCATTCTTTAGTTATTTTTTTTTGGGTTTTCTATTGATTAAATAGCAACAAGCAGCAGCCGTCATAAGTAGAATATCCTCAGATATCATATCCATATCCTCCTTCAGAATCAGAATCCATCGGGAAATCATTTTGGCTTACATCCGTTTTAACTGATCAGTTAAAAATTATTTCCCTACTCACTGGCTTAAAACCGGCCTTCATTTTTCAATTGTCGCGTGCTGTATCTGGCTACCAAATTTCACACCGCGCGCCGACCATGTAGAATACTTTTAGTTAGTAAATTTTAGTTAGAAAGTGTACATATTTTTTTTCAGTAAACCAACGAATTCATATGAAAAGGAAACAGGAATAGAATTGCTGAACTAGAACTTCATTAGTGAATATTAATACCCAGATTTGAGTAGGACCCTGGATGATTTAGATTTACAATTAATAAATTTACAATTGGACGCATGCTGCAAAAGTTATTTGATAAGACTCATACAACTTTTGCAGCAATTCATCGACGTCTTCAAGAACGTGGAAAATTTTATGACATGGAGAGTTTTATGACATATACAGGATGTGATAGAACGGTTCGTATTATGGCATTAGAGGAAAATGTCTTGGATGCTGTTGCCAATAATCCGAGAACTAGTGTTCGAACTGAAGCACACGAACTTGGAACCAGTGCTTCAACAGTGTCGCGAGTTCTTCGCGAACAGCTCTTATTAATGACTTTGCTCCAGGAGTACAATTTTCAAGCTGGTCTTGAACAGCACACAACAGAATGAACGGTTTCCAGGTTTTACATTTTACCGATGAGGCTGCGTTACAAGGAAAGGAATGTTCGATAGCCATAACATGCACTTGTGGGCTGAAGAAAATCCTCAGGCAAAACCTGGTAGAGGTTATCAATACATATTTTCAATTAATGTTAGATGTGGGATTGTTGGCAACTATTTGATAAGTCCATTTGTGTTGCGGGATCGTTTAACGGGGGCGGCTTACTGATTTTTTTTGGAAAATGACTTTCTGAATGAATTAGTCCCAGTCGATGTACAACTGAGGCATGAAATATCGTTTATGCAGGGCGGTGCACCAGCACATTTTAGTCGCCAGGCCCGTGAATGAACGGTCCGCTATCATTGCAGGCCCGCTCCCCAGACCCGAATCCCCTGGATTTTTTTATGGGTTCATCTGAAAACCATGGTGTACGAAACTTCAGTCAGGGCACTTGAGGAGCTGCTGCCACGTGTAACTGAAGCGTACCAAACAGTTAAACATGCTTGCCGTTTTTGAACGCCTTCGTCGTTCTTTATTGCTGCGGTGTCGGCTGTGCATTGAACGGAACGAGAGAAGCCAGCTTCACAGTCCAAGTCATGATACAGAGGTGTAGCGACATGGCACGAGATGTACACGTTTGTTTCATTGACTTCGCCAAAGCGTTTGACACCGTAGAACACCTTACAACATGATACATTGAACCAGGTGTTACAGGAAACCCGCATAGATAAGAAAGACTTAAGAATTATCGCAAACCTGTATTGGCACCAGACAGCTGCCATAAAAGTGGACAACATCATCTAGCAAGAAGTATGCATCCGGAGAGGCGTGAGGCAAGGTTGTGTACTATCTCCAATCTTGTCCAACATAAATACTTGGAGAAAATTTTCTAAGAAGCATTAAACGCAGGTGCAACGAAGGTATTAAAATGAATGGTGAAAACATCAATAACATACGATACGCTAATGATTCCATCATAGTAGCACCTTGGAGATCCTTCATGCAGTATAATGTACAAGGTCAAAACCACAAGCGGACGGTATGGACTCAGATTAAACACCTCAAAGACAAAATACATGATGATATCTAAAAACGTGGGCGCAGACCAAGATACTTTAATGCTGGACAATGAACGCGTTGAGAGAGTAGAGAAATATGTATGGAAAAATATTATATTTGGAGTAATAAAAAATATTACTCCAAAGAAATTCGTGCAAGAATAGAACATGCCAGATCTTTTTTCTACAAACTAAATAAAATGTTCTTCTGCAGCGACTTGTCACTTCCCCTTAAAATCCTAATGGTAAAGTGTTATATAACGCCTGTTCTCCTATCTGGCGTGGAGGCCTGGACATTGACAGAGGCGACGCAAAATAGTCTGGAGGCTTTCGAGTTTTGGATATATAGACACACCTTGCGCATATCATGGTTCCATCATATCACAAATGAAGAAGTACTTCAACAAATCGGTAAAAATAAAGAACTGCTCAACATCGTCCAAGAAAGAAAGCTGCAATACTTAGGGCATATAATGCGAAATGACTGAATGGTGAGATGAATGAATGGTGGACATAGTTAATCCAAAAGTTAACTTCGTTAATCGTTAACTCGTTAATAAAAAAGTAAACTTCGTTAATCGTTAAAATTTCAAAGTTTTAAAATTTAACGCTAGTTAAAGTATACCGTTAAAAGTTAAGCATCCTTTTGGTAATGGATATATTAGTAAATAAATCAAAAACAAGTAGATAGATTAATTGATTTAATTATTTCAAGCAACAGTAGCGACCCGCCATGGTTTCGTACATATACGCATCTACTATGGAAAACTAACTAATATGCAAGAAAAAGGCTATTTATTGTATTATTCATAATTTTTCATTAGCTGTATGTTCATTTTGCCTTTCATGAACATAAGCATATTAAAAGTTGTCATCTGAGAGTGATGAGCGTTTAGCTCTCTAAATATCTTTCCCTGTAGAAAAACAGTCTTTCACTGTGGCACTTGATGGGATTAAAAAAAGGTTTATTAAAACTTATTCACCTAGCAAGGGAGCATCCATAAAAGATTGTTTTGACTTTGAGTCCAGCCAAGTTCTCATCAAATTCTGCGCTTTGTTCTTGAGAGATTTTTGGCATCCTCTAGACCAGGGGTCTCCAAACTACGGCCCGAGGGCCACATCCGGCCCGCGGACAGATTATGTCCGGCCCGCGGAGAGCTAGCATACTTGAAAACTCCTTTTAGAGAACATATTTTTTATAGCAAATTAAATTTAGTTTACTGAAGTATTCTAATTTTATGTTGAATAATTATTAATATGACATCTACATTGATATGGTCATGGGCTAACTACTCATAACATTGTTGTAGGCTAATTGTTATTGTTTTTGTGATAAGTTGGATAAAGAAACACAGAATTGTAATGAGTAAAGACATGTATAATATGCAGAAAATTTAACTTCAGTATATAATAACTAACAAATTATTGAAATGAATCCAACTAACATTTTATACATTTTAAATAAAAACATAACTTATAACAAGCATAATGACATATGAAATACTAATGAGATTTATGTAATTGAGATTTTCCACTGACAATAGTTTCTAGTTGTGGACTAATTTTATTTGTACCAATTATTAAAAGAGATTTAAGATGCTCATCAGTTAATTTAGATCTGTAAACATTTTTTGTGTACTTCATTTTGGAGAAGGTCTTCTCACACAAATAAGTAGGACCAAAAACAGAAAACAGCCCACGAGCAAATTTATGCAAATTATCAAATTGTGTCAGTGGAAGACTCTTATAAAATTCCAACAAAGATGAGTTTTGATATTTGTTCTTAATTATATCACTGCACTGTAGATCAATCATTTCCATTTGAAGTTCCGGGGCTAGTGTTTCAATGTCAGTATCAAAAGGATTCTGAAAAGTCTTAATTTGATTCGCAATGGCATCAAAGTCCGAGAAATGAGTATCAAAATTTATTTTCAAAGCACTCAAAGTTTCGATTGCAAAATCGATAGGAAACTCAGTCTCAGTGGTGTGGCTGAATATTTCACATGTTTTAAAATGTGAAAAACATTTACTTCGTAGTTGTGATTGAAACAGTATCAATTTCTTCCGGAATGATTTGATATTAGTGTATAAATCAGGAAGATGCTGGTTTTCTCCTTGCAATCTCAAATTCAGTTCGTTCACATGTTTTGTCAAATCAACATAGAATGCTAACTTCCACAGCCATGCGTTGTTTTGTAATTCAGTAAGAGGGCAGGGCGATGCTTTTCATTCAAAAGAATTTCGATCACTGCTCGAAGTTCAAAAAAGCGCTGAAGGACTTTCCCACAACTAAGCCAACGTACGGCAGTATGATAAGGTAACATTTTCTCCAATCTCTTCAATAAATTGTCGGAATTGTCGGTGATTCAGCCCAAAAGATCTGATAAAATTAACAGTTGATATGACTGGTTTCAGAACTTCAGACATATCCAAACATTTTCCGCACAAAGACTGTTGATGAATGATACAATGTAAGACTAATGGTTTTGAACCACCGTCATTTTCTACAGCCTTTGACACAAGAGCGACCACTCCTTTATCTTTCCCACTCATGTTTTTGCCTCCATCAGTTGTAATACATTTCAAGTTTTTCCATCGAAGGTTCTTTTGATTAATGGCCATTTCAACTACTTTAAAAATATCTGTACCAGTAGCTGTGCCATGAATACTATACATATCAAGAAGTTCTTCATGCACTTCATAGCTTTTATCTACTCCTCGAATATAAATCAACACCTGAGCAGTATCAGACACATCCGTTGACTCATCCAAGGCCAAAGAAAACCACTCAACATGTCCATTTTTGTCGAACAGTTGGGAGGATATATTTTCAGCGATGTTTTCTACCCTTCGAGCCACAGTGTTTGCTGACATACTGACAGTTTTTAATAAATTTACCTTTTCAGGGCACATTTCTTCGGCTACTGCAATTATGCATTCTTTGATCATTTCTCCATCGGTGAATGGTTTTCCACGTTTTGCAATTTCAAGAGCCACACGAAAGCTGGCACGAGTTGCAGCTTCTTGTTCAGTTTTGAATTTTGTAAATGAAGATTGCTGCGATTTCAATCCGCGCTTCATAGCTTCGAATTTTTCTGTTCGCAAACTTCCTGTATATTTTGAGTAATTTTGAAAATGTTTTGTTTCATAATGACGTTTAATGTTATATTCCTTCAGAACGGCTATGCTTTCATTGCAAATCAAACATAGCGCCTTGTTACTGGACTCAATTACGAAATACTGAATGTTCCATTGATCTTTGAATTTTCTGCATTCACTATCAATTTTTCGCTTCTTTTCCATACTACTAAATCACACACAAAAGCAACAATTCAAATCAAAATACTGTTACAAAGATGTCTTAAACTTAAACACGCACAAACACGTTTTAAGGAGGTACGCACTATTTTATTTCACAACAGTGTCACAGGAACTGACTTGTGGTTTCGCCACTAGCCTTCTTATATATTCCAATTACTGCCATCTAGAAGTGAGTGGGAGACACCAGAACTTTCTCGAACCAACGAGATTATTCTGTACGTGCTATTAGCGCCATCTGTTAGCGATAGAAGGTACTACTTATTTCCGCTTGTGTCCACCAGATGTCGTGTCACGTTACTCCTCATGGCTCGTACTCTATGACTAATCTAGAAATTACAGATAATGACAGGAAAATTAATAAAATGCAGTGTTGCCGTTTTGCGGACTTTGCAGCCTTTTTTAAACGTTGCGTACTTTTTCGGACTTTTTTCAGTGGACTATTTCACTTTTTACCACCAGCAACAATGATAATATGGTTTTGGCCCTCGGAACTTTCTGGAGTAATCAGTATGGCCCTAAGGCTGGAAATTTTGGAGATCCCTGCTCTAGACCTATCTTCTTCAGACTGAGTAGCAGAGCTGAAAAAATCTTCTCTTTCTTCATTATTGCTGCTTCCGCGAATACTGGGACTATGCTTTTCATTTCCATTTGCTTCCCTTTCTCTATTCAGAGCGTCTTCAATTTTTGCTTACATAAGTTTCTTAACTTTTGATAACTTGTTACTATCTTACTTTTGCAGCCACAGTAGTCAAAACTAAGCTACAGTCAGCTGGCATTCTTCATCTTCAATGAACCGTTCAAATCTATTTATTATGCCAGATATTAGGGCATTCGCCAAAGCAGTACAACAATGTACCACGTGGCTAAGATGAAGTTTAAACACTGTAGTCGCAATAATTGGTAATAGAGTCCCAAAATGTGCTTAAGCTTCAGCCTGAATTAAGTTAAGAGCCCTAGCCACTGGGGACATAAGTTGCAAGGAAATTAATTAGGAAGAGAATTATGTTTATATGTGAGATTAAGTACTACCAGTAGGTATCCTATTAGTTTGTACGTTCGAATTAGACAGTTACCGAGGGAAAAAGCGATAAACGACCTCTCGCAGATGGAGACGCTTGCAAAATCTATAGTATCTTTAGAATAGAAATATATGGATATTAACCTTTACATACTCTTTCATAATAGCTAAATATTGATCATTGAAAGCTTTGTAAGTTCATTTGAGTCATAATTCTATGAAGAGTACGTCTTTTTGTGTCCAAAATTGTATTGAGGACTACAGGAGCATCATAGGTGGAGTTCCATCTTGTTGTATTTGGAGGAACGAGTTTCCTTCCCAATTCAGATCCAGATTCGATATTGTCACTTGCCATTGTACTACGAGACTATAACTTCTAAATGGCACTAGCTTTTGCCGTAGCAGCTCTGTATGGAGTTAAAAAAAAAATGTTTTTACAGTAGCATCAGTATTTTGGCCCTTAATCAGCCCTTTATACACCCGGAACCCTTTTGCGGCATGAGTGTGAACAACATCCACAAAAGTTTAGATGAAGAAATAAGAGAACAATGAATGAAAACCTGGAAAGAACTTCCAGGGCTAAGGATGGATGGTGGGATCTTTTAACCAGTAGAGAACAAAAGCTTGCCTGAAAATAAGCAGGAACAAGCTTAAAATTCTGACAGGAGTCCTGACGGGACACTGCAGACTTATGAAACATCTCAAGGCCCTAGGCCTAGAGGAGGATGACGGATGCAGATTATGTGGCTCAGCAGAGGAAACCCTCTTACATTTGCTCAAAGATTGCAGAGCATTACTCCGCAAGAGACAGATGTACCTTGGGGGTCACTGCTTGAACACAGAGGAACTGCAGGCCTTGAATCCCACCGAGATCCTGAAATTCCTATAGGAATCAGGATTAGAGGAGGGGCTCTAAATGGGTAAGTACAAAAACGTTTGGAGGAAGAGGGTGGGGTACAATAGATCTATAAAGGTCGCAGTACAAGTCGTCACCACTATATCTACAATCTAGCATCAGCATTTTTGCTTGCTATTAAGTTAATTGTGTGAGCAGAACATCTCATGTGAACTGGCAAATCACGGTTTTCTATAATTTCATCATCACCAGATGTAGAAAACACCTCTTCTTCTTCTTTCGAATAGGCCTACTTTGGACCACGCTTGTTCAACTGTTGGGCTTTGACCTTTGCCCAGTATTGTCGCATCTTCTGCCGGTGTAACTCTTTTCTCTCTTCTGTCCAGGGGGTACCTTTCCTTCAAGGTTTTTTCCTTTAGGGTGCGTCTCACAGACTGTCTGTTTTTGAGATCTGTTATTCCCAGTTCTTTAATATCCTTCTCGGTCTCTGTCAACCAAGTGGTACGAAGCTTCTTGTTTTGCCGGAAGGTGAACAGACGGTTGGTTAGTCGGTTTGGAGGCAATCTTGCAATGTGGCCATAGAAAGCTACCCTTCTTTTCCTTGCACAGTCAGAGAGCATCTCAATATGTTCGTAGAGCTCAGAGTTATGTCGTCTTCGGAATTCCCCATCTTCCTTTACTGGGCCTAGAGTCTTCCTGAGGATTCTCCTCTCTCTGATTTCCAATTTCTCTATTAGACCCCTTCGGTTCATGGAAAGACACTCCATGGCATATAGGGCTTCTGGTCGTAAGACTGATGTGTAATGCTTAAGTTTCAGGTTGTGTGACAGGCATTTCTTATTGTAAGTGTTCTTAGTCAGCCGATAGGGTAGTTCTAACTTGCTGACTCTCTTGGATAATGATGCTCTATCTCAGGGGTCTCCAAACTTTCCAGCCTTAGGGCCATACTGATTACTCCAGTAAGTTCCGAGGGCCAAAACCATATTATCATTGTTGCCGGTGGTAAAAAGTGAAATAGTCCACTGATGAAAAAAAAAGTCCGAAAAAGTACGCAACGTTTAAAAAAGGCTGCAAATCGGACTAAAGTCCGCAAAACGGCAACACTGCATATTATTAATTTTCCTGTCATTATCTGTAATTTATAGATTAGTCGTAGAGTACGAGCCATGAGGAGTAACGTGACACGACATCTGGTGGACACAAGCGGAAATAGGTAGTACCTTCTATCGCTAACAGATGGCGCTAATAGCACGTACAGAATAATCTCGTTGGTTCGAGAAAGATCTGGTGTCTTCCACTCACTTCTAGATGGCAGTAATTGGAATATATAAGAAGGCTAGTGGCGCAACCACAAGTCAGTTCCTATGACACCGTTGTGAAATAAAATAGTGCGTACCTCCTTAAAACGTGTTTGTGCGTGTTTAACTTTAAGACATCTTTGTAACAGTATTTTGATTTGAATTGTTGCTTTTGTGTGTGATTTAGTAGTATGGAAAAGAAGCGAAAAATTTATAGTGAATGCAGAAAATTCAAAGATCAGTGGAACATTCAGTATTTCGTAATTGAGTCCAGTAACAAGGCGCTATGTTTGATTTGCAATGAAAGCATAGCCGTTCTCAAGGAATATAACATTAAACGTCATTATGAAACAAAACATTTTCAAAATTACTGAAAATATACAGGAAGTTTGCGGACAGAAAAATTCGAAGCTATGAAGCGCGGATTGAAATCGCACCAATCTTCATTTAGAAAACTCAAAACTGAACAAGAGGCTGCAACTGGTGCCAGCTTTCGTGTGGCTCTTGAAATTGCAAAACGTGGAAAACCATTCACCGATGGAGAAATGACCAAAGAAAGCATAATTGCAGTAGCCGAAGAAATGTGCCAGTATGTCAGCAAACACTGTGGCTCGAAGGGTAGAAAACATCGCTGAAAATATATTCTCTCAACTGTTCGACAAAAATGGACATGTTGAGTGGTTTTCTTTGGCCTTGGATGAGTCAACAGATGTGTCAGATACTGCTCAGGTGTTGATTTATATTCGAGGAGTAGATAAAAGCTATGAAGTGCATGAAGAACTTCTTGATATGTATAGTATTCATGGCACAACTACTGGTACAGATATTTTTAAAGGAGTTGAAATGGCCATTAATCAAAAGAACCTTCGATGGAAAAACTTGAAATGTATTACAACTGATGGAGGCAAAAACATGAGTGGGAAAGATAAAGGAGTGGTCGCTCTTGTGTCAAAGGCTGTAGAAAATGACGGTGGTTCAAAACTATTAGTCTTACATTGTATCATTCATCAACAGTCTTTCTGAGGAAATTGTTTGGATATGTATGAAGTTCTGAAACCAGTCATATCAACTGTTCATTTTATCAGATCTTTTGGGCTGAATCACCTACAATTCCGACAATTTATTGAAGAGTTTGGAGAAAATGACTTACCTTATCATACTGCCGTATGTTGGCTTAGTTGTGGGAAAGTCTTTCAGCGCTTTTTAAATTTTTTTGAATGAAAAGCATCGCCCTCTTACTGAATTACAAAACAACGCATGGCTGTGGAAGTTAGCATACTATGTTGATTTGACAAAACATGTGAACGAACTGAATTTGAGATTGCAAGGAGAAAACCAGCATCTACCTGATTTACACACTAATATCAAATCATTCCGGAAGAAATTGATACTGTTTCAATCACAACTACGAAGTAAATGTTTTTCACATTTTAAAACATGTGAAATATTCAGCCACACCATTGAGACTGAGTTTCCTATCGATTTTGCAATCGAAACTTTGAGTGCTTTGAAAATAAATTTTGATACTCGTTTCTCGGACTTTGATGCCATTGCGAATCAAATTAAGATTTTTCAGAATCCTTTTGATACTGACATTGAAACCCTAGCCCCGGAACTTCAAATGGAAATGATTGATCTACAGTGAAGTGATATAATTAAGAAGAAATATCAAAACTTATCTTTGTTGGAATTTTATAAGAGTCTTCCACTGACACAATTTGATAATTTGCATAAATTTGCTCGTGGGCTGTTTTCTGTTTTTGGTACTACTTATTTGTGTGAGAAGACCTTCTCCAAAATGAAGTACACAAAAAATGTTTACAGATCTAAATTAGCTGATGAGCATCTTAAATCTCTTTTAATAATTGGTACAAGTAAAATTAGTCCACAACTACAAACTATTGTATGTGGAAAATCTCAATTACATAAATCTCATTAGTATTTCATATGTCATTATGCTTGTTATAAGTTATGTTTTTATTTAAAATGTATAAAATGTTAGTTGGATTCATTTCAAAAAATTGTTAGTTATTATATACCGAAGTTAAATTTTCTGCATATTATACATGTCTTTACTCATCACAATTCTGTGTTTCTTTATCCAACTTATCACAGAAACAATAACAATAAGCCTACAACAATGTTATGAGTAGTTAGCCCATGACCATATCAATGTAGATGTCATATTAATAATTATTCAACATAAAATTAGAATACTTCAGTAAACTAAATTTAATTTGCTATAAAAAATATGTTCTCTAAAAGGAGTTTTCAAGGAGTTTTCAAGTTTTCGGAGGGCCGGACAAAATCTGTCCGCGGGCCTGATGTGGCCCTCGGGCCGTAGTTTGGAGACCCCTGCTCTATCTGATAAGTAAAATTGGTTCAATCCATTCGCCGAGATACTTAAATTTCTCAGTCCTCTTGATGTTTCCCTGTTCTAGTAACATCTCTCTGTTTGCCTCTCTAATGTTGGTGAAGAATTCTGTTTTCTCCAGCGACACTTTGGCAACCTGTTTTCTGAGACAGTTTACCTGCATTGTTGCCATCTCAAGAGAATCAGCAAACAGCGCCATGTCATCTGCAAAAGCCAGGCAATCTACAACCAGTCCATCGTTCTTACGTCCCACGTAGATACCACTCTGAGCACCCAAATTGTTCAGTTCCTTGCGCCATTCTCTCATAACTTTTTCAAGGACACAGTTGAAGAGAAGTGGGGAAAGTCCATCTCCTTGTCTCACTCCAGCTTTTATTTCGAAGCTTTCTGAAATCTCGCCTCTAAATTTAACTTTGGAATGGGTGTTGGCAAAGTTTCTAGGATTAGTCTGCGGGTTTTGTTGTCTAGTGCTAGTTCCTAGAGTACTTTGTTAAGCGTTTCTCTATCGATGGAATCGTAGGCCTTCCTAAAATCAATAAAAGTGACGACCACCTTGCGGTTTCTCATCTTCGAGTATGCAAGTACAGTTTTAAGGTTGAGGATCTGTTCAACACAGGATCGGGTCTTCCTAAAGCCCCCCTGGTATTCTCCCAGTTGACTATCCAACTGATTTTCTGCCCTTGTTTGTAACGCTTTCGAGAGAATCTTGTATGTTACCGGGACGAGAGAAATTCCACGGTAGTTGTTTAGATCCGTAAAATCTCCCTTTTTGTGAAGCGGATGGATCACAGCAGATTTCCAATCGGGTGGTAATTTCTCTGTTTCCCAGATGTCCTGGATGATCTCGATTAGCTTGCGCACGGGATTGTTTCCAGCACCTTTCCACAGTTCAGCAACGATAGAGTCCTCTCCAGCTGCCTTATTATTCTTAAGAAGTTGAATGATCTGGCCAACTTCTTCCAATGAAGGGGAAGCGAGTCCATGTTTGGTGTGGTTTGTTTATAGTCGAAGTCTTCGCTGGGTGGGTCACAGTTGAGTAGATTTTTAAAGTACTGTGTCAAAAGGTGGCAGTTGTCATTGTCGTTATAAGCCAGTTTGCCTTGTGAGTCCCTGAAGTGGAGGCTTGGCGGAGCATATTTTCTGAGTACCTGCTTAAAGGTTCCAAAGAAATCTCTGGAATTATTCTTAGCAAAGCTCTTTTCGATTTGGGTTAGTTGGTTTTGTGTGAAGGTTCGTTTGAAAACACCTCTTCTCCTGAAATAAACTCCAAGTTTTGTCCAAAGTCAGATTCAGTTACAAGGGAAGCAACAGCATCATTAGTATCGGAGTTTAAATCATAGGATGGTAATATTTTTGTCGTTTTGATATTTCTCTGTTGTTTCTCGGCTCTGGATTTTTGCTCTTTTGAGCAACAGCGCCGCGCCGCCCCAGTGTGCTCGCGTGGCGCGTAATTCGAACAAAAAATGTCAACAAACAATCAATTTAGTAAAGGACTAAAGTTAACGGAAGTTCAATTTAACGGAAATTAACAAGAGCGTTAACATTTTCTTGACTTAAAAATTAATCAGTTAAGCATGTTGTTAACTTCGTTAATTAACGATTAATGAGTTAATTCACACCTATGCATATTACAATTAGTCATGAAAGGAGAGTAGATGGGAGAAGAGGACCAGGCAGACGAAGTAACTCCTGGCTTAAGAAGTTACGTCAGTGGTTCGGCTTTACATCAATTCTGTTTCGTCAAGCAGTTGAACTGTTTCGTCAAGCAGTTGAACTGTTTCGTCAAGCAGTTGATATAGCCAAGATTTCCATCCTAATCGCCAACATCCGCAACGGATAGGGCACATGTATATATTTAAATTTGAATTTAATTTTTGTTATACGATATAAATACATAACTAACTAATAAAAACATAACTAATTATTCATACAGCAAAATAAAAAATTCGAATAACGCTTATTTGCCACGTGTTTAACTATTATTTAACAATTATTTACAGATGATGGATTATCAGGGTCAGAAATGTGGTTAATGTGTGCAAATTCAAGAGTGGATTTACTTTTAGCAGCAGATAGGGGTTGGTTGCAATACCATACGATGGCTTTACCAATCAAACCAACAGCTGCTTGCACCGTTGGTCCAACTATCTGGATAGGAGATTACATTGGAAAAGTACACGCGTATTCGTAAGTATTTTTCAGTTTTACTTTTTAATATCACTAAATTATTTTATTGCTAGGGTGACGGATGGTTATAAATTGTTTTCATACGCTCTTGAAATTGAGGAAAACACTTCCATACAAGCCTTACTTTATTTACCAAGTTTGAAGAGAGTTGCATGTGCCCTCTCCAATGGCCGACTGTTTTTGTTAAATTCGGAAACAATCCCAAGGACTCCATCGTCCGCCGAAGGCACTTTTGTTATGACAGAACTTGGAGCTAGCACCGTAATAAATTGCCTTTGCGCTTTATACAAAGACAGCGAAAAGTATTTATAAAATTCAAGAAATTCAATTTTCTTAATTAATTTTATTTACAGTGTATGTGAGTTATGGAGTGGTCAATCAATGGGACAGATATCTATTTATACCATTAAGGATCAAGTTGTTGCTGGACATGAACTGTTGAATCATTATCAACCTATTATCGAAAGCGTCGATGTCGTTAATCTTGTTGGAGTAGACAATACTGTTTGGTCTTACGTTTATCCTGGATGCATTATTTATCAGTGGGATCAAAAAACAAGAACAATAATTAATAAGCTGGATAGTTCCAAATTAGTACCTTGTTCTGAAAGCTTGAAGTCCATTGCTATTGAAGAACATTTAAGTCCAACCAATTGCCAGGTAAATACAAAAACTGTAGGGGAGGTTTGGTAAATTATTTTAAGTTTGTGATTCTAAAATTATTTGAATAAAACTAATTATGTGATTTGTTTGATGTGATTGCTTATTTGACTATAGTTTCACCAACACAGTGGCATCTTCAGAATAACTAGGCAAAACACAGTAGTTATTCTGAAGATGCCACTGTGTTGGTGAAACTATAGTCAAATAAACAATCACATGAAACAAATCACATAATTAGTTTTATTCAAATAATTTAACACGTCGTTTCATATAGTTAAGGCTAAAACAATTAACTCTTGTGATTGTAAGTTTAATAAATTATTTAATTAATAATAATATTGTTTCACATAAATACAGGGTGTTTCAAAAAGACATACGTATTTCGCATGTATAAGTTTATTAAACGAGACGGTGGTGGCCCATTAAGGGTGGTGGCCCAAAGTGTCAGACTTCGGAGCCGCAAGTCCGGGTTCAAATCCTGGCCATTGCGAAAAATAAGCCACCGTTCTCCTGGCTCTGGCTAAATCACCGCAGTAAAAATCTACTTCGAAACCACCCCGATTAGTGGCTCGTCATCCACGTTAAATACTGTAAGGGCTCCCCTACTTGTGTCTAACAATAAGATCAAGCGTAGGGTCTGGGAGGAGGCCAAGGCCCGTCCTGGGCTGTAGCGCCATGGGCTTGTTTTGTTTTATGTTTATTAAACTTTAAGACATACGAATATGAAACTTTACACATATATTTACGAACCTCTCAAGTTTGGATTGCAGAAAAATGAAGTTGTCTTCGTGCAGCATCGGAAACAACGAGTTTTGTAACATAGCGAGATACTGCTAACCGTGTTTCCATCAAAGGAGAATGGGCCGTGAACAGATGATCGGGATATCGCACCAAACACATTGGCTTTGTGCGAATCCCGCGTTCACATGTTCAACGACTGCATGAGGGTTCTGTAGGCCTGAAATTCGAACACTGTGTTTGTTTACCTGACCACTAACATGGAAAGTCGCTTCATCACTGAACACGATGTGTGTTGCGAAAGTGTTATCATTCTCAATAGCATCATGAATCTCGTTACAAAATGCCACACGTTCGCGTTTGTCATCAGGACGCAGAGCTTCTAACAGCTGTAACGACATTTAGCGGCTATTAATATAAACTGGACTATGTATTCGTTCATGTATGTATCAAAATAATACTTTGTAATACGTATATTCTTGTTGAAACACCCTGTATTGACAGTATTGTTTTTAAAATATTACTAATTACGTAAAATACGTAAAATTTTATTACTAATTTACGTGCTAATTGCTATTAATGTATTTGCTAATTACTACTAATGTACGTGCTATATACTAATGTATGTACTATATACATTCTGTACTGTATATACATAATGTATGTGCTATATACATATTAAGGTAGATAGATAGTTCGGTAGTGGAAGCGAAGTGGGACAGTCGTTGGTTATACTAAGCTAGTTAGAGTGTTTTCCGGGGTTTCGTCGCTAGCGTCGAACTTCTAGCGGAGGCCCAGAGTTTATTAAAGTCACTGTCCCTGCAAGGGATTGAGTAAGCAAGTAAGGGGGCCCTGCGTATCGAGTAATTGGTGAAGCGCGGATATTAGGAGCGCAGAACAAGTAAGAGCGCGCGGTAGTGTGAGTGGAGATTTCTAAGAAGTGGGTGATGGCAGGCATCGGGGAAAGAGGCAGCATCTCGGAGAGCGATAGAGACGAGTTCGCGCTGTTTAGAAGAAGTAGGCGAGTGGATAGGACTGCTCATAAAAAGAAGAGGAAGGAGAAGGAAAGCCCGTCCGGAGAAGTGGAACCAATTTCGGTGGAGATTTTGCTGAAGGAGATGGTTGAAGTGAAAGAGCAGCTAGTTAGCTTAATAAGAAAAATGACGAAGGAGAAGGAAGAGGACAGAGCTTGTAAAGCTGGTTTGATGGAGCAGCTTAAATCCATTAGTGTGGACAGTAAAGAGACCCGAGATAGAGTGGGAATCCTGGAAGAGGAACTTAAAACAATTTAAAAATAAGGAGCTAGAGATAGAACTGGAAAGAAAAACGTACTGGTGGGTAGAAGATTGGATGAGCTTTTCAAATTGGAAGAAGAAAAGGACAAACTGAGCAGAAAATGCAACATAGTGATAAACGGTGTTAATGAGGCGGAGAATTGGAAAGAGGAAGTTAAGAAGGTATTTTCGGATAAACTGAGGTTGGAGCCTACAGTCCTGGAGATGTATAGAGTGGGTAAAGCTAGCGATAATGGTCGTTCTCCTATAGTGGTTAAGATAGGTAAATGGGAAGAGAAAATGGACGTGATGAGAAATAAAAAGAAATTAGCCGGCAGTAATATATTCATAGATGATGACTTAACTGTGAGGAAAAGGAAAACTTAACAGGAAAATTCAAAAGGAGCTTAGAAAAAAGGCAAGATTGGCAAAGGCCGAAGGGAAAGAAGTGAAATTAGCGCATCAGAAATTGAAGATGGGTAATGAACGGTTCATTTTGAATGAAGTGTCATTAGCCCTGGAAAAAAAGGTTTTTCGGTAGATAGGGGCAGGAGCGAAGGCGGCAGAGTGGAGTTTTGGGGGAGGGATTAGAACAATTTAAAATATTGGTATAGAATATATCTGGGCTCAAAAAAAAGTTAGAAGGAATGGGAAAGTCGGACTTATGTGACTTCTTTAAGGGTTATTACATAATAGGTTTGGTAGAAACGTGGGTGGAGGAGAAAGACTGGCCAGAAATGAAAACTAAGTTATTTATTCAGATGGGAGTGTCAGGGAGCCTTGAGGGAACAGGTGAAAGGTAGAGCGAGAGGAGGAATTGTAACAGGGGTGCAAGTAAATATGGTCGAGTCGGGTGTGGGCTATCAAGAGGGATTCGAAGGTATTCAAGAGTGGACCGTGCAAATCAATGGGGAGGCGTTAAGATTGTTCGTAATCTATAACAATCAAAACGTGGAGCGATTTATGAAGGAAATCAATAGAAGAGCTAGCAAGGTGTCAGGGGAAATAATTGTACTGGCAGGCGATTGGAACGTAAGGATAGGCGAACTGCAAGCAGGATATATAAGTGCGGAGGGTTCGGAGATAACAAGAAAATCGAGGGATAAGTTAGTTACTAAAGAAGGCAGAAAATGGCTGGAATGGGTTGAAAATAAGGAGTGGTGTATAATTAACGGGTGTGTTGAGGGCGACTGGAGCGGAGAATTCACTTATGCTGGTGGGAGAGGCGCGTCGGTAATTGATTATGTGGTAGTCAATGAGGTGGCATAATGAATATGCAAATAGGTGACAGGGTTGAATCTGACCATTTTCCATTGGAAATAATTTGGGAGGGTTAAGTTAGATTATCTAGTCAAGTTAAAGTAGTACCGCTCTGGATGATAAGGCTATTGTTAAGTTCCAAAGAAATTTGGAAGGAATAACTCCGGAAGTCGGCTGTTTACAATGTATAATGGAAGTCGTTCGAGAAGCCATGTTGCAGGTCAAGATCAAATGTGGAGTGGCTAAAGAATTGTATAGGGTCGACCCAGAAGTCAAAGAACTTAAGAAGTCCGTGAGGAAGAATTTCAAAAGGTGGAAGGAGGGTCAGGACTCGTTGGAGAAGTACAACAAATGCCGTACACAACTGAAAGAGATGGAGGTACAAAAGAAGAAGGAGTGAGAAGACGCGCAACTCGAGAAGTTGAAGGGGATCCACAATGAAGCGGATATTTGGAAGATGGTGTCAGCCTATATACGGAACAAGGGTGTTGTGAGAAACCGATTGGCCTATGGAGAAACTATTTCAAGGAGCTGCTAACCAGTGGCCTGCGCGAATCGCTCGTCGATGTCGCAGGAGCGGTTAATGGTGCAACGAGCTGCAGAGACGAATTTAAGTGGGAAGTATTTTCAGGTGTTTTGGATAGGCTTCCGAGAAAAAAAAACAGTGGGTTCGGATTGTATCCCGAATGAAGCGTGGAAGTACGCCCCGATAGTCATACAGCGAGAGCTGTTCAAAGAACTTAACGATATTTATAAAGGTTATGAAAAGTTGTCGGAGAGTTGGAAGGAAGGCTTAATTGTACCGATATACAAAGGTGGAGATAAGGAAGACCTAGCTAACTACAGAGGAATATGCGAAAGTGCTGGAGCAAAAGCTTTTGTGTGAAGAGGAAGATTAAGGTCTGATCCCGGATGTACAAGCCGGATTTAGAAAGCATTACAGCACAGTGGAACACTTGGTTACATTGAAGTATATTGTGGAGCAGGAGATGGTTAAGAAGCAAGGGAAGCTTAATGCTGTGTTTATAGATCTGAAACCAGCCTACGACACTGTGGTGGGAGAGAGAATATGGGAATGTTTGAGACGGAAAGGTATAGCGCGGCAGTTAATAGAGAGAATATATAGGATACGCGGTGCAGAGTGAAAGTAGGAGAGGAAGTTTCAGAAAGGAAGAATGGGGCAGGGTTGTCCGCTGAGTCCAATATTATTTAACCTGTACACGGCCGATTTAGAGAGTGTGCTGAGCAAGGTCAAGCAGAAGGGGTAGTAATTGGTAATAGGAAAGTTTGGAGTTTGGCATATGCGGACGACGTTGTGATTTTGGCTAGATCGACAGGAGAAATGTAAGAGATGATCGAGCGGGTGAAAAGATTTTTTGAAAAGAGGAAATTGGTAGTGATCGTGAAAAAGACTAAATGGATGATGTTTCGTAAGAGAGCGGGTAGAAGGAGTGATTCATTTAAATAGGGAAGTAGTGTAATCGAGCAAGTTAGCAGCTTCAAATACCTTGGTTTTATGTTTGGGCAGGATGGGTCCGCGACAGAGCATGTGAAATATATTTGTAAAAAGGCTTGGGCTTGGGTGGCTGCTAACGGGCTAGGGAACGTATGGAAAGAGTGCTTGAGCAATAACTTTGAAGCAAAAATGGTAGTTTGGAAGGCATGTGTGAGAAGTATCCTTTTCTATGGAGCGGAAGTGTGGGGAGTGAAAGAGGAAGAGAGAGTCCAGCTACAGTTTTTAAAAATGGCACTCAATTAAGATAGAACTACACTGGCATACATCGTGCTGCAAGAAACAAATATGCGGAAAGTGTTTTCGCAGGCAGCTAGGAGGGTCCTTAAGTTTGAAAGGAAAGTGTATGGAATGGGTAATAAAAGGATTTTAAAAGAAGTGCTGAGAGTTGTAAGAATGGAAGGTTTGGGTTTAAATAAGGGCACAAAATGGGGGAGCGAAAGAAAGAAGCTGTATGAAAGCTGTGGCTGGGCATATGATGAAATTGAGAGAATGTTTGGGAATGGAAGGAAGGTGGAAGAATTGGTGAGTGAAAGGTTAGGCGAGGTGGAGCTGCAGTGTCGTCAGAGGAAGATCGAGGGCAGTAAGTTCCTCCCAGAATACAGGAGCGTACAAGTGTTCCAAAGACTTCCGTTGTACCACAAAGGAGCTAGGCTGCCGCAGGCATTGATTGCACGACACAGGTGCGGGTCAGAATAAAAAGGCAGGAGGTATTGGATGGACACTTGCTTCAAGCTGTGTGGAATATGTGTGGAAGCTAGTGACATGTGGGCACATTGGGCACAAAGCTGTGATGGATGTCAGTGGAGCAGTGAGGAGAGACCGGTGGTAGACGACTGGGTTGCGTTCATGAGAGAAGACAGAGCCGGTTGGCCTTTGATGAAAAGCGTGGTACACTTAAAAAAAAAGATAAATAGTGAGGTGAATTTTTATTTTTGTCGTGGTGAATAGAGTGCGAGAAATTGCTATGTTTAGTTGCTTTAAATATTTTTTGTTTTTTTTTGTTTTTGTGGGCTTTATGTGTTTGTTTGTTTTTAGTTTTTTTTTCTTTTGCCTTATCTCCTAATTTTTTCCGCGGTTTTAGAAAGGATTAATTGTTTGTTTTATTTAATTTTCGTTAAATGTTTCTTTGTTAAGTTCAAATTTAATGATGATGATAAATGTAATTACGTATGCCAATAAAAGTATTACTACAGTATTACTAAGGTTTAAATATATTATTGTTCATTTTAGGTAACTAGTTTAGCTGTATTAAACGAAGAATTATATATCGGTACCACTTGGGGTTGTATAATAATAGCAGAACGATCAACGTTACGTCCAATAACGATATTTAGACCATACGAAGAAGATGTAAGAGCTATAGTACCTTTATCTAAATGTAAAAGTGCAAACGAGAGTCATGACAATACACCTTTGATAGCAACAATTGGAAGAGGTTATAGAAGTCTACCTTCTAGATATATAGATGTTCCTGTAAATATTGGTAATGCTCTACCGAGTCCTGTAACCCCAAATTCACCGTCAACGTTCAATAAACAAAATATGTTTGTTTTGTTATGGAGAGCGGAGCATTGGAGTACAATGTAAATAAAATTGAATTTATCGCATTAATACGTAATACACTCACATTCTCATCTTTCATGTTTAATGTTAATATGCAGGAAATTATTACATATTAATGTTTATTTTATTGAAACATTTTATCTTAAGACATTTTTTTAATTACTTTATTAGTAGGTTTAAAACTGATTGGTATTTTAAATTATTTAATCACTACTGTACTGATATTTTTTCCTAAAATTTTAAACTGTGATTATTTCTCTTGTCAGTCTTTATTTTTGTAGACTTTGCGTTTATTGCATTTAATAAATTGTTATTAATTACATTTTATATATTCTGTGTTATTTTCAGTTAGTTTAATTTCTATACAGATCATTCTGAAATAAGTAATAGCCTAGCCACCGTTAAGGTAGCTGACCGATGTGAAACTTTTTTTTTTATCGGGACGTAGCAAACACTATTGGTTAACTTGTCAAGTGGCCCCCTGAACTCCTCAAGCATCTTGGAACCGCTTCACGCATAACGTCAAGATGTCGTTGTATTGGTTTCGCCTTACATCCTTAAAAAGCCTTACATCCCCCTTCCACTTCTGGTGATTAGGGGTTCAGGTTCAGTTTCTTGTTCCTCTCGACTTGGAGCCGTTTCCTCTCGTCCTGCTCTTTCTAGGTCATGATGTTTGTTATCATATCCGTTGTTATTGCCCAGATGTTCGCCGACCTAATCATATGGTCGGTTAGGACTATGAGCTCTAGTTTGAGGTGAGTTTTCTTTTCCCACGTTTCTCTTTCTGGTATCCATCTATGACATCGAAGATGGTGTGTCGAGCGCTATCTTGTCCACAGTATTCACAGAGACTATCGGTTGCCCTGCGCATGTTATGCAGGTAGTCCCTAAAACCACCATGACCGCTTAGCACTTGTGTAAGGTGAAAATTCGTTTCACCATGCTATCGTGACACCCATCGCTCGACATCAGGTATAAGGATCCTGGTCCATTGTCCCCTGTTCGATAGCTGCCACTCTCTTTGCCATGCCTTATACGTTCGCGCCCTGGCGGCTTTCTTTTTGTCGCATTTTGTGCAGTCGTCGCTTTTTCTAACTCGGTACAGTTCCTCTCTCGCACTATAAACTCTATTGGTACTATGCCAGCGATTACAAGTGCTGCCTCCATTGAGACTGTTCGGTATGCACTGGACACTCTCAGTGCCATTTTCCGTTGAATTAGCGATAACTTGTGCCTGATTGATTTCTTCTCCATGGCAATTGCCCATACCGTAGCTGCGTAAAGCATGGTCGAATATACCACCGAGCATAGCAGCTTTCGCTTGCTGCTTTTGGTGCCACCGACCTAATGCTGCAGCGGTTTGGAGCGCTTTATCTGCGATTGCGATGACGTGATTTTTAAATGATAGACATTTGTCGATTGTTACACCCAGGTAATTTATATAATTATAATTTTACACCCAGGTAATTGATTCTTTCGGGACTATCTTTTCTCCCTTTACAAGGAAAAAAATGGGACATATTTTTCTGAATCCTGTTAGCAGCACTGCCTCTGTCTTCTCAGGAGCCAATTCTAGTCTCTTTTCTTCCATCCAATTACCATCTTGATCTATAGCTGCATTTGCTCTAAGCATTATTCCCCTTTCTGTTTTTCCAGTCACTTCCAGAGCCAGGTCGTCAGCAAATAATAAGCCCATAATCTCCACTCCTTCTGGCAGTTTGAGTCTGAGGACGCCATCGTACAGGATGTTCTACAGTGTTAGGCCCAGAACCGAGCCCTGCGGAGCACCACTGCTGACATCGCACTCTTCTCTTGAATTCTCTGCTTGCAGAATGATTTTTCTCAAATAGCTCCTGATTAATCGCAGTAGATATGGTGGCATGCCCTTTCTTGCCATTTCGTGAAGCCATTTCTAACGTCCAGTGTTATAAGTGCACATAGCTTTCTCGATCTTTGTGAGTCTTCTTGGGCCTTTCTCGCCACTTCGGCGACCTTATCTATTGAATCTACTCTCGACTTTCTCACCTGTCTAATGCCTGTCTTATTCTTTCTAGCAGTAGTTCCTCTAGAAGTTTTCCTGCTACATCTAGTAGACTCAGGAGTCTGTACAACGAAGGAAACCGAAGGACCGATATGAAACTAGCCATTTCACAAAGGCCAAATTTGTTTGCAAATACAGATTTCACAATTTTTGATCACAGAACTTTTGCATAATAAGCCACCTCTTTATGCCTATTGCAGGGATCAGCAGACTTTGAAGTGAGAAGAGCCAATTTATCAAGAAAAGGAATATCAATAGTATTAGAGAGCCTATACGAGGTCTGTTCAGAAAATAACCGAACTTTATTTTTTAAAACTTTATTATTATTTATACGATTATTGGTTGTTGTCCCTATTGACACACATTTCCCAGCGGTGTTATTTACCTAATATATTCGCAAAATATTCGCATTAGTTTTGCGAATGCTAATGTTCTAAGAAATATGCGAATATAAAATTGGGAAAAATTACTCTGTGAATTTCCATATTACATGAAGGAAGGAATTAAGATATTACTATGTTCTAATTCACTCATGACTTTTTCGTTAAACAAGTTTCGGCGTAAAGTTCAATGATTTTGACATGTGTTTTGATGCTTTGGAACCACGTTGCTTAGTTAATAGTAATAATAATAGTCACCACACAAAGCAGTCACATACGCTCGTCAAGTTGTTAAAGTAGTTTCTAAAATGCTGTATTTAACCGAAAATCTCTGTATCGAGATATATGATCGGTTATGGTAACAGAAGACGAAGTCAGCTTGAGGTTGTTCAGTTATTTTGAGAACAGCTTCCAGATATACCAACAATTACAATACCTACAATCTACCAACAATTAGCCAATGTACAGTAAGCCGAATTGAGACGCAATACAACAATTTGGGTCATGTCAGGGTTGTGCCCAGAGAGCGAAATTCCGCTGTTAAAACAGATACCAGGCTAAACGTATTATTAACTCTTCAAGAAAATCCGGTGACTCCAGCCAGGTAACTAGCCAGTGCCAACGAGATCAGTCATTCTACTGTCCTGAAAATTCTTAGATCAGCCTATCATCCTTACAAGATGCAGGCACTCCAAGAATTAACGGAGGATGTCCCGGACCGCAGAATCGAACTTTGCGAGCAAATGATGAACCTGATCGACAATAACCAGATTTCATTGGCAGCAATTATTTTTTCCGACGAAAGTACTTTTACCTTATGAACAAATATGGTATTAACAGGACGGAGCTCCACCCCATTATGCTGTGATCGTTCGTAGATATTTAGACGAAAAAAGAATTAATATAACTACTAGTACGATTTGGCTCCTGCACTTACGTGCTATGAGAGTTCATGTGGGTTACAAGAAAATGACATAACCTGATAAATAATAATAATTATGAACATCCATAGACGCTTCAGGGGCTTCATCAGTATGGACTTATCATCTAATTTCAAATTAAATCAAAATTAAATATAAACTACAACTTACTCAGTGCGTGGTCTTAGTGGAATGAATCTGCATTTCACATTATGTTACTTATATAGAGCCAAGTTCAGACATCTTCTAGAGTATTCTAGACCACGTGCGCTTGCTGTACAAACGGGTAATTATTATCAGGATTATTTATCAGGTTATGTCATTTTCTAGCAACCAACAAGGCCTCTCATAGCACCTAAGTGCAGGAGATAAATCGTAGTAATTATATTTATTTATGTTATTAGTGAAATAGAGAACACAGTATTTTTTTTTATTCTTTTCTTGTAATATGGAAATTCACATAGTAATTTGTTCCCATTTTTTTAGACGAAGTTTTTCCCAATAGGTGGATTGGAAGAAGAGGTCACATTGAATGGCCGGCGAGATCTACGGATCTTAGTCCCCTTGACTTTTGTGGGGATATCAAGAGTAAGATCTATGTTTCTATGTACAAAACCGACAAAAACGACATTGAGGACCTTAAGCAACTTATTAGACATGAAATACGGCAAGACGCAGCAGAAATGCTACAAAACATTAGAGATGCATGTTATCTTCAATTTGAACTTTGCCAAGAAAGAAACAGTGCCCATTTTGAACATTCGTGGCATTAAATAGTATTCAAGATATAAAATTGGTTTTCTTGTTTTCATCACGTGGGTTTTGAAAATATTCAAGAAATAAATATTGTGTTGTATTCCTTGCGCACCTTTCCATTTGAAAAAAATGTCGGAGGTGGCTGGGCACTTCCGGGAACAGATAAACAAACAGCATATACATACAAATGTGGATAAGAAAAATCAATACGTAACGTGTTTCGGGATGTTTTTCAAAAATCGGGTATATATATATATATATATATATATATATATATATATATATATATATATATATATATATATATATATATATTGTTCTTTGTGTGGCTGCTCTTGTTATTCCGTGCACTGTTGATCTCCATGTGTGTGGTAAACGTTGAGCATCATCTCGTTTGTTTGACCTAACAACTTAAACAAACGAGATGATGCTTAACGTTTACCACACACATGGAGATCAACAGTGCATGGAATAACAAGAGCAGCCACACAAAGATCAAGTGTCACGGTCGTCAGCAAAAAGTGAACTGTCAGAACTGCCTGAACTGTCAAGCAGAGCGCAACACATATAACCTGAAGATGGCAACAGCGAGATTGCCGAAAGCTTGTAAAAAGAAATTTTCAAATAGAACGCGGATGCAACACCGAGAACCTAGGAATTCATAACCGTATCGAAAGTGGTATTGTACAGTCAAGCAGATAAAGTGGATATGATTCTAATTTATGGCAGAAACTCTGTGTGAGCGCAGGAACTTGATATAAATCATCCTTACCGTCGATGTTTCGATCGAATTATTCATTTATTTAGTGAAACGGGCAGTGTTAATCCACGCAAGAAGAAACATCGCAAAGCTAAAACAATCTAAAAAAAAAAACAACAAAGGTCATGACATCATGGGTCACTGGATTCGTCTGAATAGTGGCTACAATGTCTTAATAAAAAAATAACATTTCCCATTTGAAAAACTATTGATGACCTTGAGTACGCATAAACAATCTCCTTGACAAAAAATATTTTTAACCACTGTGCTTTGAAATTCAGCCCTTCGAAATCAATAAAATTCCCTTTTCGAATTTCTTCGTCACTGTAAAGAGTCTAATGGTAAGGGAGATATTTGAGGTGGTCACTAGGGTGGAGCGAAATATTTTTTTTGGGTTGTGAGTGATCTAATAGTGAAAAATCGGTGCCTTTTAGACTCAAATTAATCCATGCAAAAGATTTGATTTGATTTATAGTAATAGCCTCCGCAACGTCATTGAATTTTTGAAAAAAAAGACATCAATTAAAGTTGCAATTGGAAACTGCAAAAGAGCCTACATTTTCAGAAATAGCAGATACAGTGACAACCAGAATTGAAAATATATGGCAAGCTGCATCTATTCCGATAGTAACACGAACAAAGGTCGTACAAATGTTAAAAACATATCATTTAAAATGCAAGAAAACCTACTCTGTGTCTGTGTCTGAAAAAGTGTCTGTCAAAAGGCGTCTATCAACAGTTTTCGACAAAGTAGTACTTTTTAATATTGCAGAATGCAAGTGTAAAGATTTCCCTCAATATATCTGTCGCAAGAATAAAAAGGTTACCAAACAAGAACGTATTTTTTAATTGATCATAGAAGAAGGTACGAAGAAGTTGTAACAGATTCAAAAGAGGAGACTGGAACGAGAACACTGCCCAATTAAAGCCTTAAATACTTCGTTATCTCTAATAGAAGTTAGTACTTCTCCGGTATAGTCAGCGTCTGAAAGTCGTAAGAAAAGTCGTTCAGATAATTCCACTAACACCATAAACAAAGGCATTCCGAAAAAAAAAAAAAACCGGCCAAGTGCGAGTTGTGACTCGCGCACCGAGGGTTCCGTACAAACTTGTATAGTATAGTACTAGTACATGTGGATCGTATTTTTCGGAATGGAAAAGTTTTTGTGGATGGAAGAGTTGAAAAGAATGGAATAGTTGCTAAAGGTGGAATAATTGATGAGGGTGAAATTGTATAATGAATTTTGACATTTGTATATGAAAGAGTAATCAGAATTGCGAGCTGCGCGATTCTTGTAGAAAGCGCATCAGCTAAGGTTGTATGAGTTGCAAGATGTACAACTCCTACTGCACAGAATATTAACTAATAATTCATCCGTCTCAAATGATTTTAATGCTGTCAGGTTTGTAAAATAATATAATCAAACACTTTTGAGGTGTACTTAATCATATAATGTTACCAATTGTCTGAAATCAAAGTGACTTTAATTTAAGGAGTGATATTAGAAATGAAAAGTTCCCAACGTTCATAAAAAGGTTACTATATCTAACGATGTGATATTAGTTACTAAGGTGTACAACATGGACGATAAAAAATCAGCTGTGGAGTAAAAAGTTACTGAAAATCTCACAAAAACTTTAATAACCTTTAAATTGATTAAGTGACATTGATGTTGTCAACTTTGACGTTCAACATAACCAACATATTGTTTTAATCAAGTTGGTATCTTGTGTTTTTGAGTTACCAACATACTCAAACATAATCTCACCAACTATTTGTTAAAGTTACATTGTTGTCTTTTTTTTTCGTCAAAATTGCAAGCCTTAGTTACTAAGTTCACTTCATCATATATAGTAACCTCCTTTTATGAAGGTTGGCAACTCTTGATTTCCAATATCACTCCACCAATTATAGTAAGTTTGCTTTTAGACAATTAGCAACACTTAGCAAAATTATGTTACTAAAAGTTTCACCAAAAAAAATAATAACCAATAAATTACTCAACTGACGTTAATGTCAACTTTGATTTAATTTTCATGTATATAGTGTGAAATATAGTGTGAAACTTACTAAATTATTTTTTTCAACAAATCCAGACATGTCAATCACGAATTTCGATCAAAAACGAACGCGAAAATTTCAAAATATTCAAAAATTGCAAAAAATATATTAATCCTTGAAGGATTTCAATGAAACTTTTACTGAATCTGGGTATCCACCAGAAGTAACTGCTGATAAAATTTGAACGATCCCACTCCAATGGGGACGCCGTGAGGAATTATTTTTGCATAAAACCTTATTTGCAAATTACTCGTCAACGCCTCAAGGTGCAAAATTATAACCGGGATATCCGTAGGTAAGACGTCCGTGTCTACAAAAAAGTATTCTTTGAAAATTTTGTAAAAACCTTCAGCTTGGTCGCAAAAGTAAAAAATATAAAATTGAGAAAATTTTAGAAGGGGTACCTGAATTTCGTTTCTCAATTTACATGGATTTAAATGGCTCTTCCGCCAAAACGGTTCGCATTGGAAAAATTAAAATGACATAACATTTAAATGAAAATGTGCTCTATAAGATAAGCTCTAAATGCATGTTTTTTAGAATCCGGAAAATTGGACAAAAAAATTTACTTGCAAGTTTTCAATAAATATTTCTTTATTAGACAAAATTATGTGCCCAGGCTATCAGCCACGAAGATACCAAAACTTCAATATCAATAGAAATACGTATAATCTATATAGATCTGAAAGAAATTTCAATATATCTCTTGCAGTTTACACTTTATAGTTATTTGAATTTATTAATTTCTGTTATGTTCGAGTTTGAGGGGCGGCGGCCGCGCCAGATAAAATATTTTGCAAAACTAACTAAGGGATATCATAGACTGACTAATTCTCTACAAATGTGTGAAATTTTATCGTTCCACGTTGTGTAAAACTTACAAAAATAATTTTTCAACAAATCCAGACATGCCAAACAGGAATTCCGATCAAAACCGAACGCGAAAATTTCAAAGTATTCAAAAATTGCGAAAAAAATATATTAATCCTTGAAGGATTTCAATGAAACTTATGCTGAATGTGGGTATCCACCAGAGGTATGAGTTGACAAAATAAGAACGCTCCCACTCCAATGGGGACGTCGTGAAGAATGATTTTCTCGTCAACAATTTTATGGAAATATCTCGTCAACGCCTCAAGATGGAAAACTATAACCGGGATATCCGTATGTAAGACGTCGGTGTCTACAAAAAAGTATTCTTTGCAAATTTTGTAAAAACCTTCGGTTTAGTCGTAGAAGCAAAAAATATAAAATCCGAAAATTTATCGAAGGGTCCCTTCTCTGAATTTCGTTTTTCAATTTACATGGGTTTAAATGGACTCTTCCGCCAAAACGGTTCGCTTTGGAAAAATGAAAATGACACAACTTTTAGATGAAAATCTGCTCTATAAAATAGCGCTAAATGCATGTTTCTTAGACTCCGGAAAATTGGACAAAAAAATATATTTGCAAGAATTTCTTTATTAAAAAAATCCTGTGTCAAGTCTATCGACCACAAATATGTCAATTTCAATAGAAACATGTACACTCTATATAAAACTTATGTAAACTACATAAAACTTTATGCGTTTGTTAAAAGAAAGTGCGCTCTATAGATCTGTGTTAAAATTATTTCATCCAAACCCAAGGAAATGAGGCATATGATTTTTCGAAGACGAAGCAGAAAAGTAGACGACATTTTTAAGTTCATGCAGCACATTTCAATAGGCCTCAATGAGCAATATTCGATTTTAAAAAGAAAAACCGGATAAATTTACAGATGGCTTTTTCTTCAGCCGTCAATTGGTAGAACTGATCGTTTTTCAACAATAACTCTTTTGTTATACATGCTAGGAAGTCGCGGAATACACTTTTAGATTCCAATTAAATGTGCAACTTTTAACTATTCTTGTAGGAAAGTCGTAATTCTCACCGTTTGGAAAATGAATTTTAAATCACCAGATGACCCAAAAACTTACATCGTCCCCCATGTAAAATTAGCCGAATTTTCAGAATGTCCAATCAGAAATTTGTAAAACAATAGTTTTCTTTTATAAAATCAGTAAAACCTCTAATCAAATATGGTCGAGCTTACCTTTACTCAGGTAGAAGTGTAAATTTGCTAGAATATTCAATTGTTTCTAATGTAGAATTTACCAACTTTAACAAATCTGAGAAATAAAATTTTCCCGGACACCATTCACCACGGAAAATGGAAGAAAACTTCTGTGGGACGGAGTTGATTATGCAACCGTTGCTAGCCACCCCGAATCCTGGCAAATGAATTGCATTTAAACAAAATCCTGGTAAAACGGTTTGCAAAGAAATGATAAGTTTACTCTATCGATTCATGCTAGAAGAATTTACTAAAAATGTAGGGAAATGAAAAACACAAATGTTTGAAAATCAAGTAAACAGTTGGAGGAAGATTTCAAACGTCGGCCACGTCTGGACCGTCAGCCGCAAAAAATTCATGCAACATATTTTAATAGAACCTGATGAGTTGTTATATTCGCATTTGAATCGAAAATGCCGGTAAATATCGAAATGGCTGTTGTTTCCAAAGTGAAATCGTAAAACTGACAGTTTTTCGCCAATAACTCTGTTGCTATATTCGAGGAAGACTCGTGTTTGTATCGTTGGCATCTAAATTTCATTTAAAAGCTCCAATTATTCTTACAAAAAACTCGTAAATATTGCGGTTTATGAAGTAAATTTTAGAATTCAAATGTGAACGGAAGCAACTGTTTCTGATGTAAAATGGTCTGAATTTTAAGAATCTGCTAAAAGAAAAGTGTAAAATCTTCGTTTTCATGTAGAAATTTGTGAAAAATTGCGAATTTTGACGTTGCTATGTGTTGCTAATCAAGAGCCAGAGTCGCCGAAATCAGCAATTTGGAGATTTCAAGATATCTCTTTGAATTTGATTTGAATTTCAACCTAACAATGAGCGAAAAATCAGAATTTTGATTTAAATTCCTTTTTTTAATTTTATCTTCTCACAAGAACACGGATAATCAAAAACGGATAAACTTCAATAATGACATTTGCACATAACCTGAGCGAAAATAGTGTCAGAATGATCAGCTGTAAGTGTAAATTGGCGATTCAGCGGCAAGCAATGGTCTTACTTTTTTTGACCTGGAGTGCGAATCGGTTGATGGATTTGAGAAATTCAAACGCCATACTGCTGGCCTTTTAGCCGGGCATACACTTCTCAGACTGGAAATGTAAATTTTCCTTTTCGCGTTTTCGTTTGTAGAGGTGAAAAAAAAGTGACTTTGCGAATTGGGGCCTGCGGAACGTACCCGGAGGTGTAACGCGCCGAGAGAGATGTCGTTTGAAAGTAGACACGTGGGGCTATAATCCCAGAGAAGAGCAATACAATTCTAAAACATTTCACCGAATATTGAAGGTTTCAATTTGCTCAATTTTGAAAAATTCGTTTCGAGTTTGGACGGGCGTCGAGGCCCCCAAATGCGATCGAGCGATGCGTCGTTCCTGTCGCCTTATAGACCCTTTCGTTCTCTATTCAGAAACCACCACCGCGACGCCCTGCTATTTAATTTAGCGAATCCCAGAGGATTCTCACGTACTTCTGCAAAACATGGTTTTTCGGGCCTCCCGGCGCCATCCGACACGCAATCGCAATTAAACTCCAAAACAAACTTAAAGACACTATGCCGAATCGATTGGTGCTGGTCCGGTCCCGATCCGACTGTTGGGTATCCCGGGAGAGGGATCCCCGCAAATTAAGTAAAAAAAACATCGCGTTTTTTCGATTTTTGTGTTAAAATTGACCCAGAGCGGGAACAGGATGCCGAAGGTACCAGATTCTTCCACCGCCGATTGCGGGTAAACATCTCGCATCGAACGAACCGGTTTGGAGACACGGCGCTCTTCAATCAAGAGAACGGCGTCCACAGATGTGATGGAAAAAACGGTTTTTTTTTTCGCTTACATTTTCCGCCGCACCGGGTGAACCGACGGTCGCGTACTTTTCCGCATGACGTCAAAAAACGTGAAATCGACGCGGCAAGAGGACGCAGTAAAAAAATCGAGCCGCTGACCAAAATTGCTCCTCAAAGGTGCTAGAAACGATCTCCTGTTTTTGGCACCTGGAGGACGCCATGTGGGACTTGCGAGCGGCAGACAGACACGGGTCGAAGGCCCGTTCAGTTTTACAACAGAAAATGACAATTTCCCGTTTCGACACGCAAGAGGAACGGAGTTTTTGAAGAAAAAGTGAAAAATTTAAAACACACCTACAGCCGCCCCCTGCGGGGGCGGAACTTTGTAAGGCACGTCAAAAAAAACCTAATTTTTTGTTCAATTTACTGGAAAAAAATCAAGACGTAAACCGCATTTTTTGATAATTTTTCTTAATTTTCAAAAAATCTTGACTTTTGACCCCTTCCGAGTTCAGTGACGGTACCTTACTCGATTAGTATATTTCGACTAGTACATGTGGATCGTATTTTTCGGAATGGAATAGTTTTTGTGGATGGAACAGTTGAAAAGAATGGAATAGTTGGTAAAGGTGGAATAATTGATGAGGGTGAAATTGTGTAATGAATTTTGACATTTGTATATGAAAGAGTAATCAGAATTGCGAGCTGCGCGATTCTTGTAGAAAGCGCATCAGCTAAGGTTGTATGAGTTGCAAGATGTACAACTCCTACTGCCCAAAATATTAACTAATAATTCATCCGTCTCAAATAATTTTAATGCTGTCAGGTTTTTAAAATAATATAATTAAACACTTTTGAGGTGTACTTAATCATATAATGCTACCAATTGTCTGAAATCAAAGTGACTTTAATTTAAGGAGTGATATTAGAAATGAAAAGTTCCCAACGTTCATAAAAAGGTTACTATATCTAACGATGTGATATTAGTTACTAAGGTGTACAACATGGACGATAAAAAATCAGCTGTGGAGTAAAAAGTTACTGAAAATCTCACTAAAACTTTCATAACCTTTAAATTGATTAAGTGACATTAATGTTGTCAACTTTGACGTTCAACATAACCAATATATTGTTTTAATCAACTTGGTATCTTGTGTTTTTGAGTTACCAACATACTCGAACATAATCTCACCAACTATTTGTTAAAGTTACATTGTTGTCTTTTTTTTTTTCGTCAAAATTGCAAGCCTTCACCTCATCATATATAGTAACCTCCTTTTATGAAGGTTGGCAACTCTTGATTTCCAATATCACTCCTCCAATTATAGTAAGTTTGCTTTTAGACAATTAGCAACACTTATGTTACTAAAAGTTTCACAAAAAAAAAATAATAACCAATAAATTACTCAACTGACGTTAATGTCAACTTTGATTTAATTTTCATGTATTTCTTTATTTAAAAAATCCAGTGTCAAGGTTATCGGCCATGAAAATACCAAAATGGTCAAATTTTTTCAATAGAAATATCTATGATCTTAATAGATCTGAAAGAGTTTTTATTATATCTATTGCAGTTTTCGAGTTGTTGCTATTTGAATCCATTAGTATCAGTTCCGGTTTGACTTCGAGGGATGCGTATGTGGTCTGGATTTCTATGGCGGGAAACCTAATCTACGGGGGTTAAACCAACGGTCCTTTTTCATATTGACCTATATTGAATCGAGATTTCGCGCTGCCGCGCCCTGGATCTTCATCAGATAAATCAAGACCACACACACGCTGCCGCGCATTTGTGGTCTTGATTTATCTGATCTGATGGGGTGAATCAAAACCAGATTAGTCAAGACCAGATATATCAAGACCAGATATATCCAGACCACATACGCGCTGCCGCGGGTATGTGGTCTTGGTCAAAAAAAATAAATTCTGTGTTAAGGCTATCGGCCACGAGAATACGAAATTTCAATAGAAAGATCTATAAGCTACGCCGAACTGAAAGAATTTTGAATACAACTGTCCAAGTTTTCAAACTATAGTTATTTGAATGTCTTACCTCGTGTGCGACTTTGAGTTTGAGGGGCGGCGACTGCCGCCAGATAAAATATTTTGCAAAACTAACTGAAGGATATCATAGACTGACTAATTCTCTACAAATATGTGAAATTTTATTGTTCCACGTTGTGTGAAACTTACTAAAATAATTTTCCCCTTCTCTGAATGTCGTTTTTCAATTTACATGGGTTTAAATGGGCTCTTCCGCCAAAACGGTTCGCTTTGGAAAAATGAAAATGACACAACTTTTAGATGAAAATCTGCTCTATAAAATAGCGCTAAATGCATGTTTCTTAGACTCCGGAAAATTGGACAAAAAAATATACTTGCAAGTTTTCAATAAATATTTCTTTATTAGACAAAATTATGTGCCCAGGCTATCGGCCACGAAGATACCAAAACGTCAATTTCAATAGAAATACGTATAATATATATAGATCTGAAAGAAATTTCAATATATCTCTTGCAGATTACACTTTATAGTTATTTGAATTTATCAATTTCTGCTATGTTCGAGTTTGAGGGGCGGCGGCCGCCGCCAGATAAAATATTTTGCAAAACTAACTAAGAGATATCATAGACTGACTAATTCTCTACAAATGTGTGAAATTTTATCGTTCCACGTTGTGTAAAACTTACAAAAATAATTTTTCAACAAATCCAGACATGTCAAACAGGAATTCCGATCAAAACCGAACGCGAAAATTTCAAAATATTAAAAAATTGCGAAAAAATATATTAATCCTTAAAGGATTTCAATGAAACTTATGCTGAATGTGGGTATCCACCAGAGGTATGAGTTGACAAAATTAGAACGCTCCCACTCCAATGGGGACGTCATGAAGAATGATTTTCTCGTCAACAATTTTATGGAAATATCTCGTCAACGCCTCAAGATGGAAAATTATAACCGGGATATCAGTATGTAAGACGTCGGTGTCTACAAAAAAGTATTCTTTGCAAATTTTGTAAAAACCTTCGGTTTGGTCGCAAAAGTAAAAAATATAAAATTGAAAAAATTTTAGAAGGGGTACCTTCTCTGAATTTCGTCACTCAATTTAAACGGGTTTAAATGGGCTCTTGCGCCAAAACGGTTCGCATTGGAAAAATGAAAATGACACAACATTTAGATGAAAATCTGCTCTATAAAATAACGTTAAATGCATGTTTCTTAGACTCCGGAAAATTGGACAAAAAAATATATTTGGAAGAATTTCTTTATTAAAAAAATCCTGTGTCAAGTCTATCGACCACAAATAAGTCAATTTCAATAGAAACATGTACACTCTATATAAAACTTATGTAAACTACATAAAACTTTATGCGTTTGTTAAAAGAAAGTTAAAAGAAAGTTAAAAGAACTATAGATCTGTGTTAAAATTATTTCATCCAAACCCAAGGAAATGAGGCATATGATTTTTCAAAGACGAAGCAGAAAAGTAGACGACATTTTTAAGTTCATGCAGCACATTTCAATAGGCCTGAATGAGCACTATTCGATTTTAAAAAGAAAAACCGGATAAATTTAGAGATGGCTTTTTCTTCAGCCGTCAAGTGGTAGAACTGATCGTTTTTCATCAATAACTCAACAACTATACATGCTAGAAAGTAGAAATACACTTTTAGATTCCAAAAAATTAAATGTGCAATTTTTAACTATTCTTGTAGGAAAGTCGTAATTCTCACCGTTTGGAAAATGGATTTTAAATCACCAGATGACCCAAAAACTTACATCGTCCCCCATGTAAAATTAGCCAAATTTTCAGAATGTCCAATCAGAAATTTGTAAAACAATAGTTTTCTTTTATAAAATCAGTAAAAACTCTAATCAAATATGGCCGAGCTTACTTTTACTCAAGTAAGAGTGTGAATTTGCAAGAATATTCAATTGTTTCTAATGTAGAATTTTCCAACTTTAACAAATCTGAGAAATAAAATTTTCGCGGACATCATTCACCACGGAAAATGGAAGGATACTTCTGTGGGGCGGAGTTGACTATGCAACCGTTGCTAGCCATCTCGAATCCTGGCAAATGAATTGCATTTAAAAAAAATCCTGGTAAAACGGTTTGCAAAGGAATGATAAAATTTGCTCCGCTGGTAGAGGAAAGTTTAATCTATCGATTCATGCTAGAAGAATTTATTAGAAATGTAGGGAAATGAAAAACGCAAATGTTTGAAAATCAAGTAAACAGTTGGAGGGAGATTTCAAACGTCGGCCACGTCTGGACCGTCAGCCGCAGAAAATTCATGCAGCATATTTTAATAGAACTTGATGAGTTTTATTCGAATTTGAATCGAAAATGCCGATAAATATTGAAAGGCTGTTCCTTCCGCAGTGAAATGGTAATACTGAAAGTTTTTCGCCAATAACTCTGTTGTTATACATCTGAGGAAGACGCGTGTTGTACCGTTGGAATCTAAATTCAATTTAAAAGCTCCAATTATTCTAAAAAAAAACTCGTAAATATTGCGGTTTATGAAATAAATTTTTAAATTCAAATGTGAACGGAAGCAACTGTTTCTGATGTAAAATGGTCTGAATTTTAAGAATCTGATAAAATAAAAGTGTAAAATCTTTGCTTTCTTGTAGAAATTTGTGAAAAATTGGGAATTTTGACGTTGCTATGTGTTGCTAATCAAGAGCCAGAGTCGCCGAAATCAGCAATTTAGAGATTTCAAGATATCTCTTTGAATTTGATTTGAATTTCAACCTAACAATGAGCGAAAAATTAGAATTTTGATTTAAATTCTTTTTTTAAATTTTATCTTCTCATAATTGCACGAATAATCATAAACGGATAAACTTCAACAATGACATTTGCACATAACCTGAGCGAAAATAGTGTCAGAATGATCAGCTGTAAGTGTAAATTGGCGATTCAGCGGCAAGCAATGGTCGTAGTATTTTTGACCTGGAGTGCGAATCCGTTGATGGATTAGAGAAATTCAAACGCCATACTGTAGGCCTTTTCACCGGGCATGCACTTGTTGGACTGGAAATGTAAATTTTCTTTTTCGCGTTTCCGTTTGAAGAGGTGAAAAAAAAGTGACATCGCGAATTGGGGCCTGCGGAACGTCCCCGGAGGTGTAATGCGCCGAGACTGGTGTCGTTCGAAAGCAGACACGTGGGGCTATAATCCCTGAAAAGAGCAATACAATTCTAAAACATTTCACCGAATATTGAAGGTTTCAATTTGCTCAATTTTGAAAAAATAGTTTCGAGTTTGGACGGGCGTCGAGACCCCCAAATGCGATCGAGCGATTCGTCGTTCCTATCGCCTTATAGACCCTTTCGTTCTATATTCAGAAACCACCACGGCGACGCCCTGCTATTTAATTAAGCGAATCCCAGAGGATTCTCGCGTACATCTGCAAAATATGGTTTTTCGGGCCTCCCGGCGCCATCCGGCACGCAATCGCAATTAAACTCCAAAACAAACTTAAAGACACTATGCCGAATCGATTGGTGCCGGTCCGGTCCCGATCCGACTGTTGGGTATTCCAGGAGAGGGATCCCAGCAAATTAGGTGAAAAAAACAGCGCGTTTTTCAGATTTTTGTGTTAAAATTGACCCAGAGCGGGAATAGGATGCCGCAGGTCTCAGAATCTTCTACCGCCCGTTGCGGGTAAACATCTCGCATCGAACGAACCGGTTTGGAGACACGGCGCTCTTCAATCAAGAGTACTTCGTCCACAGATGTGATGAAAAAAACGGTTTTTTTTCGCTTACATTTTCCGCCGCACCGGGTGAACCGACGGTCGCGTACTTTACCGTATGACGTCAAAAAACGTGAAATCGACGCGGCAAGAGGAAGCAGTAAAAAAATCGAGCCGCGGACCAAAATTGCTCCTCAAAAGTGCTAGAAACGATCTCCTGTTTTTGGCACCTGGAGGACGCCGTGTGGGACTTGCGAGCGGCAGACAGACACGGGTCGAAGGCCCGTTCAGTTTTACAACAGAAAATGACAATTTCCCGTTTGGACGCGCAAGAGGAACGGAGTTTTTACGGAAAAAGAGAAAAATTTAAAACGCACCTACAGCCGCCCCCTGCGGGGGCGGAACTTGGTAAGGCTCGTCAAAAAAAACCTAATTTTTTGTTCAATTCACTGGAAAAAATTCAAGACGTAAACCGCATTTTTTGACAATTTTTCTTAATTTTCAAAAAATCTTGACTTTTGACCCCCTTCGAGTTCAGTGACGGTACCTTACTCGATTAGTATATTTCAACGATTATTATGTAGATTATCAACATATTATGTAGATTATAAAGAAAAATTAGACGAAATATAATATATACAGGATGTTACGGGACTTGAGTATGTCGCATGTCGGTTATAAAAAAGCAAAATTTAGACATAATATATACCCTGTATATATTATGTATATGAAGCGTACGTGATGAAATGCATAACGAATATAAACAAAGAGAATTCAGAATAAACATAGAATAGGACCTAACTGTATGCAACCCATATGCTTCTGGAGCCTGACAATACCACTACGACAACATTAGTGAATTTTCATAAGTTTCAAATAGTAAATTCGCATTTTTCTTGTAATTAAACTACATATTTACGGTTTTCAGATTTTTCCCTTGACATGTGCTGTAAGACACTGCTTCTTGCCAAATTTCATGATTCTAGGTCAACGGGAAGTACCCTATAGGTTTTGATTCCCTCGTGAAATCGCAAAATATGCGACATAAACGGTCATATCTTTTGATCGCGTTGACTTACAAGTTTGATTTTTTCACAGCTGAAAGAGACCGCAGACTCGAGTATTTGATACAAATTTCAACTTGTTACCTCTACGCGTTCCTGAGAAAAAGATCTTCACAGACAGACAGACGGACAGACAGACAGACAGACAGACAGACAGACAGACAGACAGACAGACGGACAACAAAGTGATCCTATAAGGGTTCCGTTTTCGGTACGGAACCCTAAAAAAGATTTTCCTCCGTTATCGAAGACCTGCGAGTGATACGGACTATCAGATAGAACAGCAGCAGTCGTCTAATTTATTCTACATTAAGTCTGATATCGAGGTACAGACATAAAGTACGAAGAGAGAGAACTAAAACTAGACAAAAATTAATGAAGGAGATCGCAATCTCAAAACAGTCTGATTTATATTTTGATGGGAGAAAAGACAAAACGTTGAAGATTATTACACAAGGTGGTAAATGCTACAGGACTATGAAAGTTGAGGAGCACATCTCACTAATTGAAGAGCCAGGATCTATTTCCTTGGGTTACGTAGTACTTAACGTTGGTTCAGCTTCAAAGGATTAGAAACTGCGATTACAAGGTTTCTATCACATGTAGGAATTCCTCAACATCATCTTATGGCAATCGGTTGTGATGGTACCAATGTAAATACTGGCAGGTATGGTGGTGTTATAAGACTGCTTTAAAAAAAGGCTACACAAACCACTCCAGTGGATTATTTGTTTACTCCATATGAACGAACTTCCGTTAAGACACTTGTTTTTCATCTTGACGGGGGTACTTCGGGACCAAAGTCTTACACTGTGACATTGGGGAAAGCACTCGTGAACAATTGCCTGTTAAAAAATTTCAGTATTGAAGGAGAATTGCTTCTAGACATGTCTCAAGATTTAAGTAAAGATCAACAGTACCTGCACAAGATTGTGTCAGCGTTACTTTGAAGTGATTTTTCGGAAGATTTTGCAAAAAAGTCTCTAGGTAACAAGTCACATGCCCGTAGGTTCGCACGTGCCAACCGAATACTGCGTTTTAAACTTGAGAACTTTGGCTACATTTGTTGTCAAAAGTTAAAAGAACATCTTAGTTCTACATTAAAAATAAACCACCATGCAAGGATGGCTCACAACACCTTTTTAACATAATTAAGGCCTCCAGGTACCTGTCAGAGGATCTAAAAAAGTGATTGATCTTGTGATTCAACGCAATAGCTATTTTGCACATCCCGAGAGCATACTCCTTGCAATGATAACTGATGACAGAAAGCACATTCGAGAACTGGCAGCCCGGCGCATATTAAAGGCACGCAGGATGCCTCAAACTTCAACACCTAGAATGTTTGAAGTACCGCCTATAAACTTCAATGCTTCAACATATAGATTTTCAAGACATGAAAATTCAAGAAAAACATTTAAGAAATATTAAGTGAACCACCGATTATAAAAAACTTGCCTGACCAAGAAATTCAGTCTATCGTCAGGTGGTGAGGGTGAAGTTTTGTTTTTAAGGCTTCCATGCCATACTCAAGCTGTTGAACGGGTCGTAAAATTGACGACGATAGCTGCTACTTCTCAAAGCACAAAAAAGTCACGATTAGGTGCAATAAAAGAAAAATTGGAATCACGGAACGTAATGCCTAAATTTGAGACAAAATGAGATTTTCAAGCAAATTAATTCGTTTTTAATATTTTTATAAAAAAATTGTTGTATTTTTGATTAAAGGTGATGAATATATATCTGAATTATATATTGTATATCATTTAGCACCCATATATCATTAAATTAAGCTTAATATTTGGCCATAACTGTACTAGACTTTTATCATTAAATTAAATTTTTTGAGGTCAGTGCGGAGGCAGAAGATATTCATCAAATTGATTCAAAAATTATATTTATTTTGACTTTAATATAATGCACCAATCCCCCCATATTACAACTTTAAATCTGTAGAAAATATTTTTGCATACATCCATGCTGCACCCTAGTGGTCACGTTAAATGGCTCACCCTGTATATATACAGGAACTTGCATACTCGCATTTTAACAATGTTTTTTTAGGTACACTAAAAATGTTTAATAAACCTTTTAATTTAAATTTTATATATAATATTAATATTTCTCTTTGACATTATTGTCACTTTTGCTGATAATAGTCAACATTTTTGGATACCATTTTTTTCTATTAACTTTATTTATTTAGTTTTCAATTGCTAAACGGATGTGAAGCTAGTAATAACTTATACTTATAATAAGTATCAATAAAAAAATATATTCAAAATAATTATTTTAAAAGTATATTGGCTATGATACAGATTTTTCAAAATTGAATTCATAGAACTACAGCATAATAAGGTATTCTTGTCATGTAGAAACGAAATTAGATTTTATAAACAAATGCATATGGGAAGTAAAGGATCCCAATCTTTTTCAGATGTACTGGTATGTAGTATACAATATTATACAATAATATGTAGTATACTATATTATGTAGATATAATCCGACAAAAGGTAGGAAGTAAGTAGTTCCGCATTTCGACATTATCTATGGTTGGAGAATTCCGGAAAGTGCGTGATTTTGTATTGAGCCAACAATTCTATTTTTATTGTGTCTTAAATTTTTTTTAATTTTTAGTTTCTTTATCTCTAGGTTCTTAAAAGTAGATATTTACATATTTTAATAAGATTACGATAAAGCGACCAGTAGGTCCTAACATTTGGTCGTGGTGTACTAATGGTATTGAATGCGTTTGCAAACAATGTAATTTGCAAACAATTAAAGTTACAAATTTTAGATATAAGTATTTATTTTCTGCAGTTGTAAATATTAAATATAGAAAGAACTACGTGCTCTTGGGTTTGGAATTCTTTTGTTATTAATGGGGGCAGGTAAATGGGAGCGGGGAGTAAGCACCTGCTCTTTTCACCTGCTCTTAACAATATATAATTATCTTCAGTTTAAATCCATCTTCCTTGCCACCAAGATACCAAAGTAATAGAAGTGTGTTGATAATAGAAGTGTTGACTAGTTCGTTTATATATTTAAGTGGTTCACAAAAAGGAAAAAAACTTGTTGCTCAAAAAGAAATAACCAAGAAACTTCCTAGTCACCTCATTTTTTTACGGTTGAAGAAGCTAATAGGCTGACAAATTCTCCACCTTCATCACCTCAAGATCGAAATACTTCTGAATATCAACTGGAAAAAGATCCTACATGAGATAAAAATGACCAACACACATCAGATGCTGAACCCTGTACTTCAAGCTACTGTGAGTTAATAACAACAAGCTTGGAAAATGTATCACCTGATCCTGGTACATACTGTGACGAAATTTTAACAGAAGAATTACGCGATATTTGGATTCTAAAAGGGGAGTTTTTCCAAAATAAAAATTGTGACTTCTCCAAAACTTCTACAACTTTTCCAGAATCAAGCGGTAAAACAAAAACTAGATACTTGACTAAAAATATTTTCACCCGTAAATTGACGAATGGTGAGTCCTTAGAAAGAAAATGGCTCCGTTATTCACCGTCGAAGAAATCTGTGTACTGTTATTGCTGCCGTCTATTTAATACTACTATTGGACATAATTTGAGTTCTCCGAATGGATATAAAGATTGGGAGCACATAAGTAACTTATTACTTGAGCATGAGAACTGTTTACAGCACAGGCAATTATTGATCGCAAGAAACTACGTCGCAAGAAGCAAAACTACGGGACGAGTTAATAGTGATTTTTTGAAAGCCTTGATATTAATATAAAAGATTGTCGTAGGCAGAGTTATGATAATGCCTAAAATATGGCTGGAAAGTATTCTGGTGTTCAGTCAAGAATAAAAGAAAAATGTAAATTTGCAATTTTTGTCCGATGTGCGGCACAAGTGAATGTGTTTCCGAAACTGTAGCATATTTTCATTTTATCCAAAAATTAAACAATTTTTTCTCGGCTTCGACCAAACGATGGAAAATTATGACAGAGCATTTGTGCGAAAATAAAGTTCTCTGCCGAATACTATTATTTATTACGTTTGTGGGATAGGACAGTGGGACGAAAATGTTATGCGATGGTATCTGGGACAAGAAACTCGTCCCATCGTCCACTCGTCCCAAAAATGAATACTATTATTTTAACGGAGATATGGAATGACCTTTTGGGAATTATGAAGAAAACAAGCTTTAGTTTACACGTTTACAGAATAGCACTATTGCCATGGACGTTGCAACGATACTTTACGCAGCTCTGATCGATTATGTTAATAACGCACGCAATAAATTCGAAGGAATAATCAGTCCGAATCAGAAAATCATTACGAATCTGTTGCTAAACAAAAAAATCCAAATGCTGACTATAAAGATAAGTCTGGAAGAAAAAGAATTCGCAGTACACGCGTCACTTTTTGGGGATCATCATAAACGGGATCATCAGAAAGGATCATCAGAATCTGTACAGTTGAATGGCAAAAAAAATTCATGTACATACGTTTATTCCTAAAATCGGCACAATATATGCATACATTTAACCCTCCGGAGGTAAGGGTGGGTCGTATCCGACTCATGCGTTTAGTTAAGTTTAAGTTTTCGCATGCGCGGGGTCTGTTATTCACATCAACTGCCAGGAACCCTATGAGTCAGTTGTTATCAAGCCATTAGAGAGTCCAGCCAGACAAAAGTAAGTAATCACATTATCTTAATCTAGATTTTCTGCACCTGTCCATTATATGGGTCGTATCCGACCCCACCTTACCTCTTATGCACTGGATTTATCTACCTGACAAATACCATATTTTTTATTACAATATTTTGCATAATTTTTGTTTGTTTTTTCTTATAGAGCGATGAGTCGTAATCGACTTTTACTTCACCAGAAGAAGCTCTTAAGGAACTTCGACGACAACAAGAAGAGTCAGACTCTGACGAGACAGAATATGAAGAAAATATTTCTGAACCAGAAGACAACACCCTCCAACCAGATTATCGATCTGAAGATTTATTTGATGCAGATGACTGTATTGAAGAAGAAAGTCTACCTCTGAATGATGAATCTTTACATAATATAAACTTTTTTCTTGGTAGAGATTTAGAAACAATTTGGGCAGACAACCCTACAGTTTCCAAATTCAGTAGAACGCCAAAATCTAATATTATAAGTCATCTCCCTGGTCCAAAAGGTGAGGCTAGGGGAGTAATAGATGAAAATAAACTTTTTTCTCTGTTTATAAATAATGAAATATGAGAAGAAATTGTAGTTCAAACGAATTTTGAAATTGATCGAGTAAAGACAAATTACTCTTCTAAACAATGGTTTATTTCCCAAACATCTTTAGTGGAAATAAAAGCACTGATCGGTTTGTTATTTTTTAGAGCTGTGTTGAAAGATTCGAATTTGAATACTAAAGATATGTTTTCAAAAATATTTGGCCCACCCATTTTTCGCTCTACAATGTCCGAAAAAAGGTTTCACTTTTTCTTGTGTAATCTAAGGTTCGATGACAAAACTGCCAGACTGCCATTACAGACAAATTTGCACCATTTAGAAACATATGGCCGATTTTTGAAGCAAATTGCAGCAAATATTTTACGCCCTCAGAATATCTGACAATCGATGAGACGCTCCTTGGGTTTCGAGGAAAGTGCCCATTTAAAACTTATATCCCGAGTAAACCTGATAAATATGGATTAAAAATTATTTCTGCATGTGATGCGAGAACCTTTTATTTTAAGGTTGGAATACCTTATACAGGGAAAACTAGTCAACGAAGATCAGAAGTGTCTGTGCCTACCCAATATGTTTTAGAACTTACAAAACCTATTTGGGGAACTAAAAAACAAGTAACATTGGTGGGAACACTAAGACAAAATAAGCCCCAAGTTCCTCATATAATGTTCGCCAAAAATCCGGTAAATTCTTCCGTATTTATTTACCAGGATGACAAGATACTTTTAGCGAATACCCCTAAAAAGAATACAAAAGTGCTAGTACTTTCCTCTATGCATTTTTCAGGAAATGTAAATGAACACACAAATGTGGCAGAAATGATAGAGTTTTATAATTTGCCGAAAGGTGGAGTCGATGTACTGGATAAATTGTGCAATGACAAGACAACCAAGAGATCGACCAATAGATAACCCATGAGGTATTTTTTTGGCATCCTTGACATAAGTGCAGTAAATGCATTTATCATTTGGAAATGGAACTGTAATGAGACGTCATATTCGAACATAGCAAGGATAAGATTCCTAAAAACCCTAGCATTCAGTCTTACAGAACCAATAATGAAGCAAAAAGGGCACAAAATCAGCACCTTTCGAAGGAGTTACGTTCAACTATATGTTCAACTATGTGTTAGACATGGAAGAAAAAGATAAAAAAATCCCAACACGTACTACTTCTCAAAAACGAAAAAGGTGTGGCATCTGTGATATCAAAAAAGATAAAAAAGGTAGTTTTTTTTGCTGCATATCTAATATGTGCCTATGCGGTGAACATAAATCCGTAATTTGTAATTTTTGTTTAAAAAAATAGTGTTTTTTTAAAATATTAAATCATCTTGTATTTTTTACATCATTATATTTTTAAAATATATGATTCTTTGTTTCCTATCAGTATTTGTGATAACTGTGATAACCCCCCTTGGGGGTGCAAGGGGGAGAAGGTAAAAAGGTCACATACCACCCCAAATGTCAACCTCACCTGCACGAGCGATGACCTCGGTCATCCGGCGCACCCTGCTACGTAACAAACGAGGCTCTGACGACCGAGTAACGGCGGAATAACCGTCAAAACGGGAGTAAAGGAAATGATACTCCCCGACGACCCCTATCAACCCGCATTGGCCAGCGTGATAGGTAACGGCTAAACCCCTTTTAATATGAAAGATACAACAAGAAAGCGGCCCTTAGTACCCGGCGGACCGCTAGCACCCAACCAAGGTAGCGGTTGGATCAAGCAGCGGTCAAAGGGTGCAAAGAATCACCGGGAAACAACAGGCTACCAAAACAAACGACGTACACTGCACATCTGTACTTATAACACGAGAACGCTTTCCAGCGAAGAAAAAGTACTCCAACTCGAAGAAGAACTAAACCAAATTCACTGGGATATAGTAGGTCTGGCTGAGATACGAAGAAGAGGAGAACAGCAGATTACCCTAAAATCAGGAAATACCTTATATTACAGAGGAAACGAAGAGAGCTCCGATGGAAGAGTAGGTTTCATAATACATACAAAACACACAAAATAGATCCTACACATAGAGAGCATAAGCCCCAGAGTATGCTTTATAATACTGAAACTAAACCAAAGATATAACATAAAGATCCTCCAAGTGTATGCCCCAACATCCACACACACAGAGGAAGAAATCGAGACCTTCTATGAAAACATCTACTCTGCAATGTCAAAAACTCCAACATACTACACACTAATAGTTGGAGATTTAAACGCCAAGCTGGGTAAGAAGCAAGACGACAGCGAAATTTCCCTGGGACAATACGGGATAGGAGAAAGAAATGATAGGGCAAACACCTTACTGCAATTCCTTTTAGAACAACGTATGAATGCTATGAATACCTTTTTTAAGAAAGCCGAACACCGGAAATGGACCTGGGCGAGCCCTGACGGAAATACACGAAACGAAATAGATTTCATCATCACGGATAAAAAACAAATCGTACAGGATGTCACAATACTCAACCGGGTGTCAGTGGGAAGCGACCACAGGATGCTAAGAGCAAAAGTTGTGCTACGATTGAAAAAGGAGAGAAGACTGCTTGCAACATCAAAGAGCAAAGAACAAACTACAGTGAACAATAACGGGGAATACAAGAAATCCATAGCAGAACGACTAGGACACGGTAACATCGAGGAAATGAGTATAGAAACCTTGAGCAATGAAATCGTAACATCGATACAAGAGGCAAAACAGATACATGGTACGAAACTGAACAGGGAAGAAGGGAAACTATCAGCAAACACACGACAACTTATGAAACACAGGCGAGAAAAACTACAAAAGCACCTACTACATACAGACCAGCTGAGAACACTAAATAAAGAAATATCAAAGGCCGCAAGGAAAGATATTAGAAACTATAACAAAACACGGATAGCGAAGACTATCGAAGAGAACAAAAGCATGAAAGTACTGAGACAGAAAATAACACCTGGAAAAGCAGAAATTACCAAACTCGAGGACCAAAACGGGCAAACTATCAGGAACAAAGAAGAGATCCTGGAAATCGTAAAACGCTTCTATTAAAATCTCTATAGCGCTCAAGAAACACCAGAGCCGGAATATACCCGTACCATCCCCCAAATTTTAAACCAATCATCAGAAGATCTACCGGAGATAACCAAAGAGGAAATCTCAAAATCAATTACGGAAATGAAAAATAACAAGGCGCCCGGGGAGGATGATATTGCGATCGAACAGATTAAGGAAGGGGGAGTCGAGCTATTAGAAGCCATAAAGAGTTTATTCAACAAATGTCTCACGGAAGGAATAACACCAACAGCATGGGACAATGCAATCATTGTTATTATACACAAAAAGGGAAACACGGCTGACCTAAAAAACTACAGGCCAATAAGCCTTCTTTCGCACCTCTATAAACTCTTCACCAAAATCATAACTAGACGCCTCACAACCAAACTTGACCTTTATCAACCGCCTGAACAAGCAGGATTCAGAGCCGGATACGGAACGAACGACCACCTGCAAACCATCAAAACCGTAATAGAGAAATGTGTCGAATACAACAAGCCACTCGTCCTTGCCTTCGTGGACTACGAGAAGGCATTTGACTCTATCAACCACAATGAGATGTTTAAGGCACTGGCGAATTGCCGAATAGACCATAGGTACTCGGAGACTCTACAGCACATATACAAAAATGCTACCGCATGCGTTAAACTACACGAAAAAACGGACAGATTCAGAATACAACGCGGCGTCCGACAAGGTGACACCATCTCGCCTAAACTATTTACAAACCTCATGGAGTACATGTTCAAGACCATAGAACTAGAAGATATGGGCATAAACATCAATGGCGAAAACCTCAACCATCTACGGTTCGCAGACGACATTGTGCTAATAATTTCGGATAGCCTAGATAAGACTGAAAAAATGCTTAAGAAGCTGGCAGAACAATCACGAACAGTCGGCCTTAAAATAAACATCTCGAAAACGGAATTTATGACCAACCTAGTACCTTCCCGAAACTTTATAATGGAAGGGATTGAGATCCGGCAAGTCACCTCATACAAGTATCTAGGCCACGAGATTAAAATCGGCAGAGACAACCAGACACATGAGATTGGAAGGAGGCTAAGACTAACGTGGGCAGCCTACGGAAAACTAAAACACATTTTCAAATCCGACATCCCCAACTGCCTAAAACGTAAGGTGTTTGACCAGTGCATCCTACCAGTCTTAACCTACGGAGCGGAGACTCTAACACTCACACAAAAGTCCGTCCAAAAGATCTGAGTGGCGCAACGAGCCATGAAACGTTCCATGCTCGGAATTACATTGCGAGATAAAGTGCGGAATGAAGTACTAAGACAGCGATCTGGGGTTAGCGATGCAATTGAGGTAATAACCAAACTAAAATGGAACTGGTCCGGGCATGTCGCAAGGATGCCAAACAACAGATGGACCTAAAAGATCATGGAATGGCGACCTAGACAGGAGGCATACAGAAGTAGAGGACGCCCACCCACCCGATGGACAGACGATGTGAAACGCATCGCCACCAACTGGATGCAAGAAGCACAAGATAGAAGTAGATGGAAGATGTTAAGAGAGGCCTATGTCCAGCAGTGGACGAGACAGGCTGAATAAAGAAGAAGAAAGAAGAAAGAAGATGTGTGATAAATTAGATCCCAAACCATCCTAAAATAATTTTAAGTCATCTGGGTCGGATCCGACCCGACCTTACCTTCCCTGCCACACAGATACACCTTACCTCCGGAGGGTTAAAAAAACGTTCGGCAGCATACCAAGAAATTGACAATCGTTTTAGTTTTCTTTGTCAATTAATAACAATCCATTCTGACGAGTTGACAAAAAAATGCAATGAATTTGAAGAATTCTATCACGAAGACATTAATGCATATGATCTCACATCAGAATGTTTTCATTTAAGGGAGTATTTAAAGAACATAGCAAAGGAATCAGCGGATTTGAGTATCTCAACCATACATAAATTAATAAAGTGTGATAATTTAGAAGAAACTTTTTAGTTGCTACAAGAATGTTCCTTTGCTTAATGGTTACCAATTGTAGTGGAGAGCGATCGTTTTCACAGCTAAAGAAAATAAATAAAATTGAAATAGGCAGTCAAGCACTGCAGAATGAAGTGAAAACTAAAGCCTGGTTTACACGGGTATAGTAATCAGGAGAGTAGAGTATCTAGTAGAGTTCACTCTACTAGCTACTCTACCACCTTTGATTTTTTTTTCGATTAAACATAGTAGAGTACCAAGTAGAGTTCACTCTACTAGCTGCTCTACTATTTTTTTTTTTCGTTTAAACAAGTATAGTACAGTAGTGCTATACAATATGAAGCACAATTATTTACCTAGAGTTTTAATAGCTCTGATTAGGGAATTTGCGGAAGCGATTGATGAGGAGATAAACAGAGAAGAAAGAATGTGGGTGAGAGAATGGCTCAAAAGAAGAGATTCACTCGGAGCAACATTCCTTCTACTAAAAGAGTTAGCCGTAGAGGATCAGTTGGAATATAAATGATGTCTCAGAATGACACCAGAAAATTTTCAACTACTGTTCAGCATGATGAAAGACAAAATTCAACGCGAATATACGATGATGAGAGATGCTAAGAGAGCTGAAGTCAAACTACAAGTTACATATTTCTAGCTACTGGGAACAGCTACTTTCAGCTACAGCCTTTCACATTTTTTTGGGGTCTAAAGACCTCATTTTTCCGCGGCCTTCCTCATGTCCTTGTTTCTATAGTGTATACTGCCTAAATTCCACAGACACTCTTGTTCAACAAATAAATCAACAAGATTAATTGTTTCACCCTCAAAGATCTTAACCATTTTTAAAAGAAAATATTGCACAACAACGTGTACACTGCAACTTAAACTCTACTGGTACTTGCTGTTGTAGGGGAGAAGATGTTTACACGGGTAGAATGAAGAGGCTAGTAGAGTGGGAGTTGTGGTGGGGGTAAGTAGAGTAGAGTTCACTTTACTGCACGCAGTATAGTACTCTACTAGATACTCTGTACTCTACTCTACTTGGACAGTTTTTGGGGATTTCTACGAGTAGAGTTACTCTACTCCCTACTCTACTCTGCCCATAATTATACCCGTGTAAACCAGGCATTAGGAAATGAAATTAATAAAATTTGTTTGGTTTTCACATCTATTGGCACACCGAGCAATATTTACACTTTCACATAGTTTATTTAATAACAACATATGAAGGGCTGCGCAGGTCTAGTACAAAATGTAAATACAACTTAATTGAAATAATAATTAATATACACTTATATTATTCATGCCTTGTAATAATTTTGGTTCAAAACGTGTGATTTCGTCGAGTTTTGATCGTTTCATGCGGTAAAATAAAGTACGTTAATGCCATAAACGCAAATTCGGGAAAATTGCGGTTTAGTTCGCTCTAGCGCTCAATGCTTTATTTTTACTTTGAATCATTTGATTATATTTGTTGAATCATTTGATTATTTTTTAAAAAAAGGGACAACAAAGTCGTTAGAAGCGCTGCGTTTTGTCAACACCACTGAAATATATATGTGTTACAGTTGGAGTATAAAATTCAGTTAGTGCATACATCCACCAGACAATGTATACTTCTACGTATATTTTTTGACAAAGTATCAATTCAAAAATAAGATGCACACTATATCTAGTTAAAGTATGCAATACCGCGATAATGCATACTTTCACGGCCAGTTATTAGTTAAAGTTTGAAAGTGTTTTAAATTTTCTAACCATAAAATGGCAAAATTATGCATATTATGTTGACAAGGAAAAAAATAATATTAGTAATAAATAATAAAATAAGGAAAACTTCCCCCAGGCTACTTAGATATCCCTATATTTTTTTAATAAAATTAAAAAAATCCAAATATAAACATTATTTATTGCAGAGAATGAAGGTTTACAAAAAAATTATTTTTTTTTTACAAAAAAATTATTTATTTATTGCAACATGGCATACTAGAATGGCATTTAAAATTACAAAGTAGGTTGTTTTTTACACAGGAACATTTCTTATTATTTATTTTGCAATTGCATTTCTTAAAACCTTGTCCAGCCCTTTGAGTATTTGCAATTGACCGTAAAGGGAATTCTCCTTCGGGAACTTCTTCTTTAATTATCTTATCTGGACAAACACTAAATTGTGATCTAGAATAAAGACCTTTGATGGCTCCATTACAGGTTCCCAATTGGAAATAACCTTTGGAAGTTTTCGACAAAATACATGCTAGAATTGATCGAGCATCTCCCTTGCCTGGTCAACATCAGGTACTTTTACTCTTACAGTCATTCCCACTGTAGCTTCAGGGTATGATACATCAGATATATGCTTCATTCTTTGGATTGGATAAGTTCTTTTTTCGCTTTCTCTTTGTCTCTCAATATTTTTTTTTTTTGTGAACAAAAATAACACACATCACTCTCCAATGATTCGAGTTCTATTTCTCAGTCTTTACATTAATGGTATCTCCATGGTATCTGCATTAATGGTATCTGCTTATTAATGGTATCTGCTTATTACTATTATTATTTATATTTGGTAATTCTTTACAGACTTCATTATATTCAATAGATAATTCTTCTCGAACTAAATTTCCACTGTCTTTATTTTCATTTTTTAATTCTTTACACTCTATATTTGCTTCACTATTTTCTGTAATTATTAGTTCATTCCCAATTTCATGTTCATTCAACAACATTTCAAGTTCTTCCTCAGTATTTATCAGTGGTATAATTTCACTAGATAAGTTTGATGATACAAGTCCAACTTTTGCCATTTGTCCAAACATTGCTTCCTTCATAAGGTGATCTTTTAATTCCTGCATTTAAGGAACGATTCTTCATAAATAGGGAATATGCATAATTTTTTTTTATTTGCTTAATTCACTTTTTACTTTGTTTTAACATAGTAAAAAATATAAATACTGTTGAAAGTGTTTCATTTTATTTTAAAAAAATTATATAAAATACCGATTAAATTTGACCTGTTTGAACGGTTCCATTTTTCGCGCGCTTTCGTTGACGTCACAACTCTCTATTGTCATTCAGAGTTGTTTACTATTTGCAATGTTGACAGTTACTTACACTTTTGACAGTTAAGTATTTTCAGTTTGAATCGCTATTTCGATAATGTAAAAAGCTTAAAAAACATGTTATAGATATTGTTTTGTACCGGAATGCAAAAACACTATTATAAGTAGGTACAACAGATAATATTTTTTTTGTTCCAAGAAATGCGAAAATGCATAAAGAATGGTGTAAAGTTATAAGAAGAGATTAATTATCTCCAAAATCGTGTATATATTGTTGTGAAAATCACTTTAATGTAAGTATTCTGTATTTCGATAGTTTACATGGTGTGAATTTCTTCCAGGGTTTTACTAAATGTTGAATTTATTTCAGATTGAGGAAGATACAACAACTTATGTTGAATACATCATGAAACAACAAGGGCAAAACGTTATACTACGGTTCAAGGAAAGAGTTGTGCCTCATATATTTCATTGCCAAAAAGAAAATATGCCACCACCACAGGAGGGAATATATGCTATTATAAGACAAGAATTGTCACTAGTAGCTGTCAAAAGTACAAATGCTTTAGAAATTGAATCACCAAAAACAAGTTACTATGAAACCGGGAAAAGTAGTTATCATATTTAAGGAAGTGATGATTATCGAGCAAGGCCCATACCTCTGGCATAGATGGCATGGATGTCTCTGAAACAGAGCAGATTGATGCCTCTACTAATACTAATGACAAAGCTCTACAAGTAAATATTAAGTCAAAGTACAGAAGTTAAGGTGTTCAAGTAAATTTAAGAATGGAAAATGTTGCTCTATCTCCTCTTCGTCTTTCATTACAAAATATTGCAACATCACCAATAAAATCAGCTAGGAAGTTATTTACAGATAACCCAGTTGATAGTGGCATGGCATCTATTTCTTCTGATTCTTCAGTGATATCCCCTGATTATGCATCATGTAGCTCATCTGAATTAAGTTGGATGCAAGATGATTTGGAGGATGAAAAACATTTAAAAAATGAAACGCGCATTGGTACAATATCTGCCATAGGAAAAGAGCCTAAAATATTGATATTATTACCCAAACAATCATATCATTTAATAAAACTTTTAAGTGAAAGCATCCCACTTCCAACTATAAACATACTAATTACATTAAAGAAATTAAAATGAAATGAATCATTTAACATATTAGCAATGCAGTTTGGTTATTCTCTGAGCACATCACAAATGCATCTATTTTTGGTAAAATGTCCGATTGTGCTTTAACAAAAACCACTTTCCGTCATATATAATGTCACTATAGACCAAAATGGCACTAGGTACTAACACACAAGAAAAACTATAGTAATATTGCACAGCAAAACAACACAGTGAATATTGACGTCTATAAATGTCATAACGTGTGCGTCACAGTCCTTGGTTTCGGTTCGACCAATGGTGATGCGTTTCGAAAATTTGAATTTCGCTCGCATATTTTGGACTTTTTGATTTAAATTTTTGGAATTAAATACAAACTAAATAAGAAAATAATGGTATTGGTGTAATTGCAAGATCATAAAGTATCGGTGGTAAAAAAATCAAGTAAATCTAAATCTCTTGCATATTCCCTATTGTACAAAACCAAGTGCTTTACTCCAATTTCTAGATTTATTATCAACCATCCATGTAGATAAAATAGTTTCTATATCTTGGTTGGCTCTCTCTACACTGCCTTGGGATTGACTATGGCGTGGTTTTCCATGAATAATTTTTAATTCAGGCCATGTAATTTTGAGACACTATAATATTATTACAAAATTCACGTCCATTGTCTGATTGTAAAATGGTTGGTGCACCAAATAATAATAAAAATATCGAGCAAGTGATGTGCAACTTCTTTTGCTTTTTTATTATTTAGAGGTCTAAAAACAACAAATTTTGTTAAATGGTCTTGGTATCCATTACAAATTTATAATCATTATCAGCTTGTGTTTGATAATCTATCAAATCTACTTGACATCTGCTATTAAAATGGGAAAATACCATAGGTTTTACTACTAAACTCTCCTTTTCAGTCTTCTTTTTTTGTAAACAGGGTTCACATAAATTAAGAAACATTTGTATTTCACATAATGTGATATATTTTTATATCTTGCTGTAACTCTTTTCTCATTCTATCTCGACCTCCATGGCCAATGGATTTATGAGTGCTCCATAAAATATAATTTTTTTATATTTGTTCAACAAATTTTATCAACAAATTTTTGATATATAATTTTTTTATTATAATTTTTTATATATAAATATAATATTTTTTCATTGATTATTGGAAAATAAGTTGTTCTTTTCCAGCCAATGTTAATACATCATATTGCTTTAATAACCAATAGTTTCTATTGAATTTTCCCGGAGTATTTTTCGCTTCTTTTACTTCCTTCAATAAATTTTCATATTTTTTTCTTGACATTTGAAAACTGTTTTTCTTTTGAGGCTTTTTTGATAAACAGTTGTAAAACAGTTCTTTCAAAATTTTATTCAAAATATTACTTTTATCCATTCTGGGATGATTTTTTCAAACTATAAATTATTACGTTAATTATTATAAAAAAATATCACAAAAAAATAGTTATTACACTAAATTTTTATATTTTTTTCCAAAATTATTATTAGATGCAGAACTAACTACTATAACATGCGCACCAGATAGCCGATTATACCGAACTTTAGATATTTGTCTCTGATGCGAACGAACGTAGATAAGGTTGTAAAATGCGGTTCATGCGGTTTATGGAAGTAATTTAGTGGGATCAAAAAAAATTAATATATTTCAAAATAGGTGTTGGTGTTGGCGGTGTTGTTAAGATATAGATCTCATTTTTAAAAGTAAACAATAAGCATCTTAATAGTAAAATAGTCCTATTACTACTTTATCTAATTTTAAATAGAGAGTGTATACATTATCTAGTGAAACTATTCATAAATTAATTTATGTACACTTTGCCTGAATGATTCAGTTAATGTATGCTTTTACCAGTGATCCTATACACCGACTGAGTTAACGCTTTGACTGTAGCATATGTACTAACTGGAATGAGCGCTGGCTTCTAAGCTTGTGCGGGTAGAGAGAGAGGTCCCAAGGGGAGCCCTCCCTCCTTGTCTAGCCAACAGTGAATTCAAGAGTAGGAGGATGTGATACAGTCAGAGCGAAAAGCTAGTTGTATCAAACCCAATCAAGTATTTATCCACAATATGTAAATACAAAATATGAAAACTAATAATATTTTGTCATGTGCTACTAGTATTATATATATGATAATTTTCTTTTTGTATTATATATTACATGTATAAAATAATATAGATATATTTATATTATACATTAGGTTTTTACTAAGACTGTACGAGACGAAGACAGAGCGATACGAGGGCTCCCCTTCGGACCTCCCTCTCTGCCCGCACAAGCTTAGAAGCCAGCGCTCGTTCCAGTTAGTATATATTTCAGTGGTCAACTCTGCCAAAAACTTTGACCATAAACACCAGTCCAGACGCTCTGTTTTCTCAGAGCTAAAGAGCATAGATATCCATGAACTGTGCAGACAAGTCGGCGCATGTGGACGGTATTTCCGATTTATTTTGATCCTCATTTGTACGTGTTTATTTAATATATTATTATTAATATATTATATCTCTATAAAGAGTAACTTATATTATTATTAATAAATTATGTCTCTATGTTAAGACCCAACAATTTTATTTTATTTGGTCAACCCTTCGTGCGGTAGGTTGGGTGTAGTACACCCGGACCAGGATAAATTGGTCGATATTTTAGAGATTAATCGTTATAACAGGGTATGAATCTGAGTAGCTGCGTGGAGAGTGGTGTAAGGAAGTGCCGATTGTCAGGACACAGTCGGCCGCCACTCCGCGAATTATTTAGACGAGGTCAAAGGTATCAGCGGGTGAGTTTCACCCACCTTAAGCTCTGTGTCAAAAATTTTGAACTATCATTTGTAGCGACCACGGGCCGCTGATAGTAAATTCTTACATGTATGGATTAAGGATTAAGAAAAATCCCACTAAGAATTCGGAAATTCCATAGTAGGTATTTTACGACGTGGTTTGTTTTATAATCGCGCGAACGATGTATAAATTTAGTAATAGGTATTTTACGATCAGATTATAGAAACAATACACCACGAACGATTCCTCATACCTGGAAGAGGATAAAAATACAGTCATCCCCGAAAAACAAACTAGTCAGGGTAAGACAATCAGGGTAATATGTCCTTCGAAGAAAATCAAAATAGAATAGAGTCTTTTAGAAGCCGAGGTTAGTTCTTCTGGCGATTCCGATTAGTGATGGGTCAACTCGATTTTTTAAACCGGGTTAACTCGAGTTAAGGATAATTCGAGTCAACTCGATTTTCGATTTACCAACTCGAGTTGATACGCTGCATCACCGACCGACTAATCGGTTCGGCTCCTTTACGATCATGGTCAACGGCGTAAACGCAATACTACGTGTAGTGTAAAGTAAATATTTTCTACATATTGTCGTGGAAGTTTACCGGAATAATGCCAGGTCCTAGAAAAAGATCAGTGGTGTGGGAAGTGTTTAGTTTACGTATTGACGGAAAAGTAAAATGTAAAACATGTTCTAAGACATATAAATATTCTGTAAATACAACCACATTGATAAATCATATTAAAAAGAAACATCCCAGTGAAAACATTGGCTTGATGGCGCTCGATAGTAAGTTTTACAATTAAATCAACAAGTCAATTTCAAAAATCTTAGATGAAAATTTTAGATGAATCGGCGATGCCTGTTCCGGTTTCGTCAAATGATGTCGAACCTCAAACAAAAAAATTAAAACAAAGCCGTTTAAATTTGAATCTATACAATAAATCTGTGCAGAAATCTGGGGACGATGCCCTAATGCATATGATAGTCAAAGATTACCAGCCATTAAAAAAATCGTTGAAAATGAAGGTTTTCGCAAATTTACCACAACATTAAACTCCGAGTACGAAATTCCATCTAGAAAAAAACTTACAAAAATGATTGAAGAAAAATATGACTTAGAGTCCAGAGCTTACAAAAAGAGATTGGAGGATATTGAATACATTGCAATAACATCTGATATTTGGTCCTCAGATAGCAATAAAAGTTTTATAACTGTGACAGCTCATTTTATACAAAATGTAAAATTACATTCATTTGTTATTTCCACTTCAGAAATACTAGAAAATCATACGGCTGAAAACATGGCAAATGCTATACAACTAGTATTGGATGATTGGAAAAGAGATTCAAAAATAGTCTGCATAGTCACTGATAACGCTGCACCTATGAAAAAGGCAATTAGTGAGGTTCTTAACAAACGAAACCATTTATGTGCTGCTCATACACTTAACCTTGCTGTCAACGACTGTATGGATAAAGAAAGGGCTGATTTAGAAAAGAATCTGGATAACAGTCAAAGTTACAAGTATTAAAAATGTGCCGTTCGATTGTTTCCCACTTCAAGCATAGCAGCAAGTCGTCCTATGCTTTACTTGGCATGCAAAAACAAATGAATATGGTTTTACTAAAAGTAAAGCAAGATGTTCGTACCAGGTGGAACAGTACTTTCTACATGCTGGAGCACTTAATCAAATTGAAGGTACCGCTTTCTGCTGTTTTACCTACATTGAATTTACCACCATCAAATTTAGTCTCATGAGTCGATATGGGCTGAAGAAATGGTAGCACTTTTAAATCCTTTTGGACAGGTAACTGTCATTTTATCTGGAGAAAAATACCCATCCTTGTCTTCTGTTATACCTCTTGTATTTGGTCCCAGGAAGGCTGTAAACAGCAAAACTCCACTGACAGAGTCAGGCAAGTTGTTACAACAAATTCTTGACAATGTAGTAGAAAAACGACTTCGAATTTATGAAAATAATAGAACAGCAGCCATAGCTACCTTTCTTGACTCTCGATTTAAGAAAAGAGCATTCTTATTAGAAAGTAATGCTAAGAATGCACAAATGTGGGTAATAAATGAATACAGGACCTAATATCAGTTTCAACAAATACCTCACATTTAAGGGAAACCTCTCTCTGACTTTTGACCAATCTCTGACCAATTTCTCTACCAGACCTCTTCGGTGCAAGGAAAGGCACTCTATATCATACAGGGCTTCTGGTCGTAAGACTGATGTGTAGTGCCTATTTCTTATGCTTTTTCTTTCTTCATTTTACAGAAAATGTTTGCACTCTAAGCATTATCCTGAAGAGCCACATCTCAAATGTCTCAAGTCGTTTACCCATTGTCTCGGTTAAATTCCAGGTCTCAGCTCCATAGAAAAGAATGGAAAATATATAGCAATGTAGAAATCTCGTTTCCATCGAAAAGTAATGGATCTTAAACACAATAGCCATTTTACAATATGCAGCTCTGGCTTTCTCGATACGGACTCTGCTTTCGTGTGAATTATCCCATTGGTCATTAATGTTGGTTCCCAGATATATGTTTTTGCTTACTTGCTCAATAGACGTACCATTAATATTAAGAACGTGGTTTGGTAGGTCTATGTCTTTCTTGCCGATGACCATGAACTTTGTTTTATTCATGTTGATATCTAAGCCATAACGCTCACTACTTTAACCGATTCGAGAGACAAGGTGTTGAAGACCATCCATGCTGTCAGCAAATATTTCAGTATCATCAGCCTAGCGGATATTGTTCAGCTTCTCACCATTCACGGGTATTCGTTCTTCCACATTTTCGAGGGCTTCTTTGAAGATATACTCTGGATAAAGATTAAATATCAATGGCGACAAAATTCAACCCTGTCTCACTCCTCGGCATATCTTTACTGTGTCAGATTTATCATTTTCTACCCTCACCGCTAGATATTGATTCCAATATAGATTAATTAGAGATTGAGATATTTGTCGTTTATCTCACTGTTTTTTTAGCACCTCGGCCATCTTATAATGTTGCACTCTATTAAAAGCCTTTTGAAAGTCAATAAAACAGGCATAAACATCACAGTTTATGTGTCTACACCTCTGGAATAAGATTTGGATTCTGGTATAAGATTTGGATGCAGAACAAAACTTCTCGAGTACCCACAGCATTTCTGAAGCCAAATTGTGCAGGTGACATTTGTTTCTCACAAACTTTGTAGATTCTTCTGTGAATGATTTTCAAAAATATTTTCTGTAGATAACTCATCAAACTTACGGTTCTGAAATCACTGCATTTTTTACCTCCTAGTTTCTTCGGCATCTCTGATCCAAGCCATTTTTGCGAAATGTTCTCCGAATTGTAAATTTTATTGAAGAGTTGCGTCAACCACTTAATTTGTTTTTCATCAAACAACTCAAGGAATTCAGAATGTATCTCATCTGGTCCTGCTGCTTTGCCATCTTTCATTGCTTATACTGCCGACCTTACTTCTTCTGCTATAATATCTGGTCCTGTTTTTCCATTAACTTCTGGTGGATATGGTCTATCATCGTGAAAAAGTTCTATATAGTTCTTCCAAACAAGTATTCTTTCATTTTTGTTGATGATTAGCTAACCATCACTACCTGCCAATGTACACGAAGGTCTTGAACGGAAGTACCCAGTCATTTTTTTTCTTTTTCTTAAGAACATTGAAGCTGTCATATTTACTTTGTAAGGTTTCAAACGAAATATACAGATATAACTGCACCGTGTGGACGCTGTACAAATTGTAACGTTTTCATTCCGTCTTAAGACTGCGCAGACAAAACGTTGTGCAAAACGGGGCGTCTGGACCGGCCTTTAAGCTTCAAGTTCAGAGACAACTTAAAATATATGCGTATAAATGTGTTCTTTTGCGCACATGCGTATAAATAGCGTATAATAGAAGAATAATAAAAAAATTCCATAGAACACAGCTAATGCTGACGATGACGGAAACCTATGAGTTTACCCTCTACACAAAACTCGTTCAGCGCTGCTAAAGAATTTTTCACTTCAGAAATGAATTACGAACAACTATGTTACAAGAATGATTAACTAATTTGTTAATTATGTGCATAGAAAGTGATATCCTTAAAAAATAGACTTTGAAGATATAATTAGGGCTTTCAATACCGGAATCCCGGGATCCCGAAAACCGGGATTTTAGTCTATTTCTTCCGGTATTAGAAAATCGGTATTACAAGAAAAATACCGGTATTTCGGTATTTGTGTAAAATATCTTACTGTTTATTTATATTAGTTATTTCAATTAGCAGAACAGAATAAGAACAAGAATAATAAATTCGTATTTATGCCTCGTCAATGCATAGTGAAGTTAGTCACTGAATTTCGTTATAAAAAACTTGCTTTCCTGTTTACATTTCTCATCTCACACGCACACGATTAGCAACACATACATAAAACCTATATTTCTGAATTTATTATTTGCTGTAGACTGTAATGTTTGTTGTTTGAAACCGTAAGTTATTTTATTGTACAACATCAAATTTTTATAATAATTTTATTAAGTTTTGGATAGACATATTACGCGGCCTATCGCACGCCATGTCTTCGTCCACACAAAAGGAGTTCTTCAAACACAAAAAGGACAACGATGCATCTTCGGTTTGGCAGTATGTTTTATATGAAACAAATGGTCTTCTAGCCAGGTGTAAAGAGTGTTCAAAGGAAATAAAATGTGGTGGTGGTTCTACTAGTGGACTACATACTCATTTAAAGACAATGCATGGAATAAATCTAAGAAAAAGAAGTGAGGTAACTTTGAATGCAAACAATGATCAAGATTAACGAAGTCAGTCTAAAAAACCTAATTTAATAACAAGTTATTTAAAAAGCAATAAAAAACGAAAGCGTAGCTAAAGTATTAGCTCGAATGGCAGCTCGAGACGGCTTATCATTTAATATTTTGAAAACATCTATTGATACTAGAGAAAGATTAATTGCTCGTGGTTTTAAAGATGTTCCAAACTCGGCAAGTACAATAAGAAATATTATACTCGAATATAATAAAACTATTTGAATTACCATAAAAGATGAAATAGCTCAGCTCAATTCTAAAGGCAAACGATTCAGTGTAACATTTGATGAATGGACATCGATTCGCAATCGACGCAATCTAAATATAAATATACATACTGCTGGAGTATTTTTTTGGAATATTGGACTAGTACGAGCATTTGTAGGTCATGCCAGCAGGAAGGTGTTTAATGCTGATTAGAAAAAAGTTAGAAGAATTTGGTTTGCGTATTTCTAAAGTTATAGTCTCCATAACCACTGATGGGGCATCGGTTATGGTTAAATTAGGCAAACTTATTGATGCTGAGCAACAGATCTGTTTGATGCATGGCATCAATTTAGCTATAACCGATATACTTTATAAGTCAGGCCAGAAGTTCTGACAATTTCATCGTTTGGTTCTGACTCAGAACCAAACGATGAAATTGTTGATAACGGCATGAATGTTGAAGTGGAAGATGATGATAATGGAGAATATGTTGACGGCGTCGTTATATAATCTAATTTAGTAGATACTACGGCCAGTATTAGTCATGCTATTATTTTTCCTCTTGTAACAAAAATAAGAAAGGTAGTCAAAATATTTAGAAATTCACCTACTAAAAATGATAACTTTTTACAGAAATATGTAAAAGAAGATTTTGATAGAGAAATTGCTTTAAAATTACACTGTAAAGCAAGTTGGAATAGCATGTTATTTATGTTAGAAACATTTTACCAATTGAGATATTGTGTTCAAAAAGCCATTCCGGAATGAATTTTTTTGACAGACATTTATTATCTGAAATTATCACTACCCTTACTCCTATAAAATTAGCAGTTGATGCATTATGTCGCCAAGATTTTAATCTTCTTACAGCAGATGAAATAATAAAATTTATGATGGAAGCTCTTTCGAATCAAAATTGTGAAATTGCTGAAATTGTGAAAACTTTATGACGGTTTAAAAATTCGCATATTACAAAGACGACGAAATAATTTATCACAGGTACTTCAGTACTTACATAGTGCAGAACAAGATAATAGCGATTTAGTTCAAACTTCATTTCCACAGTTAAAAAACTAAAGTGACTATGATAAAAATTATAATTCCTTTGATCAAAAGACTTTCTCCCGAAAACGCAGAAGAACAAGTTAGATCAGATTCAGATAAAGACGAAAATTCCGAAGAATCCTTGGAAAGATATCTGAGCAATACATTAAGGACTACCTCGAACTTTGCTTTTCAGGACCATGACAAATTAAAACTGCAACTTCAATCAGCAATCGAACAAAAACTTTCAGTTCAACCTAAAATTACAAAAGGGCAAGGGGTGGAACCAATTATAAAAGACGAAATTGCTATTTTTTGGAAAAAGAGCAGTATGAGGAAAATATTTGCAACTGACGTTAGACCATTTAAGTACAATTGCACCAACAAGTGTAGAATCGGAAAAGGCGTTTTCTGCAGCAAGTCACTTATGTATAAAGATTCGGTCCAGTCTGAATGACGAAATAATTGATTGTTTATGTTTTTTCGGGCATATTTTAATAAAAGAAACTCAAATTGCGAAATGTAGTACATACCTAATATGTTTGTGATACCTTTGTTTCAAATGTTTGCTATAAATAATTTTTATATACAGAAGGAGTAAAAAAAAATTCGTTTTAATATCTTTTTGTATAGTTATATACTTTTATAACTAAAGAAATATATTTTTAAGTTTTTCCTTTGTTTTCCTTATAATAAATTACCATTATTACTACTATTCAAAAAATTTGTCGAAAATATTTTTTTCTGGTAATATCAATACCGGTATTCCGGTTTTGAAAACAAATAATACCAAAATACGGGTTTTAATTTTTGCTCCGGTATTGGAAGCCCTAGATATAATAGAAGATTTTGCACTACAGAAATCTCTAAAGAAACTATCGTAATCGTAACTATTTCAAACCAGCAGCATATTTATCTAAATAAAATATGTATATTTGATTTGTACCAATTAACCATAATGAATATACGATCATAGCAGAAAAATGTTTTTGTCGTTCCCTTTTTTTTCTTTCCACAATTTTTTTTGGGCCCAAAGGCCCCGACATACGCTAAGATGGCACTGCCAGTGGTGTTAATGTTTTTAAAAACGAGTCTTAAAATAAAATTTTCTAAATTCATTCAAATGATCCCTTTGCTTGTAGTCGATAACATATCGAGCAAAAAAAGGAAAATATGTGACACTTTTGCTAGGCATTAGAACGCCCCATTTTATTTCGCCGGAGGTTTCAACTCCCAAAATCCCAACCAGTATACGACTTCGTTTATTATATGGATCGTATAAAACAAACTAATATTTGTTTTTTAAGAAACTTTTGCTAAATAATTTACCTTAATGTATATCAAACATCGATTTTTAGTGGTTTATGTAAAAGTATACCTTTTTAGTTAAATTTCAATATTCGGAAACAAACAGGTACTTACATGGTAAATAAGACAACTTTTAGTTATAAACTATGTATTTATTAATTTAATTATTTGTAATAATTTAATTTAATTATTGATTGAAAGGAACGAAAATAGTATACTTAGTGTACTTACCTAACGTACTTAGTTATGTTGCCTTGCTGTACTTCCAAAATAAATTTATTTTGCACTATATTACACAATATTTCATAAGCTATTATTTGAAAAATAGTATTGTGCATTGTAGTTTCATGAAGATCTACAAGCAAATTGACGCAGGTTTTTTAATTCATTTCAATCATAACAGGTATATATTTGGTCTTGGTAGATAATTAAAACTTAACGGGTGTGTTTGCGTCTGATTTGATTATTAATATTTTTAGTTGCATAAAAGATTATCATAAGTATAATATTTTAATTAAATGCATTTAATATTGTAATTCAATGACGCTTGATAAATACAAAGCTAATTAAATATTATAGACATATACAGCTACGTATACACGGTATAGAAAACTAGCGTATAGTCCTGCTATAGCTGTTTGACCGCTTCGTATAGTTCAACTATACGTATAGTTTTGAACTATACGAATCGAACACAGCTATAGTCAAACTAGAGTAGAACTATACGCTTTTCTATACCTTGTGTACGTAGTTTAACATTTATATAAATGATAAATAAAATTTCGAGAAGTTGTGTTTCAAAACTGTCCAAAACCGACAGACAAGTTGAGTTTTGAATTTATAAAACCAAATTCTGACTCTACGCCACCAGATGTAAACGAAATTAAAAGTATTATCAACTCACTTAAAAGTAATAAAGCCTCAGGCGATGATGGGATAATTGCAGAGATATGGAAACTTGTAGATGATGAATTTTTAATTGCGACGACAAATTTCAGAAAATTTGGATTGAGGAAGCAATTCCAGAAGACTGGTTAATCGCCTTAATTCATCCACTACATAAAAAGGCTCAAAAATTGATGTCAATAGTTATAGGGGGATATCATTGTTGTGTGTCACATAAAATATTTGCAAAATTACTTCTAAACAGACTTGAACCACAGATCGAATCACAGCTTGGTGAGTTCCAAGGGGGTTTCAGAAGGAATAGATCGTGTGCAGAACAAATTCTTAGTTTAAATTTGATATTAAGATATAACAACAACAGGCCAAAGAATATCTTTATCTCATTCGTTGATTTTCAGAAAGCGTATGATTCAGTGGATAGGGATACTGTTTTTGACACATTGAAGGAATACCAAGTTGATCAAAAAACCATAAATTTAATAAAACTTATATTAACTAATACGATTTCCAGAGTAAAATTTTTAAATGAACTTAGCGAGCCCTTCGTGGTTAAAACAGGGCTAAGACAAGGGGACAGTCTATCACCACTGCTTTTCAATTTGGTCTTGGATAAAGTCATGAGAACGTTTTGGTAGAAGAACGATTCAAGTGCTAAAATTGGTAGAAAGAATCAGAACCTCAAAGTCAAAGGTTTAGCATTTGCTGACGACATAGCGCTGTTTGCTGAATCAGAACAAGAAGCTATTAACCAAATTGATCAGTTAAAAGAAACGGCAGAAAAAGCGGGCTTACAGATTTCGTTGGTAAAAACAGAGATGATGACAAGTGATCAGAAATATACTATGAAAATGATAAAAACAAATTATGGGAGCATCAGGGTCACTAACCGATTTAAATATCTTGGAGAAATAATTAGTAGCAATGGGGCAGATAAATTGGCAATTGAGAACAAAAAAGGGAAATTGGAAAGATTAAATTTTTGTACAAAAAATATATACAATAAAAAGAACTTGTCTATCAATGCAAAATTACGACATTTTAATACAGCTGTTAGACCAGTCATCTTGTACGGCATGTAAACTACAAATATAACCGGAATGGAGAATTTGCTGAAGATAGAAAGAAGAATTTTAAGAAGAATTTATGGACCTAGGAAAACACAGGAAGGTTATAGATTGAGATCCAATGCAGAAATTTATAGTAAAATTGACAACCTTGAAGTGATGATCAGAAAACGGCGACTTCAGTTCTACGGACATACGGTCCGCATGGATTGCTCAAGGTTAAATAAACAAATTTTTGATAAAATCTGGAACTATAAAGGGCAAGGGGGGTATGTAAAACAAATGAAGGAACAACTTGAGCAATTCAAAATTACTGAAGAAGATTGTCTAAACCGAATAGAGTACAGAAAAAAAAATTGTCCTTAAAATTCTTGTAGGGGAGAAGAGGAATCTCAACAGAGGAGAATGGACTGCTGAAAGAAGAGCTGCGCAGTCGACCAGGATGAAAGACTTCTGAAAGAGAAAGAAGGAAACTAGACTTACAAAGAAATGATATTTGCGTGGTCCTTGTTGGCCTGTCCGCGGGTAAAAAAAAATAAATAAATAAAATTTCATTCATGAAAATAAATCATGATTGCTAGAATAATTTATTGTTTTACAAATATAAAAAGGTTTTTTTTATAAAATACCCTATTTATCGGAATATATAGTTTTGCTAAAGAAGAATGTAATTTCTTGTTGAGTTTTATCTCACGTACATTCTTATTTTCTAAATGCTTTAAATAACTTGGTAGTATTATCTGGTAGTAATTCTTTTGAAAAAAACTTTATCATTATACTTTTATATTACCATATACTTTTAAAATAAATAGTTTGAATACATTTTTTATTGCTTGTTATTAATTAAGTATAAGTTATTGCAAGCTTCACATCCGTTTATCAATTACAAAATTAAATAAATAAAGTATTGAAAAAAAAATGGTGACCAAAGATGTCTATTGTTAGCCATAATGGCAATAATGTCACATTGGAATATTAAGGGCAGAAGGACCTCGCGGACAATAGCCCTTTGTATCAAGTATACAATACACTTAAGTATTATTATTATTACTATTTGGAATATTAGTGTTTAAAAAAACCGGCGAAGTGCGAGTTGTGACTCGCGCACCGAGGGTTCCGTACAAACTTGTAAGTAAGGTATCTTTTTTTGTGGAGGACGTTACAAGCACATTCAGTTAACTTGACAAGTGGCTCTCATAAAATCACGACCATCTTAGTACCGCTGCAAGCATAACCTCAACATGTCGTTGTCGTACGATGGAATTCTACCCTCTATTTTATTACCATACATCCTCCATTCACTATGAGTGTTTAGGGGTTCTGGAACTTCACTATTTGTTTTTACTGCTCAATTTTGCTTGTATACCTATATACCCTGTAAAAAGGTATACAGGGTATTTTTTTTAAATAACGCGAATATTTTTAAACTTATAATAAGAAAACTTTATTTTAGTATTAGACTTATACACTAACTTATATTAAGATCTAACTATTTCTAGATCTAATATAAACTAATATATTAACTATTTCTAGATCTATTTCGATACTATTAACATTCAGTTGTTGAATTGACTGCTTTTTGGGCAATTGACTACCAAAAAATATAGGGCGAACGTGATTTAAGTATAATATACTTAAATCATATTATCTACAACATGTTATGTAGATTATGTAGATTATAGTATAATATTATTATTTAGATTATCAACATAGTATGTTGATTATAAAAAAAAATTAGACGAAATATAATATATACAGGATGTTACGGGACTTGAGTATGTCGCATGTCGGTTATAAACAAGCAAAATTTAGACATAATATACACCCTGTATATATTATGTATATAGAGCAGAGATGTTATGGATATGAAATTTCGGATCTGGATGCGGATACGGATATAGGAATAATGTTATACCGGTGTCGGATACGGTTACGGATAAGAATTTTTTTCGGATAATCCGTTAGTTTCGGATAGTTTCGGTTACGCATATCAGATTTCTAAGGAATGGTAAAAGTAGAATGCTAATTTGTAAAAAAAATGATTTTATTTCTATGTTATTATTTGTACTACCTACAATCATATGTCATACAACTAAGTACAACAATATAAGTAGGTACTACAATTATATGTCATATAAGATATATAAGTTATTAATATTTATCTACGTAAAAATGCAAAATCATAATTATAATAAACAAAAACAACATTATTCCTTTTTGTCTATTATATATTTTCTATTAGATATTGAAATATATTTATAGGAATTATTACAACATATCAGTAAAAATTATCCGAAATTATTCGAAACTTTTATATCGGATTCGGTTACGGATATATTTTTATTTCGGATATCCGATAGTTTCGGTTACGGTTACGGATCTCCATAACATCCCTGATATAGAGCGTACGTGATGAAATGCATAACGAATATAAACAAAGAAATTTCAGTATAAACAGCTTGGTGCCAACACATACTTTTTAACCTTAGGACCTAACTGTATGCAACCCATATGCTTCTGGAGCCTGACAATACCACTACGACAACATTAGTGTATTGTCATAAGTTTCTAATAGTAAATTCGCATTTTTCTTGTAATTAAACTACATATTTACGGTTTTCAGATTTTTCCCTTTACATGTGCTGTAAGACACAGCTTCTTGCCAAATTTCATGATTCTAGGTCAACGGGAAGTACCCTATAGGTTTTGATTCCCTTGTGAAATCGCAAAATATGCGACATAAACGGTCATATCTTTTGATCGCGTTGACTTACAAGTTTGATTTTTTCGCAGCCGAAAGAGACCGTAGACCCGAGTATTTGTTGAAAATTTCAACTTGTTACCTCTACGCGTTCCTGAGAAAATGGTCTTGACAGACAGACAGACGGACAGACAGACAGACAGACAGACAGACAGACAGACAGACAGACGGACAACAAAGTGATCCTATAAGGGTTCCGTTTTCGGTACGGAACCCTAAAAACACTTCGTTGATGTGCGCAATGCATTTTATTCGGCATGTTGGGAAAATATTCTAGACGAGATTCTAGACATCAAGAGGATTCCCCCATACTTATTGCGTATGGTACGCAGCTACCTGCCTGAGAGGAAAATTATTATGGAAAGGGACAATAATTTAGTGGAGCGCGAGGTAGAGGTGTACCACATTGCTCAGTGATGGGCCCTACAATGTGGAACATTGCATACGATGGAGTCTTCTTCTTCTGACTCTACAGCCCAGGGTGAGCTTTGGCCTCCTTAACAATCCCCTTCCACCTTTGACGGTCTTCAGCGACACGCGTCCAGTTTCCTACTTGTAGAGTTTCTACATCTTCCTCTACCTTATCTTTCCACCTGGTTCTGGGTCTACCTCTGCTTCTTGATGTGTTATGTTGCGCTTTATGGATGGATCTGGGTGCTCTCGCACTCGGCATTCTAATCATGTGGCCCGCCCATCGAAGTCTCTGTGCCTTAATGAATCTTACTATGTCTTCACCTTCTATTAGTTCTTGAAGTTCGTAGTTCATGCGAATTCTGTATACTTCTTCCTCTCTCACTGGTCCAAAGATCTTGCGTAAAATCCGTCTTTCAAAAATACGAAGAGAGTTTTTGTCTGCTTCCGACATACTCCAGGATTCAGCTCCATAAGTTAGCACTGGTCTGATCAGGGTTTTATATATTCGCAGTTTTGCTTTACGTGAGATGATTTTTGATTTGAAGAGCTTCAGATGTGAATAATAGCATCGATTCGCAGCTTGGATTCTGTCTTGTACCCTCAGTGATAGATTATTTGTGTTATTGAAAGTTACTCCAAGATATTTGACATTTTGAACTTCTTCAAACCGATGATCATTTATAATGAAGTTCTGAGGGGCCCTTCTTGGGTTATCACGTGACAGTTTTAGGTATTTTGTTTTATCTGCATGTATTTTCAGGCCGACTTTGCTCGCTTCCTCTTCTATTTTTAAAAACAATTCTTCTAGAGTTCTGTTGTCCCTAGCCATGATCAGTATGTCGTCCGCGTACGCACATATTTGGTATGATTTTGTTATGATATTTCCCTTATTTTCGAGGTTTCCAATTGCATTTTGTAGGGCAAGGTTAAAAAGAACAGCTGACAAGGTATCTCCCTGCCTAACACCGGTTCTTATTTCAAATTCCGTTGATGTTTTGTTTTGGACTGTTACTCTGGCCTTGGATCCATCCATTGTCATCATGGCTAGTTTGGCAAGTTTATGTGGGATACCCATTAGAGCAAGTGCCCCTCCTAGTTTTGCTCTTTTAATACTGTCGAATGCTTTTTTAAAATCGATTAACAGACAGTGCAGGTCGATGGTGAGTACATACGATGGAGTGCTTCGCCTTAAACTCCCGTAAGGGGTGGAGATCGTCGGTTTCGCGGAAGACCTCGCGCTCGTGGTATGTGGAAAAAGTCAAAAGGAATTAAAATCTAAAACAAATGGAGAATATATAATATAGATACTATAAGAATAGTGGATGAATGGATGGTAGAGATGGATCGGAGGGAAGCAACTGCAGCTGGCCCCTGAGAAAACGTAGACTGTACTTCTGATGGGCAAGAGACACATTGAGCCATTTTCTTTCGAAATAAGGAACCTTACAATAACTCCAAAAGATTACTTAAAATACTTTGTTGTAATCGATAAGAGCACATATTTCAAGCAGCATATTACTAAAGCTTGCCACAAAGTGCTAAAAGCGGATGCAGCACAAATATTTAAGGGCTCAGAAGTAGTAAGCAGAGACTTTTGAGGTCGGTTGCTCACTCTGCTTTGATATATGGAGCCCCGATTTAGTGAAAGGCAATAAAGACGAAATAAATTGGCATCGGTACATCGGTCTACCGAGCAGTGTCCAGAGAAACCGGTCTATTATTCGCTGGAATTGTTCCCATAGAATTGATGGCTCGTGAGAGATTGGACATATACACGACGCAACGAAACGGCGATAAACGGACGACTGAAAGGAAAAAAGCAGCAAAGTCTAAATAATTTGAAAAATGGCAAAACGCCTGGGATACAACAACAAACGTACAATGGACAAGAAAATTCATTAGGGATGTGAAATTTTGGACCACGAGGAAATACGCCTAAGTGAAATACTATGAAATACGCCCGTGTGGGGTTAGTTGGATCCTCCATCGGGCGCCTCCCCAGGTAGCGGATAGGGGAATGCCTCCCATATATGGGTGGTACCGACGAAATCAAATAGTCGGGGCGAACCAAAATCCTACGCCAAACTCGTGAAAGGCAGAAGTTTCATCAAAATCAGAGTCTTGGCTCGAGAAGAATGATTTCGTAGTGGCAGACAATGATAACTGGAGAGCGGGGCTATAGTTGCAGAATGATCTCCACACTGCGGTACAAAAAAGAAACGGAACTCTTATTGTACTATTTTCTTCCAAATTATCTTCATGGCTGACAAAAACCGGAAAAAAAGGCCCTCAGTCCGGGGCACCCCTTAAATGGAGAGAGGGTGCTAAGAATCCCCCCATCTACACAAAATGACAATCATGACAAGATTAAACTATACAACAAAATAGTACGCATTGCAACATGGAACGTACGCAGCTTATACATGCCAGGGAAACTTGCAAACGTTGAAAGAGAGATGACTACACTCAACATAGATATCCTGGGTCTCAGTGAGGTCAGATAGCCTGGAACGGGCAAAATAAAAACTAGCGGCGGATATATTTACTATTTTGGAGGGACTGATGTAATAAGCATAGATATGGTACTGCGATTCTTGTTACAGACGAAATCTAGAAAGCTGTCCTGGACTATGTACCTCTTAGTGACCGCGTCATGTTATTAAAACTTCAAACGTCTCACCGCATAATGAACATTCTACCAGTATATGCACCCACCAATAACAAAACAGAGGCAGAATTAGAAGAAGTTTATAACAAAGTAGATGAACTAATGAAACTGACTAGGAAGGATGAGATCACAATTGTTATGGGAGCTTTAAATGCCAAAATTGGAACAGGCGCGGAAGGCGGGTCTGTTGGAGCATATGGTCTTGGCGAGAGAAATTCTGGAGGTGATAGGCTTGTACAGTTCTGTAATGAAAATAATCTCTTCGTATCCAACACCTTATTGGCCCTCACGTGGAAGTCACCTTGTCGCGGTGTGAGGGCTTAGTTTCACGTACCGTTGGACGTTACGACTGGAATAACCCCGGTTGGGGCGTTCGGCGGAGGGCGAACAACAAAGAACTTCCAAACCCTTAATCCCAAGGTGTCATGCGACCCGTGCCGAAGGGACTGGTTGATGGCCAAGGGCAACCGGCCATCGCTTACGGGGCCCCTCTGATACCTGGCGACCTCAGAGGGTATCCAGCCTTACCACTATCAAGCGGGGCTCTGATGTGGTGGACCTTTAGTTCCCTTGCGACTCGTGGGATTCGAATGGAACAAAAACAAAAACAAAAATTCAATCCGTGTGTGCGGGACATAACCGCCACACAATTGGCGGATCAGATGGAGCATGAGCCCCACGATCCGAGTGAGCGCACCAGTCGAGAGAGACCAACTCCCGGACTGTCGCCAAAAAGCAAAGGCAAGATGGTCAGTAACATCGTTACTACCACCAAGCCAGCAAGCCAAGGGAGACCCGCTCCCAAAATGGCTTCTAAAAGTCAGGGCAAGGTGACCGGTAACACCGTTACTCCCACCAAGCCCGCGACTAAGCAAGAGGAGACAAGGCCCAAGGCAGGTAAGAAGAAGACGAGATGGGCACATCCCTTGCCACCCCTAGGTAGTCCAGGCGGACTCGATGACCCACTGAGAAAGGGCCTCAGCGGTGCCGGGGTGAGATGGTATCTGCGCTTCTTAGAAAACGGGCTACAACCCGAGGAAGCTAAGAAGAGAGCAGTACAGAAAAAGGTGGGAACTACACCACAAACACAAGGAGCTGCCAAAAGAGGGGCTGATTCTGTCACGCCCCAAGACAAAGCAGCTAAAAGACAGTAGGGGAACATCCAAAGTGGGGCAACGAGAGTGGTCAGCTACCCCAGCTGCCCTCCCAAGACTTCTGGACCGAGAACCAGCTACGCCACCGCCGTCAAGGTGGTGAGGGTTGGTGTTATGTCCAGAGACTACCCAAGGAATCCCTTGAGTAAGAAGGACATGCCTGCTCTTGAGCAAGCAATTATGAAAGAGACAGTCGTAGACTGGTCTCATGAGATACAGTTTGAAGGCATGCACTTCAAACCAGGACTAGTCATTGTCGACTGTGCGAACGAACAGACGGCAAAATGGCTGATGACAAGAGCACCCATCCTAAGACATTGGGAAGGGGGGGCTCTGGTGGCGAAATTGGGTGATGATATCCCCAAGCCACATGTCATCACCATGTTCCTACCTAGGAGCGGGGACCTAACCCCGGAAGCCTCCATCAACTACCTCAGGGCCCAAAAGAAAGGACTTAACATTTCCGAATGGAAGGTCCTTGGGTGCCGGGTGGAAAGTGGGGGTCAACTCCTAACGGTGGGAATTGACGAAGAGTCCGCTGGAGCCATAGCGAAGGCCAACCATAGCCTCTACTTTAGGTTCGGGCGGATTAAAGTCCATGGGCGGAAGAACGACGCCACACAAAAAGCGGATGTAGAGGTAGCGACAGCCACAGCGGCCCCTCCCTCGGAAGTTACGACCGCAACAACGGCCACTTCAGAGGTGGAAGGAATAGCGGTGGCGGCAGCTCCCTCTGCTGAACCTTTAACGACAAACGCCGCGAACGAGGAAGTCAGCCCGGATTACCGGGAAGACGACCTCGACCTCACACTCGTAGACATGAGCAGTCAAGCTATGTCTACAGAGGAAGAGGTAGATGTTGTTCTGGTGGACACAGAGAAGGACTTGCCGCCTCCTGTCATAAACCAAGAATGACCAGCAGGCGCACCAAAGTAGCCCAGGTGAACATCCACCATGCCAGAGCAGCCTCGGCTGTGATGGCTAGTATGTTCACCAAACAACACCTAGGGCTAGCGCTACTGCAAGAACCCTGGACCTACGGAGGTAACATCAGAGGCCTCAGCAACAGGGAATGTAAGTTGGTATGGGACAGCCGTGAGGCTTCCCCTAGAACTTGCATTATGGTAAGGAAGGACATTAATTACTTATGTCTTTCAGAATTCTTAACGCGGGACTTAGTTCCTATACTGGTCCTCATCAAGACCGAGGGCCTCCACCGCGAAGTAGTGATCGCATCAGCATACTTCCCTGGCGATGGTAATAACATACCACCCATGGAAATACAAAGGCTGGTCGAGCACTGTATTAGGAGAAGGCTGCCACTCATCTTGGGATGTGACGCGAACGCCCACAACGAGATGTGGGGCAGCACGAACACTAATAAGAGAGGTGAGTACCTTTTAGAATACCTCATTAAAGAGAACTTAATTGTGTACAACGTCGGGAACACACCAACTTTTGTCACTAAGGCCAGAAATGAGGTACTGGATATTACGGTAGGTAGCGCTAACGTTAGTAAACTAATTAAAAAGTGGAGGGTTTCAAGTGAACCCTTAATGTCAGATCATAGGATCATAGAGTTTGAGCTGGAAGGAGCGAGTGAGGAAAGTACCCCCATTCGAAACCCCAGACAAACTGAGTGGCCTATGTTTAGTTCACAACTAAAAGAAAACCTAGAGCAGGTGACAGTGCGGGGTGGTATCAAACACTACACCGTGCTGGAGCAGGCTGTAGGAGAAATAAATGTAGCAATCACCACGGCATTTGAATCCAGCTGCCCGGTAAAAACCGTGAAGGAGCATAAGGACGAAAAATGGTGGAACAAAAATTTGTCTACATTAAGAGCAAAAGTACTTAGGCTTTTCAACAAAGCCAAGCAATACGGAAATTGGCTAGAATACTCTGAGGTGCTTACCACCTACAATAAAGAGATCAGAAGGGCAAAAAGGGAAAACTTTAGGACCTTTTGTGAAAACATAGAATCCACGCCGGTGGCAGCTAGACTGCACAAAGCACTAGCGAAGGATAGAGTGGAAATGACAACCACTCTCAAGAAACCGGATGGGACCTTTACGGAGGATGAAGAGCAAAGAGCTCTCCTCCTACTAGAAACCCATTTTCCGGGATGCAAAGATACAGGGAGACCGAGGGCTTGATGCAACCACGGAAACCAAGTCGGGCCGACTGGAAGAGGGCAGCGTCCATCTGTACGGAAAACCGAATCAGATGGGCTATCGGCACTTTCCAGCCTTTTAAGGCCCCAGGTGTGGACGGACTAGTTCCTGCCTTCCTACAAAAGGGAGAGAGAGAACTAATGCCGTATCTTCTAAATATTTTTAGAAGTAGTTTAGCGCTCGGATATATACCGGAGCTATGGAGAAGGGCTAAGGTGGTATTTATACCGAAGGTGGGAAAGAAAGACACCACTCAACCGAAGTCATTTAGACCCATTAGTCTAACATCTTTTATGTTAAAGACAATGGAGAAGGTGATTGATAATTACCTTAGAACTATGGTGCTGGTAAGTACACCACTACACAAGAGTCAGCATGCTTACAGAGCAGGGAAATCCACAGAAACCGCCCTGTATCAACTGACAAATGAAATAGAAGCAGCACTAGAGACAAAGGAAGTAGCGATATGTGCCTTCTTGGATATAGAGGGAGCTTTTGACAACACCTCACACGAGGCTGTCAAGGCGGCCCTCGAGAGAAGGAGTATCGACAGCACTATCTCAAAGTGGATGGGAGAAATGCTGAGAACTAGAGTGGCGGAGACACAAGTGGGAAGAGATACCATTAAGATCTCCACAACTCGAGGGTGCCCACAGGGAGGTGTCCTATCACCGCTAATGTGGAGCCTGGTAGTTGATGAACTACTGGTTAGGCTAAACAACCTAGACATCAAATGTCAAGGTTACGCCGATGACATAGTCATAATGGCCAGAGGAAAATTTGAGGGAACGCTCTGTGAAATTGTTCAGAGAGGCCTCAAAGTAACTAGTAGATGGTGTCAAACAGTGGGATTGAGACTCAACCCGAGCAAAACCACGGTGATACCATTTACTAGAAGGAGAAAACTAAACTGCCTGCATCCCATACTCATAGATGGGAAGGCAGTAGAATACCAACAGGAGATAAGGTATCTGGGTATCACACTAGATAGCAAACTCCTATGGAATAGACACGCTGAGGCAGTGGTAGGCAAAGCCAAACGCGCCCTAATGGTGTGCAGAAATCTAGCAGGAAAAACGTGGGGTTGTAACCCCACTATCCTGCGATGGATGTACACCATGATAGTGAGACCTGCAATCACTTATGGGGCGGTTGCGTGGGGAAGTAGAATCAAGCTGGCCTCTATGAGGAAACAGCTTGAGAAGATTCAAAGACTGGCGTGTGTCTGCATCACGGGAGCGATGGGGTCGTTTCCGACAGCAGCATTGGAGCTGCTGCTGGATCTGACTCCGCTGCACCTTGTGGTGGAGAGCGCCGCCAGATCGGCGATCGTAAGGTTCAGCAAGGAAGGAATGGGCAGAGGTAAAATAATCGGGAGCAGAGACCGAAACAGCCTCGCTGCCAAGATCCCCTGGCTGGAAATACCAAAGGACGAAATGGTATGCAAATACCACTTCGAGAAAAACTACACAGCAATGTGTAGTAGTAAAGCCGATTGAAGCGACGAATCCTCAGCATACCACATAGAGCAAAATGCCATCAAGTGGTATACAGATGGTTCGAAGACAAAGGAAGGAACTGGTACAGGAGTGTTTGGACCTCGTACCAGATACTCCGAATCCATGGGAACATCCCCAAGTATCTTCCAAGCAGAGGTACACGCAATCGAAAGATGTGCACAGTTTAACTTCGACAGGAATTACCGCAAAAAACGAATTGCTATCCTGTCAGATAGCCAAGCAGCCATCAAGGCCATTAGCTCATACACCATCAGATCGAAACTGGTATGGGACTGTGTGGGGAAGCTGAACAAGCTTGGCAGGGATAATAAAGTAACGCTATACTGGGTACCAGGACACACTGGTATAGACGGAAACGAAGAAGCCGATCACCTAGCAAACAAGGGATCCAGTAGCCCCTTTATAGGTCCGGAACCCTTTTGCGGTATGAGCGTGAACACCATCCGCAAAAGTTTAGATGAAGAAATAAGAGGAAAATGGATGAAAACCTGGGAAGAACTTCCAGGGCTAAGGCAATCCAAAGTGATGCTGGGCTCTTTCAACCAGAAGAGAACTAAAGCTTGCCTAAAACTAAGCAGGAACAAGCTCAGAATTCTGACAGGAGCCCTGACGGGACACTGCAGACTTAGGAAACATCTCAAGGCCCTAGGCCTAGAGGAGGATGATGGATGCAGATTCTGTGGCTCAGCAGAGGAAACCCCCATACATCTGTTCAAAGACTGCGGAGCATTACTCCGCAAGAGACAGCTGTACCTAGGGGCTCACTGCTTGAACACAGAGGAGCTGCAGGCCTTGAATCCCACCCAGATCCTGAGATTCCTAAAGGAGTCAGGATTAGAGGAGGCACTCTAAATGGGTAAGTACACCAACACTTGGAGGAGGAGGGTGGGGTACAATAGATCTATAAAGGTCGCAGTACAAGTCGTCACCACCATATCTATAATCTATAATCTACAACACCTTATTCAAACAACATCCTAGACGATTGTATATATGGGTCTCTGCTGCAGACAATCAAAGCAGAATAGTAAGGAATCAAATAGATTACGTAATGATGCGTCTCGGACTAAAAAAGTATGTAAAATCGGTAAAAACCTGCAGTTGTTAACAGCGACCATAATCCGGTAGTCATGGATTTCAGAATGAAGCGTTTCAAGAAAGTGAAACGCGAAGCCACAAATAAACAAGTAGATATAAAAAAAAACAGAACGAATCGGAAATTCATGAAGAAATAGGGCTGAAACTGGAAAAAAAAACTGAAGGAGATAGACTCAAGAATGCAACTGGACACAGAAACCATATGGGGGCAGATGAAAGACGCAATAATAAAGATTCAAGAACAGGAGATCGGTTTTAAGGAAAATATTAAGAAGAAGGAATGGATGACGGATGAAATCTTAGAACTTATTACACAGAGAAGGGTGGCCTCTGAAGCCATAAAGCTGCAAGGAAGAAGTGCAGAGAGGCAAAGGAAAAATGCCTGGCCGAGAAATGTACAGAGATCGAAGAATGAAACATGACTCGTTTAATGTACGAAAGTTAGGGAGGTAGCTGAAGTAGGAAGAAAACGCCAAATAGGAACTCTCAGAGATATGAAATCATAACTGGTGTCGAAGAGAAACTAAAAACATGGAAGAGCTACGTGGAGGATAAAATACATGAGATGCAAAGGATAGTAATTGAACATGGAGAAGATGGACCAGCTATTACAAAGAGTGAAGTCATCCACGCGTTAAAGACTCAAAAAAACAGAAAGGCTACTGGAGTAGATAAGGTACATATGGAAGTACTTAAAACCATTGCTAGCCAAGAAGGCAAAGGACTGGATCTTATGCTAGAACTATTCAATACCATATACAGAACGGGAAAGATCCTTCCCAGCTGGTTCAAGTCTACCTATTCTCATATCAGACCTACAAATTTTGATGAATAGAATAACTGAATATAGTGAGCATCATGGATTGGACATAAATATATCAAAGAACAAACTGCTAGTCTTCTCCAAGAGACCCACTGCTGAAACAATTTTGATTAACGGCAATCAGAAGTCTCGTGTTTTAAATATCGGCATACTATAGTCAACGCGTGGTGCGATCCGAAACGAGTGATCCGTTCCAGAATCGAACATGCCAGGAAAACATTCATAAACATGAGAAGATTTTTTACTAGTCCTGATCTGAGTTTGGAGCTCAGGACTCGCATGATTAAATGTTATGTCTCAAGTGTGTTGCTGTACGGATGTGAATGCTGGACCTTCAACCCTGTAACTAAAAAGAAAATTGAGGCGTTTGAAATGTACTTATATTGCCGTATGCTCCGGTCCAACGAATTAAGAATGAAGAAGTGCTTAGACGAATGAAAATTAAAACTATTGGCCCTCATTAAAGAAAGAAAACTACATACATAGGCCACATTATGAGAGGCAATAAGTATGAACTGCTGAGACTAATAATTGAAGGAAAGATTTAAGGAAAAAGATCTGTTGGTAGACCTCAGAACTCTTGGTTGAAAGACCTCAGCAGATGGGTTGGGTGCACTTCCATTGAAATCTTTCGAGCTGCTGTGTCCAGAACAATGTTAGCTATGTGAATCGCCAACCTTCGAAAGGAGAGGGCGTCATAAGAAGAAGAAGAAATACTGTGTAACCCAGGTACTTAGAGGCTACGGGAGCTATAACGATTACCTCCATAGGATTGGTAAAGCAAAAGACATCCTCTGCGAATACTGCGTAGAGGAGGACGGGGTTGCTCACACCATCTTCAACTGTAACAGGTGGTAAGTGGAGCGCGATAAAATAAGAAATAGGGTCCATACAACAAGCAACAATGGTGAAGTACATGCTCGAGTCAGAAGAATAGTGGCAAGTAATGGATACTATGATATTTAATATCATGTCACAGAAAGTGTGCGACGAAAAGGTTTGGCAGAGAGCAGAAGCAGAACAAATAGGTTGGGAACATATATGTTTATACAGCTCCATCCCGAATTAATGCGAGGAGCGGTTGTGGGATGTGCGAGATGCAGAGGGTCGACATATGTTATCAACCACCATATTTATGAATACCATTTGTCGTATAAAATTCCCGTATAAAAGTGCAGATGAGATCAGGAAGTGAGAAATAAACAGTAAAACAGAAAAAGGCCGAAATACGGGCGAGATTACGAGAGAAAACGGGTTTGATTGTCGATCTGCTGAAGCTGGAAATTACCGGTGTTGACTACAACCTGATAAAACGAAGCAAAGTGATTTTAGAGGTAATGTTTAATGGTCATAAAGTGGACATTAATATTTGCTAAATACGGATATGAACCGTCAAAATTTACGTGGAATTATATCTCTGGCATCCCATGACTCCAACAATGCATAAAATCCTGATCCACGGTGCAACGGTATGGAAAAAGCACTGCTCTGCTACGTATAGGATTGCTGTCCGAAAAAGCAACAAAGGCGCGTAACAAGCACTTTCGTTCATACCGGATGAATTTCACCAGGAAATTCTCGAGAGAGCAGTGCAATTTCGATGTTATTAACAGATTATATAAGATCTGTCCCCTAATTACTGGTATGAGGCCTATACAGAGTTTAATGATACGGAGCAGAAAACTTGAGAAAAGTTTAAATTTACTCCAATTTGTCATTTGGCAAAAAAACTGTGCTGCGTTTAAATATGATTCACTAGTTTTTAAAAGATACATTTATTTTGTGAATTAGTAAAATGGCAGCTGTCCGAATGATTTATTATTCGGAAATAAAAAAAAAAAATCGAAATTAAGTTAATTTGATTCCACAATTTGGAAAAGTTTGCAAAATAATTAACTTTATCGTTCGTCCTATAAAAATACACCGCTGAGCGCAAGTGCCATAAGGATTTCAAACAAACGTATTGTAAGTATAATTTGGAATTCCGAATCAATTCATACTAGTAAACGGTTTTGTGTGATTTTCGGTTTAACTCATTGTACTACTTTTATGCGGTTTTTTACATCTAATTTTACGTACAACATGTCTATGTAATGTATAACTTGTCTATGTGAATATATCTATTGTATAGAAAGAAACTGTGTGTGCTCTTTGATTCCAATTATGACTATATATTTTCCAATAGGGCCTGTCCTATGCTAGTGTACTTATATGGTTCCAACCTAGCCCTTCATTGGCTGATTATTTGATGGTTGTTCTTTTCCATGTGGGTTTCGGCGTGCCCACGTTCTTTTATCCTGTGGATTTCAGCTCAGGAAGCATTCCTGAGCTGGTCATTTTGGTCGACGCAGAATATATTTTATCCGTGGACGTGTATGCGTTGTATGTGTATTGCGTTGTCTGATTTGCATTTGATTGTCTCTGCTTGACAAACAGGATGGAAAAGGGCGGCGCAATAATATCAGAAGGCAGTTAAAAATGGGTAGATGAGGTCAACCTCATCTGCACGTGGTACAATCTGCTAGAAACTAACGAGACGCTGACGACCGACATCACGACGATATAACCGTTCGATCAATAGACTAGAAAATACATCTCCACAAGAGAAATAAAACTGAAAACTAGGCTAGTTCATTAGCCTTAAGTTGCAGCCCAAACTAATGAACCACTGGTATACTGTAGGCTGATGACTCGTACATCTGATAAGTCAATCATTCCTGAAACCGATACAAATATTTTTTTTCTCGTGTCAGCTACACTTACATTTGCAAATAGCAAAGTGTGAAAAGATACAATTGAAACATTAGATTTAAAAAGGACGTATTCCCCGCCTGCGAAACGTGGACTATTCGTATCTCAGACAAACGCAGAATAGAAGCGTTTGAAATGTGGTTCTATAGAAAAATGCTACAAATACCATGGACAGCCCACCGCACAAACGACTCTATTATTCAACAACTCGGTATAAAGAGCAGACTATACCAGACAATACACCAACGGTATTTGGGATACTTGAGTCATGTGGCAAGGACGTTCGGCAATATTGAACGACTAATAGTGGAAGTCAAAGTCCAAGGCCGCCACCCAAGAGGAAGATCGCCGACACGATGGATAGACGGGACAAAAACCCTGACGGCACAAAGGATGCCGGAAGTAATGAGATCTGCCCAAGATAGAGAGCGTTGGCGAGAATTCATTGCGAGCGTAGCAAATTGATGTCACCACACCCTGCAGAAGGGTTATGGACTGAAGAGAGAGAAGAAAATATTAGGAGACCGAGGGCCTGATGCAACCACGGAGACCAGGTCGGGCTGACTGTAGGAGGACCGCGTCCATATGTATGGAAAACCGAAACAGAAACAGGCACTTTTCAGCCATTCAAGGCCCCAGGTGAGGACGGATTAATTCCCGTCATTCAACAAAAGGGAGGGAGAGAATTAATTAATTAATTAATCTTCTAAAAATCTTTAGAAGTAATTTAGCGCTCGGATATATACCGGAGCTATGGAGAAGGGCTAAGGTGGTATTCATACCGAAGGTGGGGTAGAAAGGCACCATTCAACAGAAGTCATTTAGACCCATTAGTTTAACATCTTTTATGTTAAAGACAATGGAGAAGGTAATTGACAACTACCTTAAGACAACAGTGCTGGTAGTTGCATCACTACATAACTGTCAGCATGCATAGAGAGCAGGGAAATCCACAAAAACAGCCCTGTATTAGATGACAAATGAAATAGAAGCAGCACTAGACGCAAAGGAAGTAGCGATATGTGCCTTCTTGGACATAGAAGGAGCTTTTGACAACACCTCGCACGAGACTGTTAAAACGGCTCTTGAAAGAAGCAATATCGACAGCATTACCTCAAAGTGGATGGGAGAAATGCTGAGAACTAGAACGGCAGAGGCAAAAGTGGTAAAAGACACCATAAAGATCTCCACAACTCGAGGGTGCCCACAAGGAGGTGTGTTATCACCACTGATGAGGAGTCTGGTAGTTGATGAATTACTGGCTAGGCTGAACGACCTAGACATTACATGTCCAGGTTCAGAGTAACTAGTAGATGGTGTCAAACAATGGGACTGAAACTCAACCCGAGCAAAAACGCGGTGATATCATTTACTTAAAAGAGAAGACTAAACTACCTACAGCCCATACGATTAGATGGGAGGATAGTAGAATACTAACAGGAAATAAGGTATCTGGATATACCACTAGCAAGCAAACTCCTATGGAATAGGCAAGCTGAAGAAGCGGTAAGAAAAGTCAAACGCGCTCTGATGGTGTGCAGAAATCTGCCAGGAAAAACGTGGGGGTTGTAACCTCACAATCCTGTGATGGATGGACACCATGGTAGTGAGACCTGCGATCACTTACGAGGCAGTCGCGTGGGAAAGTAGAACCAAGCTGGTCTCTATGAAGAAGCAGCTTGAGAAGGTTCAAAAACTGGCGTGCGTCTGTATCACGGGGGTGATGAGGTCGTGCGCGGCTGCTGCAATTGGAGCTGCTGCTGAATCTGACTCCGTTGCACCTTGTCATGGAGAAGGCCGCCAGATCGGCGATTGTTAGGTTCAGCAAGGAAGGAATAGGCAGAGGTACAGTAATCGGGAGCAGAAACCGGAACAGCCTCGCTGCCAGGATCCCCTGGCTGGAAGTATCGAAAGACGAAATGGTATGCAAATACCATTTCGAGAAAAACTACACAGCAATGTGTAGTAGTAAATGACAGATGCAGATTCTACAGCTCAGCGGAGGAAGTACCTTAGAGGGTGGTTTTGAGAGAAGGAAGATTACTGGAGTGACGTTCATCGATTTGACAGCCGCTTATGACACTGTCAACCACAGGAGGCTGTTAAGAAAGCTTTATGAGACAACAAAAGACTATAGGCTCACTATGGTCATCGGTCTATTCCTCCAGAATAGGAGATTTTATGTTTCACTCCAAAACAAGAATAGCAGATGGAGGGTCCTGTCCCCACTCTTGTACAACCTGTACACGAACGACCAGTCGATTTCTGACAATATAAGGCAAATCATCTATGCCAATGATACAGCTGTGGCAGCCCAGGGCACCGAGTTTACCGAGGTGAAGGAGAAGGTGGTGGTGGCCTTTGAGGAACTGGCAAACTATTACCAGAAAAACCACCTAAAACCGAATCCCAGCAAGACTCCGGTCTGCGCCTTCCACCTGAAAAACAAAGAAGCACGACGGGAGCTCGAGATACATTGGCGAAGCGAGCGACTGAAGCACTGCCCTACGCCGAGATACTTGGGCGTGACCCTGGACCGTACTCTGTCCTTCAGACAACACTGCATCAATACTAAAGGCAAAGTTATTGCGCGTAATAACATATTGCGAAAACTCACAGGCACAGCATGGGGAGCTCAACCAGAAACGCTCAGAAGCTCGGCTTTGGCGCTCTGTGTGTCCACTGCGGAATAAACCGCACAGGTTTGGGCAGCTTCAGCTCACGCGAAACATGTGGACGTCGCTATCAACGTGACAGCAAGAATCGTGACAGGCTGCCTAAAGCCAACTTTAGTTTATAGTTTGTACCCACTTATTGGCGTGGCACCCCCATCTGTGCGAAGAGCCGTCACCACGGATGCTGAAAGAACGAAACAGGAAACCGATGCTAGCCACCCTCTGCACCAACACGAGCTAGCCGGTCGACGCCTAAGATCAAGGAAGAGCTTCATGGCAAGATCACACACATTCGAGGGGTCCATAGAAAATAACCGTATCACTAGGTGGACCCAACAGCTAACTACTCGGGAACCCCCAAGAGAGGAAATGGCCCCAGGCAAACACCTCCATTTCGCGGTATGGAAATCCCTAAATCGGCTCAGGACAGGAGTGGCAACGTGCAAGACAAATCTGTTGAGGTGGGGACTGTCTGAGAACGACGATGTGCTGTGTGCGTGTGGTCAGCCGCAGGATATGAGTCACATACTGGTCTGCCCACAACTGGAAGAAGGATGCACGCACGAAGACTTAATTTTATGTAACGACAAGGCTATTGCAGCCGCTATTTTTTGGAAAGATGACGTATGAGCCGGACACGGAATGTAAGTAAGCGGAGGAAACCCCTAATCATCTTCTCAAAGACTGCGGAGCACTGCTCCGCATGAGACAAATGTATCTTGGGTCCCACTGCTTGAACGCAGAGGAGTTGCAGTCCTTGAATCCCACTCAGATCCTGAAATTCCTAAAGGAATCAGGACTAAGTATACCAGGGTTGGTATACCAAGGGTAAGTATACCAACAATTAGAGGAAGAGGATGGGGTACAATAGATCTATGAAAGTAGCAGTACAAGTCACCATCAAAATCTACAATCTACAACCTATATGCAGAAAACGGATTCCTTCTTTCCACAGAAGAATTGCTATAAGGTAACGTGCGTCTCACTAGATGGACCAACAAAAGAGAATTTTCTGTACTATAATGAATAATGAATATAAAAAATATAATTGAAAATCTAATAATAAAATATTTTAATAAAAATATGTAATTAGTTTTATATATGTATTATACATAAATTTCAAATGAAATTGAAACATATTTCCGCAGTGATTAATATAAAAAGTATTAAATGCACAGGACGAAACAATAAACCACTTTACAATAACACTCTGACGGCGGACAAATTACATTTAACTAGTTATTATTTGTTATGCGATTATGAAATAAAATCATACGAGTAATTAAATTAGGGTGGCTTTTATAGTTATTGCATGCGGCAAAATTGCAAACGCGCGCTACTCAAAGGGGTTCCCTCCTTTTATACATATATATGTTTCTAGCGGGTCTCGCGCTATTATCATCATCCCTTTTTTATATTCGTTTTAGAGCTGCGAACATATTTTCCAATGTATTAATATCATTGTGGTTGCTCATTTCACGAACCACTGCACTAATCCCATTCAAATTCATAATCGGATATTATTTCATTATAATATGCTTATGTGGAATGATACTACACACGCTTTAACAGGGTAATACAGGGAAACTTATTTAAAAACGAATAAAATGATATTTTTAGTAGAAAAAAACTGTGATTTATAGTAATATAATGTGTTATATAAATCCTATTATTTTAATTGGCATTTGTATAATTATATTCTTAATTTATTAATTATGATAAATAAGTTGTTAAGTCATATCTTTTCATCAATCCATATATTCTTGGTTTTGTTTCATTTTACATTACCTTGTCTAGTTTTGTTCTTCGGTTTAGTTCTGTTTTGTCCACACCGGTTTAGACTTGTCTAGTTCTGACTTGTTTTATGTACTTTTCATTATTTATTTTATTGCTTTATCGGTTTCATCCCCGTCTACTTTGTGAATTTATTTGTTTCCGATTCCCCCTATTATTTCAGATATTTAGTTAAGGAATTAGCTGTTGTAATACCAAGCTCAATCAATGTAATAGTTTCGAGAATTCCGCGGTATAAATTTTACTTAAGTTGGCAGTTTGGTATGTTTAGGGGACGATTATCAATGAGGCAGAATCTATCACCAAATTTGCTGCGGTCATCGTAATTACAGATTCGACGGTTGGTAAAAAATTCCAATAATCCGGCGATAAAAATGTCAATTTTCCCTTTTCTGCATTTTTCAATGCTTTGTGTAACTGTCGCATTAAAAATGGAAACGCATAAATCTGAATGTAACTGATTAAAAGGAAAATTCATAAATCATCTGTAATCACTCACGATTTACCTTTTTACCAATTAAAAATGTCGTAATGTAAGTATTGCAATCATTTTTTAAAAATGGTTTCATTTGCTAACATTATAAATAAAAATATATAAACAAGATTTATCCAAAGTTATATCAATATGAAAAAGGAATATACCAAATAGTGAATTGAAGGATATTGTAAATGTTTTATAACATTGATATCTTGTTTTATTCTTTTTTTTTCGACTAGAGGCATGCTTTACGCCTGTAACACTGCATCATTACATACAGTCCAGCCACAACATCGATATGCAGAATTATTATCAAGATATCCTAAACTAATTAATCACAATCTTAATTTCAATACAGTGTCAGTTGAAGTAAAATACACAATCTCCACAACCGGACATCCTGTTAGAGCCCGAGCCCGTCGCCTACCTCCTGATATGCTCCAATCGGCCAAGATGGAATTTCAAGAAATTGTCAAAATGGGTATTTGTCGACCATCTAAAAGTGAATGGGCTAGTCCACTTCATATGGAACCCAAGAAGGATGGCTCATGGAGACCCTGTGGTGATTATAGGTCATTAAATGCTTCAACGGTACCAGACAGGTATCATATACCACATATTCATGATTTCACCTCTCAGTTAGCAGGTAACTTTATTTTTTCAAAAATAGACATTGTACGCGCACATATTCCGGTTGCTGCATCTCATCATTTCTAGGAATGTTGAATTTCTATCGCCATTTTTTTGCCTAGTTCCGCTAAAAAAAAACAACAATTTTTATTTTGTATGATAAATGGCAATGTAATAAATGACAAAACTCAGATATCTTTGTCACAAGAACAGTTAGCAATATTTGATCAACTTAAACAAGATTTAATTGATGCAACCTCACTGGCACATCCAGTACCTGATGCACCAATAATTCTCATGGTAGATGCATCAGACACAAGTGTAGGTAGCGCTCTACATCAGATAATTCATGGTAACTTGCAGCCGTTAGCATTTTTTGCAAGCAAACTAACTAATGCTGAAAAAAACTACAGCGCATATGATAGAGAGTAACTATCAGCCTATAAATCTGTTAAACATTTTCGTTATATGTTAGGGTGTCGTCATTTTATCATATATACCGATCACAAACCTTTAACATTTGCTTTTAAACAAAAACCAGAGAAAGCTTCACCTAGACAGTTACGTCATCTCGATTTTATTGGACAATTTACAACTTCAATTATTTACATACCGGGCAAGTATAATATAGTAGCAGATGCTTGCTCACGAATTTGTAATATACAAATACCAGCCATCATCTCAGATGAAGAAATAGCTAATACACAAGGATCTGATGATGAGTTACATCAAATTATCGCCAACCCTCTAAATTCTTCTCTACAATTAAAATCTATAATTTTGCCAAACTTATTTTGTGACATTCGACTGACAATTTACGTCCGTTTATACTGAAATCTTTGAGAAAGAGAGTTTTCAATTCATTGCACTCTATGACACATCCAGGTATCAAATCTACAGTTGGTTTAGTAACAAAAAGATATGTATATACGAATATTAAAATTGCGTCCAGTGTGAGCGAGAGAGAGATCCTTAAAGCAATAAAATTACATCGTAATTATTAAAAACGCGATTTTTTTATATCAATTCCGGTTTTATTGTCTACAAAAAAAAGAGAAACGAGATTTTATCGATTTCGAAAAGGATCTTGTGCTGTATTTCCTGTGCTAGATTTTGTTAGAACTTTGGATTTCGCTTTGGAGCTGATATCCTCGACTAGCTATTACATTCATTAAATCTCTCAATTAAAAATATTAAACAGTGAACACAAGCATGCATACCATGCCAGAGAGTCAAAATCACACGTCACACTTATAGTCCACTAGCACCTTATTCAAGTGTTCAGCACAGATTTCAACACATAAATTTGGATATTGTTGGCCCCTTACCTTCTTCACAAGGTTATACATATCTACTTACCATGATCGACAGGTTTTCAAGATGGCCGGAAGTTGCTCTGCTGCAAGACATTACTGCAGAAACTATAGCTGAGAACAATATATCAACTTCGATTTCACGTTTTGGAATACCTGAGCGAATTACTACTGACAGAAGTAGGGAAAGATCCTTCGTTCTAGGCCATTCCTCCTCCTCCAATCCCCTCTGACCTTGACCTTGGCACTTCCGGTTTCGACTTCCGGTTTCGACTTTCGATTTAGACTTCCGGTTTAGACTTCCGGTTTCCGGTTAGACTTCCGGTTTTGACTAACGGCCGCCATTTCCGGAACTTCCAGATGCGAGGGGAAATTCAAAAAATAGACTCGAGGCGGGGAAATTAAAAATTAGATCCTGTTGAGACAAATTAGGTGTGAAGTGGGTTGCATATATCAACGAGACTAAATACATGAGACTAGACAGACGGGGCTAGATCCATTAGACTAAATACATGAGACTAGATAGACGGGACTAAATACATGAGACTAGATAGACGGGACTAGATACATGAGACTAGATAGACGGGACTAAATACATGAGACTAGATAGATGGGGCTAGATACATAAGGTTAGATAGATGAGTCTAAATACATGAGACTAGATAGACGGGGCTAGATACATGGGGCCAGATACATGGGGTTAGATACATGGGGCTAGATACATGGGGCTAGATAGACGGGGCTAAATACATGAGACTAGGCAGACGAAGCTAAATACATGAAACTAGATAGACGGGGTTAGATAGATGGGACTAGATAAGACTGAACTAAAATATATAAGGGATTGTTTAATTTAACTAAAATATATTTTCAATTGTTTTTTCGTTTAACTTAATAAACATAATAAAGATTTTAATTTATCAGCAGTCAGTTAAGCATAGCCGGATGTTTGTATATGTCAGTGTAATCAATTTCTTTGAAATATTTTTCGTATTTGTTTTTCGGCTTGGCGATTAGACGCAGCCGGCCGTCTAGCGCTGATTACAACTCTTATCAGCGGCACGTGAGTGGAGAAATAATAAATTATGAAGCGCGGTCTAATCAATTTCTTAGGTTTGTTTTTCGTTTAATTTAATTCATTTATATAAATACCAAAGAGTTCAATTTTCTGGCATCAACTTTTCATCTATTTGCATCCACTTTTCATCTAATTGCATCCACTTTTCATCTACTTGCATCCACTTTTCATCACGTGTGAGGTCTATGTGACCCCACGCGAAACAGGGAGTGAGGTCTATGTGACCCCACGCTAAACAGGGTGTGAGGGTGTGAGGCCAACAGGACAAGGACTTTCAAATGTTTCTAGCTAAATTGAGAGATCAAATGAAAAAAGTACAGCCCGTCATATCAGAACACCATTATAAACCCAAAGTATTTATTCATAAAGATTTGAATAAAACCACACACGTATTTATTAGAATAGATGCAAACAAAAAACCTTTGCATCCAACTTATGAAGGTCTGATATTTAAGGTGTTCAAAAAATCACTCAAGTTTTTTACAGTTGTTGGTCGACGCGGTCCTCAAAATATATGTATCGACAGGCTCAAACGGGCATATACTTTGCAAGACGAAGAAGACAGGGACATATCTGACACAACTACCACAGAAAAACCCGCAGCATCCATTCCTAATCCGACAACAGTCATTAGGGAAACTCCGAAGACACGTAGAACCGTTCGTTTTCCACCAAGATTGTTCGACGTTATCACTGGGGGAGGAGTATGTGGTAGTGCAACCGGGACGCGAAGCTAAGTTGGCAACCATGAACATTGATTTTTTAACAGTTAGTGATTTTTTAGTTAGGGTTAACGGTGTGAGGTTAGAGAACACAAGTTGATTATTATCGTTATAAATATTTAAGTTATAATATAAATAGATACAAATATATTGTCATTAAAAACAGTTCGTTCATTAAGTGATTAAAAACCTTCTAACACGGACCCATGGTACGAACCTTCTTGTTTTTCCAGAAAGCGAACAGGCGGTTGGTTAGTCGGTTTGGGGGCAATCTTGCAACGTGGCCATAGAAAGCTACCCTTCTTTTCATTGCACAGTCAGAGAGCCTCTCAATATGTTTGTAGAGCTCAGAGCTTATGTCTTCGGAATTCCCCATTTTCCTTTACTGGGCCTAGGATCTTCCTGAGGATTCTCCTCTCTCTGACTTCCAATTTCTCTACCAGACCTCTTCGGTTCAAGGAAAGACACTCCATGGCATACAGGGCTTCTGGTCGTAAGACTGATGTGTAGTGCTTAAGTCTCAGGTTACGTGACGGGCATTTCTTGTTGTAGGTGTTCTTAGTCAGACGATAGGCTAGTTCTAACTTAATATTACCTATTAAATAAATATTTGGCTTTCATTGCAGCTAGTGCCGAATAGCCCGTTTCGCATAAATAAGACGTCACAAGTGGTAGAAGCACTTGCTTGTATTGTCTTGAAATAGAAATATTCATATTTTCCACTAAGATTCATCCCAACCCGAATCACAGTTTCATTTTGAAACTTTTGCTTTTGTAAGTTAACGCATAATTCTGTCAATTTTTCCTTTTAAATGGTTGTCAGCTCAAACTCGTTATCTTTATTATCGAAATGGATCCTATCTCCACAAAAGCAATGCGGCAAATATGGCTCAATAGCAGTAGCGCCACTCGAAGACTGGCGCAAAATGGTCTCCAAGACAAACAAGATTTTCTAGTCTTGATTTTGTTAACTAGATTTTTGTTTATAATATAAAATCTAACTTTAAAGTCTAATTAAATTATTTAACATGATTTATGAACTTTTAAAAACGAACTATGTCAAAATCGACAATGACATACAACTAACCAACACTTTCATCAGGCAACTTTCATCCAAGGCATAAGGAGAGGAGCCCGATAGAGAAACAGTCCAAGACGAGAATCCTACAAATAAATGCAAACAGGAGCACCCCCCTAATGGACATCGCGGTAGCCTATGTAGAAAAGAACAACTGCGACCTTATAATAATTAGCGAGCCAAACAAGAAAAAACAAGGCAAACTCAAGTACCACGATGCAGACATCATAAATGAAAGCCAAGTACCAATATACAGCTTCTCGAAAGGAAAAGGCTGTACCAATCTTGAACTGCAAAGCGCCTTCCTATATTCTGTATACATAAGCCCAAACTACACAGTAAACACTTTTGAGACACACATTGGTGAACTGAGCGCTGATATAGCAGGTCGAACCAAACCTGTAATAGTGGGTGGAGACTTTAACGCCAAACACAGAAGTTGGGGCGGATACGTTACAAACGGCGAGGGCATCCGAACGCTGGAGATGAAACAAACGCTAAACCTGGTGATCTTAAACGATGGGAAAAAGCCCACGCTACGCCGAAAAAATGGTACCTCATACATAGAGCTCACTATAGTCTCTGAAGAAATAATAAAAACTGATTTCACCTGGGAGGTCATCGACGAGGAAGAAAGCTTGACAACTGAACATGACTTCATTTTGTACCAGACAAAGTTCTGGCAAAGCGGGAACAAACAAAAAAAACTACGGATACGACACATAACGAATAATGAGAAGCTGGTGGAAAGTTTTGCAAGTCAGTGGGGTTATAGAGAGGCTATGGAGATGTGGATGTGGAGAAAAATACTAGGAATAAAGTGCACAGACAAGATCAGAAGTGAGCAGGTTTTGGTAAAAGTTGGGGAAGAAAGATTTTTATACGAGACTATTTTGAAAGAAAGAGATTGTGGCTTGCGCATGTGTTGAGAGCGAGTTGTTTGTTGAGACAATTAATCGAGGGAACTGTGGAAGGTGACGATGGTGGTTGACGAATGGTTGACGATCTGAAAGAAGGCAAAGGATACGTGGATATGAAGAGAAAGGCTATGAATAGAGTTGAGTGGAGGAGACATAATGGAACCTGCACATTGCAGAACACAAATGATGATGGGGTTAAACAGGCCAACAAAAAGAACCACTATTTCTAACACAATGCCTGCAGAAGGCGTACCGCATTACCGCCAAATTCTATAAGGCAGATGAACATGGTGTAATACCATACTGGGTGACATATGGAATAGCCAAGGAAATAGAAAATTACAAAGCTGCTCGACGAAAATTCCAAAGACAAAAAAAAAACGAAAAGAGAGAGAGACATACATAGCTTATTATACGAAATTAAAAAAAGCACTTAGGGAAAATATTACAAGCGCTAAAGGAAACAAATGGCTGGAACTGTGCAAAAATCTAGACAATGACATATTTGGAGACGCGTACAAGACAGTAAGATAACAAATGCACGTTACCTACCCAAATACAACTCTAAAAACGGACAAAAAAGATAAGATCTTTGAAGAACTTTATCACAGCAGAAAAAAATAGCAGAAACAGCAGAAAAAAATAGACCAAAGATAAAAACCAAAAACACCCAAGATAACATAGACATAACAGAAGACAAGATGAACTATGCAATTCATCGCATAAAGACAAAGAAAGCACCTGGTCCCGGCGAAATTCCTCCGGAAGTGGTTAAAACTATAGCTCAGCAACTTAAAAATGAGATCATGCAGATACTAAACAAGTGTCTACAAGACCGAGTTTCCCGAACACATTGGAAGACAGCAAAACTTGTGCTCATACCAAAACCAAAGAAAAGTGCGGATGACAAACTAAAATATAGGACAATATGTCTACTAGATGTAATCGGGAAGCTGTTTGAAACCATAATAAACGAGAGACTCAAAAACAAACTTGAGGAAATAATGATGGAGGACTAAACGAAAAACAATACGGATTCCGAAAAGGACGCTCTACAATCAACGCCATAAAACGTGTAAAACAGTTCATAAAAAGATGAAGTTCCAAAAAACCAATACTTGCTATCTTTGTCGATATCAGAAATGCATTCAACAACGCCTCGTGGAAAATAGCAATAAATAAACTAATAAAACGAGGAATCAAATCCTACTTAATAGAGACAATTAGATCCTACTTCAAAGAAAGACAAATAGAAATAGAAAATGGATCAAAATTCGTCCCAAAGGGATCGGTGCTAGGCCTGACCTTATGGAATATTTTATATGACGACGTACTCGACCTGCCTCAGACGGACCAGATTAAAATGTATGCGTTTGCAGACGATTTATGCGGATGCATAAAAGGTAAAACAACCGCAGATATTATAAAAAAAGTCGAAAGTACTATGAAATGCATAAGCAAATGGATGGAAACAAACCAACTAGAAGTCGTACCTGCAAAAACCACCCCAGCTGTTTTCTCGAACAGCTACAAGAAACGTAGAGAAATAAAAGTCCAATTTGGAGACCATGAAATCAAACCAACGAATCAATTCATGTATCTAGGTGTAGTCCTAGACTACGGAATGACTTTCGGCAAACATAGAGAGTATATAATAGACAAAGTGGACACAGCTACAAAGTAGCAGTACTACCAAACCGTGGTGATCCAAGCTATTTCAAAAGAAGAGTATTAGCTCTGACAGCACAATCCATTCTACTATACGTGGCAACTACATGGGAAAAAGACCTAAAATAAAATATAGAGAAAAATTAAAAATGTGCCAAAGAAGGACCCTCTTAAGAGTAGTAAGCGCATACAGAACGATATCGGCAGAAACAGCAACGGCATGTGCGGAAGTTATACCAATAGATCTCCTGATCTAAGAAAGATCGCAGATAGAAAAACGAATCACAGCCATCCAAACACAAGTTTGACAAGAAATAAAAACACAGAAAATAGTGCAATGTGTAATCAGTGCATCATGCAAGAGAAGCGCGAAAACACGAAGCATGGCAAATTAGTTGCAAAAGTCTCCAAGACAAAGCTCAATGGACCAAAACACTAATACTGAACCTAAAAGCATGGAGAATAAGAAAACTCGGAAATATAACATACTATATAACGCAACTCTTCACAGGACATGGTTGCTTCATGGCATACCTGAAGAGAAACAATAAAAGACAAACAGACACCTGCATGTACCTGTATGTACCTGCAGAGAAGCAGACACAGCAGAGCATACATTGTTTAAATGCCCACGCTTCGAAAGAGAAAGAACCGAGGCCAGAATAAAAATAATAGGAGAGATAAATAGTGAAAACCTTGTCCAAAAAATGTCCAAAAAATTGTCCAAAAAGAAACAGATGAAAAAGCAGGAGATAAAGCAATGACATGATAGAACAACAAACATCCGGCGACTACCTGAGAATAATGTGGAAAACGGAACGGGGCGGTCGTAGCAGGCAAGGAGGGGTTTTAGTGGATATGCCAGGCTACTGGAGACTCCCACACTACCAGACACGTCTGGTGTGCGTAAAGCATTTCCCCTCCAATTCTGAAAAAAAGTATTTATATTCTATTATTAGTTGTATTATATTCATAATACGAGTGAGTTGCATATATTATATTAGTACATGTATTTCAGAAGAGGGGTGGGGGAGTAGAAGGGCGTCAACAAAGTGGCGTGCCCCGGGGCCAGTTATGTGTAGCGAACATAACTGGCCCCGGGGCACGACACTTTGTTGGCGCTATTTGGCGCCATTGCTCAACGGCCACGTTAGTAAACGATAAAGAGATGCGAGTGGTTATCTCCACATTACCCGCAAGATTTGATAAACATTGTGTGGGATCTAAGGGGCCCGGATAAAGTGTCTCGTGTCTGTCATGCCAGTTATGTTCGCTACGCCACTGACCAAAAGCTAGGTTATAGTCGGAAAAGAGTTCCGTACACAAGGAGTTGTTCCGTACGCGTGGAGAATTCCAACGAGTTCCGTTTCGGAGTGAGTAACGTACGCAAGTGTGTGTTAAGTATAGTGTAACAAACGACTACTAACAAGTCGCTAGCGCCATTTTTGGCGAGGCCCTAGAGCAGTGATTCTCAACCTTTTTTCTCTTGCAGTACACTTTCAACAAAATCAAAATTTGGCAGCACCCTTGACAATAAAATGAGTTTAGTAGGCATTTCTTATGAGAGAGTATAAAATTAAGGTTTAACGTGCGGATTGATAAATTCAATTTAAATTCGCGAGTTAAACCTTTCCGCGAGTGAAATACAAACTTTTATTCAATTTTGCTTTTGTTTAAACAAAAAACAATTCAAAGAAAAGTTGGTCATGATTGTGGTGTTCTCATGGCAACGATAAAATTGTTGATTCGCGCGTCAAAATTTTGTTTAGAGTATTTATTGTGTTTGATTTGTTTTTTATTAATCGTAACTTAATACATCCGAAGAATTATTGTTAAATGATGACTCGGAATGGTTACTCCGGCAAAAATGTAGGTATAATTGTCGTGTGATGTTGCGTGGAAAGTTAAGTCAAAAAAAGAACATCAGCGAACATTTAGGATTATAGATTTGAAAGTAGGAGATTATCACTACGATATCTTCAAATCTGTCAGTAGCTGGAATTACACGGATATCCGTGACAGATTTGAAGATATCGTAGTGATAATCTCCTACTTTCAATGCTATAATTAATTTTGTTCAAACCATGACATCCCATTTTAAACTTTGTTATTTCTTCTGCAAATTATTCCAAATAATAATTCCAAACCGGAATCTATTGTTTGTTTATTGATTTACGCTATCTGTCAGTTTGCTTTCAGATAAGAGTTCCCGTTGTTTGAGTAGCCGACGAGATCTTCTTATCTTGGACTCTAAGGTAGTATTTTGAATTGGTAAAACCATACAACATTATAGATAATCAGATAAACTTAATAAAGACGGAACAAAGCTTGAATATATAAATATACTCAACCTTTCCTGAACTCTATAATACTAATGAGTCTTTTTACATGTCTCTCTCACAAAATGTCAAAATTAAAAACATCTAACCCTAATCAACACATGGGATTTCAAGTGAGTGATTTACAAAATATTGTTCATGGAAGCAAAGCTGTGCTGATGAGAGATAAATCTCGAAACGCGTCCACAGATGGCTATCCACTCAAGGTATCGGAAAGACATGATCTTAAAAATCAATGTTATTTTTATGGTTTTTGTTGAGTGCCACGAAGGTGGACTGAAAGCTATAGAATAACTGACAAATTTCATACGAGATTTGTTTTTGGTAGTCCTAAAAAGACTCATTAGTATTATAGAGTTCAGGAAAGGTTGAGTATATTTATATATTCAAGCTTTGTTCCGTCTTTATTAAGTTTATCTAAGGTAGTAATTACACAAATTCGTGCTTTATTTTCTTTACTCTTTCATAATATCTGTTGGCCTTCAGCCCCTGACAAAAATCGGTCTTGACCGTTCCCGATACTTGCTTTGACGCAGCGAACGGCTCACACCACGCATCTTCAGCGGGGTGTGCCAAAGAGTAACAGAAGATATCCGGGTAATTAAAGCTACTGACAGATTTGTTGATATTGTAGTGATAATCTCCTACTTTCAATTCTATTATTAATTTGGTTCAAACCATGACATCTCATTTTAAAATTTAGGATTATGTTTACGGAGTTCGTAAGTGATTAAGTTATTTTGATGCGTTGCCATGGAGACTTTTATTGCACTAGTGAATAAATCACTGTTTTATTGATCCGTATGCAAGGAATTAAACATGACTTTATGAGGCAAAATTGAATAAATAGAAAACTCGAATTAAAGCGCATGTAAGGAGGGCGTCCAAGTCTCAAGGTAAATTATTTGAATTATTTTGTCTTATTTGTCGCGCTACCGTGTGATATATGGTCTGGATTTATCTGTTCTAATATTACCCAATCTAAGCTTTGACCTAATCTAGGTTAAAACCGTGAAATCAGTAAAATATTGTCCTTTTTACGTTAGTTCTAATTTCTGCCACGGCTTACATGCATCGAACTACGTTTTAGCCGAAAACTCTGCTAGTAAATAGTTTTGTTTGGGTTTAATCCAGATTTGTAGCAACACTATACAAGCATGCTGTATCAAAGTACATACCAAATAATTTTTATTGTTTGCACTTTTGACGGCAAATTTGACGGCACAAATCAAGAATTTGGCGGCACAGTCGTTGAAAATCACTGCTCTAGAGGCTCCATCATTTGTGAGAGACATTTAGGCCCCTGTAGTGGAAGTCGGTCGTCTAAATAAAGTATGAAGGCCGATTCTCATATATGCGACAACAGCTACGCGACGTTTCACGAAATCGCCTGTCAAAAAAAGAATTACATTGTTTTCAATGGGCACGTTCTAACTATGGCTACGCGACAGTTACTAAAAGTCGGAATTCAGCGCGCTGTCGCTGGGATTATTTCGTCAGCATTCTTTTACGTTTTGTCGCACATCGCATGACGTTTGGAAATTTTGTTTCTGATTCGAATAACGGATTGTGTCAAAAACGGCGTGTTTTTGAAAATGAATGGAATGAACGACGAAAAAGCAGAGGATCTTGTGGCTGATTATGTTGAACTGTATGACTTACAAAATAAAAATTACAGTAATAAACACAGGTTAGTAGATCTAATTTGACGAATTTCTTTAACATTAGATGAGACTCGTAAGTACAGACTCTTGTAATTGTTTGAAGAGAGTATGGAATTCTTCTTCTAGTAGTTTTGTTCTTAAGATCCGATGCACCCAATATTTTCTTTCCTTTTAATTTCTCTTTTTCATGAAACATGACTAAGACTAACCTGAAACTTAACCTGAAATGTAGAGAAACTACAGATTTAACATTTGCAGCAAATAATCGCTTAGCAGAGTGTCGCATATATGAGAATACCTAGCAGCGACGTGATAATTCGTGACAGTTCAATGTGCAAAGTCGCGTAGATAGTGTCGCGTATATGAGAATCGACCTTTACGCGAGCTGAAATTGTATGGGGAGAACAAACGTAGAGTGTTTTGAATCGGTGAGCCGCTAATCAACACGGAGAGTAGGGGTATAAATATAAAGTCATGTCGTCTGATAGTTAAAGCCGGGAGCGCAACCCATTTATAAAAACATGTAGCCCATTCGCCGCGATCAAAAAGAAAAAAGGAGAACAGCCCAATTAACAGTCTGTCTTAACGTTCAACGATGGAGGATATTTTTTGATGGAGGAAAACAACTAGAAGCTGTAAACGAGCGCCTGAAGGAGGAGAGGACGGAAAATAACAAAAGGAAAAATGAAGTGATGGAATGAAAATGGAGAATGAGAAAACTAAAGAGCAAATGAATAAAATCGAAGAGGAGCTGGTATACATTAAAAACCAAGCTAAGGAGGATAAAGCCGCATGGGAGATAAAAGGTGTAGAGTTATAGAAAACCATGGAGAAAATCGACAAAACCGAAGACGACAAGGATAAAAGGAAAAATAATATAGTAATTAAGGGGATCAAAGCAGGTGATAAGGTGGGAAGATGAAGTCAAAAACTTTTTTTAAGACAAAAAATTACCGAGAAGCTTAAAGTAGTCCCAATATATAGGTAAATGTTTAGAATGGGGAAGGATATATCAACTCAAAGGAAAGATCAAATGATTTTTGTCTTAAGATTGTTTGCGATTGAAGATTATATATATATATATATATATATATATATATATATATATATATATATATATATATATATATATATATATATATATATATATATTTTACGCTGTCTTCCTTTTCGTTCTTTGCATAAATCATTAGATCGTCGGCAAAAGCACATTCCACTATTTCCACCCTCTGCATGTTTCTATATTCCACTTCTAATTTCTTTGTTTTTCTCTTTGTTTCTTTTATTATGTCATCCAGGACTACATTGAATAGAGTCGGGCTCAGTACTCCCCCTTGTCTTAATCCCTCTTTGGTTACGAACTCCTCTGACTGTAAGTTTCCATTTCTAACATAGTTTCTTGTGTTTTTATAAAGACTGAAAATAGCTTTTCCTAGCCTGTCACTGATTCCTCTTTGTCTAAGGCTGTTCCATACTTCCATTCTTGGGATGCTATCAAATGCTTTTTCAACGTCGACAAAGACTACATATATGGTGCGGCTTACGTTCTTTTCTATTAGTTGCTTCATGGTAAATATATGATCTTGTACTCCTCTACCTTTTCTAAAACCGCTCTGGGCTTCTTCCATCTGGGCTTCAGTCACAGTTTTTAATCTTTTCTTCAGGATTCGCTCATATATCTTGACCATCGTACTCATCAATGTTATACCCCTATAATTATTGCAATCTTTGTTGTCTCCCTTTTTATGGAGTGGTAATAGTACTCCTATTTCCCAGTCTGCAGGTATCATTTCTTCTTCCCAGATTTTGTTAAAAAAATTTACTAACACTTCTATTCCATTGCGACATTCCGTTGCCCATGTTCTTTACCATCGCTGTTGTTATTCCATCATGTCCAACAGCCTTTCCCCGTTTTAACCTTTTTATAGCTTCAATTACTTCTTATGTCTTTATGTCTTCTTCTATCATATTCTCCTTGTTTCCTACGTATTCATTTTTTCCTTCGGTTTTATTTCCTGTATTATTTTGCTTTGTATTTAACATATCTTCAAAGTACTCCTTCCATCGTGCCGTTATATTTTTCTCGTTTTCTATTAAGTTTCCCTCTTTTGATTTGATGGCTATGCTGTTATTCGGTTTTCCTTTTCGAAGTGTTTTCAAGACTCTGTAAAATAACTTTTGATTTCCTTTGCTATCTTCTTCCAACTTGCGTCCGAATTCTTCCCAGGATGGTTGCTTCAATGTTTTCACTAATTCTTTGACTTTCATTCTCTGCTCTTTATAATTATTATAGTTCTCTGTAGTTCTGTTCGTAAGGTACTTTTTCCATTGTTTATTTTTCATTTTTTACTTCCATTTTTACTTCGTCGTTCCACCATCTAGTTTGTTTTTTGTTTTTGTTGATTTTAATATATCCACATGTCTCTCTCGCTGTTTTCGTTATTATTTCCTTGATATTTCTCCATGCATCTTCTACTGACATGCTGCTCATACTTTCTTTGATTTTAATAATCTCCGTTTCTATTTTCTTTTTATATAATTTAGCTGTCTCTTCTTCCCTTAATTTGTATGTTTTAATTACTTGCTTATTTTCACACTTTTTGTTTATATTTGCACTGGTATTTTCTTGCTGTTTTGTGATGCCTATTTTTAGTTTTGTCAAAACTAGATAGTGGTCCGAATATATTTCAGGTCCTCGTCTTAATCTTGTGTCCTTTACTTCTTTTCTAAATTCTCTGTTAATTATTATATAGTCGATTATTGATCTTTCTCCCCTACTTAAACATTCTCTCGTATATTTATGTACCTTTTTATGTTTGGAGAAAGTATTTGTAATTATAAGATTATTTAGCATACACAACTCTATCAAATCTCCTTCCATTATTGTTTTTAGTGATTTCTCCATGTATACCTATTGTCTCTCCAGATTCATAGTCTTTTTTCCCTACTCGCCCATTTATATCACCTATTATCAACATCCTTCCCCTACTTACTTCTATTACTTCCGTCAGTTGATTACAAAATTCATCTTTTATTCTAACCCTTTCGTCTTCACTTGGACCATATACTACTATAACTGTTAATAACGTATTTTTATCAATTTCTAATTGCATCTTCAAGATTCTCTCCGTTATTGCAGTCCACTTTCGTATATATTCCACGTTTTCTCTCTTTATGTAGCATGCTAGCCCTTCTCTTGCCCTGTTCTGTTCATTTACTCCGCTATATATTAGTACATGCTCTCCAGTCAGCGTTTGTTCTCCTTTTCCTTTTTTTTTCGTTTCTGTAATACCCACAATATCCATATCCATCTTTTCTAATTCGTTTATTAGTTCCTCATCTTTTCCCGATAAGCTTCTGACGTTCCATGTTCCTATTTTCGATGTCCTTCCTTTCAGTGTGTTTTTACGTATCTGTGTTTTTTCATCTGTTATCCATGTTCCTATTTTTCTTGTCCTGTTTCGTTGCTTTGTAGTTATTGTTTTTCCTTGTCTGCTTGTTTGTTCTATTGGTTTTTTTGGAGTGCTCATCTCTTTAAGTTCTTGGGTTTCTTCGTTCCAGATGAGTTGTTTCTGGTTTACTATTAATTTCTCCTTGTATATTTTTACATTATTCCCTTTTGCCTTTTCTTCTTTCGCCTTGTTTCTTATTATTGCCTGAATCTTCCTTTCTTCCTTCGTGTAGTCGCAGTCTATATATATTTCTTTTCCTCTTAGTTTATTCTTATTTCGTAGGATATTCATTTTGTCTTCCCACTCTCTGACTTCTGCCACCGTTATTGTGCTATTTTTTTTTGAGATGATGTTGTGTGCGTCTTTCAGTTTTATATCTATTTGTAGCTCTTCTTTTAGTAATCTCTCTATTTCTTCTTTGGGCTTTCCGTTTCCCTCCTCCATTCCTTTTATTACTATGTTGTATTTCTTGCTTTTCTTGTCTTGGTTGTCCAGTCGGGTTTTGAGTTGTTTTACAGTTTTATTTATCTCTTCTCTCTCTTTTTGCCACTCTTCTTCTTTCTTTTTCATTTCTTCTTTCATTTTTGTGATTATCTCGTTATTTACCATAATATCTTCTCTTAATTGTCTATAGTTTCCTCTCATTTCTTCTTGAAGTTCTTGTTTCATTGAGATTATAAGCTTCTTTAGTTCTTCCATTTCTGGTTTTCCTGGTTGATTATTTATTAGTGTTTTCCTGTTTTTGTTTCTCTTTTCCCAATCTGTTTCCTTGTCTGTATATATATATATATATATATATATATATATATATATATATATATATATATATATATATATCGACGATGATCTAACAAAAAAGGAAAGAGAAATGCAAACAATCTTAAGACAAAAAGCAGTTGATCTTAGGAAAGCAGAGAAGGTATTAACCCTTGCGGTCCGCTGTCTCCGTAGCGGGGACATGTATCCGGGTAGTGGCAGGACCTTTGGCTCTGCAGCGGGGACACGTTTACGTGTAGTGGCAGTACCGTAATTTTTTGTTAGAGGACCCACGCCGAACTGCTCACCGAATCCTCTCGACGGGTACGAGCCATAGCGCACTCCAATGCGTACATAAAAGAAGCCCGTCCTACAGTCAACGTGTTAAGCAAACTTGTTATAGTGCTCACGTACGTTTTTATTAATTGCCACTCTTTCGATTCACCCAAATATGAACGAGAGTGAAGAACATTTTATATCGGCTTAGAGTGAAGAGGACAACGATTTTGATATCTCCGATAATTAAAAAATTAGCAATTATGAGGTTGAGTATGAAAGTGACGGTAGTAGTGGAAGTGACATAGTTTTTCGCAAGAGACGCAGACTTCGGGTTCTCAGTGAGAGTGACATGGATGATGATATTGATAAGTGGAATGACGTGAGTGATAGTTTCAATATTCCATAAAGATTTACTTTTGATGTTTCACCACGAGTTGCCGGACCACAAGTTTCTTCTTAGATTGTGGAACCACTGGATTTTTCAAATTATATTTCACTGAAGAACTCGTGGATGATTTAGTTTTAAAAACGAATGAGTACTCATATCAATTTGGGATACATGGAAAGATGTTGAGAAGGAGGAATTTTGGGCTTTAATTGGCGTTATTGTGAACATGGGTACAATGACAGTTCGAAATATCAGAGACTATTGGCCCTCTGGTTACGTAAGCAGAATCCCATTCTTCGAAGAAGTTTTCACCAGGTCCAGATTTCATTATTTTTTTTTGGATGCTACATAGTGGAACGAGTACGAAGTGCACCTCTTGACAGCACAAACGGGGATCCAAAAGCAAAAATTCAGCGTATCAATGATTTCTTAAAAGATATAGATTGTAAATGTAGACATTTTATCCCAGGAAAAAACATCTGCGTGGACGAATCGATAGGAAGGATATCTTTTATCTCTTACATTCCGAAAAAGCCGACAAAGTGGCGAATCCGCGTTTATGGTTTGACTGATTCAGCAACTGGGTACATATGTTCGATTTTACCTTATTTTGGAAGTATAACAACATAGTCATTGATGAGGCCGGACCTTAAAGTATCTAATAAGATTCCAGTGCATTTATATCATCAGTTATTGAGCGAGCATCCAACTGCCACTGATTACCAATTATTCACCGACCGATACTTCACCAGTGAGCTAAAATTAAATTAGCTAAAGAACTATTGAAATTAAAGTGTCATCTAAGCGGAACCATCGTGGCAAACAGAAAAGGTATTCCCATAGAAATGAAGAAACCTAAATTAGCTATGCTAATTAGCAAATCCATTGCATACAGAAGGGGAAAAAAACACAATACTCTTAGCTTGGAGAGATGAAGCCAATGATCCCAAAAACAGCGAGAGTTGTGACTATTCTATCGACTTGGGATCATGCTGGATCTGTTGAACGAAAAGAGTCTTGCAAGGTGGTGCTGAAGTATTATTAGAAAAGCCACAGGTTGTGTTGAATTACACATCTTCAATGGGGTGTATTTATCGCACGGACCATTATGCAGTCACTTACTGTTTTTTGAAGAAGTCCTTAAAGTGGTGGCGAAAATTGTGTTTTGGGGAATGCAAATATGTATAGTGAATTCTTATACCCTCTATAAAATTGTTAAGCAAGGTCGCAAAGAAAATGTAATGTCCCAATACCAATATTGGAAATGCTTGGAACAACAGCTAGTAGGCAACTTTCATGGCGAGAGAAAACGGCGATCACACTCTACACTTGCCGCAGCGACCCCGTGGAGTGATCACGAAGCGTTCACGTGATAGTTCGTAGTGACGTTGTAAAAAAGCCTGATTTACACTGCTTTGCCAAATTTTACTTTTGTGCTGAAAATACAAATCTCAATACTATAACCAAATACAAATACTAACTTCAAGTTTCAGATATAGCAGAGTTAATTAAGATTCTGGCTTAGGAATTCTCAGAAACAGGTCGGATTTTGATGATATCGGTTTCGGCTGCGTGATCTACGCTTTAAAAGCGTATGCACTGACCAATAGGGAATCATCCCCCGAAAATCACGTGAAGATCACGCAAGTTTATTACTCCATCGAATGGCTACGACAAGTATAGTAATGATGATCGGATGAATGAAAAACTATACAACTGCGAAAGGTTCAAATAAAGATTGTATCGTGTGCTCCAATCGATCAGTCGAAGGTGGAATACCTTAAACAAATTGTTTTGTAAGACTTATCCAAGCAACCCCACGATGCACTTACTAAGTTGTTTCAAGTGTTATCACACTATGAAAAACTATAAATTGTAAAACCTAAAATATAGGGGTATAAGTTGATAAACTATTAAACAATGTTATTTATTGTTTCATTCAAAATTAGTAATGTCACAACCAGGGACTCACAAATACAGCTTATAATATTTCTATTTGACAATAAAAGAAATATCAGTTATCTCATATTAATTTGTTAAATGAGTTGTCACTGAAACCGAGTGACTGGCGTAACTATTTGAGAAACGACGAATCTACATATTTCAAGCTATTTTTCTATTAATTCTTCAGTTATTGCACGTCCTGACGCCATGACGGTTAAACTACGACTGACTAGGCGCATGCGCGGTCAGTTTGTCTTGATGAAAAGCGAGAGATTGAGCAGCGGATTTAAGGTAGAGATACACTGGTCCCACGTACGCAACGTACGCAACGCATTACGGTATCTGGACTCGATGGCATAGAAACACACTTATCGTATGCAACGCAATCACACGCCCCACACGCAACGTCGATCTGGGATGTTCAGATCGGCGTGGGAAGGTGGAGGGGATGTTTGTACGCTATCCACGCGTGTGATCAGTGAGTTTTTAGAACTTATGCGTAGCACGTCAGAAACAAATAGACCTTTGATGCAAGCGATCTTCTCAAACTGCATTTTAGACATGCGAAAGTACATAAAGAATCGTTCTTTATCAGATTCCAGTTTCTGCATTAGTGTATGGTATTTTCCAACTTTTTCTCTTTGTTTATTTATCTCATGAACCCAATATCTTCTCTTCTTAACATTAGTTTTTATTTTTGTGGCGCGGAAATATTAATTTAAAAATAGTAAACTCAATCAATTATCTTCAAACTCGCTATCATAATAAGAAAACATGACTTATAGACGCACTAGTGCACCTTCTGAGAAATTACAACAGTCTGATGCAAAATTTATGTTGCATACGCGGGACGAGCAACCACCAGTGACCAAAACACCAATTCTCCCACGTTGCATCGCATACGTTGCGTACGTGGCACCAGTGTGTCTCTACCTCCATGGTACGCCCGGTAAATCCGTGGGTTGCCATCAGTGACAAATTTTACATTAAGATTTCACACTCACGGTCAGTTTTTGGATTACGTCAGTTCAACTGAGCAGTTTAACTGACCGTGAATTGACGGGCGTGAACTGACGGGCTTTCTGCAGGCAGAAATTACGCGAACCTGCTGAGTTCTCGCCACAGAATTGACGCGGACCGCAAAGGGTTAAAAGTCGTCTACAAAAAGATCCTCATAGATTTAAAATATGGCATAGGTATAACCCAGTAACAAATTCGCTGTGTTTTCACTAAGTACTAAAGAAAGTACGGGGAAGCATAAAGTGGGAAGGGAAAACTTTAAAATAATAGCATGGAACATAGCAGGGCCAAAAGGAGACAAGATCAAATCTATTCAGCAATACTAACAGAAATTCCACTTGATAGGGCTAACGGTAACATGGGTTGAAGGAAAGGACTGGAACGAAGTAAGAAACCTACTGCCAGCGGAATAGAGATGAAAATGTCAATATGCTAAGAGGATTTCCAACAGGGGAAGAACAAAGGGAGGGATAATTAGCGGGATACAGTTTGTAGCGGAGAAAGAATACAATATGGAGATAGAGAGCATCGAAGGGGTACAGGAGAGAGCTGTACGAGTAGGCGAAGATAAGTGGAGAGTAATTACTGTCTATAACAACAACAGCCTAGAGAGCATTATGAAACACATTGAGAAAAGCCTGGCAAGGGATTCAGGTGAGAAAGTACTGATTGTCGGAGACTGGAATGTGAGGATCGGAGAACTCCCAGTTGGAAGTCTCGATGCAGAAGGTGTGGAAATAGCTAGACTTTCGAAAGACAAAACACTTAACAAGGAGGGAAAAATGGATGGACTGGGTTGAGAATCATAACTGGTATGTGCTAAATGGGTGCACAAATGGCGATTGGAAAGGGGAGTTAACGTATATTGGCGGAGGCGGTACCTCGGTCATTGACTTCGGGATCGCGAACGAAGACGCCATAAGATGTATCGATGTTTTCAAAATAGGATAAAGGCTGGAATCGGACCATCTACCACTAGAAATTACCCTGTATGGTGAGATAGACAGCTGGGAGAAAAGCAAAGGTGTGGTTAAACAAACGGTGTTGTGGAATGAGTCGGCTATTACGCGATACCAGGAAAACTTAGAGAGGATGGAAGGAGTGGAAGATGCGGAACTACCGAAACTCACTGCTATGATAAAGAAAACACTAATTGTTAAAATATCACATTCAAAGAAAAATTGTGGAAATGGTTGGATAGACGAGGAGCTAATAGATATAAAGAAAAGAACTAGAGCCGAATTTAGAGTCTGGAGAGAAGGAAGAACTACACTCGAAAAGCGTAAAAGGCAGAATAAAGAAATGAAAGAAGCAGAGACGAGAAAGAAACGAGATTGGGAGGAATTGCAAATCAAGAAAATCAGCCAGCTGAGCAGAGAGTCGGACATTTGGAAACTGATTGTCGCAAGAAAACCAAAAAGAGAGATCTCATTAGTAATTAGCACAGAAAAGTGGAAAAATCACTTTTGCGAGTTGCTGGCCGGAGAGACGGAAATTAGGGAGCAAAGATGGAGAGATTTTAGACCAGTGGAATCGCAATTATAAGAGATTACAGAGGAAGAGGTTGAAACGGTTATGTCGGTATTATAAGAAAGAAAGCTCCAGGCCCAGACTCGGTGCCAAGTGATGAGTGGTGTTTAGCCACACCAATTGTGAAAGAGTGACTTAGTGGCGAACTTAACAGCTTTTTCAAAGATAGCAAACAAATTACGGACAGTTGGAGGGAAGGAATTATTGTACCAGTTTTTAAGTAAGGTAACAAGGTGGAACTAGGAAGCTATAGGGAGATAACTCTAATGGATATGTCATACAAGATCTATGCAAAGATACTGGAAAAAAAGTTACAGGAAGAAGCAGAGGAGAGGAATCTAATCCCAGAGGTACAAGCTGGCTTCAGAAAAGGACGCGGAACAACCGAACAGATATACATACTGAATTATATCATACAAAGAGAAATAGCTAAACCAAAGGGGAAATTGTACGCGGTATTTGTTGAGCTCAAAAATGCATACGACTCAGTAGTGAGAAAAAAAATTTGGAATATATGAGGGAGAAAGGTATATCGCAACAGATCTGGGAGAGCATTGAGCATCTATATGAGAGAATATGGTGTAGAGTGAAGATGGGTGAAAGGCTATCTGTAAGATTTGAGGTTAGGAAAGAGCTAAAACAAGGGTACCCGTTAAGTCCACTACTATTTAATGTATATATTGCGGACCTCGAGAGAAAGCTTGGGTCGAGCGGGAGGGGTGGTAACAGGGACGAAAAAGATTTGGAGTCTAGCTTATGCGGACGACGTCGTTGTCTTAGCAAGTTCGAAAGTGGAAATGAAAGAGGTGTTGGTACGAATGGAAAAGTTTAAAAAAAAACGAATGTTAAAGGTAAATGTGCTGAAAACAAAGTGGATGCTGTTTCAGAAGAGAATGCTGTTTCAGATGGATCAAGGAAAAAGAGTTTGGAATGGGAATCGAGTGAAATAGAACAAGTTAGCAATTTTAAATACCTAGGCTTTATGTTCCAACAAAATGGGTCGTGCGCTGCACATATCAAGTATATAGTAAAAAAAGCATGGGTGGCTGCTAACAAACTCTGGGATACATTGAGAGTATACTTGAGGGAAAATTTTAGGGAAAAAATGATTGTATGGAAGGCTTGCGTAGGTAGTATTATGATGTATGGGGCAAAAAACTGGGGTGTGAAAGAGGAAAATGACATAGAGAGAGTGCAGTTACAGTTCATAAAGAGGGCCCTGCAGCTAGAAAAGTCCACCCCCTGGTTCATCGTCCAGCATGAAACAAATTCTAACAAGGTGGCAAACAACGCGGTTATGAGAGTGGCTAAATTTGAAAGGAAAGTGAATAGTGCGGGAAATGAAAGAATAGTGAAAGAAGTTCTGAAAGTGGTAAGAAAGGAGGGTAAAGTGATTAATAAGAAAACAAAATGGTGATGCCTGCGCAAGCGAATGTATGAAAGACGGGGATGGAACCAAGAAGAGATCGAGAGAATGATGAATGAGGGATTGTTATTGGAAAGGATTCTGGCAGATAGACTACTGGAGATAGAGCTGCAAGAAAGACAAAGACACATAGATGAGGGTACCTAGGTATAATAGGGACATGAAATAGAGACAAGAAATACACAAAACAGGCAGCCAATAAGAGGGTGGTGCTACTACAAACTGGACATAACAAAATTCAAGGAATCACTTAAAGAGAAGACAGAAAACAAAGAAATAATAAGCGCCGAAGCACTTATCGACGCCGTGACATACAGCTGCGATAAATCAATGCCTAGGAGAAACAATGAAAGAAACAAAAGACCGGTGTATTGGTGGACAACTGAGATAGCCGAAACAAGAGCACGGTGCATCCAAAAACGAAGAAAATACACAAGAGCGAAAACAACTACAGACAAAGAGGCCGCCAATATAGAATACAAGAAATGCAAAAAAGACCTGAGCATACAAATAATGAAAAGAAAAGAAAAGAAGCGGCGGGAACTATACGAGAAAGTAGAAGAGGACGTATGGGGGCACCTGAAAACATTGGAATCGAAAAGAAAAGAGAGATATACAGCACACTGTTCCCACACAGAGATGAAAATCAATGGCAGGAAAGAGGAAGATCAGACTACAGACAGAAGAAGTTCTGGAATTCACCATAAAAGAGCTTGAAAGGGCTGCTAACAGAATGAAGACGAATAAAGCCCCGGGGACTGACGGCATACTGCCGGAAATAGTAAAGAAAGTACTGGAAATGAACCCCACAGTACTACTAAAGGTAATGAACAACATCATAAGAACAGGGAAGTACCCAAAACAATGGAAGACGGCACGCCTAGTACTTATACCCAAACCGGGGAAAGAAACTGCATACAGACCACTGTGCATGCTGAACACGTTCGGAAAACTGCTGGAGAGATTATTGGCAGAAAGACTTTTAGGGGAAATCCGAAAAAATGGGGGCTTCGCTGATAACCAGCATGGATTCCTTAGAGGTAAATCAACGCTGGGTGCGATAAAGAAAGTACTAGAGATAGCAACGAATGAAATAGAAAAAAGTCAAAAAAACAGAGGATACTGCGCCTTAGTAATGCTCGATATAAAAAATGCGTTCAAGTATGCATTCAGTATCGTGGAGAGAGATAATAAACGCATTAAACAAAAAAGGAACACCGCCTTATCTTATAAGAATTATACAAGACTACTTGAACGACCGTACTGTGGAACTGGAACCGTAGGATGAGATGGAGATGAATGCATATGTACCACAGGGCTCGATCTTGGGACCGATCCTGTGGAACCTCATATATGACGCACTACTAAGAATAGAAATGCCGGGAAACGTAACAACAGTGGCCTTCGCGGACGACGTTGCAGTGGTAGCAACGGTCAGAAGCGAGAAACAACTAAAGGAAGAAATAGAAGAATGCATTGGACGGATGGTGAACTGGATGGAAAGTGTGGACCTGGAGCTGTGTATAGACAAAACGGAAGTAGTTCTACTCATTGGAAAAAAAAGAAACATGGTGAGTTTTCGGACAGAAGTGAAGTTCGGATAGAAGTGAAGGACAAAAAATAAGGTCCAAAAAAGAAACTAAATACTTGGGTATAATCCTCGATGAAAAAATAAGCTTTGGACCTCATAAATAACATAAATTATATCTATAAGAAAGCCACTAAAGCAACCAAAGCACTAATTAAACTGATGCCAAGAAAGGGGAAAGTGGAAACCAGCAAAAAGAGAATATTAGCTGCGGTAATGGAATCAATAATCCTATATGGGGTGCAAATTTGGAAAGGAGCTCTGGAAACATAAACTTATAAGAAGAAATTAGACAGCCTACAGAGACAACTGGCAATTAGAGTGACAGGAGCGTACCGAACAACATCGATGGAGGCCGCAAGGGTAATAGCAAGAATAATTCCCATCGAACTACTTGCAGCAGAACGGGAAATTACGTTCCGGAAAAGTAAGTAGAAGAAATCGCTGGAAAGGGAAAGAACTATTAAAAATGGCAAGACAAATGGAACGAAACGGACAAAGGACTGTGGACCAGAACGCTTATCACATTTACCTGTGGACAAGATGATCCGGATGGTCCCTTTTCTGAAGACTGGAAGGAAGAAAGAAATCACGTAGAAGAGCAAGTAGGGAAGGCAATAACAAAAGAGAACGTAATTAAAATAATGATAGAAAGTGCAGACAATTGGAAGTACATAAAAGATCACTTTGAGAAGATAATGACGAAACAAGACCAAGCAAGAGACAAATTAAAGAAGGTAGAAGAAGAGGGCAACACACTCTTTCCTTAACAACTAGGGCGACACTAGTCGTCCGGGCTGCCCACCCTGAAGGAATGCGTAAGCGATACCGGGGTGGAGCATAGTAAGCCAAGTGGAAGTAGGGGTTTAGTGGGTGAGAGCCCCACACACAGGCTGGCAGAGCTTCCTCCAAACCACCATAAAAAAGGTGTAATAGGGACTACAGCAAAATCCAAGTTTTTGGCAGATGTCCAGAGTATCTAGTCAATCCTAATGCCCCACAGGTAACGATTGCCCGGTTTAGGTGCGGTAGTGAGGAAAGGGGTAGAAGATAATGGATGGCTGCAACAGATAGGACTTGTCGAGCATGTGGAGAAGGGGAGGAGCTGTGGGACCATTGGGTGTTAACTTGTAACAAATGTGAATGGAGCAAAGAGGAAAAGTCAGTGGCGAAAAACTGGAAGAAGGTTATGGATGAGAGTGGCTCGGGTTTTGTGTACATGGAAATAATATCGAAGTGCAAAAGACAGTGTTAAAGGTTTTTTTTATGTTTCTTTTTATTTGTTTTTTTTTTCTCCTTACGTTCTTTTTACCTAAACAGGATCTCAGAACTTATGAACTGTTTATTTTTCTGTATAAATTTGGATATATTTATTTTCCTTTTCATTCTGGAGATTTTTTGTTCTTTTTTTTTTGTTTTGTTTTATACTTTTGGATGTGTCACTAATGTACCCTACGAACTGGCGTGTATTTATGTATTTGGATTATTACTAAGGATTACTATGTATAAGGATTATTATATTATATTATTATTCGAAAAAGAGATACGAGTGGTACTCTCCACATTATCCCCAGGATTTGATAAACATCGTGCTAATAAACAACAAACGATGCGACACATGAGTTTGATTTAAATAATCAAACAACAAGAATTTAATATAAAGATAAATCTAAATTATATGAACATGTTATAGCCAAACCTCGTTATTTTGAACGATTTGTTATTATCTCAATATTTGTTTTGAAATTAACGTAATTGAAAAAATGAAGGAGAATCCGAAAGTTGAATATTTACTGTTTAAAAACTGTTTGTAATGATTTGCGTCTTAAAAACAGAAAATGTTATAATAATTATTTACCCGAATCTATACTTACTAATTTATTTTATGTTATTCTCAACCATTATCATTCTATTTTTGTTTAATATGTGAGTTTATAACAAGTGTCAACATCAAAGCATTTTTCACAAATTTCATGAATAATAAACGAGATTTTTTTAGAGAAAGAAAAATTAATAAAAAATTTTAATAAAGAAATAAATTTCTTTTGTAGATGAATTGTTACTTAATTTAAAATGGTAATAAAAGTATTCTTGGTGAGGGTGAGCTGGAGCGTCGGTGGCACGTTTAAAAATAAAATGAGAAAATCCGAACGTAAGCTAATAAGCACGCAAATTAGCGTCGCGGCGGTGGCGGGGCGTATAATGGTTGGCGAGGATAATCGGTCCTGGATATTAGCTACTGCTCCCTCCTCACGGGTCGGCAGCATAAAGCGACGCTCGTCTCTTTTGATTCGCGGATTAATTGAAATACCTCGCATTCCACGGCTTCGACTATGGATGGTTCTATGCAGCAGCGAAAGCATCCTGGCAGAATGTATGTGTGCGTTGCTCTATGTATGTGTTTCTATCTGGGCGAGTGTGTGTGAGTGTGCGGATGTTGTATGCGCGCTCGGGGTTATTGAAGGAAGATAGAGCTAGAGGCCACACTATCATCAGTTCCACTAACTGTATACATTGCAGGGATGAACTCGCTTCTCGAGCGACCCCATCTTATCAAACGACATTAAACAGGACTCACCTGGACATGCATTATTTAATTAAATTCGTTTGGCATTGTTGTGTAACAATTCCTTTCATCTCCTGGTTAAATATATTAATTCATTATTAAAGTATAAACGAAAATAATTTATGTAAACAGTTTTCTTGTTTATCAAAGTAATTTGTTTTACCACCAGCTAAAATTGAGCTATTAAAATTATCGACAATATAATAATAATATTTAAATTTAAGCAATAGTGTGGTTCCAGTCCAGAATTTAATAAGGAATGGATTAAGAATAAGAAACTTAACAGGGTAGTTGCGACTGTTACTAAGTTGTAATTCATACATTGAATTAAAAAAAAATTCCATTCAATGTAAGAAACAGAATATTTAAAAATAATATATCCTTTTCTACAAGACAAAACTGAACAGACACGACAAAACAAAAAATCTATACTTGCTGATTACTTACTTTGATGGAAAATATAGGAGGCGGAAGAAGAAGGTGCAGTCAGACTATGCAAATTCTTTAACGACCAGTCAGACTATGCACGTTATATTTTCGCAATGTGAACGATTAGAAAGCACTTTCTGAAAGCGCATGTATAGTCGAACTGCACAAAAAAGAACAAATGAAATGCAATTCCCCAACAAAGGAGTTGTGCATAGCGGATTATTAACCCCTCAAACTCTGTGGTTAAGTGGTTTATTGTATTTTGACTACATTTTTCACTTTATAGGCCCAGAAACCTAGGTGTTATTTTAATTGGCGTTACTTACTTAAACATTTATCTTCTGCTACAAATGCGGCCAACACTCGCTCCCGGGATCGAACCCGGCCCTGCCGATTTGTTAGATAACGCTCTAGAAAGCACAATTTAGGCAAATCAAGCCTTCCGAGCTGTTACCGAACTGTGGCTAGCCTCAATCGAACCTTGTCCTGTCCTAATTAGGAAAGCCTAACTTAGGCATATCTTTGGAAGTTCTAACTTCCACCTAATGAGGTCCCATTTGAAGCTTGTCCCGTCCTAATTAGGAAAACTCAACTTCCCTCAATGGAAATCTTTAGAAATCCTAATTTCAACCTAATGAGGCCTTTCTAACTGTGACCGAACTGTGACGAGCCTCGTTCGAACCTTGCTCCGTTCTAAGTAGGAAAACCGAAGCACGGCATGCCGCAGAAATTCCAAACTAGATTGCTATGAGGACGCTGTAGAGTAAAACTAACTTAGGCAAATCTTTATCTAAAAGGTTTATCGAAGTTAGGCAAGCGAAACTCAGTTGTTATTAGGAAAGTCTGTGGCATGGCCTAACTTAAATATATCTTTGGAATTCCAGCATCATATCACTTTGAGATTATTACAGCATGCGTTCACACACTCCACACATTCCCTCCAAAAGATTATTTCCATACTTGACCAAGATATAGCTTCAGTTATTCACTAGTTTTTGAAATACTGTATAATGCATCAAACTGCGTTTTTATATAAACATGTTTCTCATTAACGATAAAAGTAATGGGAAACGTGAACTTGCTCGTTCAGCCATAACCTAACTTACATTTAACCTAAAAAACATTTCTGTGTCGGCAGATGATCCTTTCAGTAAGGGATCAGCAGGTAAAAAAAGTGTGTCCACGGCAGCGCCGTCGTTTGGATTTTAAGGCCCCGGGCATATATATTGAGGTGGGGCCCCACTAAATAAAAAAGTGAATAAACAAATAAATTCTTTAATTTTTAATACATACAAGAAAGGAACATATGTATTGAAGAAATATAATATAATAATATATTTATATAAAAGAAAAACAAAATTAACCTTTATTTTCCTTGCTTTAATTTCAGCAAAATGGCGAGGGGTCACAAAATGGTGGGTCAAAAAATGGGGGGAGGGTCCTAAAATGGGGGGGGGGTCCCAAAATGGAGGGGCACAGCCTCTGTTGGGGCCCCCTAGCCCGTAAGCCCCGGGTATTCGCCCGATTGACCGACGCTAGCGACGCCACTGGTACACGGTATTAAATCATTGTGGTGATACGGATGATATTCGGACCGTTAGAAAAGCAATAAAAATATTTGCTTTAAGTTAATGTCTTTATGGTTCTATCGAAATTTATTACTTTTGATTTGTGTTCTATTCCTGTCCTATCCTTGATTCAACTTTTTGTTTTTTTTATATGTGGTTTGGGGGAAGCTCTACCAGCCTGTGTGTGAGGCTCTCACTCACTAAAACCCTTCTTCCACTTGGCTTAATAGTACGCCACCCCGGTATTGCTTGCGCATTCCTTCAGGGTGGGCAGCCCGGACGGATTTTTTCCGCCCCAGTTTTTCTGTTTTCTCCTTGTATTTGGGTCTTGGTGAAATGAATATGGTTTTTTGTTATATTTGCTCATGATTGTAGCTGCGCCTCTTGGAGTTTTCTCCACTCTGTAGTATGTCTCTTGTCTTTTTCTTTTTGTGTCAAGATATCCGTAAACATTTTGCTTAGAGTATCCCAGTTATTTTCCTTTTTCTAGCATAAAATCTACTAGTTTTCTGGATTCCATAGTAGTGTCTCTCAGAGCTGAAGTTCTTTCCTTTTTCCATCTTTAAATTCTAGTATAGTGTGTACAACACTGTCGTCCTGTCCACAGTAGTCGCACTGTTCGTCTGATGCTCTTCTAATATTAAGTAGATAGTCTTTGAAGCATCCGTGTCCTGTCAAAACTTGCGTAAAGTGGTAGTTTAATTCCCCATGTTTTCTGTTTATCCATTTAGATATATCCGGAATTAGCAGTCTCGTCCCTTGTCCTCTTTCTGTATTCTGCCAATTTCTTTGCCAGTCCTCTATAGTTGTTTTTCTTGCAATTTGTCGGTGTTCTCTTGAAGGTGCTTTATAACATATTTTCCTTTCTTTAGCTGTGTATTCTATTGGGGGGATTCCAGCAATTACCAAGGCCGCTTCCCTATATGCACATATACAGTCCTATATGCACTGCATATTCTTATAGCCGCTTTCCTTTTGCTTGACGCTTGCAAGAACTTGTTTGTTTTTGTCTGGAGCAGTGCGTTTGTCCACACAGGAGCTCCGTATAGCATGGCTGAGTGGGCTACTGAGCTGAGCAGTTTTCTTTTGCTGCTCTTTGGTCCTCCGAAGTTAGGGATTATTTTTTCCAGTGCCGCTACTGTTTTTAGTCCTTTTTTCGCAGCTCTCGCAATATGTGCCTCAAAGTTTGTTTGCCTATCGATTATTATGCCTAGGTACTTTACCCATTCCTTGGGTTTAATTACTACATTTTGTATTTTGAAGCACATTGGTAGCACTTTTCTTCTTCCAGTCAAGAGAACGGATTCTGATTTTTCCGGTGCCAGTTGCAGGTTCTTGCTGGCCATCTAGTTGATTATGCGGTTTATGGCTGCGTTTGCTTTTTCCATTAGTGCCTGTTCAGATTTCGCTGTAACGACAAGCGCCAGATCGTCCACAAAACCTATAGTTGTTACACCTTCCGCTTGAGCCAGTTTAAGCACCCCGTCGTAGACGATGTTTCTGAGTGTGGGTCCTAGTACAGATCCTTGTGGGACACCGCTGTTAACACTATGCTCTTTAGGCTCCCTATTTGCAACATAGATGATTTTGCGGTCACTGAGATAACTCCTTATAATCCGTGAGAGAGAGGGTGGCATGACTTTTTTTGTCATTTCATCCATAATGTGTTGCCAAGATGCAGAATTGAATGCGTTTCGGATGTCCAGCGTTAAAAGAACACACATTCGCCGAGTTCGCCGTGTGCCATTTTTTGCCTGTGCTGCTATATCTATAACTGCTTGTACGGCGTCACAAGTTGATCTACCTTCTCTGAACCCGAATTGCCGTTCAGAGAGTTTCTTGTCGCCTGTATTTAAATGCTTCTTTATTTGGCCCAGTATCATATGCTCTAATAGTTTTCCCGTTGTATCTAGAAGGCATATTGGCCTGTAAGATCCTGGCTCTTGTGTTTGCTTGTCCCCTTTTTTTAGCAGCACTAACGTTGCTTTCTTCCACAATTTGGGGAAGGTTCCAGTCATGAGGCAACAGTTCATAATTTTTAGGATGTATTGCGGATGTAGTTGGATTGTCCTTTTTATTATCTCAGCGGGTAATCCGTCAGGTCCTGGTGCTCGCTTGAGCTTCGCTTGTATTGATAATTTTTCTTCGCCAGGTCTCTTCCTTTGCCGTTGATAATTTCTCCTAGCTGCAATACACTTTACTCTGCTATTTGCGATATCATTATTCCATCAATACATTTGTTTACGATTTTTGTGCGTTTTTGTCCTTGGCATTGACACGTTGCGTCAAGCCCTTTTCAGATTTTCATTGAGCGCTTCTGCTCTGTCAGTTCTTCTGTTGTTGTTGTCGTCCGTCAGTTGTTTATTGAATTTTTTCTCATCTATTTTCTTGATGTTCCATCTCTTAGCCTGATTTGTTTTATTGGACGCGTTGCTCTCCAGGGAGTATGTAATATATTTGTGATCACTAAGGGTTTCGTGGTCGAGAATTTTCTGTTGGTGATTTCGCTCCATATGTTATGCATAGGGAAGGTGAGATCTATCTATAGAGCCCGTTTTTCTCTTTCAAAGGTGTTTTTTGGCCTATGTTTTGAACGTACATGTCAGACTCGGCAGTCCAATTGGTTACTATATTTCCTCTATGATCTGTTTTGTGGGATCCCCAGTATGGGGATTTGGCATTGAAGTCACCCGCAGCGATTTTTTCTTTGGGAGAGTTTCTTATATCGCTACTGAGGGCGACAAGGCACTATGTTAGTTGCTCGGGTGTGTTATTTAGTGAAAAGTAGCAACTGTATAGCTTAAATTGTTGCATTTCGACCCATACAAAGCCCGGTCCACTACCCGAGTCTATTACTATCATTGTTTTATTGGTGATTTTAATAGCTGCGTCCTTTTTCTCATCGGTGAACCATTCCGAATTGCTCACGATGTTTTTATTTGGTTCACTTAGGACCAGGAAATCCACTTTTAATTCTAATGTCGCGGCATTTAGCAGATCGTGGGCTGCGCGGCACCTGTTCAGGTTTGTTTGGAGTATTTTGGTCATTTTTAGTTGTTTCTTTTCTTACTGGCCTCCGACAGTGCCTTTTTATATTCCGGGCATTGTCGAGTGTCTGCTCGGTGAACTTTTTCGTTACAGATCGGGCAGAATGGATCATTTTGACATTGGAATGCCTTGTGACCTTCTTCTCCGCACTCCAGGCAGAGCTCTTACCTGTTCGGTCCTTGACATTTTACAGCCTTGTGTCCTGCGAGCCAGCATCTGTGAGACCTATTTAGGTTAATCCTCTATTTGACCCTGCATTTTGTCCAGCCAATCTTTATTTTTCCTAATTCTAGGAGTTTTTGGGCCTCCATTTTTGGTAGCACTATTGTCGCGATTTGATTTTCCCCGAACGCCGGTCTTAGATTTTTGATTACAACTTTGTTTGTATCTTCTATCTGCATTTGGTTGCACCACTCAACCGAAGTCATTTAGACCCATTAGTCTAACATCTTTTATGTTAAAGACAATGGAGAATGTGATTGATAATTACCTTAGGACTATAGTGCTGGTAGGTACACCACTACACAGGAGTCAGCATGCTTACAGAGCAGGGAAATCCACAGAAACCGCCCTGTATCAGCTGACAAATGAAATAGAAGCAGCACTAGAGACAAAGGAAGTAGCGATATTTGCCTTATTGGATATAGAGGGAGCTTTTGATAACACCTCACACGAGGCTGTCAGGGCGGCCCTCGAAAGAAGGAATATCGACAGCACTATCTCAAAGTGGATGGGAGAAATGCTGAGAACTAGAACGGCGGAGACACAAGTGAGAAAAGACACCATTAAGATCTCCACAACTCGAGGGTGCCCACAGGGAGGTGTACTATCACCGCAAATGTGGAGCCTGGTAGTTGATGAACTACTGGTTAGGCTAAACGACCTAGACATCAAATGTCAAGGTTACGCCCATGACATAGTCATAATGGCTAGAGGGAAATTTGAGGGAACGCTCTGTGAAATTGTTCAGAGAGGCCTCAATGTAACTAGTAGATGGTGTCAAACAGTGGGACTGAAACTCAACCCGAGCAAAACCACGGTGGTACCATTTACTAGAAAGAGAAAACTAAACTGCCTACATCCCATACTCATAGATGGAAAGGCAGTAGAATACCAACAGGAGATAAGGTATCTGGGTATCACACTAGATAGCAAACTCCTATGGAATAGACACGCTGAGGCAGTGGTAGGTAAAGCCAAACGCGCCCTAATGGTGTGCAGAAATTTGGCAGGAAAAACGTGGGGTTGTAACCCCACTATCCTGCGATGGATGTACACCATGATTGTGAGACCTGCAATCACTTATGGGGCAGTTGCGTGGGGAAGTAGAATCAAGCTGGCCTCTATGAGGAAACAGCTTGAGAAGATTCAAAGACTGGCGTGTGTCTGCATCACGGGGGCGATGGGGTCGTGTCCGACAGCAGCATTGGAGCTGCTGCTGGATCTGACTCCGCTGCACCTTGTGGTGGAGAGCGCCGCCAGATCGGCGATCGTAAGATTCAGCAAGGAAGGAATGGGCAGAGGTAAAATAATCGGGAGCAGAGACCGAAACAGCCTCGCTGCCAAGATCCCCTGGCTGGAAGTACCAAAAGACGAAATGGTATGCAAATACCACTTCGAGAAAAACTACACAGCAATGTGTAGTAGTAAAGCCGATTGGAGCGACGAATCCTCAGCATACCACATAGAGCAAAATGCCATCAAGTGGTATACAGATGGTGCGAAGACAAAGGAAGGCACGGGTGCAGGAGTGTTTGGACCTCGTACCAGATACTTCGAATCCATGGTAACAACCCCAAGTATCTTCCAAGCAGAGGTACACGCAATCGAGATGTGCACAGTTTAACCTCGACAGGAATTACCTCAAAAAACGAATTGCTATCCTGTCAGATAGCCAAGCAGCCATCAAGGCCATTAGCTCATACACCATCAGATCCAAACTAGTATGGGACTGTGTGGGGATGCTGAACAAGCTTGGCAGGGATAATAAAGTAACGCTATACTGGGTACCAGGACACACTGGTATAGACGGAAACGAAGAAGCCGATCACCTAGCAAACAAGGGATCCCCTAGGCAAGTAGCCCCTTTATAGGTCCGGAACCCTTTTGCGGTATGAGCGTGCACACCATCCGCAAAAGTTTAGATGAAGAAATAAGAGAAAATTGGATGAAAACCTGGAAAGAACTTCCAGGGCTAAGGCAATCCAAAGTGATGCTGGGATCTTTTAACCAGAGAGAACGGGAGCTTGCCTGAAACTAAGCAGGAACAAGCTCAGAATTCTGACAGGAGCCCTGACGGGACACTGCAGACTTAGGAAACATCTCAAGGCCCTAGGCCTAGAGGAGGATGATGGATGCAGATTCTGTGGCTCAGCAGAGGAAACCCCCATACATCTGTTTAAAGACTGCGGAGCATTACTTCACAAGAGACAGATGTACCTTGGGGCTCACTGCTTGAACACAGAGGAGCTGCAGGCCTTGAATCCCACCCAGATCCTGAGATTCCTAAAGGAATCATAATTAGAGGAGGCGCTCTAAATGGGTAAGTACACTTGGAGGAGGAGGGTGGGGTACAATAGATCTATAAAGGTCGCAGTACAAGTCGTCACCACCATATCTACAATCTGCATTTGGTTTTCAATGGCACGTTTAATTTCTTCCACTGTAGCGGTGGCATCCAGGTCTCTTATACTCAATGTCACGTGTGTGTTATTAGCTCGTACATCAACATCTGGCATGCGTTTGGCTATTTCATCTTGTAGTAGCTTTGCTTTAAAGGCTCCTATGGATCTTGGAGCAGCTATTTTTTTCCTATTATGTTTAATTAGCAGGTTCTTTAGTTCTTGGAGGCTATCGTAAATCGTTTGGATATTACGACTATCTGAGTCAAGTTTTCCTACCACAAGGTGGTACATGTTGCGGAATATATCTTTTGTATCTCCACTGCCAGTAGGTATTCCAATCGTTTGTCTTAGATAGACTACTTTACCAGGTTTTTTGTTTTGCATTCCAAGCAAGGGCTGGTATAGACATCGCTAAGTGCTTGGGGTACTTCTTTGCCAGGCCTGAGATTTTCTTCCACGTACCAGGCAAGATCCCATTCTAAGGATGCTTCCACAATGTTGCCGGTGCCTTCCTTTACTCTTCTATATGCTACTTTTGGCTTCTCTGCTACTTTTTTGAAATCCTCGTATGTATTACCCTTGTCTATTTCGTACCATAGCTCGTTGATTTCCTGGTTTATTTTTGCGTTCACGGTCTGTGTACCCATTTCGCATTTGGGGGAACCCTTTGCCTGCGTATCTATTCGTTTGTTGTCCTTGAATGATCTTGATCGGGCATTTGTTAGACCGCAGAGTTCCTCTGTGACTTTCTTGATATCGACCTTTGTGTTTGAGTTTGCCTTGACTAGAATGCGTAGTTCTGGAACTCTTACTGATAGCTTCCTTATTATGATCTCAAAGTCTTTCTCGTTTTCAGTTTGATGATCTTGTTCTTTCAGATCTAGTCTTTTCCTTTTTGGATTTTGTTCCATCGACGAGCCTTCTTCGGATGGAATTTCTGATTCTGTGGAGGTATTGATGTCCATCGTAAGTGAGGTAGACCTTGCTCTTGGTGGAGTTCGTTTAATGCTCTCTCTTCTATGGAAAGGGTCTTCACTATCATGTTGCGCAAGGGCTTTATTATCCCTCTCTGCCATTCTGCCTGAGATTTACTGTTTTACACTAAAAGGTACTAAAACAATAGGTTTGCAAGGGAAAAAGTTAGAATGAATATAATTCAGCGTAAACGCGTACAAATCACGACATGCGCACGATAAACCCACTCTCTTAATTTTTGTCTTTGTTTAACAGTTTGTTCAGTCAACTTTGTTCAGTTAGAGGATTTGATTTTCTATTCGAAATCCTTCATTCAACCGAAGAGCGTTTAAGTTACTATTAATATGTTTTATGATTCTTTTATAATCGAATTAAATTAATGTCTTGTAGTTTTGTCAAAAAATTTGAAAATAAACTGTGAACTAAAGGAGGAATCCGAATTTGGACCAGATTATGTTGTACTCGTCACATCCAAGTTTGGTTTCCAAACTGCTGCCTAAAGAGGAAAGCGAGCCAGACTAGGTTGAGGTTATAATATGCAAGTGGGGGTTCCGAATGTGTTCCCAATCAGGAATTAATTAGGAACAAAGCCAGTGCGTTTCAAATGAGATGACGAGCTAATGCGGTTGCCTCATTTGGAACGAAGGCATGTCTAATTCGTTCCTAATAAAAATTGAACTGAAATTCGCAGTCGCGTTGCTGAACTTTGTAACAGATAGAATTGGGGAAACCAACCCCCCTCCCCCCCCCATTGGGGATGGTTTCACCAATTCTATCTTATCAGTTCAATAAATAACTCTTTCACAAAATGACTAACATGTCTCGCTAACAAAATGTCAAAATTAAAAACATCTAACCCTAAACACCACATTTTTTCAAGTAAGTAGTTTACAAATTGTTGTTCATGGATGCAAAGCTGTGCTGATGAGAGATAAATCTCGAAACGCGTCCACTGATGGATCCACTTAAGGTATCGGAAAGACCTTAAATGATCTTAAGAACAATGTTAGTTTTAATGATTTTGTTGAGTGCCACAAAGGTGGACTGAAAGCTACAGAATAACTTTCAAATTTCACATGAGATTTGTTTTGGTAGTCCTAAAAAGACTCAGTAATTGTTATAGAGCTTCGCAGAGGCGGATCCAGGATTGTCATTTGGGGAGACTTGACCCCGCCGAGGGTAGATTAAGTAAAGACTAGCAAAGAAAACACATAAAACACACATTTTATTTTGCTTAACGCATAATAAGTCTCCTCGGATAACTTCGCAAATTCCTCAATGACTTCGTTAGGTTGTAGATTAGCAGAGATACCTCGGTAAATATACATGGAAGCCAAACCGGTTAACCTCTCTTGTGTCATTGTCGTACGACGGTACGATTTTATTAGTTTAAGCGAAGAGAAGCTGCGCTCCACACTACAAGTGGTTACTGGTAATGTAGCGAGAATTTGTAACAAAATTGTTTATATTTGGAAAAAAACTCAATTGTCTCTTGATGCGCTTCAGCTGTTGTTTGTAGGAGATGTTGTCTACCACTCCATAGCTCCTTCCAGAGAGATATTTTTCCTGATAACGAGAGAGGATGAGGTAAATCGTCAGTCTAAACGCGTGCAGCTGCTACTATCGAGGTCAGATTTTCTTTGTTTACGATAGCACTTGGTAGATGGTGGAACAGATCGAAAATCAAAGAGTGCTCTGCTCTCTAAAAGATACTCGTCTCGTTCTTACTACACTTTCTACCATCTCATAACAAAGGATAAGATCTAATGCAACAGCCTGCAGTTGCTGTGAAAGCGAAACAGTGATTTCAAATACTGCGGCGGTTACCGTTAAGATAGGACAAAGTCGAATCGTTGAATAGAAGCCAGAAAACTTGCACTTTTCAATGACGGAGAAGTTCCGTCGCTTTCTTCAAGGAAATGTACGATTGGGTCAAAGAACTCTTTGAATTGAAGGAGCGCATCATGCCTTTCAACTCAGCGTGTATCACTAGGACTTTGCAACTTGACACTTTTCGCCTGTGGATGTTTTTTAAGGATAGCTTGTTTAAAAAGTTCCAATCTTTTTGCTAACTCTCGTACAAAACTGATAACATTAAAGTATTGCCATCATATTGCGAACACTAGGCAAGCTTCACGACAGCTAGGTTTAGTTTATGGGCGGCACAGTGCATATAAGGCGCTAGCGGTTGGATCCCGGGACACGAATTGTAATAAGCCACCGTCCTCTTATGCATGATTCTGACAAAGTCATCACAGCAATTTTGTCGAGAATACTTCCCTCAAATGTGCTTCGCCCCCCATGTTAAAAAACGTAAGGGCCCCCAACGCTTGTGTCTAAGACCTAGACACCACACACAAGTATACGTAAAGGGAGGACCGATGAGTTCATTTTGATTTGCCACGAAAAGAAGAACTCAGATGATTTTGGGGGAGGCTTGACCCCCTTAGCACCCCCTTAGCACCCCCCCCCTGGATCCGCCACTGGAGCTCCGGAAAGGCTGAATATATTTATATATTCAGGCTGTGTTCCGTTTGTTTTAAGTTTGTCTATTTCTTTTTGTGGAAAGCTGTCCTAGATATGTTTTATGTACACAAACCGTTGGTCTGGCTTTATTGGTCTCTGAGGCAATCAAGAATTTCAATTCCTCTACGAAATTCTAAAGGCTGCGTATGGTATGGAATTTGGAGATAAGGCATAGACAGGATTTCGGTTAAACTGCCTCCAATGAATACCAAAGGTGACTGACTCATTTCCTTAGCGAATAGCCCACATTATAATTTATAAAGTGAGCTATTCCACATTGCGCCATTCCTGCAGCCAGTTCTCTAGACCTAGTTGCTTCCTTGAAGTGTTCTAGCACGTCCAGAATAGACTTGATGAATATAATAATTTTTTGCTGACCATCTACCACATGTTTAAAAAGTTTAAAAAGCGCGAATGTTTAACATTCTGTCCATTAATGATTAGGGTAATTTAAATCCTGATTTAAATCAGGTGTTTTCCAAACACCTGCGTTTGGACAAATTCTTTGAAGTATTTTTATTTAAATTAAGCCAACGTTTCGACCAACATTAGGTCTTTCTCAAGGCTAATTTTATTTTTAATTATTTGATTTTGACATTTTTTTTAATTTGAAAATTATATTTATTTAAAATTATTTTTTTTGATTTTTTTTTTACCTTATTTAAATTACCCCAATCATTAAAACAAGATGGTCGTTATATCAAAATAGAATTATTCTGTGCATTTTCCGGAGATTAACTTGTATACAGTCCTCTAGACCAGTTGCCTCCTTGATTAGTTCTAGTTGATCGAGAATCAACCAGAGGAATATAATTATGTTCTTCTCTCTATTTAATGTTTTCATAATTTTAGGAGCATTAATGTTTAAGATTCTGTCAGTTTTCCCAGAAAATAAACATGCTTAGTTCATAACTTTTTTTTAATTTTGAAAATGGTCTGAATCAGCATACACAAAGCAAGTTCCAATGTGGCCCAAATCAAAACCGACAATTTTTTTCAACGGCATAAACCAATAAAGAAGTTTCATAAAGCTGAAAACCTTTATACATATTTTATTTTTTTTTAAAAAGGAAAGGTTTTCCAATACGAAAAAATGTGCAAATGAAGAAGAAATAACGCTTTTTGATTTTAAGCTTTGGTAATATATTTGTGGCCCAAAATTTCCTGACTTGATGTGATGCCTAGAGAGACAAAAAGGTTGGACACGTCTGGTATAAATGGCCGAGAAGTAACTAAGAATAACTTTGTAACTAGATAGACAGCACTTCTAAAAGCAGCGACACCAAAAAACGGGACTATAGACCAGTGTTTCTCAATCCAAACTGTCCATCGACGACCACTAAAATTTCTGATCGGTTGACTATGAATCGGTAAAAAATATATTTTTACCACGTTTTAATTAACTTTTTTTAGATATCTTGTCCGTTCTCTTGTCTGTTCAGGGATATTTTTGTAATCGATTTTAAAGTAACTTCGCAATTAGCTAGAGACTTGAAATTTTAAACATAGCTGAGAAAGATGAGATAGGCACTAAGAGAAAACTAATTTGTAACAAACAACATTGTGGTCCTACTATCTGATAAGGGAAATTGCTCTGTAGTCATGAACAGTGATGACTCTAATAAAAAAATGACCACAATCTTCGATGACCCAGCTTATCTACCCAGGACAACGGACCCCACAACTTACCTTGAGAAAACAACCAGACAAATGATCCCACTTTGTATCATTTGATTACAACTGGTGACTGGTAATTGATTACACTCTGGTTAAGATATATTGACGACACATGATTACAGACACAGATTATTAGCTGGACAAATTCCTTACCCATCTTAATCCCGTACGAAAACCGAACTGAGATTCGCTAATAAAGGACTACCATTTTGCATATATTCTCTTGTGGATGATCTTTAAGAAAACCTTAAGAAAGTGACTAATCAAGCTTATAAGCCGATAATCGCTACATCTTTTTGCCGTGTTCTCTTTTGGAAGCTTATGAATGTTGATTGAAGACAGTCTTCAATCTTCACTGAAAGAAGCTTCACTGTCACGTTTAGTGACTCCTCATTCTTTAAGATTTTAATGACTTCCGAGTAAATTCCATCTAGACCTGCAGATTTTCTATTTTTTGATAACGAGATTGCATGCTGAACTTCTTCCTTAGTTATATCAAGCCCTTCGCGTGTATATTTTTCAGGATTGTCCGATTTTTCATCATGGTAAAGGTTTTTGATATAGCTACAGCACTGTTCTACTATATCGTTAACGTCAAGAATTATTTTATCTTCACTGTCCAAAGGAATGCCAGTTTCTCGAGGTTTGTATACACCAGCCGCTACCTTAATTTTCTTATGCATATTAAAAGTGTCATATTTAGCCTCCAGATCTTCGATTTCGCGACATTGCTCATTAAGCCAATTTTCTTTGGCCATTCTAATTTTGTTCTTCATTTCACGATTCATCTTGTGATATTCCGGATGACCTTTTTTGAAGCGTCTCTGTATTATTAAATAAAGAATTTCATTAGTCATCCAAGCTCTCTTTTTGATCTTAGTATCGTTTGAAGAAAATTTGATGCTGGCGTTTGTAAAAGCTTCGCCGATGTTGTTCCAAACAGTCTCTGCTTCGAAATTCTTCACAACGTTTACTTTGTTTAGTCCACAATTTAGTTCGTTTCTTACCTCAGCTAGCGTTTCTGGGTTGTTCAGTTTTGTCAGATTTGGTTTAGGGCAGTTTCCTTTTTTTGTACACTTTTTGAGAGTTATCTGAATATTTGCTACAAGCGGTTTGTGGTCGGAATTTATGTCTGTGCCAAGTTTTCGCCGATTTATTGTAATTTCTGTAACTTTTTTTTATCAATAGAAAGTCTATTTGGTTGCTGACTATCCTCTCTGGCGTATGGGCGTTAGAAGTCCAAGTGTACAGGCGTCTTGGTGGTAGTTTAAAGTCTTCGAGACAAAAAACCCCATTTTTTGACCAAACTGGAATACTTACTTACTTTCCGTGTCCGGCTCATACGACATCTTTCCAAAAAATATCGGCTGCAATAGCCTTGTCGTTACATAGAATTAAGTCTTCGTGCGTGCATCCCTCTTCCAGTTATGGGCAGACCAGTATGTGGCTCATATCCTGGGGCTGGCCACACGCACACAGCACATCGTCGTTCTCAGACATTCCCCACCTGAACAGATTTGTCTTGCACCTTGCCACTCCTGTCCTGAGCCTATTTAGGGATTTTCATACCGCAAAAGGGAGGTGTTTGCCTGGGGCCATTTCTTTTCTTGGGGGTTCCCGAGTAGTTAGCTGTTGGATCCACCTAGTGATACGGTTATTTTCTATAGACCTCTCGAGTGTGTGTGATCTTGCCATGAAGCTCTTCCTTGATTTTAGGCGTCGACCGGCTAGCTCGTGTTGGTGCTATTAACTGGAGTTGGCTTTAGGCAGCCTGTCACGATTCTTGCTGTCACGTTTATAGCGATGTCCACATGTTTCGCGTGAGCTGAAGCTGCCCAAACCGGTGCGGCGTATTCCGCAGTGGACACATAGTGCGCCAAAGCCGACCTTCTGAGCGTTGCTGGTTGAGCTCCCCATGGTGTGCCTGTGAGTTTTCGCAATATGTTATTACGCGCACTATCTTTGCCTTTAGTATTGATGCAGTGTTGTCTGAAGGACAGAGTACGGTCCAGGGTCACGCCCAGGTATCACGTCGTCGGGCAGTGCTCCAGTCGTTCGCCTCGCCAATGTATCTCGAGCTCCCGTCGTGCTTCTTTGTTTTTCAGGTGGAAGGCGCAGACCTGAGTCTTGCTGGGATTCGGCTTTAGGTGGTTTTTCTGGTAATAGATTGCCAGTTCCTCAAGGGCGACCTCTAACTTCTCCTTCACCTCGGCAAACTCGTTGCCTTGGGTTGGCACAGCTGTATCATCGGCATAGATGAATTGCCTTATATTATCAGAAATCGGCTGGTCGTTCGTGTACACGTTGTAAAAGAGTGGGGACAGGACACTGCCTTGCAGTCCATTCTTCTTGACCCTCCATCTGCTATACTTGTTTTGGAGTGAAACAGTGAAACATAAAATCTCCTGTTCTGGAGGTGAAAAACGTTCATTTACAATACCCAATCCATATCTACTAACTATGTTTTCTCTAGCACCGCTACCAATCATTGCATTAAAATCACCGATAATAATGTTGATTTCTGACTTTTTAGTGAGATTTACGGTGCTAAGCTAATTAAGGTTTTAACAGCTTCGTCTGAGTAATCGCTCGTTGGTGCATATATCTGGATGATGTTGACATTAAATGACTTGGAATTGAGCTGTAAAAATTCTACTCTCAGAAACCGGGACAAAAGATTTTACCGTTTTTTGTACTTTACTTTTTTGTGTATTTACTATGAGCGCCACGCCATTGTAGTGATTTTACTTTACTTTTTTGTGTATTTACTATGAGCGCCACGCCATTGTAGTGATTGGCCTCGTCATTGCCAGCATAGTAAATATGATGGTCGTCGATTTGACATTGTCCAGAATCTGGCCATCTCATTTTGCTGATCCCTAATATTTCGAAGTTAATTCTTTTCATCTCTTTGATGGCATTGTGGGTTTTACCAGGTTGATACTTTGTGCGGTCTAGATAGCAATCTTCTTCAAGACTGGCCAGGAGATTCGTAGCACCCTCTAATAACTTAAGACCTGCCGGGGACTGAGGGCTTGTGCTTTTGGTTTTCCAGTCATGCTAAAGATTTTTCCTGGGGAGGGTAATGTGGTGGTTTCCCGTAGCCTTCCTCATCGCAGTATTAACCGCTGAGACAGTCCTTATCGCGCCTTTACTGTGTTATATGATGCCGTTTTTCTTTCTATATCTAGAAATACGCCGTCCAATTACTTTTAACACGTTAACTGCCGCGGTTAATTTTGAAAAAGGTCCCATAGGCCACGACATTTTTTTTGATTAGCATTCATGAATTTATAAAAAATTTAAAAATTTTTTTTTTGGGCAAAGTTGCAATGTGTTCTTCCACGCCACACCAACCCATGATAAGCAAGCTCCGGTAGCATACACATGACCAGAAAGAAGATATTGTGCGTATATACGAAATTATACACGCAGGACTACACAGGATACACAGGGCCCTACTAGCGTGTATACATTTGTATACACATAGCAGTTAACGTGTTAATGTTGCTGCTGCCCAACACTAGTTTTCTCGCCACATCTTGCTACCCTCACTTAGTTTAGCCTGCAAGTCGATGCAGTTTCCGGGGTGTGGCACGTGGACCCCTAAGTGATCAAATCATTTATTCATGCATTAAATGTACATACAAATTTTACATACGTCAAACATAGATAGGTAAAATTATAATGTATATATTAGTACAAATTACAAAACATATCCTATAATAAAACTTACGTTACTAGTTAAAAGGCCACTTGTATCAAAGAAGGCCTCTCTTGACAGGTACTGTTTTATCACAGACTTGAATTTTTTTGATTGCAAATCACGCACATATTGAGGTAGTTTATTAAAAAATACCGGAGCTTGGCGAAGACTGAAGTTCCAAGATTTATTCAATCTAAGTTGAGCAGGCATTAGGTTGTCTCTGTTGGTTATGAAACCTGGTTTCATAATTGTGGATGTCACTAAGAACCATATATCTATGACAGTTTTCCTTCGCGAGAATCAAGGAATAGAATATATACCATGACGGTAAAGTCAGTATGCTGTGTTTGATAAAGGTGTTCTTTGTATCAGCTCGGTAACTCAGACCAGACAGTATGCGTATGGCTCTTCTTTGTAAGCGAAAGTCTCGCAGAATATCCCCAAGTGAGTAGGTATACCGTATGTGAGTAAGGAATGCACAACGGAGTGATAGGCTATAGTTAATATTTCACTGTCAACATATTCAGACAAACGTTTCAGAGCATAGATGCCAGATGCGACTTTTCCCGCAATGTAGTCAATATGTGGTTCAAAAGTCATCTTGGAATCAAATTTAATGCCCAGAAATTTTACAGTTGAGATCTCCTGTTCTTGCTGCGGGCTTAGTGGGAACACCAGTCTGTGGTTTTTGTGTGATTTAAACATAAGTGATTTGCCAGAAACCCATCCTCTAGGTCCAGAATAATATTGTTCATACTTATCACTACATTGTCGCGATGCTTACTAGTACACAATACCGTTATATCGTCAGCAACGAGAATCAACTTATTTTGGAATGTAGCAGTAGACAGGTCATTGACGTAAATGAGGAAAAGTAACGGCCCAAGAAGTAAGCCCTGTAGCACCTCACTCTTAATCAATTTCCTTTCACATAGGCCATCTCCACAGAAGGTCTGCTAATATATGTTACAAATATAATCAGTTAACAACCGCAGTCCTCTCTCACCTACCCCATATATTTTGAGCTTATCAGCTAATGTATTGTGGTTTACACAGTCAAAGGCTTTGCTGAGGTCACAGAAGACAAAGCCCTCCTAATGACCCCTTTCAAAGTCCACACTATGTAGTCCGACAAATTAAGGCATGCCCCTGATGTTTATCTACCCTTACGAAATCCATATTGGTTCTTAATGAATATGTCATTAGATTCAAAGTAGTTGGTATCAGTGGTTGGGATCAGCGAAATTGGTCTGTAGTTACCTACTATCAACCGGTCTCCAGTTTTGAAAACGGGGATCACCTTAGACAGTTTTAGGCAGTCTGGAAAGATTCCCTCCTCTATGCACAAGTTAAATAGGTGGGTTAGTGGAAAAACTAGCTTATTTATTAACTCCTTTAGTAGTGGGACACTCATTCCATAGATGTCTTTACTGTGCTTGCCTTTCAGTTTGTCAAGTGTATCCCTGACCTCTATGAAAGTAACCCGTCTGAAGCTACGGAAGAAAACCGACTGTCCGATCTAGAGTATGTTTCCTTATATACTCATCGGCAGATACCGGAAGTGCAGCCTGAGACCTTATGATGTCCTCTGCGACACTAATAAAATTATTATTGAAGTGGTTTGGGTCAACATCTGTACTTCCTGTTTGTTGTTTTGTAGAATTTCTGTTCATGTTGATGACTTCCCACGCAGCCTTAGAATAATTGTCTGCCTTCGTGATGTGGTCTGAGTTGGCTTGTATTTTTGCATGCAACCTGCGTTTACACTTTCCTGTATAATTTGAGGTCCATCTGGAGTTCTCTACAAGGAAAAATTATCATAGAATTCTTGCAATAAATTTAAATGTTCCCTCATTGATTTTAGTTCATTATTGAACCATGAGATTTTTTTGTTATTGTGTATTTTTCTCTCAACTAAAGGAACATTTTTCTCTCAACAGCGGACATGCCCGTCAAAAATCCTTCCTTTGAAGAAACCCAAAAGGCCTTAAATAAGCTGAAAAATCACAAAGCGCCGGGTACGGACGAGATACCAGCAGAACTTCTGAAATATGGGGGAGACGCACTACATCGCCAAATCCACCAGCTAATAACGCACATATGGTTAGAAGAAAGGATACCAGCACGATGGAAGGAAAACATAATAGTGCCCATCCACAAAAAAGGGGACAAAACAAAATGCGCGAATTATAGAGGAATCTCACTCCTAAACACGGCATATAAAACCCTCTCAAACATCATTCTTAGTAGACTAATCCTTTATGCTGAAAATGTCCTAGGCGAATATCAAGCCGGGTTTAGGGCAAACAGATCAACAATAGATCAATTATTCATGCTGAGACAACTTCTAGAAAAGGGATGGGAGTATAACAAACCCATACACAATCTTTTCATAGACTTTCGACAGGCATATGATAGCGTAGAAAGAAGCCAAGTATGGAATGCCATGGCGGAGTTCTCAATACCAAAGAAACTCATTCGGATGACCAAAGTCTGTATGGAGGGTGGAATATCTAAAGTACGTGTAAATAATAAACTGTCTGGCAGCTTTGAAATCAACAGTGGACTTAAACAGGGTGATGCGTTATCTCCACTACTATTCAACCTTGTATTAGAGAAAGCCATGAAGTCGGCCGAAATAAAAACAGAATTGCTATCGGGTCAAGGTCCCAAAGTGTTACTCGCATATGCAGATGACATAGATCTCGTTGGAGACTCCATTCTATCCACGAAAGACATTTTCAACAAGGTGGAAGGAGCAACAAGTGAAGTAGGGCTGAAGATTAATGAAGAGAAAACGAAATATATGTGTATAAATATAACGACACGAAGAGACAGAATAAGGCAAAATATGACGATCAACACCTTTAATTTCGAAAGAGTACAACGTTTTAAGTATCTGGGGGCCGTAATCACAGCGGACAACGATGTTACCGAAGAAATAAAAGACAGAATCCAATCTGCAAACCGCTGTCTATTTGCACTGAATAAGCTCATAAAATCAAAAAATCTCACAAGAAGTTCAAAGATCAAAATCTATAAATCCATCGTCAGACCTGTAATAACATACGGATGCGAAACGTGGACCATGACCAAAGCAAACGAAGAAAAGCTCAGACGCTTTGAACGAAAAATACTTCGGACCTCACCATGACATCACCACAGACCAGTATAAGATCAGAACCAATATCGAATTAAAAGCACTCTACAACGACACCGATATTGTCCAAGAAATTAAATCACAGCGACTAAGATGGGCAGGCCACGTGCACAGACTGCATAACGAAAGACTTGTAAAACTGGTATGGGAGGAGATTCCCACAGGCAAGAGACCGCTCGGACGTCCCAGAATGCGATGGAGAGATAACATCCAAGCAAATCTCCGGAAAATGAACATCCCATTTGACCCTAGGTTGATGGAAGACCGAACAAATTGGAAAAAAGTTGTACAGTCAGCCAAGACCCACCCAGGGTTGTAGCGCTACGTGATGATGATGATGAAAGGAAAAGAAGAGTCCAAAATACCTAAAAAATTATGAATTAAACTTGAAAATTTGTTGTTTTAGCTTCTGAATTTTCAAAGGTCCAGTCCCCTTTTTCGATCAGGTTGTGAAACATATTATATCCTCCTAATGTGAGTGGCCTGCAAAACTCAACTTTATTATCACAGATTTTTACACAACAATCTAATTCAACATTTATTGTTATAGCACGATGATCAGGTAAAACAGGATTTGTTACTTGCGTTTCGAAATTTGGAATATTATAAAAGTTTACAAATAGGGGTCCGATGTTACTGGAGTAATATCCTTTAATTTGAAGTGATTTGAAACGGCATAGTTATAATTGACGATTTCGCATACTGGAATCTAAAAGTTTACAAATATGTTAACAATACAGCTTTTCTGTCTTGTGCTTTTGAAAATTTGTTTGGAAAACCCAAATGATCTTATAAGATCCAGAAAATATCTGTACCTGTTATTTGGTAAGTTAAAATTAATGTTAAAATTACCGTTTAAAATTATATATTCATCACACTTACATAAAGTTAATAAAATGTGTTCAATAACCTCCTAAGACACATTAAAAGTACCATTAGGTGGTCTATATACAGTCACAATTTTACAGTTAAAAGTAGATATTTCTACAGCAGATACTTCACAGTTCATCTCATTTGATAGAGCCTCAATGTTAAAAAATGGTTTGGTAGAGTTTCTCGTCACATAGAATAATTGATCCTCCATGTAATTTTGTGACTCGTGCAAAGTAAGAGCCTACATTAAATCCTAGGATGGTGAAAGACTCAACTTCGTGTGTTTTTAGAAAGTGCTCAGTAAGGCACACAATATTGTGGTTGTGTTCAGATAAATAATGTACAAGCTCATCCAATTTGTTAACGTACAGAACATATATTATATTATATATAATATATTATATATAGATGAAATACACTTAGCTGGTATTTGTTACATTTTTTTTTTCTCTTAAAAGACTTGCCCTTTATCAAATTATTTAATTTGCTGAAATTAAACCTTTTGTAGCCGCCCTGTGAGGACCAATTGTTTGGAAGCTAGTCTACCACTCTTGATGCGACCGTCTCAAACTAAGAGGTGCTACCTCTACAGCGTAGCCTTAACACCCAAGTGTAATTTACTAGTCATAATACTAGTCAGGTTAATATGAGCTATAATACTAGTCCTTAGTTTCTCCATAAAATTGTGTTATTTTAACTATTTATTTATGTTTAATGTAGCGGATTTTCGTTTTCTGCTTGATCGACAGCTCTTACCTCTGTAGTCTTATCTGTCTAGTTCTATTTATATATTGTTATTTTATCTGCACAGTTTGAATAATCTAATAGGAGTATTACTTACTAATTGTAAGTATTGTAGACAGATTGTATTTAAAAATATTATAATCCATAGGTTTAAAAGATCGTTATAAAAAGTGATTTAATTATGAAAAAAATATTTTTGTAAATACATAACTTATTTATAAAGTGGATAAAAATGTCAAGATCCTGATCTAACATGTTAATACGTTTATAAGTTTTAAGACGGATGAAGAATCTGCATATTAAAATTAAACTCATCCGACGAAGAATAAAAAAATACAAAATGTTAATATAGGAGCCGATCTCGGCGTTTTGATGTTATTAAGTAGTTCTCGCGTCAAGTAATTAATTTCTTACCATGAAATTCAGCGTTAAGATATTATGAGTAAATTACCAATAAACTTGTATAGCGGATGACGCCGCTAAATTAGCTTTTCGGATCAATAAGACATGAGCCGCGCTCTCTGTTCCGTCTACAGAGAAATTAGCCCCTGTGCAGCACCCCTTTAACACAAACTCGCGCTAATTGATTTTATGATATCATTATTATACTCGCTCTCTGATATAATATTACTTTAATCGTGCCAAAGCTACCCAACCAAAACACAATTAATTTATCGCTTATAATTTACATCGAAAATTAATTACAATAAATCATAATTTAATAAATATATTGTGAGGATTATAAGTTTATAAAATATAGGATTGAAAATGTTATTTATAAGGTTACTTAAAAATGAAGACATAATGGCATACTACTACGATGTTTTAAGTCTTTAGGAGGATAATTGGATTTTGATTGGCAGTAATTTTTTAATTTGTACTGTCTAAAAACTGACTCTAATTGAATCGTTGATTGTAAAACGGGGTAATTATTTCAAAATTATATTTTAACTTAATCCAAGTTATAAAATGCAAATGATAATTTAGTGTAAAATTTTAACTGTTAATAAAATTAACAGATGTACGACAAACTCTAAATATGTTTACATCAAAGATAATTGTAATATTTAGTTCAGAATCACAAAGTTTTTACCCCTAGTTTCATCAATAATGTTACCGGTCTAAAATTGTATATTTTGTAACTAGGGCGAAAGGTTTTCAATTTTTCGCGAGAGCGAAATTGTGCGCACGAACGGATTGAGTGCGCATAATCGCTCGAGAGGGAAATTAACAATTTCGCCCGTGTTACAAACAATATATTTTATTTCTCATGCGAGGGGATGTATCTTACAAGTTTGGGATCTAAGGGCCATAAAAAAAATGGAATCAAAAATGAAGAATTTGCTTTTTCAATTGTCTCCGGTGATGTGAATTCGATGTCGATTCACCATCGAATTTACACTCATTTTAAAACATTTTCTTTCATTTTTATTATTACTTTATAATGAAAATTTTGTTTTTGATATTTCGCGTCACTTTTTTATTATCGCGGTCTTGATTATGTTCATTTTATTTAAATTTATTTGTTTATTTTACTGTAACCTAGCGATATTGAATATTTGCGTACGTTACCCAGGTTATGTGGAAATGCAACGACATTTTTTCGACATTTTTTCGTATTAACTAATCTACGTCAAGAAGTACTTTTGGCGCATGTGTAATTAAAAAATATGTTCATTTGGGATAGAAGTTCTGATTAAAATGAAATGGTAAATTTTGGCGAAAGCGGGAAAGTACGGAAAATGGAGTAGCAAATTCCATGTCTTACTAGCGATGGGTTCGATCGTACCGTTTTCGATATGAGGAGTTGCGTTATCTTAGTGGAAAACGTTTTGGTCCTTTTAGTGCGATTATTACAACTAAATGGCAGTAAAGCTGAGCCAGGTACAAGTCTCTATTGAGGTATTAGTTTTAGCCATTTATGATTGGCATTGGCCACTTTTGATGCTCATTATTGTTACACCCGTTCTCTCAATGAATGATTCCGCTGCCAATCATTTCCATGAAACAAATTGTTAGAAATTCTGACAAGTCGGCGTTGTTGCTGGCAGAGAGTTTTCGAAGGTGATTGGACTGAAGAACTGATTGAAGTTGAATTGTTTCTACTTTCGTTCTCTTCCAAAGTCGCCAGAACATCCCTATGCCCTTTTGCTCCATCCATTTATCAACATATGCAATCGCCCTATTTGCACGTTCCTTACTCTCTCCGAGTATTTTCCTGTTGCTACCAGAGCAATATCATCAGCAACGCCTATTATCTCGACACTCTCGCGCTGTGCACTTCTCGCTCCACGACTTTTTCGGTTATGATCTTACATTCATGTAGATAACAACGCAGTAGTCTCAGAAGGTATGGTGGGAAGCCGCTCTCAATAGCTTCAAACAAGTTCATTAAATCTTGAAGATCCAGGAGCTTTGAAACGAACAAAGCACTTTTAGCATGCCCTTTCACTAATCGTTTACGAAATCGCGAAATAGTTTTTCTGCTATCTGGTGCTGTCTGATGCTGTCTGGTCCTGTCTGGTGTAGTCTGGTCTTTTTTTTATGAGGACGTAGCAAGCACTAGAGTTAACTTGTCAAGTGGCCCCCTTGGAATTCACGAACATTCCGGTACCGCTTTCGCATGTCGTCAGGATGGCGTTGTATTTGTTACATCATGCAATTTGTAACCTTAAATCCCCTATTTCACATCATGTGCTTAGGGGTTCAGGCATTTTGTTAGTTTAGTTTGGTTTGTTCGTGGCTTTCTGTCCGGCACGTTCGTCTGCCTCTTTCATGCTTATAATGTATCTTGCTGTTGCTATCTAGTCTTCGGACTTTAGCATGACCTCCAAAGGTATCTTTATTCCTAGTTCTGTTTTCTCTTCGCTGTTCAGTCGTCTCTTTCCGGAATCCATCTTTCACATTCGAAGACCGTGTGCGCCGCACTGTACGTTTGTCCACAGGAGACACTCATACTATCAGAGGCCCTGCCGATATTGTACAGGTACTCTCTGAAGCATCCGTGCCCGCTAAACGCTTGGGTAAGATAGTAGTTCACCTCCCCATATTCTCGTTCTACCCAAATTCTCACTTGTGGGATTAATAATTTTGTCCACTGTCCGCTTGTACAGCGTATCCAGTGCTTTTGCCACTCATGGAAAAGATGTTGTTTAGTAAGTTCTGTCTTATGCCCGCTGTTACGCTTTTTGTACAGACCTGTTCTTTCTTTTACCAATAGTTCTATTGGTGCTATGCCTGCCATTACGAGCACTGCATCCGTTGAAATTCTCTTGTTTGCACTGCACACACGTAGTGCCAAATTTATCTGCACTGTGACCAGCTTATTTTTAATGGTGTTTTTCTTGACTGCGTTTGTCCAGACCGGGGCACCATAGAGCATTGCCGAGTGAGCGACTGAGCATATTTCTCTTCTATCTTTCTCTGCTACTTTTTGGTCCTCCACATTGGGCATCATCTTTTCCAGTGCTGCTGTTACCTTGAGGGCTTTCGTCGCTGTTCGCATGATATGTGGTGTAAAACATAGCTTCTTGTCAATCACACCGAGATACTTAACTGCCTACTTGGGCGTTATGGTTATGCCTTTGACCTTAAACACAATCGGCCCTACATGCCTCATACTGCTTAGTAGAAGCTAGCTAGCTTATCCTCCATCCATTTATCAACAAATTCAATCGCCCTATTTGCACATTCCATTACTCTCTCCTCGTCTTTTCATGCTACTACCAGAGCAATATCATCAGCAAATTCTATTATCTCGACACCTTCTTGTAGCTTTAGCCTAAGTACTCAATCGCACAGGATGTTCCACCGTGTAGAACCCATTACTGAGCACTTTGGAACACCGCTGTGCACTTCTCGCTCCACGACATCACCGTCTGCTTTGATTATTATCTTATGAACATGTAGATATCTACGCAGTAGTTTCAGCAGGTATGGTGGGAAGCGTTTCTCACTATCCTCATTAAAAATTTCTTCCCATCGATAGGTCGATAGGCTTTCTATGGGCTTGTCCCCTTTTCTAAGTAGGACTAGTCTAGACCTCTTCAGGATGTTCGGAAGTTTCCATCCCCCAAAATGTTGTTCATGACATTTACTATATATTCAGGGCATCTTCTGTCATCTAGTCTGGTCCAGTCTAGTCTAGTCTGGTGTTGTTTGCTCTAGTATAATCTAGCCTGGTTTAGTCTGGTCTAGTATGGTCTAGTCTGATCTAGTCTGGTCTAGTCAGGTGTAGTCAGGTTCAGTCTGGTCTAGTCTGGTCTAGTCTGGTCTAGTCTGGTCTAGTCTGGTCTAGTCTGGTCTAGTCCGATCTAATCTGGTTTAGTGTGATCTAGCCTGGTCTACTCTGGTCTAGTCTGATCTAGTCTGGTATAGTTTCGTCTAGTCTGGTCTAGTCTGGTATGTCACTTTACGGGGTCCATCGGTCGTACTAAAAAATAGTGTACTAGACACTATCTGTGCAGCCACGGTATATGCATAAATTGTTTTTTGTGCTGCTGATGTTACAGGTGTATTCTTTAAAACAAACATGGCCACTGAATGCCTGGGGCATATGATAGCTAACGTCCCCGTATTATCTTGTAACCAATGGTTCTATCTATGAGATAAAAGGCCTAGTTCACGACCCGAATTTAGCATTGCGCCACGTCCATTGCCATTTTGTGTCCTAGCGTTTTTCCTTCTATCCGCCTTGTGTTTCCATGTTGAGTCATTTCTTGCTTCATGCAGCAAGACTCTTTCCTCAATATTGTGCTCTATTGGCGGGATACCAGCTATCACGAGCACTGTTTCCATAGCGTTAGCTCATACCGGAGTGCCATACAGAATAAACCACTGCAGCTAGCATTTTTCTTTTGCTGCTTTTTGGACCGCATGCTTTAGGTATTTTCAAAGGCCTTGGTTATTTTAGGGGCTTTAGTCGTCACTTGTTTGATGTTTTCTTTGAAGGTGAGCTGCCTGTTAACAATGATCACTAGATATTTCACATATTCTTTTGGATTTATTGTCTCCTCTTTCATTTGAAATTCTATGAGTTCTATCTTCATTTGCCCGTAAGGAGAACAGCTTTTGTTTTCTCTACTGCCAGCTTAAGCCTTTTGTTACCGACAATCTTAATGACCATGATAGCCCTGTCCACCAACTCGTCATTTGTACTTCCGGTCGCAACAATGGCTAAGCAAGCCTTCTGAAGCCAACAATTTCTACGCCGTCTTAGGCTCAGAACGCCATAATATAGGATATTCCACAGCCTTGGGGTCAAAATAAAATCCTGCAGTATACAATTGGTTACCTCATATTTTTCGGATTCACCGCCTGTTTTTATTACTATTTTTCTGTTAGACAGTTAGCTGCCAATAAGACGCAGAAGGTGAAGGGAGATTTTTCTTTCTTGAAGTTTTATCATGATCTATCCAGGCTGCCGAATTGAAAGCATTTTGAACTTCCAATGTTATGACCCAGCTCAAATATCTTGTTCTTTGTGTACCAGCTGAAGTATTTTTGTTGGCTGCATGGACCCTCATAACAGCATCCACCGTAGACTAGTCTTGTTTAGTCTGGTCTAGTCTGGTGGCCTATTCTGTAATAATCTGGTCTATCTGATCTAGTATGGTCTAGTCTGGTCTAGTCCGGTCTAATCGGGTCTTGTCTGTTCTAGGCTTTTTTTTAATTGGGGTGGAGGGGAAATGCATTAATGCACGCACGGATCCTCCCGGCTCCGTGGAGTGTGCTCTCTAATCGAGGTGTTAATGGATCCAATTGGTACCGTTCTTCACATTCTTCAAGTGGTCCCCCTTCTCCTACAGCCTTATTTCGTCTTCTGCTTTTTTTTGTCATAATGCGCCGTATGTATGCATGTATGGCATCCCATTCACTCTGACAGGAGAGCATATTATTCACAATATTTTCTGGCGTTATGTAACCCAGCATAAGTTCTAGCTGGAGTCGTTCATGCTCCCACCGATTGCGCTTAAAAATTGTGTGCTCGATCGTCATCTATCGGGCAGTACATGCATCTTCCAGATTCACGACGGTCTATTCGCTTCAGGTACGTCATGAAGGAACCGTGTCCTGTTAGGCATTGGGTCAAACAGTAGTCCGTCTGTCCTTTATTTTTGAACCACGGTTCAATGTTGCTTATAAGTCTTCTAGTCGATGCGCCTTTGGTTGCTAAGTTCCATTGGGTCTGCCATTTTTCAAGGGTCCCCTCTTTTTCTGCCGATGTGTCATTTCGTATAGTGAAAATGTTTTTTCTTTCCTCTACTACTAGGTGTATGGGTATTACCTTTGCCACGACCATCAGGGCCTCATTCGATACGGTCCTGTAGGCATTAGCTATTCTAAGGGCCATGCTTCTTTGCACATACGCGAGTTTCTTTCTTTGCGCAGCTACGGTTAGTGTATCACACCAACTTGGTGCGCCATAAGTTTTTATTGATTGCACCGCCATGTTCAGAGTGCGCCTCTTGTTTGCTCCTAGAACTTTAACGTTGGGCATTAGGACACTTAAAGCTCTTGTAGCTTTGTTAGCTTTCTGGGCTATTTTCTCAATGTGGGCTTTAAAGGATAGTTTTTTCCCGATCTTAACCCCTAGATAGTTGATGGCTAGACTAGGGAAGATTCACGATTCTCCTACTTAAAAGAAGACACGTTTAGCATGTTTATGTGTGGCTAATAACACAGCCTCCGTTTTCTCTACAGCTATTGTCAGATGGTTGTCGTTCATCCAGGTTTGGATTCTGCTCAAGGCAGTATTAGTAAGGCGTTGCTTCGCATTTGGTCGATTGTATTTCCCGTGACCATGATCGCCAAGTCATCAGCGTAACACAGCAGTTTAACGCCTTCCGGTACCTGCAACCTCATTATGTTGTCGTATAAGATATTCCACAGAGTTGGTCCTAGAACAGAACCCTGCCGAATACCCCCACCTATTTCTTTCCTGGTGTTTCTGTCAATTTGTATCCATCTATTTGTAAAATAGGCTTTGACAATGTTTATAAGGCACGTGGAGATTCCTCTTTCTTCCATTTTATTTATTATCAAACGCCATGACGCTGTATTAAAAACGTTCTTAACATCTACTAGTACCAGGGCACACCATCTTGGTAACCCAGTTTCGTTTGATCCCCTCGTTATTTTTACTCCTTCGTGGTAAGCATTTGTGGTGGATCTCCCCCTTCTGAAACCATATTGACTTTCGGAGAAACCGCCTTTCTCCACGATTGCATTCAGGATTCTCCCGTGAATGAGATTTTGGTACAGTTTCCCGAGCACGTTGATCAGGCAAATTGGTCTGTATTTGACAGCTTCCTCTTCTTTCTACTGTGGTTTCTTAATTAAAATAAGTTTTGCCACTTTCCATGCGCGAGCTTATTTTAATTAAGAAACCACAATAGAAAGAAGAGGAAGCTATCAAATACAGACCAATTTGCCTGATCAACGTGCTCGGGAAACTGTACCAAAATCTCATTAACCAGAGGATCCTGAATGCAATCGTGGAGAAAGGCGGTTTCTCCGAAAGTCAATATGGTTTCAGAAGGGGGAGATCCACCACGAATGCCCACCACGAAGGAGTAAAAATAACGAGGGGATCAAACGAAACTGGGTTACCAAGATGGTGTGCCCTGGTATTTTTAAATAATTCATTAAAAAGGTCTTTTCTAGTCTGGTGTTGTCTGGTCTAGTAAGTCTAGTCTGGTCTAGTCTAGTACAGTCTGGTCTAGTCTGGTCTAGTCTGCTCTAGTTTGCTCTAGTCTTGTTTAGTCATGTCTACTCTGGTATAGTCATGTCTAGCCTGGTCAAGTCTGGCCTGGTCTGATCTAGTCTAACCTTTTTTTTCGGGAGGAAGGGAAAAATACATTTACGTACAACCCCCAATTGCTCTGGGGAGTATGGGACTACTCGCCTTGGTGGCTAGACTACTCACTAAAAAACCCACTCATCAATTCTACTACTTGCACCCCGGAGACCGCCAAGTATTACTTGGGGTGTAGGATTGTCAGAATATCCCGTTTATTTATTTCTATTATCCCTTTCGTCTTGGGCTTTGCTTTCCATAATCTCTCTTATGGTATCCTCGATATTCTTCTAATCGTCAGGTGTTTCCAGCATTAAGTCGATGATGTTCTCCGGTGTTAGAGTTCATGCGATTTTTGACGTAAGGTTCCTTCTGTTTTTTTTTCCCATTTGTGGCACTTGAAAATCGTATGCGACATCATCCTCCTCGTCGGAGAAGCGGCAGTTCGTCGAATCGATTATTTTCAATCTATGTAAATACTTTAGTAAATACGAAGTCCCCGTGTCCTAATATGGCTTGTGTTGTATCGTGTGTGATTTCACCGTGCTTCCGCTCTGTCCATGTTTTTATCATCGGTATTAGTCGTTTTGTCCAGCTGGCTGTATGCGGCTGGCTATCCCATCTTTCTTGCCATTTATTTATTATTTTCTCTCTTTCTTGTCCTCTGTTTTCTGGTCCTGCGTCGTATGTTTTGGTCCTTTCTTCAATTAGGAGGTCTATAGGTGGTGTTCCCTTTATGACTTGTAGCGCTTCGGTAGAGGCTGTCCTATATGCCTGTTTATATATTTTTTAAATTTGATCGCCTTTTGCCAGATCAGTGCTCCGTATGGTAGTGTAGAATACTCAATTGAGTACTTTCAGTACTTTCTTCTGTCAGTACTTTCCTTTTTTCCTCTTTCGATCCTCTTATGTTGAGCAGGATCATGTTTAGTCTATATTTATATTATGTCTTGTCATTCTAAGTTCAGTGTCGAAATATACCCCAAGATATTTTGTCGCAGGCATCATCTCAATGTCATTATCTCCTACTGTTATCGTCAAATGCCGCACTTTCCGCCTTCCCATAATCATTACGGCCTCTGTTTTTCCTAGAGCCAGTTTCCGTTTTTTCATATCCATCTATTGTTTATATCCATTCTTTTTCATTTTTTCATATCCATTTATTTTGCTGATCGCCATTTCCGTTGTTTGTCTAATTTTTTCAGCCGTCAGAGCGCTTACGACCAACGCTATATCATCTGGTTACCCTATGATGGTTAACTCTTTTGGCAATTCTATTTTAAGGACACCGTCGTAGTAAATATTCCATAACGTGGGTCCCAGCACAAAGTCTTGGGGAACTTCGTACGTTAGTTCCATCTCACCACTTTCCCCTACCAATAGTATTCTTTCTTCCAGGTAGCCTTGAATCATTCTTATTAAATATGGAGCTTTTTTAATTCTGCCGCTATTTCTCTCCACTGCGCAGAGTTAAAAGCGTTTTTGACGTCCAGTGTCACTAGCAGGTAGCATTTCTGTCTATCTAGGCCTAGTCTAGGCTCTCAGGGGAGAAGCCAAACTCCTACTGTGCGCGTCCCCCTGGGTGGCGGGTAGGGGAAGCCATCACCGGCTTGCCGGCGGGTAGTGGTCAAATAAAATAAGCTGCCGCGGACCAAATAGTGCAACGGAGGAGACAACCTCTATGAATAAAATAACATTATGACCAACCCTGCCCGACGCTTAATACGAGATGATCATAGATGGTAAGTGTGGGCTGCTCTTTTTAAAAGCTCCCTCGACAAGGTGGCAGCCCAACGAGGGGCACTCTCGCAGGACGGTCTGATTATATAATTACCTGGCGACGGAAATGGCGATCCAAATGGTTATGGTTGGCGGGTAGATACTCTGGAAGTTGACGACTTTGGCTATGAAAACGGAGGCAAGCCAGGGGGCCGTAGGTGACAGCCCCACCACCTGGCAAAAACAAAACTATGGATTTCGAGAAGAAAAAGAATTTCCGGGAGGGTCCTGTGGTGAAGGAAATCCCTACGTCTGACTTGTCAGACGCTGCGTAACGGGTTACGGAGCAGGCGCTTTTCGATACACCTATGACGGGGATAAAAAATGACGACTTGGCAATGAAAACGGGCAGGAATCGGAGCAATCCAAAAGAGGGGACAAACAGACCATAGATGGAGACTCGGGCAAAACCCGGGGTATAAAATCTTTTTATTAGATTACAGGCCTGGAAATTAATAAAATGCAAAAACTTCTAGAAATAGCTATGTATGGCACTCCTGTGATGGTACATGTGTAGATCCCCAGAGAATGGACACAAACTAAAAAAGACGAAAAAAGGGCCCTCAAGGGTGAAGGGACAATAAATAAAGGCACGGAAGCTATAATAGTAAAGAGTGATGAACTCTGCTATGCTGACCTATTAAAGAAAGTCAAAGGTGAAATACAAACCCATAGCGAAGCAACCGGCATCACACAAATAAGAAAGACAAAAAACGGAAACCTGCTTCTGGCTGTCGATAAACAAAAAGGAGACGCTCAAAAATTAGGAGACAACCTCAAAGTAAAGCTAGAGTATGAAAACATACGGATGAACAACTCGGATAAAAAACAGTTCTACACATCAGAAGACTGGATGCGATTACCACTCCTGAGGAGGTAAAGCAGGCCCTAGAAACGGCTGCAGAAACAAGAATACAAGGACCGATTAACGTTGAGGTGAGTAACATGAGACCCTCCAATGGGGAATGCCAGGTAGCCACAGTTATGACGACCGGAGAAGTCGCCAAAGAACTATGTAAGATGAAAGAAGTTCTAATAGGGGTCACCTTTTGTAGCATAGAGCAGAGGATAAATGTCAAGAGATGCTTCCGATGCTGGAGGCTAGACCATGCTGCAAAAGATTGTAGAGGGGAAGACAGGACCAAAAGCTGCTTAAACTGCGCAGAGGGACATCTAGCGAAAAACTGCAAAAAGGAAAGCTACTGCCCGTTGTGCGAAAAGAAAGGTCATAGAGCGGACAGTGCCAAGTGCCCCAAATACAGACAGGCGCTGGTACTTTCAAGGTAATACAGACAAACCTAAACAGGTGTAAGGCAGCACAAGATCTACTAATAGCCACAGCTGCTCAGACACAAACCAGCTTATTAATTATAATTGAGCCAAATAAAAAAATGACTGATGATGACAGGTGGTTCACGGATGTTGATAAGGATGTGGCAATAAGAGTTATGTACAGAATGATAAAAGTAAATAAAGCAGGAAAGGAAACAGGGTGTGCATGGATAAATACGGAGGAGCTACTGATCTTCGGATGCTATAGCTCACCAAATGGGGATAAAATACATCTTGAAAGATTACTTCATACGATAAAGAGTAGGGTTAGATCCATTAAACCAAATATGTAATCATAACTGGTGACCTAAATGCTAAATCATGTGTATGGGGATCTCCAAAAGATGATGAAAGAGGGGACATACTATACGAATGGATCTGCGAAATGAATATGATGACCAACGTTTAGAAGGGGAAATAGCGAATCATACATAGATATCACCATACATAGCGAAAATATGAACAATAGGATAAAAAACTGGATGGTACATGACGCAGAAAACCTTAGCGACTACCAAAATATTACTTTTTAAATCGCTATAGAAGACAGTGGACAAATAAATTAAAAAATAAAAATACAACAAGGATGGAAAATAAAAAAGGAAGGAATAGAAAGGTTCACAGAAAACCTAGGAAAAATCATGGAACTATGGAAAATGAGCTACGATCACAAAATAGATGCAACAAGCTGCCCAGCAGTCCTAACACAGGCATGCAATAAATCTTTCGCGAAGAAAGGAAACAAACCAAGTAATAAGAAACCCATATACTTGTGGAATAGTGAAATAGCCACAATAAGAAAAGAAGTGCTGACAAGAAAGCGAAAAATGACACGCTTAAATAAAAAAACTTGGGAAAGACGCGAACTTAAAGAAGAGATCTATAGTTGATATGTCGAGGGCAGAAGAAAATTAAAGGAAGAAATCAGAAAAGCCAAGGAACAGGCGTGGAGGAACATATGCAACGAAATAGACAATAACATATGGGGGGGGGGGGGGGGTATATAAGATAGTATGTAAAAAAAATAAAAAATAATGCCAAAGATACACCTTACAGATGACGAACTAATAACACACACAAAGAAACTCTTCCCAAGAGGAGAGGTACCGAACTGGACCTACAAAGAAATAAACAATGAAGAAATACCAGCAATCACAACAAAAGAGCTAAATGCAGCATGAAGGAAACTGAAAAGTAAGAAATCCACAGGACTAGATGGCATTCCGGCAGAAATAGTAAAACAAGCAATTATAAGCCAACAAAGTTACTTCCTAGAGGTTGCAAACGAAACCCTACGGTCAAACAAATTTCCAGAAGAGTGGAAAAAGGGCAGATTATTACTAATAGAAAAATTAAAGAAAGATCCAATGACGGAGACAAAATACAGGCCAACATGTCTATTGAACAGTATGGCCAAACTAACGGAAGGCATAATTGGGGATAGAATAGTAAAAGAGCTGGAAATGAAGGGAGATCTCGCAAACTTACAATTTGGCTTTCGTAAAGGTAGAAGTACAATACACGCAGTGAACAAAATACAGAAGATCGTAAAAGACATTAATAGAATAAAATAGTGATAGGCTACACTATGGTAACAATAGACATGGCAAATGCGTTCAACACTGCAGCATGGGTACAAATCATAAATGAAATGGAGAAACGAAAACTCAACATAACTTATCAACGTAATAAAAAATAACCTTCTAAACCGGACACTTGAAATAGGGGAGAATAGGGAAATAGAGGTCACACGTGTGGTGCCCCAGGGGTCGGTATTAGGACCTCTATTATGGAATATCCTATATGACAACCTGGCAATCATTGTCAAAGCTAGAAATATGGAAGACATCACACACATCACAAATAAGACCACAAATAAGGTAAGCATATGGATGAGAGACAAAAAACTCAAAATGGCTCCTGAGAAAACAGGAGCCGTAATGCTGGCAGGAAGAAAAAAAATCCCCAATATGGTAATTAAAGTAGAAGGGATAAACATCCATACGGAAAAATATATAAAATATCTGGGAATAATGATAGATAAACATATGAAAATGAGGGAGCACATTAAGCAGTCGACGAGGAAATCCGGAAGTACCGCTACGGCCCTAGAGAGATTAATGACTAAAATAGGAGGGGGGGGGGGGGGGGGGGGCGGTGTAGCTGGGGAAAAAACGGGTAGAAGGAAAATCCTAGCCTCAGTGGTACACTCAATACTGCTGTACGGAGCGCCAGCGTGCAACAAAACAATGGCAATAACAAATTATAAAGACTTCCTTACCAAAGCACAAAGAAAACTCCTAATCAGGATCTGCTGTGCCTACAGGACAGCCTCCACAGAGGCGCTGCAAGCGATTGCGGGGATACACCCAATTGAACTAATTGTAGAAGAGAGAACCACTGCATATACAGACAAGAATAAAACGAAGCTCGAGCTAAAAGCCAACAGGGTAGGGAACTGCCAGGACAGATGGGCCAAGGAGACCGCATCGGCGGTATGGACAAAAAGACTAATACCCGATCTGAAAAAATGGGTAAATAGGAAACTCCATTTCTTTTATGATATCTTCCCATGCTGCAGTATTGAAGGCATTTGCCACGTTTATTGTTTCCATAATGCAGTATGGTCTATCTCTATAGTTTATTCTATTAATGTCTTTTACAATCTTCTGTATTTTGTTCACTATGTGTATTGTACTTCTACATTTACGAAAGCCAAATTGTAAGTTTGCAAGAGGTATAGTCTGGTCTAGTTTTGTCTGATCTGGTGTAGTCTGCTCTTGTCTGGTCTGGTCTGGTCTAGTAAGCTCTAGTCAGGTTTAGTCTGATCTAGTCTGGACTTGTTTCAATTTGTTTTGTCCCATCTGGTCCTGTCTGGTTGTGTTTGGTCGTGTCTGGTCGTATCTGGTGATGTCTGGTTCAGTCTAGTCTTGTATGGTTTTGCCTTGTCTTGTCTTGTCTTCTGTGGTCTTGTCTTGTCTTCTGTGTTGAAATTAGGATTAAAATATTATATTTGTATATTAAAATTAAAATGATATTTTTTATTATTATTTTGGCATTATTTAAAATGTATAAGTAAAACTCCTTTTACTCCTTTTGCTGGAGAAAGCTGATTAGTTTTTATTGGTTTTTCTTTTAATGTGGTAGTTTATGTCGGTCTTATCTGGAATGTTAATGGAAGTAAGAGTTTTAAAAATGTAATTGGCCACTTTATCAATGAAAGCGTATGACATTTTTTCCAGTAAAATAGTAGTTTATCATACAAGTGTGTGAAGAAGGGCTTTTGTGCATAAGTTGCGTTAATCGCATTGAGTGCACAACAACCCTTCTTCACACACGTGTATAATACATTATTTTATCTACGTATGTTAAAAAAATGTTAAAATACTGTTGAATCTACAAAAAAATAATTGTTTCTTACCGATAATATTGAAAAATTGTAATTTTGACAGATAAAATACTTCAAATCGCTAACAGAATAGGGCTAGAACGTTCAGCAACTCCGTGATAAAAATTGCTAACTAATAAAAGCGCACTATTTGGTGGTTGTCGATATAATCTAGGTTAACATAGATATAATCTAGTTTAGGTTTTAATGGTTAGATTAAGTTGTTAGAGCCAGATAAATCAAAACTCAGAGGCCGAGACTTCTCGATTCAAAATAAGAAAAATTAATTCAAAATTGACTTTTGTTTAGTGACGCGACTAGTTGCCATAGTAACAACAAACAGAAATCGTTTAATAATGACAATCCATTTAATTTACATTGAACTTTTACGCACGATTTGGATACTTTTATACACGATTATAATAATGTCATCCTTCCCATAGAATAATTTACTTATTCATTATGGTGTACATAGTACATAGTAGTAGATAAATTAAATTATTACAATACAACAATTTTACATTACATTAGTTTTAAAATTTACATTAAATAATAACAAATAAATGTGCGGGCGTTCTTTGGAGTGACCCTGGACTCAAGACTCTTTTGTACCCCACTTACATTGTTAATGACAAAAGGAAATGGTCAAACATTATATTCATGGCTATGCAGTTTTCTTATTAGGACTCTATAACTATTATATAATTAAGCGACAGATCTATGAAAGTTAATTAGAAAATAAATTAAGAAATGAATAAATTAAATTTCATTAGATTATTTATTTCAGGCATTAATTTAATTGTGTGAAATAATGAATTTGCTGGACGGTCGGATGAAAGAAGGAATGTTATAATCTCGTATAATGTAGAAAATCACCCTAGCATAAAGTGAAAAGTAATTAATGCTAAAAAGTGTAGAGCCATTGACATTTTTCGCATGGGCTAATTCAGTATAATCGGCTCTGCCGGGGACAATATGTCAGCAACTTGTTATCGTAAAGATTATTGCCGTACATGTATTAGATCAACAAGAAGAGACAATAAAAAGCGACGACGGCGTCGGAGGAGGGTCGCACAAATAAAATAGTCATTCGCTTCGCTTTTATTAAAAGTCAAGCGTGCGCATATTGTCGGGGCACCCTCGGATTCCAGAGATGTGCCTCCGCCCCCCAATCCGGTTCCAAAACGAACGGACCTCGTCTCTTTATCCACTCTTCTTATTTAAGCAATTTATGTCTTTTATCTGCGATCCGATTATTATCATTCACGGATGTTCACTTCAAACAACTGCCAAATTAAAAAACATTATTTGAATTTTCTCAACAACGAGACGCATTTAAATCTAAAATGAAATAACTGTTTTATTATGCGTGAGCTCTTTAAAATGTTTAATATATTTTTAATTTATAGTGCTTTAAAACCTTAATGTAATTATTTAAGTAATTTGTTTGTATAATCGGACTGTTTTACGTTTTTCGTCCTGAAATGTTCAATGACAGTTCTTCTTTATACCACTTATTGTACATTTAACAAACAGCATATTTTTTTGATAAATTGGTAATACGGTATACTCACCAACACTCCTTTAAAAACACAAATCCCAGAAAGAATTTCACTTTACCCACGTTAACAAATAAAAAACATTTATTGTCGATCCAGGGGTCGCGACAAAATTTTACACAAAATAGGGGGTCGCCAATGAAAAAAGTTTGCGCTCCACTGCTTTAATATGCTATTCTCTTTCTCTCTTACAATTAGTATTTGTTCAATTCACTACACAGGTGTCATGTATGACATGTCCGTTTTACGCTTTTCATATAAAAGAAGATAATTAAATAAGTAATTTAAAACTTTCGATTTTTCATTGCCGAGGTATTTAAGTTTCTAGTATAACTTGTAATTAAATAATACATGTTTTGTTGTCGCGGACTAGGTGACGATTACATTTGTATAAAGATAATGTTACATAGGTTACACAATACCGAATATAGTAGTTGTCTTCAACGGATATTAAATTAAATAAAATAACAAATTACACAAAATAAAACACTATAGGCAAGGCACATAATAACTAAACTTAGTCTTGTTTATTTTTTGACTATCTGAACATATACAGATCATCCAGTATTTTTGAAATATACTAATCGAGTAAGGTACCGTCCCTGAACTCGAAAGGGGTAAAAAAATCAAGATTTTTGAAAATTAAGAAAAATTGTCAAAAAATGCGGTTTACGTCTTTTTTTTTTACGTCAATTTTTTTCCAGTGAATTGAACAAAAAATTATGTTTTTTTTGACGAGCCTTACCAAGTTCCGCCCCTGCAGGGGGCGGCTGTAGGTGCGTTTTAAATTTTTCACTTTTTCCGTAAAAACTCCGTTCCTCTTGCGCGTTGAAACGGGAAATTGTCATTTTCTGTTGTAAAACTGAACGGGCCTTCGACCCGTGTGTCTGTCTGCCGCTCGCAAGTCCCACACGGCGTTCTCTAGGTGCCAAAAACAGGAGATCGTTTCTAGCACCTTTAAGGAGCAATTTTGGTCCGGTGGATGTGATGAAAAAAAACCCGTTTTTTCATCACATCTGTGTACGCCGTTCTCTTAATTGAAGAGCGCCGTGTCTCCAAACCGGTTCGTTCGATGCGAGATGTTTACCCGCAACCGGCGGTGGAAGAATCTGGTACCTTCGGCATCCTGTTCCCGCTCTGGGTCAATTTTAACACAAAAATCGAAAAAACGCGATGTTTTTTTCACCAAATTTGCGGGGATCCCTCTCCTGGGATACCCAACAGTCGGATCGGGATCGGACCGGCAACAGTCGATTCGGCATAGTGGCATTAAGTTTGTTTTGGAGTTTAATTGCGATTGCATGCCGGATGGCGCCGGGAGGTCCGAAAACCCACGTTTTGCTGAAGTACGCGAGAATCCTCTGGGATTCGCTAAATTAAATAGCAGGGCGTCGCGGTGGTGGTTTCTGAATAGAGAACTAAAGGGTCTATAAGGCGATAGTAACGACGCACCGCTCGATCTCATTTGGGGGTCTCGACGCCCGACCAAACTCGACACGAATTTTCCAAAATTGAGCAAATTGAAACCTTCAATATTCGGTGAAATATTTTAGAATTGTATTGCTCGTTTCAGGGATTATAGCCCCACGTGTCTTCTTTCGAACCACACCTCTCTAGGCGCATTACAGCTCCGGGTACGTTCCGCAGGCCCCAATTCGCACTTTTTGTGTAAAGTCACTTTTTTTCACCTCTTCAAACTGAAACGCGTAAAAGAAAATTTACATTTCCAGTGCGACAGGTGCATGCCCAGTGAAAAGGCCAACAGTATGGCGTTTGAATTTTTCAAATCCGTCAAAGGATTCGCACTCCAGGTCAAAAAAACTAAGACCATTGCTTGCCGCGGAATCGCAAATTTACACTTACAGCTGATCATTTTGACACTATTTTCGCTCAGGTTATGTGGAAATGTCATTGTTGAAGTTTATCCGTTTATGATTATTCGTGTGCTTGTGAAAAGATAAAATAAAAGAAAAGAATTTAAATCAAAATTCTGATTTTTCGCTTAATGTTGGGTTGAAATTCAAATCAAATTGAAAGAGATATCTTGAAATCTCTAAATTGAAGATTTCGGCGACTCTGGCTCTTGATTAGCAACACATAGCAACGTCAAAATTCGCAATTTTTCACAAATTTCTACAAGAAAACGAAGTTTTTACACTTTTCTTTTAGCAGATTCTTAAAATTCAGACCATTTTACAGCAGAAACAGTTGCTTCCGTTCACATTTTAATTCTAAAATTTATTTCATAATCCGCAATATTTACGAGTTTTTTTTAAGAATAATTGGAGCTTTTAAATTGAATTTAGATTCCAACGGTACAACACGCGTCTTCCTCGAATGTATATCAACAGAGTTATTGGCGAAAAGCTGTCAGTTTTACCATTTCACTGCGGAAGGAACAGCCATTTCAATATTTATTGACATTTTCGACTCAAATTCGAATACAACTCATCAAGTTCTATTAAAATATGTTGTATGAATTTTCTGCGGCTGACGGTCCAGACATGGCCGATGTTTGACATCAGCCCTCCAACTGTTTACTTGATTTTCAAACATTACCGTTTTCCTTTTCCCTACATTTCTAATAAATTCTTCTAGCATGGAGCGATAGAGTAAACTTTACTCTACCAGCGGAGCATTTTCCATTTTCCAAACGGTGAGAATTACAAGTTTTCTGCAAGAATAGTTAAAAATTACACATTTAATTTGGAAAATATTGATTTGGATAAATCTAAAGGTGTATTCCTCAATTTCCTAGCGTGTATAGCAAAAGAGTTATTGTTGAAAAACGGTCAGTTCTACCACTTGACGGCTGAAGGAAAAGCCATAGCGAAATTTATCCGGATTTTCTTTTTAAAATCAAATAGTGCTCATTGAGGCCTATTGAAATTTGTTTATTGAAAATGTGCTTCATGCAAACTTTTTGCGGCTGATAGCCACGACATGACGAGCGTTTAAAAATGCCTCATTTCCTTTGGTTTGCATGAAATAATTTTAACACAGATATATAGAGCGCACTTACTTTTAACAAACGCATTAAGTTTTATATAGTTTACATAAGTTTTAAATAGATTGTACATGTGTCTATTGAAATTGAGATATTTGTGGTCGAATGCCTTGACACAGGATTTTTTTTAATAATGAAATACTTGCAAATATATGTTTTTGTCCAATTTTTCGAAGTCTAAGAAACATGCATTTAGCGCTATTTTATAGAGCACATTTTCATCTAAAAGTTGTGTAATTTTCATTTTACGTGGCGAAGCGTTTTGGCGGAAGAGCTCAATTAAACCCGTGTAAATTGAAAAACGAAATTCAGAGAAGGGCTCCCTTTGATAAATTTTGGGATTTTATATTTTTTACGTTTGTGACGAAACCGAAGGTTCTTGCGAAATTTGTAAAGAATTCTTTTTTGTAGACACCGACGTCTTACATGCGGATATTCTGGTTATAATATTCCATCTTGACGCGTTGACGAGATATTTGCAAATAGGCTTTGTGGAAAAAATCATTTCTCACGACGTCTCCATTGGAGTGGTAGCGTTCAAATTTTGTCAACTGATACTTCTGTTGCATACGCACATTCAGTAAAAGTTTCATTGAAATCCCTCAAATGTTAATACATTTTTTCGCAATTTTTGAATATTTTGAAATTTTAGTGTTCGGTTTTAGTTAAAATTCGTGATTGACATATCTGGATTTGTTTAAAAAATTATTTTAGTAAGTTTCACACAATGTGGAACAAAATTTCACAAATTTGTAGAGAATTAGTCAGTCTATGATATCCCTCAGTTAGTTTTGCAAAATATTTTATCTGGCGGCGGGCGCCGCCCCTCAAACTCAAAGTCGCACACGAGGTCAGACATTCAAGTAACTATAGTTTGAAAACTTGGACAGTTGTATTCAAAATTCCTTTAAGGTCGGCGTAGCTTATAGATTTTTTTATTGACATTTTTATTTTGGTATTTTCGTGGCCGATAGCTTTGACACAGAATTTTCTTTTCTGACCAAGACCACATACCCGCGGCAGCGCGTATGTGTTCTTGATATATCTGGTCTTGATTTACCTTATCAAGACCACATACTCGCGGCAGCGCGTGTGTGGTCTTGATATTTCTGGTCTTGATTTATCTGACCACGGCCACATACACGACCACATAAGACGCGCGAGCTCTCGATTCAATAAAGGTCAATGTGAAAAGGACCGTTGGTTTAACCCCGGTCAGATTATGATGCCCGCCGCGAAGCGGACAGATAAAATCAACACAACATACGCGCGGCAGCGCGAGCGTTTGATCGAATATAGGACAGTGTTGCAAGGACCGTTGGTTTAACCCCGGTTAGATTAGGTTGCCCGCCGCGAAGCGGGCAGATAAATCAAGACAACATACGCGCGGCAGCGCGAACTCTCGATCCAACATAGGACAGTGTTGCAAGGACCGTTGGTTTAACCCCAGTAAAATTAGGTTGCCCGCCGCAAAGCGGGCAAATAAATCAAGACAAAGTTTAGAAACATAATTTTGCTAACAATAAGTGTTGCTAATTGTCTAAAAGCAAACTTACTATAGTTGGAGGAATGGTTATGTTATCTGTCAAACTTGACAACAACAACGTAACTTTTTGTAATGTAACACAAATAGTTGGTGAGATTATGTTTGAGTATGTTGGTAACTCAACAACACAAGATACCAACTTGATTAAAACAATATGTTGGTTATGTTTAACGTCAAAGTTGACAACATCAATGTCACTTAATTAATTTAAAGGTTATGACAGTTTTAGTGAGATTTTTAGTAACTTTCACGCCACAGCTGATTTTTGTTTCGTCCATGTAAGCCTTTGTAACTAATATCACATCGTTAGATATAGTAACTTTTTTTATGAACATGGCAGCTTTTCATTTCTAATATCACTCCTTTAATTATAGTAACTTTGATTTCAGACAAATGGCAACACTATATCATTAAGTTCATTTCAAAAGTGTTTGATTATATTATTTTACAAACGTGACAGCATTAAAATCATTTAAAATGATTGAATTATTAGCAAATATTTTGTTTAGCAGGAGTTGTACCTCTTGCAACTCCTCTTAATGTGCACACACACATACACCTTAAACTGATGCTGAAAGCGCCACAAGAATCGCGCATCTTGCGATGCTGCTTACTCTTTCATATACAACTTCACGTTGCACATATGTCATGTGGCGCTGAAAGCGCCACAAGTATCACACACTTGAAAATGTATTATACAATTCCACCCTTATCAATTATTCCACCTTTAACAACTATTCCATTCTTTTCAACTCTTCCATCCACAAAAACTATTCCATTCCGAAAAATACGATCCACATGTACTAGTTTTTTGACTATCTGAACATATACAGATCATCCAGTATTTTAATTTTCTAAACAATATTTCTCTAATCATAAATTTCTATATTCACCCCTTGAAAATAGTCAACAGATATGATACACTTATGGCACCGTTTAATCCAGTCTTCAAAACACTTCTGAATCATAGATTTTGGTATATCGTGCAGCTCCTCCGGCAATTTTATTTTTATTTCTTCCATAGTCATTAAACATTTTCCACACATTGGTTTAATCTGGTGAATAGAGTGGTTGCGGTATCATTTTATGGTGCTATTTTTGGACAGAAAATCCCGAACAAGCTATGAAGTGAATAAATAGGATGGTTGCGACTGGTTCTACGTGGCAATTCTTTCTTACATTGACTTTAAAAATTCAATCGTCGAAACGAGTCGTTATAAATGTAGAAGTTCATATAACTGTGAATAATAAAATATATAACATTTTTACATATTATAAGTGTGGTTAAGAACATTGCGATTTTTTCAATTCATTGTAAGAAATAAAGTATAGACCAGTAATCATTGAAGCGCAATTTCTATTAATTGTCATGGAATAGTTCTGAATTTGGTCATTTTTTACGAATTATTTATGCAAGTAATCGTAGCAACGAAAGGTACGAGAGTTTGAGAAATAGTAGTGCTATAAAAGATAGAAATAGAGAAATAGCAAGAAATTAATAGCATCCAAATTTGTGTTGAACACTTCAGAGAAGAGAGTGGAATCGATTTGGCCAATAGGTCGTCTGGACAACAGGTTCTTAGAGATTATATCACTTTTTGGAAATCGGAAATTTTTGTCAGAAAAATTAGTTGACATGCAAATTTTCAGAAAATTGTAATTTTACTGAACGTTTTAATGGATGGGGCTTGTTGCTCCTAAGTATCCGACACGGATGACGAAGGTTTTACAACCAAGAGGAAAAAAGGTCATTATTTACGCCCACCTAAAGAAAAGGAAGCGAAATCCATAGATAAAAAAAACCAACCCAGCCTGTACCACTGCATCTAGACCCATTAGCCCATCGACTCCTTCAACATCTGCAGCTACCAATTCTTGTAGTCAATCAGATCAACACTAAAAAAATGCAACCAAACCAAATGCTTCACTCAGATTCTACAAATACAACTACTCCTTTACAACTCAAGATTCTAGTCTATAATGTCTAGAATTCAATTCTGCTCCATTTGGCTGAAAAGTGCTCCCGGAAACAGGGACATAATCATTCAAACCTCTACCGGCTACCTCATTAAATCGGACTGCCCTTCTACAGTAGATACACTTAAAGCACTTTGCAACAGAAACGTCATTAAGTCCGTTAAGATCTACCCTCCTCAACATCTAACCAAAACGACCTCACCTAGACCTCTTTCTTACTCTGCAGTAATTGAAAAAGTGGAACTAGAAATATCAGATGAAGACATTGCAACCCACCTGCACTCAAATCTAAACCTGAATATACGATACTGCAAGAGAATAATATCCAGGGCCCATAATAAACCGTGTCGATTAAATCGAATAATAACGAGTTATGTTGCCTCTTTCGAGAAACTTCTAGCGTCAGGCGGGCTCTTCTATATGGACAGGCACTACCCCGTCTCGCCTAGTAATCCCACTGTACCCATCCCTCGTCCTTGTGGCTAATGCCAGTCATTTGAACACTCCACAGAAACTTGGACTGCCCTCAAAAAATGTTTAAAATGTACAGGTGCACATGAAACCCATCTACGTAAATCGTCACTGCCTCCTAAATGTGCAACGTGTAACAGCACTGAGCATGTAACATGGTCTCCTCTGTGCCCAAAGCATCCTACCAAACCCATTGATGGAGTTCCCAACGTAAAAATTAAATTAAGCAACAAAAAGTCCGCCGATCTACGAACCACCATCACTAAGAATTCAAGAATTCATGCACCTATGACAACACTCGACTTTATAATCAATACTTTCAGACATGAACTAAACGACCCTACCAACACCAAAAGAGATGAATTATTAAAGGACACTACACCGCCGTTTCGCAACCGATTTTGAAATCAACACACAACCATTTTTTGCCGGGAATAAATTATACATCATTATGTTTGACATGAGAAACCCTCACCTTGTACCCGCCACACAACTTACCGACGACGTGACGCAAACAGTAATTTCGATAAACAATGGCTAAATTAAACGTAATATACTCCAACCTAAACAGCTACTACAATAAAAAACACCTCATAGAATACACACTTGACAAACATTATATTGATTGCAGCATGTTTGTAGAGACGAAAACCCAGACGGACAATGAAATAACTTTCAGGAACTGGAACACCATACAGATTCATGGAAATCCAATCACCAACAAAGCCAGGGGGGGGGGGGGTGCTCTAGTTCATCTACGCCCTGCTTATAAACTTGGTAAGGCCAACGCTCCCTTCCTACAAAATTCACTCAATGACTGCCTTCACTTCACTTTACCCTTCCAAAATGAGAAAATCCACATATTCTTGGTATATATTCACCCTCATTCCAGTATTGAGCAAAATATCTTCGTCAAAGCCTCCTTGTATCCCTATTCAATTATTATCGGTGACTTAAACATCAATCCTTCTAAAAGTAAACTTTTCAACCATTTCCTCAAAAATTCAAATTTCATCCGAAGATCCACTCCTCCAACATTCATTATGCCCAACAATCCCGACTCCACTCCTGACATATTTCTTCACACCTCTAACCTCTCACACTACATCAACGACATTCAACTTACACCGGACCTTGGATCCGATCACTTGGCAATAAAATTCTCTATCCTAACCACTCTTCCTGCAAACACATCTCCTTGTAAACCGAGACCTAACATCAAAAAACAAATATTGACAATGTAAATTCAGACATAACATATTACCTAAATTTAATAAACGACAAAGACATTTCGATTCAACATATTGAGGATTTCCAAACACATCTTTCAAACCTTATTACCCTTCACTCACCTCCTCTAACACCCAAACACCACACACTAAGTCTCCCTCCTTTCATAATCAGACTCATCAAATACAAAAGACAGATATACAGGGAACATCTACACACAGACGAACCTGACCTGAAAAAATTATTCAACAAAGTTAATAAACAAACTAAAGTTCACATATTCAATATAGAAGTCATTCCTGGCTTAATGTCTGCAAGGAGATTGAACGGGATTACGGTAAAACTTATTGGGACAAAATAAAAAAATTAAGTAAATACAAAAACCAGATTCAATCGCCACAAATCATAGACTCCAAATTTCCTCACTCCACTAGTTCATACCTCCAAAAAGCCTCCCTTTTCGCAAAACACTTCGACAAAGCGTTCACACCCACTCATAATTCCGACTTTGATGACAAAAATTTTAACTTAGTATCCAACTGGTCCCATACTATTTTCAAAAACAACAATTTTCAGGAACCTGTTGAAATCACAGAGGACGAGTACTTTTCAATCATTGCTTTGGGTAAAAACATAGCTCCTGGTAGGGACAACATCTCGAAACTACTTATCAGACAGCTGAACAACCAAATCGCAAGCATATAATTAAATTATACAATTTTTGACTAGTGCACAGCATATTTCCCCCTTCTTGGAAATCCGGCACAATCATCACTCTATTAAAACCAGTCCAGGACAAGACACTTACAAACAGTTATAGACCAATCACCCTACTTCCCGTTTTAGGTAAAAACTTGGAACAAATTCTAAAAGCCCGTATTTGGACCTGTTTGGAAAATCAGATCCCCTGCTTCCAATTTAGTTTTAAACCTTCACATTCTACTATACATCCACTTTTCATCCCCACGAACAATATACAAACCTGCCACTTTCTTAATCAACACTCTGCCGCTCTTTTTCTAGACATAAATACAGCCTTTGACACAGTTTGGCATGACGGACTGCTTTTCAAATTACACAATTTAAACATCCCCTCTTATCTTCTTTTTATGTTAAAAGACTTCCTTTATGACAGAAACTTATGCATTAAAGTCAACGACGCTAACTCTAACTTATTTACCCCTCGCCAAGGTGTTCCACAAGGTGCACCATTATCACCCATACTTTACAACACTTTCTGCCACGACATTTTTATTACAGATCTCAATTTTCCCAATCTCATAAACCATCCCTAAATTTTCCAATACGCCGACGACACAGACCTCATATCTCAAGCACAATCTCTTCCTAAAGCAATTAAAAAATTACAAATACTTACTAATCAAACAATTGATTGGTTCAACAAATGGAGATTAGGCCCAAACCCTTCAAAATGTCAGCTTCTTCTACCCTTTCACCGAATTTCTAATAACTCTTCACACATAAAGGTTGGCCTTACCACAGTTAAACCAATTAACCGACTATTAACTATTAACTGTATGTATGTATGTTTGTATGTATGTATGTATTTGGGCATCACATTCGATGGAGCAACAAAATTTAACATTCACATAAAACGCAAATGTAAAATCATAAAAAGAGCCAAACGCTTTCGGTCCCTGACTTTCCGTGATCAGGGGATTTTCGTGAAGACAGCGACCACTATTTACAAAACTATTTGCAGACCGATCTTGGACTATGGACACATTATTTGGACAAACACAAACAGGACGACTCGACATGCATGAGAAATTGCCGAAAGAACCGCACTGAGAACAATAACAAAAATGTGACACCGAGACAACCCTATACACAATCCATCTAACGAACTGCTATACGTCAGAACCAAATTAACACCAATCCTTAAAAGACATGACATGCTGCGACAAAAATTTAAAGACCGAGGTAAAAACAGAGACATCATGGTACAAGTATGGAAAAAGAGGAACAACAGAACATCTTCAAAAAAAACATCCATCGTTAACTCTTGTGGAAGCTGTTTACGATTAATATGTTGGATTTATCTATTTTGTGCTTATATTTTCGTTAGCGTTTGCGCTTATATTGCGTTTGATATAATTTTTTTTCCAACCACTGATGTAATTACTGGGCCGAAAGACTTAGGGTCGATAGCCTTTTATACAAATTGTATAATAAAGTTATTATTATTATTTATGCAATAAGCTCAAATAGTATTCTTTATGAACTGTAGAACCTTGCGGTAAAAACTTATGCTAGATAGCCAATATCAGGGGTGCGCAAACCGTGGGTCGCGATCCCCAGAGGAGTCGATTGAGATTTTTTTTGTGTCCCCGAATTCATAAAATATTTAGGCCTTTTCCGACTAACTTTGGGATGTTGAAACTATTGGTAAGAACTAGAAGTCTCTATGATAAGTTGTCCAAAAGTTATGACATCGTGAAATCTGCGGAAAATGAGAGAAAATATATTTCTTTAAAATAAATATTTATCAAGTCAATGGAAAATTTCAAAGTGTGTCTGAAAGTGTATTCCCTGCTGGTTGTAAATACACAAATTACGTATTGCTAGCCGTTTCGGTTTGCGAGATATGATTTGATATAATTGGCAAAATAGAGCGATATTTCACGAAATTTGTACAAATGAACAGAGAACTGCGAAACTAATTAATATTTTTAAGGAAACTTAAGTGCAATTGCAGGGAAATGACCTCCCGAATGACGATGTTGTAATCTGTTTACAATTATCTGCAACCGTTCTCGAGATATAAACTTATGAATTTCGGGAAGATTTGAAATCAGAATTTCGCAATAAAAAATTTAAGCTTTCCAAACAATTTACACATCGATTTGCTCACCTTGTCGTCGTTTCAGTGTGCCGAAATTTTTTCTCTGGGATATGTACTTCCAGAGAGGTTTGTACAAAACCGAAAGCGCACGATTTTCCTGATCAAAACGATTGATTTTTTTGGATTTTTTCAGTTTTCCCGAAAGAAATGGAAGGGCTGAACAAGATTCTACAGTTTATATCGTTCATCTGCTCAAAATGACCAAGATATAGGCTATTTTCCATTTCCTCTGGCATTTTCAGCCATTTCCTCTCACTTATTGCATTTTTTTCTTGCAGAATAATTTAGTAGAATTCTTTACGCACCTTCTGAGACTAAACTTGTGGATATCGGTACAAAATTGCCCTAGAATTAAATTAAAATGTAAAAGTCTTCCAGAGCAGTGATGCGCAAACCGGGGGTCGCCCAAAAAGGTCGATATCTCCCTCCAAATATATGTATTTTTAAGTGACCTTTAAAGAGACAAAAAATGTCAGAAAGGAATTTTATTGATTTCGAAGGGCTAACACAGTGGTCAAAAATTCTGTTTTGTCAAGGTCATAGTTTATGCGTCCTCAAGTTCATCAATGGTTTTTCAAATAGGAACATGTTATTTTTTTATCAAGACATTGTAGCCACTATTCAGACGAATTCCGCAACCCATGATATCATGACCTTGAAATGATTTGACAAATGTATCCAGTGAAGTTACTGCATCTGTTACTCTGCGCCAGTTACAGGTGAATCCGATTTTTTTCGACTTCGTTATGTTTACTGTTTACGAGTCAACTTTTAATAACCATGGACAGTTGCAGACGCATAATATGCACTATTGGTCAATAGCAAATCCAAAGTGGCTCCGAAAATTTGTGCACCAGCGTCCTTGGAGTGTTAATGTTTGGTGTGGCATAATTGAGGACCGGAATATCGGAGCATTTTTCATAGACGGCAATTTGAATGGACGAAAGTACGTCGAGTTTTTAAACACTTTAGGAGAATTGCTACAAGACACCCCGATAGCAGAAGCGATAGAGAATGTGGTATCAACAGTCCAGCTCATTGGGCAGTTATAACTCGTGAAGTGACAAACCGAAAATTTCCCAGAGGCTGGATTGGGAGAGGTGCAATAATTCATTGGCCTGCTCGTTCGCCGGATTTAACGTTACTTGATTTCCTATGGGGAGTTATAAAGGATCGTGTTTACCATGATGTTCTGACGACGCCGGCGAACATGCGAGAACACATTAGATTATAACTTTTTATCCGGGGGATTTGGATAGGACACCAGAAAATATTCGAAGTTTAAGAGAATCATTTATCCGACGTCTTTCAAAATGTGTAGAGGTTAATGGTCATTAAGAGGCCCGGACTTAGAGAACCCAGGGTACCTAAGCACTTGACATTTGGGCCCCCACCATCTCGAAGCTATTTTGGAAATTTAGCAAATTAAATGCACTAGTACAGAACATATAATTTTTAATCGACTTTATTGACTTTAATAAACATCAGAATAATACAGTCCATGTTACTATAATTACGTTATTCTATAAAATTTATAGAATAAAACGACGACATTTCTTCTGTGCAAAAGAACGAATGAAAAAGAACGTTGTCATAGTCAATTGACTGCCTTATTTCTGACTCTATGTATTGTACATTAAAGAGGGTGAAATGAGCCTGTTCTCTCCTATGTTAGATCTGCTGAACAGTTTGATGATTCTGCTGAACAGTTTGACGCTGGTGTACAAAACAGCATTTGGAGCACAATTATCCTACGTTTGGATAAATGTCCAAAAAGCCTTTTTTCCTAAATTTATTTGTCTAGCTTCAGTGACGATAACTCTAGAACTTCATCATTCGACGACAAATAAGCTTGCAGGTGCAGACACTCGTTTTCCAAAGACCTATCCAAATCCCCCGGATAAAAAGTTATAATGTTTCTGGCTCCTTCACGGATATTCTTAGATTCCAAACGATGCGGTTTCGTCAGAAAGTCACACTTTTTACTTAACTCCTCATAAGCAGATCCGCGTTTCCGTATTTCTGTAATTACTCTATCTATAATGACATTAAAAATGGTAACTCTGAAACTGTCCCTGCCAGAGAGTTCGGTCTCATTTCCTTTTTCTTCGTCGAACTGGACTTTATGCTTACGTTTCCTCTGCATGTCATATGCATAGCTATTTTCACCGGATTTTTCAATAGCTGGAGACTCATAATGATCAAAGCTACAGGTACTGGGTTTCCTTAAATGTTCTAGGTATGTTACCAAACACATACAGTTCAACGATCGTACACAGGTCGATGTTAACAGATTTGCGTACTTTGTTGAACCTTTCCAATGTTCTAATTGACAACTATTTATAACAGTCACATAGACAATGCCTACTCAAATTTGAAAAGTTTTAATAACATCCACTTTGGGACAGCTTTACTAATTAAATCAAGGGAGGGACACGGAAATCTTCTGTTACTCTTTAGCACACAGCGCTCAAGATGCATTGTGTGAGCCTTTCGCTACGTCAAAGCAAGTAACGAGAAAGGTCAAGCATCTTGAGCGCTGTGTGCTAAAGAGTAACAGAAGATTTCCGTGTCCCTCCCTTGATTTAATTAGTAAAGCTATCCCAAAGTGGATGTTATTAAAATCTTACCAATGTTGTTCCAGAGAAGTGATAAAAAGCAAGTTTCCATCGAGTTTAATGAATTCAGAAGACCAGAAGCCTCAGATCGCGTAGATGGTTTTAATTTGCATCATTGGCAATTATCTGAAGAGCTGCCATGATCTCATCCCAGCAGCAACATAGACTTCGACAGGCGTCAGCTCGAGCAAACCATCTTGTTTGAGAAAGACTCTTGGTTGAGAAAGAGTTGTGTTAAGTTTAACTCCTAAAAGGTTGAGAAGAATGAAAATCACTATTCATTGCCTTCTAAGAGAGTAAGGCCATACAGTGCTCATAATTGAGGATTCAGCAATGAGCTAAAACTAGAGGGACTGATATGTATCTCTCATATCACGTGGGTCGGAAGCAAAAAAAAAATTATCCATTTTATGTCAGTGTATCTGAAAACGAAGCTGTGGTGCTGTTGCAGAATCTTTTAGATCATACTGTGCGAAGACTTGCAAAGATTCAGTAGGATGTTATTATCCAAAACATGAACCAAACTAGCAACTTTAAATTAGTTACAAGTGGGGTCTAGATGACAGTGCAAAAAGTGCACAGTGCCAAAGGAAAACTTTTGCTAATAATAATTTTTATTCGGACTCAAATATAATTTATGGATGTTATAGAATTTGTGCGAGTGTCCATATATTATTGATGCATGGGGCTGACATAATAAAATCACTTCCATTACCTGTAGGCCTCCTCTCAGAAGATGTTATAGAGGCTAGTCACAAGACTTACAACAGATTACACAATACCACTCCAGGAAATTGGCAAAAACTAATACGATTATGGACATTTTGCACTAGTTACTAATATCATCAGATCCTCTAATCACTAGTTATAGGACAAAACCCACCAGGAAAAAATAAAAATGGAATGAGGTAGTATAAGCCTCGAATGCCCAACTATCTTAATGAAGAATGTTCAGGAGAAACTACTGACGATATCGTTAGTGATGAAGAAGAAGGTGCAGTGATGATGATATTGATTTTATCGAAGATCAGTCCTGAACTTGTAAAAAAATGTTGCACCAGCACTTTTGTCATAAATATATTTTTCCACTTAATTTTGCATTTTTAATTAAAAGAGGGAGGGCGTATACATCTAATATAGACTCATTTTATATTAAGATCATCAGAATCTCATCATAAAATAATATTTGAGGCAAAACAAAATTAAATGAACTCTTTTTATTTTTGTCGCCGTAAATTTGTAATCCGGCCCAGTGTGCAGCGTGAATTTTTAGGTCTTAGTTCATTTGGAAACTTCTAGTGAGATGATTTTGTTTCATTATTCTTTCTTAAAGACAAGTCCATGAGTATATCATCAATACAAAGAATTTGTAACGAATTAATTATAATTCGCCATAAAAATTACGACTAAAGGAATAAAAAACTTGAACTTGTTGTAACTTTGGTAAAAAACTTTAGTGTCGTAACTGTAGTCTCTACGATACAGACTTAAAATATCCTGGCATCGTATAGACTGCTTGTGCCAAGCAAAGATAGTAAGCCAGAACAGGGCACAGGAAATATCTAGCTTGCTATTCTAGTTTGAAAAAATAGGTTTGTATATGTCGCAGGGAAATGATAAAAATAGAGATTTGATCAAATCGCTAAGGGAGATGATCAATTCGCGGAATATGTTGATAAAATCCCTGAAGAGTTTTAGTGAAAAGATGAAATAATATTTGATATTATAAGTATATATTTAGTAAACCATACATACATTATAAAATGTTGAGTAGGTAATACAAAAAAGTCATTGAAACACAAATTATTTATTCGAAACTAAAAAACAAAAGAAATAGAAGCAAGGGAACAAAAAACAAAAAGGATGTAGAACCAAAATACATTATTAAGATTAAGGATACATATATATATATTATATATATATATATATATATATATATATATATATATATATATATAAATATATATATATATATATATATGTATATATATATATATATATATATATATATATATATATATATATATGTTGTATTTGAGGTTTTCGCGGATAGATACCTGTGTTGTATTGTTTTCTCGGGGATTCCGCGTTGATGTTGAGGGTTGGTTCTGAAAAGAACCGGATTCTCGACGTTTCGGCGAACTAACATTCGCCATTCTCAAGAGATATATGCGTCCGTGCGGGTCAACGGTTAGACGCATACTTACGTAGATACGTTAGACGTATACAACGGTTAGACGCATATATATATATATATATATATATATATATATATATATATATATATATATATATATATATATATATATATATATATATGTTTGATGAGGTTGCAGTCAAGACTATTGGTTGGGCAAAAGAAACTCTTTGTTATTTACTCGAGCTTTCGGGAATGTTTATTCCCTTTATAAAGACAACTACAAAAATGTATTTATTAGTTCACTCACATGGCCTTTAGACAGGTTTTATAAAAATACTTACTAACGTGAGGTTAATACTAAAAAACAGCTTCTTGAACAATACTGAACAAATATTTAAAAAATAACAGTGTTAATCCTGCACGTATAAATACTTTAACAGATTATTAATTATAATTATTATTATTAATTTTATTTATTTTATTATTATTATTAATAAGAGAAATTAAAAACAAAATGATTTGAAAGATTAATAAATTTAAAACAAAATGAAAAAATTTGAAAACTAAAAATAAAATAAAAATAAAAACAACAGATTACATCTTTTGAGAAAGAGAAAGAAGATGATGCTCTAGTTTTAACAAGTAATCATAGATAATACTGAGATTATTAACATCTGTTTTCTTGTTCATACCATTTTCCTCGTTTTCGATGTAAAACATTTCCTTAAAAATTCTTTTATGGTAATTGTTTTCGGTGCAGCACACTCTTACTTTGTCAAAATCCATGGAATGTTTGTTTGTTCATAATGACATGTTCCGAAAGGGCGAATGATATTTTCCTTAATTTTCAGTCACTTCTGTGAGACGTGATGCGTCCCGATAGACACCTAGATGTTTGTCCTATATACATTTTATTACAATTTAGACAAGGGATATTATAAACTACATTCGATTTTTCTAATGTTTCTAATTTGGTTTTTGTTTTTGTAAAAATATTATATTAGTTAGAAAAATGTGCTGAGCAATCCTGATATCCTCACATTTAAAAATGTTAATGAGCTTAGGAGTTAAAGACTCTATATATGGCAGCGAGCAGAAAAAAGAGAGGCTGTTGTTTTGTGTGTTTTCCAAATTGATTTTTTGAGTTTTATTCGTTGGTAGAGCTTCCAGAGTGTTAACATTCAAATTTTGAAATATATTGCCAAAATTATCCGTTCTATGGTTCAAGGGAGAACTAAACAATAGTTTATTAACTAATTTATTAGGATATTAATTTTCACGCAGAATATCTCTCACCATCCCTAGGCATTCAATAACAAAATCAGGGTGTGATAATTTGATTATCCTATTTCTCATTACCGAGATTAAGTTAATTTTCATTTTCATCTTTGATGAAAATCTTGCGTTTTCATCAAAAAATGCGTTTTTTATATTAGACACTATTTTGTTTGCTTTTTGTTGCAAAGTGCAAACTGGATAATTTTTCAATTGCTTGTAATATTTAGTGTCCTTGAGTAATTCGCAATTTTTGCTGATGTAATCATCTTTAGACATTATTACTGTTTCATTACCCTTATCACTTCTTACCACGTAGAGATCTGGGTGCTATTTCAAAAACCGTTTAGATTGATTATTTTCCTTAAATGGTGCATATTGTTAGAATTTTTATGTAAGAAATTGGTTATTATATTAGTAAATTGTGCCCGGTAAATGTTGTGTTGATTTTTATCTACATTTGACAAAATAAGTTCTAAATCCGCGAATAAGTTAGATAATTTAATATCACCTGATAGGGGACTTATCCCAAATTTTACGTAATACTATATAAATAATGGTAATTTTAGGTAATACTATGTCAGTGAGATTTTTTATCCATTTCTCTTGTATTTTTATTTTCAAAAATTCATCAGTTCTCAATTTACTTAATTTTTGCATATTGATATTTTTAATTTTACGGAAACAGTTTTTGTATTTTATAATTGTTCTTCTGTTATATTCTTGTAAGATGTGACTGGGCAATATAACAGTTAATTTGTTTTTAACATCTTTTAGTTTTCTTTCTAAATTTTGTAATTCGCTAAAGGTTATTTTAATTTCTAAATTTAAAATACTTTTTTTCACTCTGTTGTTGAAATTCTGTACCGTGTTTCCACTTCTTCCTCCTCTGTGGTGTAAGAGGGATGTTATATTTCCAATTCCATTTATGATGTGTGCCGGAAACAGGTGGAGTTTTCTACAATTTAACAAGAAGGATTTTCTGTTGTTCATAGAAGCTAGCTTGGTGTTGATTTTGGCCCATCTTTTTAATACTACCACTGTGGTAATTCCAAATTGGTGTTCAATGATTTAAAAAAAAACCATAATTGTAAAGATGCTTGAAGATAGTTTTTAATGACTGGCTATTTAATATAAACGTTGTATATTTTCACAACTGAAAATATATATAAGTTTGATGAGGATGCAGTCAAAACTTTTGGTTGGGCAAAAGAAACTCTTTGTTATTTAGCTCTAGCTTTCGGGAATGTTTATTCCCTTTATCAAGACTACAAGAGAACTACAAAAATTTATTTATTAATTAACTCACATGGTCTTTAGACAGGTTTTATCAAAATACTTACTAACGTGAGGTTAATACTAAAATAATTTAATAAACAATTTCAAATTACCTGATGATTATGTCTTGGTCAGTTTTGAGGTTATTTCACTTTTCACCAACTTACCGCTATCTGTTATAATAACAAGTTTAAGAAAATATTGGGAAAATGTTACACCACATTGCCTTCTTGATTTTGAAACTTTCAAATTAAATTTAGAATTCATTTTTGACTCTAATGTTTTTATTCATAATTGTACGTATTACAAACAAATTTTTGGTACACAAATGGGGTCAACAATCTCCTTTATTTTAGTAAATTTTGTTTTAGATGATCTAATCACAGATGTTTTAAAAAAAATGCCATTTAATTTACCTTTTGTCAAAAGATATGTAGATGATTTAATTTTAGCTGTTCCCTGTTCCAAAGAATAGAATTGGCGAGGCTCTTAATGTTTTTAATGGATTTAACATCAATCTGCAATTCACAGCAGAAGAAGAAGACTCAAACAACTCGATTCCGTTTTTAGACATGAAAGTTTTTAGAACCAACAATAACCTGTTAAAAACAAAATGGTATTTAAAACCTTGCTTGAGTAACAGATAGCTTAATTTTCAGTCTTATCATCCGATGAAAATGAAAATTAACTTAATCTCGGTAATGAGAAATAGGATAATCAAATTATCACACCCTGATTTTGTTATTGAATGCCTAGGGATGGTGAGAGAAATCCTGCGTGAAAATTCATATCCTAATAAATTAGTTAATAAACTATTGTTTAGTTCTCCCTTGAACCATAGAACGGATAATTTTGGCAATATATTTCAAAATTTGAATGTTACCACTCTGGAAGCTCTACCAACGAATAAAGATCAAGAAATCAATTTGGTAAACACACAAAACAACAGCCTCTCTTTTTTTCTGCTCGCTGCCATATATAGTTTTTAACTCCTAAGCTCATTAAGATTTTTAAATGTGAGGATATCAGGATTGCTCAGCGCATTTTTCTAACTAATAATAATATTTTTACAAAAACAAAAACCAAATGAGAAACATTAGAAAAATCGAATGAAGTTTATAATATCCCTTGTCTAAATTGTAATAAACTGTATATAGGACAAACATCTAGGTGTCTATCGGGACGCATCACGTCTCACAGAAGTGACTGCAAATTAAAGAAAATATCATGTGCCCTTTCGGAACATGTCATTATGAACAAACATTCCATGGATTTTGAGAAAGTAAGAGTGATATGCACCGAAAACAATTACCATGAAAGAATTTTTAAGGAAATGTTTTACATCAAAAACGAGGAAAATAGTATGAACAAGAAAACAGATGTTAATAATCTCAGTATTATCTATGATTACTTGTTAAAACTAGAGCATCCTCTTCTTTCTCTTTCTCAAAAGATGTAATTTGTTGTTTTCATTTTCATTTTATTTTTAGTTTTCAATTTTTGCATTTTGTTTTAAATTTATTAATCTTTCAAATGTCATTTTGTTTTTAATTTTTTAATCTGTTAAAGTATTTATACATGAAGGATTAACACTGTTATTTTTTAAATATTTGTTCAGTATTGTTCATGAAGCTGTTTTTTAGTATTAACCTCACGTTGGTAACTATTTTTATAAAACCTGTCCAAAGACCATGTGAGTTAACTAGTAAGTAAATGTTTGTAGTTGTCTTGATAGAGGGAATAAACATTCCCGAAAGCTCGAGTAAATAACAAAGAGTTTCTTTTGCCCAACCAATAGTTTTGACTGCATCCTCATCGAACTTATATATATAATTTCACTTGTGAAAATATACAACGTTTATATATATATATATATATATATATATATATATATATATATATATATATATATATATATATATATATGTAAGTAAATATAAGTAAATTTCTTTTCAATTTTTACTTTGAGCTGCATTTGACTTAATTAAATTATGTGTAAAAATCATACAAGTTCCCTAACAGCATATTATGTTTCGGAAACTGGTGTGGTTTTTACACAGAGGATGGAAATAATCCTTAATTTAAAAATTGATTTATGTTGTTTTTAAAAGTAACGATTCAATATAGTAGATTTTGTAACTAGGGCGAAAGGCTGTCAATATTACTCGAGAGAAAATGTGCGCACGAACGAGCCCTCATTTCGTTCGTGCGCACATTTTCGCTCTCGAGTAATATTGACAACCTTTCGCCCTAGTTACAAAATCTACTATATTGAATCGTTAATTTCACACATTCGCTCGAGAGTGAAATTGACAATTTCGCCCATGTTACAAACAATATTTTTTATCACTCATGCGAGGGGAGGTATCTTACAAGTTTGGGGTCATCCAGGTACCATCCCAAGAAAATAGAATCAAAAATGAAGAATTTGCGTTTTCAATTGTTTCCGGTGGTGTGGATTCGTCATAAGAACTTCTCAATCACCGGTATCACCATAGAATTTGCACTCACTTTAAAACGTTTTCTTTAATTTTAATTTTGTTATGAAAAAAATTCTGACACTTCACGTCACTTTTTTAATACCGTTGTCTTGATTGTATTCATTTTATTTTTATTTATTTGTTTATTTTAATGCATCCTAGCGAGATTGAAAATTTGCGTGCGTTATTCAAATTATGTAAAATACAACTAATATTTTACATTTATCGCACTAAATAACGTGCAATAAGATTTTGTAATAAAAAATAAATAATAATGTTCATTCAGGAAAAACATTGATAGTAGAGATATAAGAATAATTTCTAACCTCTACTGGAACCAAACAGGTAAAATAAAAGTCGGAAAAGACCTAAGCGGGAAGATTAAAATATGCCGTGTGGTAAGACAGGAATGTATACTGTCGCCTCTCTTATTCAATGTATATAGTGAATGTATCTTCGAAGAGGTATTGTCAGAAGAGATAAGAGGCATCGTCATAAATGGTAAGACTATTCGCAACATACGATATGCAGATGACGCTAACATTATAACTAACAACATAGAACACCTACAGCGCCTAGTTGATTCAGTAAACACCCACTGTAAAAGGTACCGACTGGATATAAACATAAAGAAGACAAAAGCTATGGCTACTACAAAGTACCCAAACATTAATAATAATAGAACACCTATAGTCATTAACAACGAAACTATAGAATGGGTATCTTCCTACAAGTACCTGGGAACATGGGTAACAGATAATGCAGAGCACACCAAGCAAATCAACTGCAGAATAAAACTCGCCCGTAGTGCCCTTTCTAAAATAGTGAAAATTCTCTGTAACCGCAGCATTAAATTAGAGATTAGAAACCGAATGTTAAACTACATCTTACCTATCCTGCTGAATGGAATGGAGGCCTGGACATTAAAGGCGGAAAACATAAAAAAATTGAGTTTTTCGAGATATGGTTTTACAGGAGAATCCTTAAAATTTCATGGACCTACAAAATTACCAACGAAGCAGTACTGCACAGATTGGATAAAAGCAGAGAGATCCAAACCCCTTAAAAATAAAACTTGAGTACCTGAGACACCTTCTAAGAGGAGAAATATACAACATCCTCAAACTAATTATCCAGGGTAAAATTAGAGGAAAAATAATTGTTGGTAGAAGGAACATATCGTGGCTTCGCAACCTGAGAGAGTGGTTTGAGTGTACGTCTGCCGAGCTGTTCAGGGCGGCTGTCACCAAGATACGTGTCGTTATGGTGGTTTCCAATCTCCGATAGGAGGGAACGAAAGAAGAAGAATGTTTATTCGTTTTTCTTAAAACACAGTTACCATACAAAGTTTCAATTTTTTGTTAGTTTTTTTCTTTTAAATTATATTTTGGATTAGTTACAGGAACGCTTCTTAAGTACTTGACCTCCAAATAAAGATTATTTTCCTACATCTCACGCATATGCATACATAGGTTAGTCCGTGGAACTGTATCTGTAAATGTTACAGTAGCTATTTGAAGAGCGTTTCTAGATAGCCAGTCTTTTATAATTCAAACTGAGGTACTCAGATACTTTGGTATAAATTATTTTTTATATCTAATACAATCCTTACAATGTTAGTTCCATTTAATGGACTGTATCTATCTTAGCTACTTACACCAAATCTGTGGGATCCACTAACACGTCTTTAAATTTCTTCATAGAAACTTCTTTCATTTTTTCAGCTGATATTTTCAGGCGTTTTGTAGCATTTTCCATTTGATCTTTAATGCTTCCTTCTTTTTGGCATAAATAGCATAGACTTTTTGATCCATATCCTGCTTCTCCTACTGTATACCCACATGGTTTGACTGTTGAAGCAGGAGTTGAGTTAGATTTGTTAACTGGTTGGAGTTGTCTTGTTATCGATATAGAATCTTATTATCGAATTGATTCAGTTTCTGGTAGATCCTTTAAATTTAAAGCCTTTTTGGTGAGTAAATCAGCTGCAGGTAGATCGTATGACATTGAAGTGTAAAGGTCGATTCCCATATGCGCTACACTCAGCTAAGCGACGTCGTGCAACATCGCCTGTCAAATAATGATTACATTGTTTTAAATGGGCAAGTCGCGTAGCTGTCGCGTATCCATAGTGAGAACGTGCCCATTTAAAATAATGTAATCATTATTTGACAGGCGATGTCGCGTGACGTCGTGTAGCTGAGTGTCGCTTATATGAGAATCGGTCTTTATTTTATGCTGATTTAACTATTGATAGACTATTAGAATTTGAAGCATTAAAATCAAATAATCCAGATGCTTGTAGATTTTTTCAAGTTGAAGCGTCGTTTTTGATCTCTAAGGAAGCTGCTTGTAAGTCTTCTAGTGTTAAAATAATGACATGGTCCTGCGGATTAAAAGTTTATCAAAGTCCTCTTCAACAACAAGTTTTTCAAGCAACTCTTTCGAAAAATGACTAGATTGGAGTCCTGTTTTCTTGTTCTGTTCCAAATAAAGATTTGTAAGGTGATCGTTTAGTTGTTCGATGAAAACAGGAATACTTTTGAAATTGAACAAAGTAACAACCTATAAATTATTTGTATCATAGTCAATTAGCCAAGCATGTAACATGGCTTAAATATATTCATTTGATCGCTCAACACATCCTTGACTATGTGGTTGTGTAGGCCCACCAATTATAATTTTGCACGTTAGCCACAGACTTGTTAATTCTTGATTGACAGCAGTCAGGGCACTTGTCGCTCTCCTATACGTAAGTTGTCCCCAAGAGTTGCATGAAAAACTTATTACTGAATAGGACTTGGGATCTACTTCTTAATCCGCAGGACCATGGCATTATTTCAACACCTGATTTACAAGCAGCTTTCTTAGAGAACAACATCGACGCTTCAACTTCAAAAGATCTACCAGCATCTGAATTGATCTGCCCGAATAAATGACATGAATAACCGAATTAAATTTAACTAACACAGGTAGCAAGATACTAAACTGTGCAGATCATACGAGCATAATAATAGGGAACAGGTCATTAGATAATATAGAAGTGAATTTCAACGCTGCACAATGCTGACGACATGCTGGCCAACATCCCGGCCGCCCACATCATCCACATAGTCGTTCGTAAGCCGTACCAGAGCAGCTGCAGCATCTCGAAAAGGAAAAGGAAGAATACCCTAACATTATTGTGTGTTTGCAGCCGAGTTTTTGCCGAACAAAACCTAGGCAGAGCTGGGCTAATACGGCGATTAAACCCACTAAGCCTACGAAAACGGCGACCATAGGAAGTGACTAGCCGATAACCGGCTTCGGATAGACGATGATGCAGCTGTATTGAATTGACTTCGGGGAGGTAGGAGAGGAAAAAACTGTATGCAAAGTGATAAAATCGTTGGATCGCCTCTGACTTTGCGTAAATACGCGAACGGATCGGCCTGTTCCGAACTGATGGGAGACACACGAACCTTTTCTGGCAAGCTTTCCGGCACGGCGACTAAAATGAAAAATACATCTAGTGTAGCGACAGCGGTGGCGAGAGCAACGACAACGTTCATTGACCACCGTTCCATGAGGTAAGCCTCTAGAGGGGCGAGATCACCATACTAGCAGCGAACGTGGCACTGACCAGCCCGTACACGAATCTCATCTCTTTCTCCTCGGTGATGTCCGCAACGTACGCGAACACCACGCTGAACGTGACGGCGAACACGCCGGAAATAGAGATCATCGCGAAGAACCAGAATGTGTTGATCGTCATCAACGGGATTGGCAAGCAAGTGAAAAATACTGTGATGGTGAGGAAGAACTTACGGCCGCAGACGTCAGACAGCTCGGCCACGATCGGCACGCTCCAAAAACTTCATCCATTAAAGATGCCATTGATGCCCATGATCAGTCCGTTCGTCAGGAAGGTGTGGTCCGGGAACGTGGTGTTCAGCACAGAGACCGGCATCGTGAATAGACCCCACGCGAAGAACTCCAGGAATATCACAACCAGCGCGTGGTAACCTAACCTATTCCGCTTGTGGTGACGACGGCGTCCTTGGAAATGGATTTTCGCGAGTGAATTATCATCCCGGCCATACGTTTCGAAGTATTGTTTTTCATAGCGAGACACAATTTTCCAGGCGCAGGTTTCGTTCGCTTCGTTATCTCGCAACAATTTTCGCAACTCGCGCGGGCTTTCCTCACATATCGAGCATTTTTCCGGGAGCGTATCGGCACACCGCACTCGTATTTCCAACCGGTTTTCCGTAGCTCAAACTGCTTGTCTGTCGTGTCTATTATCGAGTCGATCGACAACCGTACGCCATTACAATGTACACAGAGATGTGTCAAGTGCAACACAGAATACCAACCTTAAGGACGTTCCCAAGCAGCAGTCGTGCCGCTTTATAAAATATAGTTGAGGTGCAGTGTTCCTTTGGGTGCCGCTTATCTGCGTAGAAGTTCTAAAATACTTTCGTTGCGTCGTTTCTCCGATCCGACAACATGGCATTCTAACTCTATATTTTTATGTTGTTGACATTGTTGATATGTTTCAATATTTTGAAAAAAAAAATTGTATATGGCAAATAATATATTAATGATGATCCCTCGATTGAAGAATGGTAGATTTGTTAAAAAAAAGACTAGTGATGCAATAGCTAAATCTCTCGCGGGTATGTCTGAGGCTAAAAAACGAAAATTTTAATCTATACTGAATGAAACAGCTCAATGTGAAATCCCCGCTTTGTATGAAGAATTTGTACGCTTATTTCAGAAATACGCATCAAATTCTCATAAATATTCCATTGCAGCTTCAAGTCAGTGACGAAAGTTTTGATAATATTGTGTCAAATAAAGCCCACAAAAATAAATGTCTAAGTACAAGTAGTGCTTGTGATATTAGAGTAGCTAGTATTTTAAATATTAAAAAAAGATTAAATATTTCTATTGGATCCCGCACAGTTGATTATGTTCATCGTAGTGATTTGAAGTGTAAAAAACGAGCATTAGTAAGGCAGTCTAAAGCCAAAAAACTGAGACGGATTGAATTAAGAAAAAAAATGGAGCTGTTGAGGAAAAATACCGAAAGACATGAAGGTATTACTTATCAAAGTAATTGTGGAATGAACAAATTAATTAATTCCATACCAAATGACTGCGATAATTACAAAAATAGTATTACACTACAAGATAATACAATAGTTGTATATTTTGACATCGAAACCACGGGATTTGCTGCAAATGCGCATATTTTACAAATTGCAGCTATCTCTGATTGTAAAATTTTTAACATCTACGTAAATACTAAGACCAAGATTTCACCATCAGCAAGCGCTGTTACTCAACTTTACCAAAAACATGGAAACTTATTCTATAAAGATAAAAAAGTTGAAACCCACAAAATTTCCTATGCTTTGGAATCTTTCGAACAATTTTTATTTAATTTATGCAATGGGCAAAAAAATTGTTTGTTAGTTGCTCGCTTGACGTTCCACGACTTTTACGAGCTATAACGAATGCAAAAGTACCTAGAATTTTGGATTTGATTTCAGGGTTTGCGGATACTTTGACTTTATTCCGAACCGTCTTAGTTGATAGAAAAGGTGCTGGTCAATTTAAATTAGAAACTTTAAGTAATGATTTTTTAGAACCTAGTGATGATAATCAGCAATTTCACGATGCCGTTTATGATGTTGTGATACTACAAAATTTGATAAACAAATTAAAATTACAAAGTAATTTATTAAATTTGTACAAACGAAGTGATTATTATTTACAAGAATTATCTATGTCAGATAAAATTAGAGTAAATTTAGGAATGTTGGCTGAATTAAAAGATATTATTTCTATCAACATGTGCAAAAAACTAGCTCTAAATGATATTTCATGTGATAATTTAAAAAAGATATATTATGAAAAAGGTGAAAATGCTATTGTTAAATTATTTTCGGAAAAATTAGATGATAACAAGGCGCGAATAACAAAAAATAAAAATATTATTACAAAAGTTTTAGACTTTTTGAAAAATCTGCATCAGAAAAAGCTCAAGAGCTCAAAGCCAAAATAAGTAATAAGAAATTACTAGTTGCTAAGAAAAAATTATATATTGTTATGATTTTTTGTTCATTTGATGTTAATAAAAGTGTATAAAAATTATATTTCACATTTTTTATTTACAAAAACCTACAGTTAACGTAAATCCGTAAATTACTCGCATTTTTTGGAGACATTGACTATACAGTTCAATGATTGGAGACTTGTTTCTTAAACTGCGGTGCAGTGTAACGTTGCCAAGTCGCCATCTCCCACTCTTCAAGTTAAGGAAGTAAACATGAAAACCATCAAAAAAGCTTGGCTTTTAACAATATTATAACAAAATCAATACCGCTTGATAGTGTTATTTTTACAGAAAGATATTTGTTATATCTTCATTTACTGATTCTCAGTTTATCAAAAGAATATCAATAAAATTACTATTGATATTTAATAAAACGTGTGTGAGAATTTCAATCCGGGTATGGTTTACATGTTAAACATGCAAAGTTTAACCGTCAATATTTACAAATTTTCCACCGCAAGGACTATTTAAACAAATTTCTAGGGGTAAAGGGTACTTTTAACTATATGTATTCAAAATTACAGAAGAATTTAAAGAAAACTAATTTTCTTGGGAATGTCCTTAACTCAAGGTCGCTACAAACAATCAAGTTTATTTTAACCTTCCAAAACGTCCTCACGCGCAAATTATCACAGAATTCGACACAAAATTTGATTTTCTAACAATTTGCAAGCCTCACATGCATTACGCTGCGTTTTAACCGATTTATTCTCGTTTTAACAAATGACCTTCACATTAACCATTTGTAATTTCTATCTGGAGTCGACTGTAAGTCAACGAAATCGTCTTGTCCACGATGATTGAAGTCACTAGATATAATTGGGCAAAGAACGATTCCTTTCCGTTTGTGCTGTGTACGTTTAGACATCTTTAAAAATTCTGGACATCTAAAGTAGATATTATATATTAGGGGCCAGTTGACTCCGGTTTCCCGGCGTATGTGGTAAAAATTTTCCGTTGGAACTATTTTCACAACTAGATAGGAATCAGACTCTCTCTTCTTTAAAATCAAAGATTTTTTAGTACCGACTTCCATAACATCGATTTTTTCCATAATAGTACTGTTTATGTGTGGGTGTGCTAATTTAGGTGCTAATTGTTAAACGATTTTAATTGTGAACGACTAGCTTCTTCTATCCTTTCGCGAGTCCATAAACGTTTTTCTTTATCATGCCGCGTGTTTTGAAACGATCTGATAGTTTCATTAAACTGTTCTACAGATACAAAATAGGTCCGAGTTTGTTTTTTTCTATATTAGTCCAGTTTTCAATATTATTAGTTCAATTTCCTAATTCGAGATACCCAGCTGTAAGTCTGTAGTAAATACTTGTATATTGACACCCTAAAAGTTGTCTCAAAACCTACATATGGTAATAAAAACCTACCATATGTAGGTTTTGAGACAACTTTTAGGGTGTCAATATACAAGTATTTACAGACTTACAGCTGGGTATCTCTAATTCCGAGGTGAATTTACTATAATGACTGGACTATATCTATGTAAAGGGTAGTGAGAACAAGCGAAACATAGACCTAGGTGCGACTTAACATAATTTCATCTTTTCACTAAAACAGTTCAGGGATTTGATCAAATCTCTTACATTCTTTAGAGAAATCACCAACAGAATTTTTATTTTAACATCTCATGTGAATTGATCATCTACCTTATGGTAGACTTCTGAGCAACGCGGCTCTGGCGTCACTAACGCAGCGATACTGACGCGGCGACATAGTGATAGTATTATGCACTATGGAAACGTATGCCTAGCGACCATTCGAGCCTAGCGACACTGACGCATTGACGCCGAGCGCATTAGTGTCGCTGTGCTCGAATGGTGCCTCATACGTTTCCATAGTGCATAATACTATCGCTATGTCACCGCGTCAGTATCGCTGCGTTAGTGACGCCAGAACCGCTTTGCTCGGAAATCTACCTTTAGGGATTTTATCAAATTTCTATTTTTATCATTTCCCTGCGACATACAGATCAGGCATTAGTTAGTGCTGATAGGTTAGATTTTGATTGTTTAGGTGATACAAAATAATCTTTATCTACTCACGCACCAAAATGAACACATTAATAAATACATTATTGTATTTGAAGGATACCATTATTATAATCGTGTGTAAAAGTATCCAAATCGTGCGTAAAAGTCCAATGTAAATCAAGTGGAGTTTCTTTATTAAACGATTTCCGTTTGTTGTTACTATGAAAACCTAACCATAATCTAATCTAGATTAAATCTACGTTAACTTAGATTACATCGAAGTAGGGAAAGATGGTTCCTTCTAGACCCTTCACCTCCATTGACCTTGACATTTCCGGTAAAGGCTTTCGGTTTCGACTTTCGTTTCCGGTTTCCCACTCAAGATTTTTCACACATGAGAGTGTGAGGTCTATGTAACCCCACGTGCGAGGTCTATGTAACCACACGCTGTGTGTGAGGTATATGTAGTCTCACGTGTGAGTTCTATGTAACCCCACGCTGAGTGTGAGATCTGGTTTCGATGTCCGTTTCCGGTTTCAACACTACCGGTTTCCCTCATCCGGTTTCCAACTTCTTGTTTCCCTCATCCCGTTTCCCACATCCGGCCGCTACATTTCCGGCTCTTGCACAATGCGCGGGAAAATTCAAAATTTGTCGCCGGCGGGACAATTTAAAATCGAAACCGGAAGTCGAAACCAGAAGTCGAAACCGGAAGTCGAAACCGAAAGTGTCAAGGTCAAGGTCAGTGGAGGTGGAGAGCCTAGAAGGAAAAATCTTTCCCTACTCATAGACAACGACCAAATAGTCTTGCCTTTACTGTGCGTTTTACTAGTTAGCAATTTATTCCACGGAGGCGCTGAACGTTCTAACCTTATTGTGTCAGTGATTTGAAGTATGTTGTCTGTCAAAATTACAATTTTTACTCGCCCTTCAGGCTTGTTCCCCAAATGAGCTGTTGCGTTGTAAAATCATTGCCGCACGAAATTTGTATAAAATAAAATTTGTTTTTGGGCGACAATTATTATTTAAGAAACAAATGGATTTAGATTATTTACAATATTGGAAATTATTTAATTTTTTTGTTGGTACTCACAAACATTGACATTTTTACTAATTCAAATTTGTTTGGTACATAATATGTCATTTTGCAACATGTCAAACGCTATACTTTATAACAAAAAATCACTCTTATTTTCTACATTATCGAGTCAAATATGGTGTAAAGTAGCCTTTTTCTAAATTAAATTTTATTGTCTTATACTTAATGTATCTATCTACGACCACTATTGTAAATGCCCATCATTTGCAGTTCGTGGACTATATAAATACATCATAACACACACCTATGTAACAGTCCGCGAATAATGATAAGTTATGATTGATAACACACACGTGCGTTTGGTTTACGATTCGTTGATTGGTTGAAAGCTGCTACTATTGTTAAATATAGTACTCCGTGATTTTCAAACAATCATTAAACGTCACATCATGGACATATAAGCTGAAGTGGGCAAGCCTTATGTGTGCTAGCGCTACACAATTATGTGTGTGCACATTATGTGTTCAGCGGTTTCCTCGTCTGATTTACATAATCAACTTCCTCTACCTTTCCCATTTTGTGTAGGTGATATATCACCGGACAAAGTCCTGTGAGTAAGCCTACCAAAGTTCTGATTTCTCCTCTAGAGAAACTTAGCATCTGCTGCGTTTTTATGAGCATTTTAGTTTGCCTCTGTCCTGGTGTGTTTTTACAGTAGGTATGTTTTTGCTCTTGTTTCCATTTATTAGCCCCCTGCCTTACGTGGGCCTTTGTAAGCCCACAAGTTGGCTCCGGGCCAAAGAAGGGGAGTTTTGGCGAGTGCGTCGGCCATTTCGTTGCCATATATGAGTCCTGTGAAGTTAGCAACCGAATTTGCAAAAATATAATATTTCATCGGAGTTCCCGGCAAATACGTAATAGTTCTAGAGTACTTTGTGCAAAATTTCAATAGTTCTGCAGAATTTCGCGAAAAAAATGGAAAATACCAAAATTGAGCTAGCAACCACTTTTGAGAAAAACTGTGCGTTTTTTACATATTCCTGTACCTCGACCATAGTTCTGGAGTACTTGATCAATTTTGAAAAAGTTCCGCAAAAATTGACATTTGCAAAAAAAATTGAATTTTGAAACTTGAAAAAATAGTTCTATTCGCGGATCTGAATAGCACCGTAAGAGTTCTATCAAAGATCCCTTTGTCATTTTTTGATAAAAACCTTAGTTCAAAAGATATTTGCAATAATAAGGGACCCGTTATTTTGAATGAAAATTTAAAAAAATCGCGGAACAGTTCTGTTTGCAGTTCCTGATAGAACTCTTAGAGTTCTATGGAAAGTCCTTACAAGATTTTAATGTAAAGTTAAAAATTAGAAAGATTTGCGAAAAATTAGACTTCACCAATGCGACGAGGTGTAGATGAAAAAAAATCGCGCGACAGTTCTGTTTGTAGTTCCCTGTAGAACTCTTAGAGTTATATCGAAAATCCTTATAACATTTTTCTGTAAAATTAAAAATAGAAAATTTGCGAAAAATTGGACTTGACCGACGCGACGAAGTGAAGAAAAAAAATCGCGTAATAGTTCTGTTTGCAGTTCCTGGTAGAACTCTTAGAGTTCTATCGAAAATCCTTATAACATTTTTCTTCAAAGTTAAAAATTCGAAAGATATGCGAAAGATTAGACTTCACCGATGCGACGAAGTAAAGAGAAAATAATCGTGCAATAGTTATGTTTGCAGTTCCTTATAGAACTCTTAGAGTTCTATCGAAAATCCTTATAACATTATTCTTCAAAGTTAAAAATTCGAAAGATATGCGAAAAATTAGACTTCACCGATGCGACGAGGGAAGGAGAAAATAATCGCGCAATAGTTCTGTTTGCAGTTCTAGGTAGAACTCTAAGAGTTCTATCGAAGATCTTTATAACATTTTTCTGTAAAAATAAAAATAGAAAATTTTGCGAAAAAATGAACTTTACTGACGCGACAAAGTGAAGAGCAAAAATCGCGCAGTAGTTCTGTATACAGTTCCTGGTAGAACTCTTAGAGTTCTATCGAAAATCCTTATAACATTTTTCTTCAAAGTTAAAAATTCGAAAGATATGCGAAAAATTAGACTTCACCGATGCGACGAGGCAAGGAGAAAATAATCGCGTAATAGTTCTGTTTGCAGTTCCTGGTAGAACTCTTAGAGTTCTATCGAAAATCCTTATGACATTTTTCTTCAAAGTTAAAAATTCGAAAGATATGCGAAAAATTAGACTTCACCGATGCGACGAGGGAAGGAGAAAATAATCGTGCAATAGTTCTGGTTACAGTTCCTGGTAGAACTCTTATAGTTCTATCGAAAATCCTTACAACATTTTTCTGTAAAGTTAAAAATTGGAAAGATATACGAAAAATACATAAAGTTCAAAATAAAATAAATATTTAAAATAAATAAGTTCACGATTGAATTTCGAATTCACAATTGAAGTGAAAAAGTAAATAATCGTGAAACAGTTGTGTTCATATTTGAATTTGGTGGTTTTCTGCAAAATGTGCACATTCTCTTAATAAAATTTCCGAATTAAAATTATTGTACAAGCTCGGCGCGCAGATTTTCGTGCGGCCCTAAAACTATCTGCCGACAACAAACAAGAAAGATTCAAAACGCCGCTTGGTCGTCGGCGCTTTTGAGATCGACTCTTTCGGAAGTGACGCAGTCTAATTTTTCGCATATCTTTCGAATTTTTAACTTTGAAGAAAAATGTTATAAGGATTTTCGATAGAACTCTAAGAGTTCTACCAGGAACTGCAAACAGAACTATTACGCGATTTTTTTTCTTCACTTCGTCGCGTCGGTCAAGTCCAATTTTTTGCAAAATTTTGTATTTTTAATTTTACAGAAAAATGTTATAAGGATTTTCGATAGAACTCTAAGAGTTCTACTGAGAACTACAAACAGAACTGTCGCGCGATGTTTTTTCATCTTCACCTCGTCGCATTGGTGAGGTCTAATTTTTCGCAAATCTTTCTAATTTTTATCTTTACAGAAAAATCTTGTAAGGACTTTCCATAGAACTCTAAGAGTTCTATCGGAAACTGCAAACAGAACTGTTCCGCGATTTTTTTTAATTTTCATTCAAAATAACGGGTCGCTTATTATTGCAAATATCTTTTGAACTAAGGTTTTTATCAAAAAATGACAAAGGGATCTTTGATAGAACTCTTAGGGTGCTATTCAGATCCGCGAATAGAACTATTTTTGCAAGTTTCATAATTCATTTTTTTTGCAAAACGTCAATTTTTGCATAACTTTTTGCAAAATTGATCAAGTACTCCAGAACTATGGTCAAGGTACAGGAATATGTAAAAAACGTACAGTTTTTCTCAAAAGTGGTTGCTAGCTCAATTTTGGTATTTTCCATTTTTTTCGCGAAATTCTGCAGAACTATTGAAATTTTGCACAAAGTACTCTAGAACTATTTCATATCTGCCGGGAACTCCGATGTAATATTATATTTTTGCAAATTCGGTTGCTAACTTCACAGGACTCCATATATGCCCTGGTGACCCGGTGACCACGTTAGCGTGAGTCTGTTACCTTTCGCCATTTGCTTCAGGGTTTGTCTACAGTTCCAGCTTAACTTGGAACTTAACTTTTTAAAGTTGTGGACTTTTAAATTCCTTAGAGCTACCTGACTGTCGGTTAGGATGTTGATTTGCACTCCTTTAAGACGTTTCTTTATGCAGATTTGCGATCATCTTTCAATGGTTAAAATTTCAGCCTGTTGTACCGTGGAAGCCTGGCTCAATGCCGTGGACTCCCTGTGACTCCGGCTGTATATGCCTATTCCTGTACCCTTAGCAGTAAATATCTTACCAAAGTCACCTCTTTATTTAAAGTTGGTTCATCACACTATTGTATAAAAGGAACAAACCTATAATTTAAGAATATAACAATAATTTTGTATACTATTGATTAGAATCTATTTTCATATTGCACAATTCAAATTACCGACTGATTGAAGTCGGAATATACGAGGTAATGCTATGTTTGATATGCCGTAGTTTTGTATCCACTGTTTAATCGGATTATGTGTAAAGTTTTGCTTGTTTAATATTGTTTATTTGCACTTACTTTGTTTTCGGTTAATTAGAGACTTTTGTTTTGTCATTATAATTTTGTAAATATTTTATGGGTTATCATAATACTATTTTTTGCAAAAAATAATATAGAATACGTTTCGATTTGAGGCAGTCAAACTGCAGGGATATTAAGTTTGTGGCAATAAATGTGGTCGGTTCTATTTAGAAATTTCGTCGAAAAAAGTTTTATTATGGTATTATATGTCATGTTCCGCTTAATGATGGTGCGTGCAGCGTCCCGTCGGACAATAATATAATGTGAAGAGGATCAGGCGGGTGCTTGACTTGGTTCCGAAACTGCCGTCAAATGATATTAACATAGTCAATCATGTTACGGATGGTTTAGGGGAGGCCACCCTTATACAATTCGTGTATGTGTGTACGTACCGTTCGTCTCTCTCTTCTTCTCTTGATATATGACAGTTTATATCGCACCGTTATAATACGGCTTGTTATGTTATGAAAACAATATGAATTCCGACCGCATTTTTCCACAATCCGTTTGATGTGTAATTACTTTTTTTAAGCGGGCCGTTTTGCTTTTATTTGATTCTGGTATTTATTTATTGCTTCTCAACAGGATGCGCGTTTGTAATATGCCGCTTCATATTTCTGCATGGATTACACTTTCCGTATAAATGAAATAACATTTCATAAATGAAATAACGTTTTATTTACTTTTTTCGTTTTAATTTGTTTTACAAAATCAACATATTGGAATATTTTATTTTCAAATATATGCTGTATCCCAACTTCTAGTGTTCATCTGAAGTTGTGATGTATTAAATTACATAGTATTTTTTTTATAAGAATTTCAACAATATTGAAAATTACCTTTGAAATTTTTTTCTTTTGGTAAAATATCTTTCTAATTATCTATTTAATGATCTCTATGAAGTGTTCTATTCATCTCTGTTATTATCATATCATATATCAATATTTAAAGAAATTCGCTTTTTAGAAATCATATAATAGCATAGTTAGAATTAAAGAGCAGTAGAGGGTTTTATATATTAGGACAGAGCAGTTTATCAATTACTTTGCATTGGTGGCGTCTGTTATTACTGCCACGTATTAGGATGAATAATACATTACTTTTTAAGTTACTTCTAAGAAAGTGGCCGTGCTTGTTGTAGCTGCACCAAACAGTGGGTTTACGAGGAGTTGAGAAATTGTCACCTTGATGTGAAATTCCCATAATAGTCCGGTCATTTTAGACAATTGAAATAAAGAAAATTCCGACAGAGCCAAATCTTCGTAGAGACCTTAGGTTTACCACAAGGAATAAAGTGTCAAAAGTCCCCATCAGTCCCATGTGAGCTTAGGGACTTATTCGGGGTTTTTTGGATTTTTCTCGAAAACGGCAAGTTTTATCGAAAAAGTACCTCAGAGCAAAGTTGTAGATCTTAAAATTCTCTATAAAAATGGTCCCTATGATTTTTTTCTCTAAGACCCACTATTTCCCAGATATTGCGCTTGTAAGAATCATGTTCTACATAGTATGTACACATATGCCATGTATATACATATTTAGGTACTCAAGCAAGCAAAAATGCCTACTCGTGTCTCTTTTATGTATACATTATACTATTCTAAGAAAATTTACTCTAAAATGACCGCCGGTCCCTTACCGAATCCCCTCTACTTGAATAACATCTGGCCTTGAAAAACATCTGCCTATTCTTTGGTCCATGTGGTGTCGTTCACGTATACCTGCTTCTTTTTGTGTTGAACGAGCAGTTCGAGTGACTATACGTATTTATTACAAGCGTCTACTTTTGAAGTTAGTGCTGATTAATATTAAAAAAAAAATGTCACAATTTTGCTTTATTTATAATAAACATTTGACTGAAGATGAAACTGTTGTGGTCAGTCGTGGAATGCCTACTTTAATCGATGCAAGTGTCGCGAGAAGTGATGAGTTTGCTGATTATTTAAGAAGCCAAAAGTCCGTTACAATTCACGTGGATTGCAGAAAATCATACACCCGGAAAACTTCAATCTCTGCAACAAAAAGACAACGTGAGGAAGAACAGGCCAGTACTTCAAAAGTAAGTCCACCTCATACTAGAGCGCGAATAAGTGAATCCAGCTTTTGTTTTAAAAACCACTGCTTATTTTGTGGCGATGAAGCGGATGAAGAAGCAGAAAAGAAGAAAGTGAAAGTGAAAGTTTCTACACTTACATTCAAAGATTCCATTTTAAAATTAGCTAAAGATCGTTCTGATGATGTGTCAAAAGCTGTCTTTGCGCGTATTAATTTTCAGTATGATTTAGTTGCTGCTGACGCTAAATACCATGACAGTTACAAATCCTTCCTGAGACCTAATACTGGCGGTAAAATTGGCCGTCCTCAAAGTGAGGCTATAAACTCTGCAATGGAGGAAATTTTTAATTTCATTGAAAGTAGCGATGACTGCCAGTTTTGTTAGATGAACTGAAGAATGTTTGCCAAAATGTAGCTTTAGAAAACGGGATTATAAAAATACGATTGAAATTAAAGTATGGTAGTAGAATTATTATTACAGAGAAGCCTGGAAAATTAACATTTATTTGTTTTGTAGACAATTACCAAGACATTTTAAGTCAAGCCTGGTCTGATAACAAAAACTTGAATGAAAAGGAAAAACGGTGGAAAACTTTAAAAGCTGCGGCAGAAATTATTCGAGAAGATATTCAATCTTGTATGTTTGATAATACTATGTACCCGCCACCGGGTAGAATGTTTGAAGATATAAATAACGATATTCCCGAATCATTATCTTTTTTTTGGGACAAATCATTCTTAAAAATAAGCGTCATGATTTGGATCATTTAAAGTTAGTTTGCACAAATATTAGTCATAGCATAATGACTGCTGTTCGGCCTAGATCCTTCAAGTCTAAATTACAGCTGGGTCTTTCTGTTTTTTCCCATCGGCGGTTTGGTTCAAAACGGCTTATACAAATTTTCTCATCGTTTGGTTTATGCGCATCTTACAGTGAAACAATGAAGTATGAAGCAGCAGCAGTTTTCAGTCGCCCACCTCACATTTTATCACCAGAAACTGGCACATTTGTTCAATATGTTGCAGATAATGCTGATATTAATGTAAATACTTTGGACGGTAATAATACGCTTCATATCATGGGTATTATACAAATTGTAACTCCCAAAGATTCAGTATTACTAGAACAGCCGATGCCGCGAGTAACTGAAGTCCTTTCAGCTAAAGATTTTGCAGCCAAGGCTCATGTACCTATACAGGTTTATCAAAATACTGGCGTAGTAGGATATAGCAAAATAAATGTGCGAGATTTTGAATACGAAAATGAAACAAAAGTATCTTTTCTAAAAAAAGTTGATGTGATATGGTTCTATGGAAAATGTAAAGCTTTTCCTTTACCTGGTTGGAATGGTTATATTGAACACGTGACTAGTAATATTGTAGACTTTTCAAAATCAAAAATTTCATTTCTGCCATTTGTTCAACAGCCTGCAAGTAATTACAATACGATATACACAACTTTACTTTGTGCTTTAGAAGATGCTAAACGTCACAACCATACAGTTTGCATAATTACTTTTGATCAACCTCTATTTGCGAAAGCTCGCGAAATTGTATCTGCTGCACCTGAAGGATCGGAATTATCAAAGATTATAGTGAGACTGGGAGGATTTCATTTGTTAATGTCATTTTTCGGCGCAATAGGTTATATTATGCAAGGAAGTGGTTTAAAAGAAGTGCTTTCTGAGATTTATGCTCCTAAGTCTTTAGAGAAAATGCTTAATGGCCATGCTTACGCGAGGGCAGTTCGAGCTCACACGTTACTTCAGCTCACTTTAGCATTAACAATATTAAAAGAACTAGCTATTGATGATGGTATGGATGCAGATCTTATAATTACAGTGGAAAATATCCTCGATAAAATTCTTTTATATTATGACATTGAAAATGATAAGGAAATATCTGAACTTTTACTTGATTTATTTAATAAAAAGTTAATGGAATATCAAAAACGAGGACCAACTGCACAATTATGGGTACAGTATTTTCGGATGGTGTCCATTGCAAAAGAATTTATAAGAGTTGAACGTATGGGAGATTGGCAAGCTCATTTGAACTGCGTTAAAGAAATGCTTCCTTATTTCCATGCATCGGGGCATTTACCTTACGCTAAGTCTGCGCACTTATACTTGCAGGATATGCTTCAATTAGAGGAGGTAATTGATCCTAGTGTTTATCGAAGGTTTAATGAAGGATTTTTCACTGTTCGAAGTTCTGATAAACTCAGTTGTGGAACTTCAACAGATATGATTATCGAACAATCAATGATGAAATCCATGAAAACAGATGGTGGTATTTCTCGAGGACGAAGTACAAAAGAAAGTGTAATAAGCAAATGGGTTTACGGAATGCATGCAATGAACACAGTGTGTGTTCATTGCGAACGAGTTGGAAGTTCTTGCTAATGTTCGAATGGACACGACTGATCAACATGTAGATGCGAGTGATTCGAGAGTTAAGAAAGATGCTAAAGATATTAAAATACTTCTTGACTGGTTTTCATCACATGATCCTTTTCCCGAAATTAACAAAATCTTATCTATTGCTTCAGGAGTCGTTGGTGACGATAAGATTAATTGTCATAAAGCTCGTGAAGTTGGGATTGCCTCGATGTCTAAAATGACTGGTCAAACTTTCAATCATATAAAATTGAAAAGCACAGATAAAGTACTTCCTCTTTTAGATGTGAGTAGCCCTGTGAAAGTTCACGACGAAAAAGTACCAATAGACCCAGTATTATTATTTCAACGTATGAGTGTCACTAAGACTTTTGAGGATGAAATTGAAACATTTTTCGCATATGATTTAGCTCCTTACCCGTTGTCACTCTTCGATGCAGCTGGAATGCGTAAAACAATGAAGTCGGCTCTTTACGATTGCTTTCAATCAGTCAATGCTGAGGTTTATTGTACAAACGCTGCTTACGTTATTGATGGAGGATATCTACTACATCACGTTGTGTGGGATCGAGAAGAAACCTTTAACGTATTTTTTGAAAAATATGTTCAGTATTTACGTAGACATTATGGTCATACAGTTACGGTAGTATTTGATGGCTATAGTGACACAACAAAGAACATAAAAGCTGCAGAACAACGTCGTCGTGCTACAAAAACATCCTCAGGTACCGACATAATGTTTGACGAATTTATGACAGTTCCAGTTAATCAACAACATTTTTTTGCAAACATTAATAATAAATCTCGTTTTATTTCTATGTTGAGTAACAAATTAACAGCTGAAAATATTGCCGTGAAACAAGCTCCGAATGACGCCGATGTCCTCATAATTGAAACAGCAATAGAACAATTTAATGCAAGAAATACAACAATTGTAGTGGGTGAAGATGTTGATTTATTAGTACTACTCACTGCAAGGACTCCATCTGATAAAATTATTTACTTTTTAAAACCTGGGAAGGCGCAGCAACGGACAGAAATATATTCTTCTAAAAGTTTATCAGCTTATCCAAAATGCCAAAACTTTATTTTATTTTTACATGCGATAACCGGATGCGATACTACGTCAGCAATGTTTAGAAGGGGCAAAAATTCAGTATTAAAATTATTTGAAAAAAATGATTTGATTGACTGCGCAAAAGTATTGACAGAACTTAATTCTTCACCTCAAATACTAATTACTAAAGGAATTCGGTTTCTTCTTGCGGTTTATGGAGCTCCAAAAAAAATTTATTGCATAGATACGTACAGATATTTAACATTTGTAAAAAATACACGAAACAAAAAGCAAGTACAGCTATCTTGTCTTCCTCCAACATCGGCATCTGCTAGTCAACATTTGTTTCGAGTATACTATCAAGTTCAGACATGGCAAGGCAATGAACTGAACCCTGAAGACTGGGGTTGGAAATTGATAAATAATACTTTGGAACCGATTCGAACTTTACTGCCCCCTGCTCCAGAAAAACTTCTTAACACTATTTTTTGCAATTGCAAGAAAGGTTGTAGTGCCAAATGTGGCTGTAAAAAAGTAGGGTTGCAGTGTTCTCCAGCGTGTACCAATTTCCAAGGTGTCTCTTGCTCAAATGTTCAATTAAATACAAGAGAGGAAGGTTCATGTGATTTTGATGAATTTGACAATTTCTAAGCGTTCATCAACAGGAAGGAGAAGAAGAAGAACAAGAAGAAATTGAAGAAAACATGATTGCTGAAGTTGAATATGAAGAGTATGAGTCAGATTAAAGTAATAAAAAAAAGTTAGAACGACAGTTAAACTCAGTAACCCATATCAATAATCTTCATACTATTAAATAATTATTGTTCCTGAAAATAACGTCATAAAGGTTCGTGGAATAGGCCTACCGGGGATACCACGTTAAAAAAAACGCGCCGAGTACACTACCTCACAGGTGGTGTGGAAATGTGTGCATATTATGTAGAACGTGATTCTTACCAGCGCAATATCTGGGAAATAGTGGGTCTTAGAGAAAAAATCATAGGGACCATTTTTATAGAGAATTTTAAGATCTACAACTTTGCTCTGAGGTACTTTTTCGATAAAACTTACCGTTTTCGAGAAAAATCCAAAAAACCTAAAATTTTGACCTTGGGCCCCGAATAAGTCCCTAAGCTCACATGGGACTGATGGGGACTTTTGACACTTTATTCCTTGTGGTAAACCTAAGGTCTCTACGAAGATTTGGCTCTGTCGGAATTTTTTTTATTTGATCACTATTTTTATGTCTAAAATGACCGGACTATAAACTGAAAAGGATTTTGCTTATACTGCTATGATTTTTTTTTAATAATAAAAAAATGCCGTCCAACGTATAAGTTGGGACTTTTTTTGTAACGCCTATACGTATTTTTTTTCCTTGAAAAACGGCGGCTCCACACATTGGGGCTAATGTTGGAGCCATGCTAGTGCGTCGTCCAATGTGGGGAGCGACTTTATAGTGTTGGCGCCAACGATGGGCCCCATGTTGGCGCGTATTCGTAGCGAGTCGGTTTTGTGACGAAACTTCAAAAGAATTGGCGCCAATATTTGATGTTGTGGCCACACATTGGTTCTTTATTCAGTTGGTCTATGGCAGTTGTAGTGAATACGTTACTAAAAAACGATTTGCGATTCGATATGATGTTATATCCGTTCGTTTGCGTGGTGGTCTTTTTTCAGTATTAAAAGGTATTTATTTATGCCTAAAATAGCAAACACACCTGCGGCAATCTCTACTTCCGGCTTGTTTGTTGGTGCCTTTCGACTTATACTGATGTTGGTACGTATGTATATACCGCTTCGCTAATACCAGCACAAACATCAGCCAATGTTGGAGCCAATATTAGCCCTAATGTGCGGAGCCGGTGTTATGTACATACGTACGGTTATTCACAATAACCGTACTTATGTACATTTCACATTTCAGCATGTCTAGTCACAAGTGAGGGAGTGAACGTGAAGTAATTTATATCGAGAGTTTGATTGAAGCACTGAAAGTTATAAAACTCCCAAAAATAAGAACAACGGTCACTTCGGTAAATTTCAACTATAAAAAGCGGAACCATGACTGCAATGTCACTGAAAATGCGGAAGGAACTTCATTGCCACTTTCTTTTAATTTATATATAAAATATATGGATTACGTATTGCATCATGTATAATGCGAATTTGTCAAATTTTTGCAACATTTTATCTAACGCAGTAGGTCATTGACTTTGACTTGACTTGACTCGGCAAACTTCTCTTCCATACTGCAGCCACAAATTGCAACCATTAGGTTTGCCGGTGTACCTACTGTAAATTGCAATGCAATTATACATATACCGGGTTTAGTGCGATCCGACTTAGACTTCGCACTTTCTCCTCGAAACATAAAAGGTGGAATTCATGCGACCGAGATTTCACTATAAAACCCTGATGTTTTTGACGAATTGGACTTTGCAAAAGCACCTTTGACTAATGAAAATTCTATAGTTGCTGAACTTGATGAGCAAGAAAACGCTAACGGACAATTGCACAAAACATTGCTGCACACGAAAAAGTAATAATACCAGAAGTCACTACGCGAAAAGAAGGAACAACTTGCGAAGAGCCATGAACATCTTCGTCTTGTGCTTGGGGCCCAAGTCCCAGAATCCCATTCCAGTCCCAAAATCGAATCGTGGACGGAAGTCAAGTAGAAGCACCATCTTGACCTCCCTAGAAATCTTTTCTGAATTACGGGAGAAGCATCAGGAAGCGCGCTGCTTTGTAAATTCTAAAGAGGATCTCGAAGAAATCACACATGTAAATAATCTTCGGGACACGATGAAGAGGATTTCTGCATCGTTTGTGTGAAACGCACGCTGACTTGTGCTAACTAAATCGCATGTGCAAATGTGCTTGAAATGTTGCGTGTCACTTATTTCACTTTTAAAACAGTTAATAAGATTACGGTGGAAAAATGAATAAAGCTAAGATTTGCAATGGCCCATTTGAATGTAACAACGTGAATGAACAAATAAATATTTTCTAAAAACTTCAAGGTGGCATTTTTGAATATAAAATGTACACTTATTTCGCGGGCTTTAAGAGGTGTCCCAACATATACTGCATTTGGTGTTGGCAAATTACATGAGACTATATAAATTGACGTAAATGTCAATTTTTCTTAACGTTATCATAAATGTTTTGTTTACTACAACTCTTAGCTCTTTGATATACCTTTAAAATGGTGGTAGTCCAGTCATTTTAGTAAAAAAAGGGGTAAATCTCGGAATCTAACGGAAGAAGCTGAATTTTTGTATAGACCTGTATTTTAGCATTACAAATGTTGTATCAAAGTAACACATGTCAACCTGCGGGGGAAGGTGTAACCCCTACCAGGCGCGTCCCCGGGTGGCGGATAGGGGATTGCACACGCGGACCAACACCATTGCACGGTAACCATGCTTCGGCACGAGATTACCAGTTTCCTCTTATCTTTCCTTCTTTGATCTTTTGACCTCCCTTGGTCAACTCTTCGGTCTACTCATGACCACCTTTCAACTCCTGATGCTAGTAGGTATCGAGGGCTAGGGAATTAAACTTCTTTCTTCTTCAATCTATTACTCCTAATCCTACGGTGGTGGACCTTACCCGTGCCAAGAGGATGCATGGCCAGAAGGAGGTCAGTCTGGTCCCTAACGAAAGGAAACCTGGCAAAAGGTATAAATTGCACCCCTCCCTCAATGGATAGTGCAAACCGAGGTAACAACCACCAGGTGGGTACGGGGAACAGCTCGGAATCCCACCCTGCGCAAGCAGGCCGCCCAATCGGATCTGGTGTGGGCAACAATCCATTCCCGGAACGTGAGTTCCCCAAAAAGTCCACCCGTAAAGGGAGACTCCCGTCCTCTAAGGACAACACAAGTAGCAGGCTTGCAGGCACATGATGCAGAGCTGAATAAAGCGACATCTAGCAAAAAAGAGGTGAAACCGTCCGTCAGAGCCTACAGGGATAGAAGGGCGGCTTACAAACTCCTCGACAAATTTAAGGGCATCCCGGAGGAAATGCGGTCTGATCAAGACAAGGCGAAACTCGAGTGGGCCCTTAAAGTTACGAAAGAGCATGAGTTGTCGGCAACCCAGGGATCGTCCAAAAGAAAGGACAGATCGATGGACGAATCCCCGCTCATAGGGAAAAAAAGGGCACGACTGGGTCCTTCGCCACAGTCCAACAAAAAGGGACTCCCGAAGCTCTCATACAGTGAGATCATGAAAGATCATCTGGTATGGGCGGTCATTGACAGAGGTCACCGGGATGGGAGTATCGCGCCAGCCAAATGGGGACTGGTTGAAGCGGCTCTCTTGGGCAAATACCTGGACATTCTCCAGAAGAACCCAGGCCCAGCTCCTTGCTGCAGAGACGCAGGTTGGCATCAAGGACTTATGAAGCTGGTGGCTTGTGCAGATCAACGATCAGCGGACCTGTACAAGCAAGCCATCGGGGAAGTGGGGGAAGTCTGGCCAGGCGCCCGAATCGAGGCTGTCTCAAGGGACAAGATCCCGAGCAGACCGAGATCGAGAGCCTGGATCCCGACGGAACCCTCTGACCCGAGGACAATTCTGAAGATAATTCAGACCAGCAACCCCACGCTTCCAACTGAGGATTGGAGCGTTATCAAAGTTAGCGAGGCAGCGGGTACGAGAAGGCAAGTAATTGTCATCTTAAACGAAGCATCTCTAGCGCCACTGGCAGAAAGTAAGGGAGTGATCAGCTACGGCTTCGGCTCCACTACCCTGAATCTTTACAAGAGTGACCAGAGAACCCCAATCCCCTCGAGGTAAGGGGAGCCTCGGTCACATTCAGACAGTGAGATGTCAGATATGGGGGTCACGAATATGTTCGGACCTCTCCATCTAGATGAGATTAGCGAAGCAGAGGAGAATCTGGCGCTAATCTCTGTCACCGAAGACGACAACGACGTAACGATCGTCGCGGTGCCAGAAAACTCTCTTAGCGATGGTGGGGGTAATACAATGTAAGCTCCACCACTCCAAAGCAGCCTCGGCTGCTCTGCTCCTCCAACTGTCAAAGGGAGGAGTCGACATCGCCCTAATCCAAGAACCCTGGGTCGTGGGTACCAAGATCTGTGGACTGGGCTCTGACAAGTACAGGTTACTGTACGTAAAAAACGCAGGTAAGCCACGCTCGTGCGTCCTGGCGGATAAAAGCATCAACGCTTTTATGATGCCTAACCACAGCGATTGCGACACTGTCACTGTATCAATGGGACTTTCTAATCATAGGTTATGGATGATCTCAGGATACTTCGCCCATGAGAAGGAAAGTCCCCCAGAGGGTTTCCATGGTATAATCACAGAAGCCAACCGAGTAGGGGCGGACGTGATCATTGGAGCCGATGCCAATGCCCACCACACCATATGGGGCAGCTCGGACACGAACAACAGAGGTGAGTCTTTACTAGAATTTATACTAACCTCCGACCTAGAAATATGTAATATAGGTAACACTCCCACCTTCACCACAGCCGTGAGAGAGGAGGTACTTGATATTACACTCGTTTCCACTAAAACGCCTAACCTTGTAAGCAATTGGAAAGTGTCAAAAGAACACTCCTTTTCTGATCATAGGTTTATTGAATTTAAGGTAGGCATACAGATGCAAACTAGGCCTAAGTTTGTAGACAAACGGAAGACTGACTGGGGTAAGTACAAAACTACCCTATCGGGTCTTCTATCGGAAGAGCCGCCCCCAACACCAAAAACAGGGGATGAGCTAGACAGAACTGTAAAACAGTTCACAGGTGCCTGTAACAAGGCCATGCGCACATCATGCAAAGTCGTGAGCAGGATAGGTAAGAGCAAACCACGGTGGTGGACGCCGCTAATAAGCTCCCTAAGAAAGGAAAGCAGGAGGCTGTTCAACGAGGCAAAAAGCACCAATGAGTGGACTGCCTATAAGAACAGCCTACGGAATTTCAAAACGGAGGTTAGGAAGGCCAAAAGGTCATCCTTTGCTCGGCTCTGCGAGCAAATAGAGGAAACCTCAGAAGCCAGCCGACTGCGAAAAATTTTATCTAAGGATCCGGCCGTCCAAAGCTTCATACAGAAGCAAGATGGAAACTGGACAACCTCATATACAGAAACGCTGGAGCTACTCATGGATACACACTTTCCAGACAATGGAATAAGTGTAGTGGACTGCACCATAACTGCTCCACCTCGGTATCTGGCTGACAGAATTGTAGGTGGAGATAAGCTAACCTGGAGCATCAAAAGCTTCAAACCCTTTAAGTCACCTGGACCTGACGGGATCAGTCCAGTTGAGCTGCAAGAGGCCATAGATATAGTTACACCTTGGTTTTAGACTATGTTTAAGGCATGTATAAACCTATCATACATCCCAAAAATATGGAGAGAGGCCGAAGCGGTCTTCATCCCAAAAGGAGGAAAGGCCTCACAAACCTCCCCCAAAGACCTGAGACCAATCAGCCTATCATCGTTCCTGCTAAAGACACTTGAAAGACTGATTGACTTGCACATGAAGGAGGCATTACACCCTGAAATGCTGTCAATGTCTCAGCACGCATACGCAAAGGGGAAATCCGTGGAAACAGCACTCCACGCCTTGGTAAACCAGATAGAGAGCTCGATGAGGCATAAGGAGTTCACGATGGTTGTCTTCCTCGATATAGAAGGGGCGTTTAACAACGTGAAGCCTGAAGCCATAGAATCAGCCTTAACTGGACTAGCCATGGACAATGCTCTATGTCACCTGATCGGAAAAATGCTCCGTGAAAGGAACATTAGGGCCACAATGGGAGAATCCCACATAAGAAGGAAGGTGAGTAGGGGAACCCCACAAGGAGGCGTCCTCTCACCATTGCTTTGGAACATCACGCTAAATGAGCTGCTCCTCCAACTTAGGAAATCCGGCTGCAGGGTCGTCGCCTATGCGGATGACGTAGCAATAGCGGCCTCAGGGAAACACCTCAATACAATGTCGCAACTTGTTGAAGGGGCCCTATCGAAACTAGCGCAATGGTGCAAAAGGTGTGGCGTAGATGTCAACCCGGCGAAAATCGAGCTAGTCGTTTTCACAAGGAAACACAACATCCCAGAATTCAGGCCCCCAATGCTAAAGGGCACTGAACTGGCGATCAAGGAGAGCGCCAAGTACTTAGGTCTCATACTAGACCGAAAGTTATCTTGGAAGCTCAACATAAACGAAAGAGTACGGAAAGCAACGGTGGCGCTGTACTCTTGCAACAGAGCGGTGGGGAAGTCTTGGGGCCTCAACCCCAAGATTACCTTCTGGCTATACAGAGCCGTAGTTACACCAATACTCTACTACGGCGTTTTCATATGGTGGCCGGCACTTAATAAAAGAGTCCATCAAATGGCGCTTACAAAAGTGCAGAGAATGGCGGCGCTCATGATAACGGGAGCCATGAGAACGACGCCTACGAAAGCCTTGGAGACAATCCTGGACATAGCCCCGGTCGATTTAATGGGCAAGCAACTTGCCATTACCACAGCACTAAGACTAAAGTCAGTGCGAATGTTGACATCGGACTATCGTGGAATAATCAATGAATTTAAAGGGGTGCCCAAAAACATAGACCGATGTCTAGCAACACCTGCTTTTGGTAACAACTTCTCATACCACATACCCTCTAAAGAGGAGTGGATGGAAAAGAAAGAGGTACCAGCAGGACACACGCAGGTCTTTACAGACGGCTCACGGAGGGAGGACAAAGTAGGCAGCGGAGTTTTCTCCAACGACCTCAACCTCAGAATTAGCTTACGCCTGCCAGACTACTGCAGCGTTCTACAGGCGGAGGTAACCGCCATAAATGGGGCAGCAGAGTGGCTGATGGTAAATGGGGACCCTGGTGAACAGATCCACATTTACACCGATAGCCAAGCTGCTCTCCGGGCAGTTACTAGCGTGTGCACCAACTCAGCAGTGGTCTCTGGCTGTCGGAGAAAGCTGAATGAGCTCGCAGCACACACAAACGTGAGACTCACGTGGGTACCAAGCCACAGCGGGATCTCAGGTAACGCAAAAGCGGATGAGCTTGCAAAGAACGGCACAAGCCTGCACTCAACCGAAATATTACAGGATATTGGTATTCCATTTGCCTCGTGCAAGGAGACCATAGCCGAAATAACCTCGAACCTAGCGGAGCGAAGGTGGAGGGAAGAAGAAACCTGCGAGGTAACCAGGCAAATATGGCCTCACCGAAACAGGAAAAGAAGCACCAACATCGTCTCTCTAAAAAGAAACGATATCAGTCTGGCAGTGGGAGTCATCACGGGACACTGTCCCATTGGCAATCACGCTGAGAGACTGGGCATAGCGAAGCGGGACTACTGCAGAGGCTGCCTGGACGAGGAGGAAGAGGAGAGTGTTCAGCATTACCTATGCCAATGCCCCTCTCTGACCGCAACACGATTGCTCTTCTTAGGCCGACCTTTCTTGGATGATCTCTCTGACCTCGCATCACTAGATGCGCAGACTCTCGTGAAGTTCATCCACGGCTCGAAATGGTTTGACAAAATCCCCTGGGGAGGGTTGTACTGCAAGTACCGTGGTAACACAACGGGCCCATCTGAGGCCTATGTGAGCATTAGCTGCCACTTAAACCTAACCTAACCTAACACATGTCAACATGTGAGCGTAATTAGATATTCAAGGTCATTTTGAGAATATCTCGTTTAATCTGCCTCCTATCGTATTTGCGTTTTTATGAAACTTGTAGAGAATAAAATTCTCTACAAATTTGATCTAACACTTTTTTTCACACGTCTAACTGTTTTTGAGATAGAGGGCGCAGAGTGTGGAGCGCTCAGCCATACGTACCTTAAAGGTAATCCTGAGTAAAAGTAAAATCCTGAAGCAAAGTAAATCCTGAATCCCAATGTATTATACCGTTATTTTACTTAATTATTTATTAAATATTTATTAAATATGATGAGTTCAAATGGTTATTCACTTTAGTTCAGTTTATCACAGTTAAATAGAAAGATATGATTTTAAAAACAATGTTAATGATCTAGTTCTTGTTTAGTGCCACGAAAGTGGACTGGGGGCTTGTAAATGGCATGCAAATTTCTGTTGTATAATTCAATATCCTTCGTGGTATTATCAAAGAAAGTAGTTGTTTCGACATGAGATTTGTTTTGTAGTCTTAAAAAGATTTTATTATAGAGATATTAAAATTATATTATAGAGTATTTTACTTTTGTATTTATGTTTTGGCTGTTCTTGTTTGTACAAATCTTAATAATAAAATTTATGTTCTAAATACCTAGAATTTAACATTTGTTCGTATATATTATTTCAGATTTAAGAGCATATATTTTTATAAATGTATATTTTATTTTTTATATAGAGCATATTTTCATTTTAACACAGCATTTTTTAAGCGCTTAAAAAAAACGTAGCTTAAAAGTAAATATTTAAAAAATACAATGATGTTTGATGCACTATAAAGTAGTTGAAAGAATAGTGAGTACTTGAAGATGTTATATAATTGCACCTTTTATGTTTCGAGGAGAAAGTGCGAAGTCTAAGTCAAGATGGCATCAATGTAGGTTAATTACCTCAGAAAACAGGCTGCCAAAGTGGGTCTTCAAGTGTCGCTGGAGAAAACAAAATTCTTCACCAACATTAGAGACGCAAACAGGTAGATGTTACTAGAGCAGGGATACATCAAGAGGACTGATAAATTTAAGTGTCTCGGCGAATGGATTGAACCCAAGTTATCAAAAAGAGCATCATTATCCAAGAGAGTCAACAAGTTAGAACTACCCTATCGACTGAATAAGAACACTTACAACAAAAATGCCTGTAACGCAACCTGAAACTTAAGCACTACACATCAGTCTTACGACCAGAAGCCCTATATGCCATGGAATGTCTTTCCTTGAACCGAAAAGGTCTGGTAGAGAAATTGGAAATCAGAGATAGGAGGATCCTCAGGAAGATTCTAGGCCCGGTAAAGGAAGATGGGGAAATCCGAAGGCGGCATAACTCTGAGCTCTTCGAACATATTGAGATGCTCTATGACTGTGCAAGGAAAAGAAGGGTAGCTTTCTATGGCCACGTTGCAAGACTGCCTCCAAACCGACTAACCAACCGTCTGTTCACCTTCTGGCAAAACAAGAAGGTTCGTACCACTTGGTTGACAGAAACCGAGAAGAATATTGAGGAACTGGGAATAACAGAAGTCCAAAATATTCAGTCTGTGAGACGCTCCCTGAAGGAAGTCCGTGGATTTCAGGAAAAACCCCGAAGGAAAGGCACCCCCTGGGCAAAGGGAGAAAGGAGTTGCACCGGCAGAAGATGCGACAATACTCGGCAAGCATCAAAGCCCAAGAGTTGAGCAAGCGTGGTCCAAAGTAGGCCTATTCGAAAGAAGAAGAAGAAGAAATGAAAATAAAAGAAGATGAAAATTTAGTTCGTGAAGAATTACGTATTTAATATAATGAAGAAAATTTAGTCTGTGAAGATTTCCCAAATATAAATAATAATGAACAGGTACCATCAAATAAATGTAAAGAGTGTGCAATGGTTTAAAAATTATTCACAAAGAGAGACAAAAATCGAAAGAAGAGCTTCAAGTTCAAGCCACAATAATGAAGCATATTTCTGATTTATCACACCCTGAAGGATGGGAATGACTGTAAGAGTAAAAGTACCTGATGCTGACTGGAGCACCTCTATTCTAGATCAATTCTAGCATCTATTTTGTTTAAAACTTCCAATGGTTATTTCCAATTGGGGAGACCTTGTGGAGCCATCAAATGTCTTTATTCTAGATCACAAATTAATTAATTTCACTGAGGGAGAATTAATTACCTTTACGGTAAATTGCTAATAATCAAGCGTCTGGCCAAGGTTTTAATAAATACAATGATAAAAATGTCCCTGTGTAAAAAGCAACCTACTATATAATTCTAAACGCTAAATTCTAGTATGCCATGTTATAAATTATTTTGTTGTAAACATTCATTCTCTGCAATAAATAATGTGTATATTCGTATTTTTTCTTATGTTTATTTAAAAAACATAGGAATATTTCCAAGTAGTCGGAGGAAGTCAGAGGAAGAAAAACAGATTTAAAAATCACCTAATACCCCTACTAACAGAACCTATTTCTTCAATGAAGTAGTTATGAAGCAGAATCTTATTTTAGGTAGGTTCATTAATTTATAATAACTACAATAGCATAAATTAATTATTTTTTTATTATTCATGCGCGAATAATACGCACGTTTTCTAATACGACAAATGCCACCTATCGTTGAATTTCCACATGAACTGGGTAACGCACGCAAATATTCAATATTGCTAGGTTTCATTAAAACAAAAACAAATAAATTAAAAAAATAAACACAATCAAGACCTCGATATTAAAAAAGTGACGTGAAAGTGTCAGAATTATTTTTCATTACAAAATAATAATAAAAATTAATGATAACGTTTCAAAATGAGTAAATGCAAATTTTATGGTGATACCGGAGACAGATGAGCAGGGGCGGATGGGCCATAAGACGAACCGGGAAATTTCCCGGTGGGACGGCTGTTCAGAGGCCCACAGGGCCGGTGGCTGAAATTACGTATAAGTGATCTAGCAACCTATATTCATAAACATGTACTTACCGAAAATAAAGAACCGGAATGAATTTTTCATTTTCTTAACAAATTTTTGTAGGCCCTTTGTAATTTTTTTTCTGTATTATACAGTCCGGCTGCATATACTTGAGCTAATTCTACATTGGACCATGGAAACTTTGTTGGAATTAATATTGTTAGTAAGTAAATATGATGTACACTTAAAAAAAATTATAAGAGGTCATCGAAAAAAGCAAAAATATCCATGAAAAAGGACAACAAAGTAGATCTGGATCATTTGTAAGTTTATTATCTAAAAAAACTGTAAATTCAATACTGCAAATCATAAGAGAATTGATAAAAACATCCATTCTGGAAGAAATTCATAAATGAAATGTGCAATTGGACACTCCACAGGATATTTCAGTCCAAGATCAATGTTCAATTGTAAAAAGGTATGTTTTGGGTTGTCAAATCTATGAAAGACTGGTTTCCGTTGTAAGTTGTACAGACTCTACCGGGTACCTGTTTAACCTCATTCAAAAAGAATTTTTAACTTTAAATATTCCACTAAAAAATTGCGTCTTTAATGCCACTGATGGTGCAGCAAATATGCAAGGGACTTACAATGGTTTCTCTAAATGGATGTCTGAAAATACTAGGTCAATTCCATGTGTGGCGTTACAGCCCTATCCTGTACCTACTTGTGTCCGACATCGCCAAAATAACAATAAATGCAGCGTCTTTATTTTCTTCAAATAATCTTACCAAAGAACGAATATTTGGAAAAGCCCATCCTTAGAGGTAAAAAAAAAGAAGTAATTGAAGAAACTCGTTGGTGGGCAAAAGAAGCAGCATTGAACAAAATATTTGGAATTTACAAAAATTACGCCAATGCTCGATTTATTATTAGCATTACACGATAAAATACCGAACCACCTACATTGGATGAAGTCAAAACAGCCATGGAAAAGCTTAAAAATGGTAAGGCACCCGGCGAGGACGGCATCACTGCCGAAATTTTAAAACTGGCCGGAATAGATGCACATAAAAGACTGCACCAACTAATATGCAAAATATGGAAAGAAAAACAGATGCCTGAAAGGTGGAAAACTGGGTTAATCTGCCCTATCCACAAAAAAGGCGACAAAACAAACTGCGACAATTACAGGGGAATAACACTACTCAACACTGCATATAAGGTACTCTCCAATGTGATATTCGACAGGATAAGACCGTATGCAGAAGAAATATTAGGAGAATATCAATGTGGCTTCCGAGAAAGTAGATCAACTCTCGATCAGGTATTTGTGCTAAGTCAAGTAATGGAAAAATTTTATGAATACAACATCGACCTGCACTGTCTGTTAATCGATTTTAAAAAAGCATTCGACAGTATTAAAAGAGCAAAACTAGGAAGTGCACTTGCTCTAATGGGTATCCCACATAAACTTGCCAAACTAGCCATGATGACAATGGATGGATCCAAGGCCAGAGTAACAGTCCAAAACAAAACATCAAAGGAATTTGAAATAAGAACCGGTGTTAGGCAGGGAGATGCCTTGTCGGCTGTTCTTTTTAACCTTGCGCTACAAAATGCAATTGGAAACCTCGAAAATAAGGGAAATATCATAACAAAATCATACCAAATATGTGCGTACGCGGACGACATACTGATCATGGCTAGGGACAACAGAACTCTAGAAGAATTGTTTTTAAAAATAGAAGAGGAAGCGAGCAAAGTCGGCCTGAAAATACATGCAGATAAAACAAAATACCTAAAACTGTCACGTGATAACCCAAGAAGGGCCCCTCAGAACTTCATTATAAATGATCATCGGTTTGAAGAAGTTCAAAATGTCAAATATCTTGGAGTAACTTTCAATAACACAAATAATCTATCACTGAGGGTACAAGACAGAATCCAAGCTGCGAATCGATGCTATTATTCACATCTGAAGCCCTTCAAATCAAAAATCATCTCACGTAAAGCAAAACTGCGAATATATAAAACCCTGATCAGACCCGTGCTAACTTATGGTGCTGAATCCTGGAGTATGTCGGAAGCAGACAAAAACTCTCTTCGTATTTTTGAAAGACGGATTTTACGGAAGATCTTTGGACCAGTGAGAGAGGAAGAAGGATACAGAATTCGCATGAACTACGAACTTCAAGAACTAATAGAAGGTGAAGACATAGTAAGATTCATTAAGGCACAGAGACTTCGATGGGCGGGCCACATGATTAGAATGCCCAGTGCGAGAGCACCCAGATCCATCCATAAAGCGCAACCTAACACCTCAAGAAGCAGAGGTAGACCCAGAACCAGGTGGAAAGATAAGATAGAGGAAGATGTAGAAACTCTACAAGTAGGAAACTGGACACGTGTCGCTGAAGACCGTCAAAGGTGGAAGGGGATTGTTAAGGAGGCCAAAGCTCACCCTGGGCTATAGAGTCAGAAGAAGAAGAAGATTACACGATAACAAATTGTCCGAAAACATGCCACCAGAATAGAGATGAGCATGGGACGAGTTTCTGGTCCCAGATGGACGTATCGGACGAGTTTCTCGTCCCAGATGGACATTCCGTGGGACGTATCCCTGTCACTGTCCCATCCCATCACATTTTCGTGCCACTGTCCCATCCCACAAACTTAAAATCGTCCCATCTCATTCATCCCATCCCATCCCGGTCGAGCGGCCCGTCCCATTCATCCCATACAGCAGAATTTCTTTTTGTTTATTCGACAATGAGTAATTCTTTTTCGTCGCAAACGGATAGGAAGATTTTTCTGGAACTCCATCGTTATCGCAGAAATCTCCTGAACTGGACATATATTTAAATTTTGCGTATTGGTACGATAATCGTTCATTTTGGTTTTACTGTCTATTTTCAATCTAATCGTTAAAATCGGCAAAAACAAAGCTGCACCTCTTTCAAGGTAATTTTTCTTTTTCACTAAAGAAAAATCCAGCCGAACTGCGCAAGCAGCGATTCGGCAACCGACAAACTGTCGCGCTGAGTCGTGAAAAACTAAAATCTACACAAAAAAAGGTATGCGCTGCAAAAAAAGGTTCTTATATGGAAGCAATAAATTATGTGCGAACTGGATTATCAAAATCCGTCCCACTTCGTCCCATACAAAATAGTCGTCCCATCCCATCCCATCACACGCGACGTTCATACCATCCCATCCCATACCATGGGACGATGGGATGGGATGGGTGGATGCTCATTTCAACACCAGATGTCCGTGTAAAGGCCTCTACCATGCTTACACAATATTTAGATTATGAAATGCTACTAACGGCTCAACTTTTGACAAAATTATTTTCAATTATTGGTCCTGTCTCGAAATAACTAGCGGATTAGACTTACTAAGATGCCACGAAATGATTATGAATTGTACATCACAATTAAAGTCCATAAGTCGCGACATGAGTGATATTGAAACATCTACGCAAACGTTCATTGCATGGGCACAAGATGAAATTGACAGCCGTGAAGAAATTGACATCCACATACCAATTTCCTTTCCCGAATAAGTAAACGAAAGAAAGAGAATACGAAAACGAAAGAAAATGGCTGGAGAATTGGCGGAAGATGATATCATAAATGGACTGAAAATTAACTACAATAAAACCAAAATAATGCTAGTCACAAAATCTTTACAAAACCAAAACCAGATAAATCTAAGAATTGGAAACACCATAATAGAAAATGTACAGACATATAAATACCTAGGGGCATGGATGGAACAAACGGGAGACATAACAAGAGAAATTAGATCGAGAATTGAGGTAGCAAGATCTTCCTTTACGAAAATGAGGAAGTTATTCATAAGCCGAGATATTAACATAGAGCTTAAAATAAGAATGCTGCGATGCTACGTTTTCTCCACGTTGCTTTATGGGGTGGAAGCATGGACGCTGAAAAAATGGCACATGGACAAACTGAAAGCTTTCGAAATGTGGTGTTACCGAAGAATGTGGAGGATCTCGTGGACTGATAGGGTTACCAACATCGAAGTCCTAAACAAAATGCAAAAGGAATGCGAAATCATTCACACCATAAAAACGAGAAAACTACAATACTTAGGACATATAATGCGAGGCCCCAAGTACGAACTTCTGCAACTGATAATACAAGGGAAGATACACGGGAAAAGGAGCATCGGCAGGAGACGAACGTCTTGGCTCAGAAACTTAAGAGAATGGTTTGGCTGTACCAACATCCAACTGTTCAGAGCTGCCGTCAACAAAGTCTGCATTGCCATGATGATAGCAAATCTCCGATAGGAGGAGCACTAGAAGAAGAAGAAGATATCATAAAACATAGCTGAAAAAACTATGAAGTTGAAACCTCTAATAGAATTTTAGATAAAATTATAAATTCTATATAATGTAGATTTAAGAATAATGGTAAGCTTTATAAGGATATTGCCTTATTGTCTCCAACAAATTTTGATAAAGTTAATAATAAAGTTAATAAGATAAAGTTAAACAAGGGGTTCCATAAAATAACATAAAATAACGAAGAATAGGTTAGTTTCGCGAAAAATTGGGATAAGTTTAAAGTATCGGCAAAATGCGGAGAGTAATTAATAATTTCAGAGTAATGAACATTTATAGATACAGATGAAACTGATGAACAAGACAACGATGATTTTGAAAGAGATGGTCTTGATGTTATAAAACATTAACAGATAAATTATAAAATATAAAAAATGTAAATCCTGCAATTTGCTATTATTCTGTCATTCAAAAGTACAGAGATCTGGAAGCAGCAAGAAATACTCCTGCGGCTTCAAAATCCAAACCTCTCTCTACATCTCTAAATCAGTCTCTAAGTCAGTCTTCGTCATCAGTCTTTTCAGAAAATCTCTCTACAGAAACAACAACTTGATGACTTAAGTTCCTCTGATGAAGACTCTGATGTTCCCATAGAATCAGATACAGTCAGCGATACATTTTCCAACCTAGAAGAGGAAAGATCAACCAGACGTTGCAGCTAAAAATTTTGTGATTGTTTTGTTTAATGGGGACAAATATCCTGGGAAAATTATTACAATTTCTCAAGCAGGACCCACCGTGGAGTGTATCGAAAGACTATTAAAGTGTTGGCAGTGGTTAGAAAGAATGTCCATTCTGAGATTTATAACTGGGAAGACGTCTTATGTAGAATTAATTCTCCCAAAATAATTTCCAAGCGAAACCAGTTTCCAGTTCCAGAGCTGGATACTTTTACTTAAATTGTTACCTATATATTTAACTAGTGACGTGCTTATCTAGTTATGTAATTATCTATTTAATCAATTTTTTACCTTTACATGGTTACCTACCTTAGATTATGTTTTATGTATTCATCTTACTTTTCATTATTGTTACCTACTAGCCAGGAAGTAATAAATGTTTGACTTTTGACTATTTTGTCATATTTTTGCCGTAAATGATAATTTCTAGGAATATTTTTGTTCGTAATTAGTTGTTAGGTTTTATAATATCGGATAACATTGACCTAAGTCATAAAATACCTTCCGTTCTATGATTTTAATCAGTTATTACAAAGTTACCCCAATAGTGGGTATTAGGTATAGTGGACTATCAAAAGTTAAGTACAGAATGCAATGTTAAAGTTTTATTTAAATCAAAGCTCAAGAGATATATAATGGTCAATTTTTGCTAAAAGTGTTCTCAAAACTTTGCTCATAATAACAAAAACTTGTAAAAAGTAGGCCAATGTTACCCCAGTTGACGGTAACACCCTGCAAATGTATAATTTAGCCATATCCGGGAATTAAAAAAGGGCCGACAAATATTATTTTCCGGACCGCTTAGATGTTGCCCATCCGCCCCTGCAGATGAGAGTTCTTATGACGAATGCACACCACCGGTGACAGTAGGGAATATGCATGAAATTTAAATTTGCTTCAAATAATTTTTTCCTTAATCTTTATTGACCGGACATTTGAGCCAAACCATTATATTAGAGTAATTAATATCATTTTTATTACTTAAAATTAATAATTAAAAGTGCAAATTAAACGAGGGAAATTCAAATTTGTAAAACGCAATATCATTGGTTAAGCGAATATGACGTAAAAAAAACACAAACAAATATTATTTACATTTATATGTCATTGGAGTGTTTTGGTTAGAAAACAAACGTTTGTGTTGCAAAGTGTGTTTGAGTTTAATTTTAGCATCCTAGTAAAATTAGAAGTTAGTTAAGACAATAACTGAAAGAGATTTTGTGAAAGGACAATCTGATAATCTGCCGAAAATAGATTCATTCATGATGTCTTCTTATTTTCTCTCAAATCCAAATTTTATGTCCCTTGAAATAAAAGGAGTGAAAGCTACAAGATAATTATTTTATAATAATATATTATGTACGTTATTTTAGACAAAATGCAATCCTAAATATGATGAGCAGTAAACATAAGCAATTTTTTAATTATTGTAAAATGAACAAATGGTAAATGAAGCTGCATACATACCATGTGTTTTTTAAACACTATTTGGTACATTTCTGATATTGTTTTATGGCACAAAGCAATACCTATAATGTGGATTTTCAGCTTTTTTCATGGGGAAGTTAGAAACGACAACAGCTGTAGTAAACAATGTACTGAACTGTCAGTGGTAAATGGACGACGTCATTTAACTCAGCGCGAAAATGGCGGCGTTTAAACAGATCAAAATTTTTCTCATTTTAAAAATTTTTTTTATACTTAATTGCAGCATTGTTAAGCAGTATTTATATTTTTTACTATGTTATAACGGTTATAACAGTGAATTAAAAATATGTAAAAAAGATGCATATTCCCTATTGAAAAAACAAATTCTAAATTTTTTGTTCCATTCTTTTGGATGGTCCCTGGATTGATCTCAAAGTTGTAAGATCCGTGCCCTCGCATGACTAACAAAAAATATTGATTGAAATACGGGCGGTATTGTCAATTGCCCTCTCGAGCGAATGTGAGCACTCACTTCGTTCAATTTTCTTCTCGCGTCAAATTGACAACTTACCGCCCTAGTTACAAAATATAGTATAAAAGTATTATTTTTTTCCTTGTTCACATGCTGAAATTATAAAAATTTTGACATTTTTTACATTTTAATGTTAACATTAGAAAATTTAAACTACATTAAACCTTTATCTAATACAGTGCTCCGCAACCGCTGTGCCGCGGCACACTACTGTGCCGCGAGGAGATCTTAGCTGTGCCGCGGTTTTCTCAAGAATAATTAATATGTAAAAATGCCAATATGTAATTTCTCAGAGACGAAATTATATACAAAACAAAAACATGAAAATCGGAAACTCTAGTATAAACCCATATTTCGCTGTTGCACGTGGGGCAAATTACGAAGGGCGTGGCTCGAGCGTCGGCACTTTGTGTCTGAGTCTCGAAGTATTTTGTTCTATCTACCGAACTGATGATCATATTAGTCAGTCTGCATCCGAACGAGGAGAACTCCGATCAAATACCACATTTTTAGGTTATTTTGTTGTTACACCTCTAAAAAATATGGACAAGTTTTTAAAAAGATTTTCGAATTGTGCTGTGCGAGTGGTGCTGTAAAAAAACAGAAGATGTGGGAAAGAAAGTATAACGAAGACTACATTCGATATGGATTTTCGTGTTGTGATAAAGAAACGCCACCCAAACCAGAATGCATCATTTGCGGAGAAATGCTATCTAACGAAACAATGGTATCCAGTAAACTGCTTCGCCATTTAAATTCAAACCATCCTAGTTACGTTAAGAAGAACAAATCATTTTTTCTTAGACTGTTAGATCAAAGGCGAAAACAAAAGCAATCACTGTTACCGTTAGTCACAGTTTCTGATAACGCCTTAGAAGCTAGTTACCATGTTGCAAGATTAATTGCACTTCAGAAAAAACCACATACTATTGGTGAGACACGCATTAAACCAGCATGCATAAAAATTGTTAAATCCGTGCTTGGGCCTAGAGAAGTTAATGAAGTAAAAAAAGTACCGTTGTCAGCCGATACTGTTAAAAAACGAATCAAAGATATGTCGAACGATATTTTAGGAATACTAATTGCAAAACTAAAAACAGCCCAAAAGTTTGCACTGCAAATTGATGAATCGACGGATGTTAAAAACCGAGCACAACTCATAGCTATAGTACGTTTCGTTGACGAGGGCACCATAATAGAAAACTATTTATTTTGCAACGAGCTTCCAGAAACTACCGGCGAGGAAATTTTCAAAGTAACAGATGATTTTTTAAAACTTATGATATGTCATGGAGTAATTGTATTAGTATTTGCACGGATGATGCTGCAGCAATTATGGGGAAGAAAAAAGATTTTATTTCGTGCGTAAAACGGCAAAATCCAAATATAGAAATTACACACTGTTGCATACATCGCGAAGCATTAATGACCAAAAACTTGCCAACGGAACTATTGAAAACGATGAATCAATGCATTACTATCATAAACATTATTAAAACAAGAGCCTTAAATTCGCGAATTTTTTAAATAATATGTGAAGAAATGGGATCGGATTATGAATCCTTATTGTTTTACACCGAGGTACGTTGGCTATCCCGTGGAAAAGTTTTGGCTAGATTGTTTGAGCTTCGCAACGAGGTTCGCGAGTTTTTGTTAAAACAAGATATGCCCGAACTTTATCAACTTTTTTATGATAATTACTGATGTCCAAACTGGCGTACATGGCTGATATCTTTGAGCGCCTGAACGAACTGAATAAAAGAATGCAAGGTCGAACCGAAAATAATCTGACGTGTTCCAACAAGTTAGTGGGCTTTAAAAATAAGCTTGAACTTTGGCAGAAAGAGATACAAAAAGGATCATTAGAAATGTTTCAAAGGACTCACAAGTCAATGATTGAAAACAAAAAGATAATTCTGGATCTGACTCAACAACATTTAAATTTGTTGCAAGACAAATTTAATCATTATTTTTTCACAATTAATGCGGAGCAATATAATTGGATTAGAAATCCTTTTATAGCAGATGCAGAAAATTCAACAGAAGCACTTTCCCTTCAAATTCGAGAGGAATTTATAGAATTGAGGAACGATGGGACGCTGAAACACAACTTCAGTGAAATGAAATTGGCTGATTTCTGGATTTCCGTTCAGAATGAGTATCCTCAAATTTCTGCAAAGGCTATTGCAATTCTGCTACCTTTTTCTACGACACACTTATGTGAACAAAGTTTTTCTACATTGGTTCTAATTAAAAATGAAAAACGATCGTGTTTAAAAGGTCTTGACCATGAACTCCGATTATCACTTTCTAATATAGAGCCAAATATACGACGTATATGTTCATCAAAACAAGCACAAATATCACATTAATAAAATAGTTATTATGTTTAAATACTGTTTAAATTAGCATTGATTACTCTGAATTGCAAAATTCACTATGTTTTTACCATAATTGATTTGTAAAAATATTATATAATATATATTATAAAGTAATAAGTTATATAATATTTCTATATATTAATTGTGGTAGAAACATAGTGAATTTTCCAATTGAGTGTTATATAACTGTGTTCACAAGTCATATAATATTTTTACAAATTAATTATGGTAAAAACATAGTGAATTTTTCAATTCAGAGTAAGTATGGATCATCTAGCATAGATTAATTAGGCATAAGTAAATAACAACAAAATTCATAGTTAAATTAAAACATTTTTTTACATGTGTAATCTATAATAAAAATATATGTGTTTTTGTGTTGGTGTAAAATTCAAATTGTATATAAAAATTATTGTATTTTTAACCCCCGACGCAAAAGAGGGGTGTTATAAGTTTGACGTGTCTGTCGGTGTATCTGTGTGTCTGGCTGTGTATAGCTGCTAAAGGAATGGACCGAATTTGATGCGTGTTTTGTTTATTTGAAAGCTGACATGATCGAGCTATAATTTATGAAGATCTGTTCAGGCGCTGGATGATCATAAGCTCGTTTCCTACTTGACAAACGGGTCTTAATAACTTTCACAGATCCGATTGATTTTAAATTTGTCCGGGGGTTACTTAAAATTTTTAATTTTATATTATTATCTAATAAAAACATATACGTACCACCTATTATTGTTATTTAATTAAGTAATACCCCGAACTTACGCGATAGGTCGGACTGAGCGCTAACCGGGTAACTCGAATTCGCGTAAGTCGGGTTATAATTTCGCAAATAAATACCTATAAATTATTTTTAATTGGGGCCGGAAGCGAAAGAAAATAATAATTTAGACAAAAAATGTTTAATAAAATCTTAGATTATAGAAATATAAAATTGCCTACCGAAGTTATTTTGATATAGAAGGCTTCATAAAATCCAACAAAGTAGTTTGACGACTCAAAGATTTTTTTTTCTCCCGCAAAATTTCCTCATAGCATGCTAATAGTTTCTTTATTACTCGTTTTGTGGAAGAAATGAGTTCTTCGTTGGAGTCATTTTCTAAAATTCAGTGTAGTTGAAATATAATACAGTTACGTTTTAACACATGTATTTTTAACCACGCCACTATGTCAGTTCCCAATAGTGTGGGGACAGTAAGTCTATAATCGATAATCAAAAGTTGTGTGACGCTCAAACAAAAGACGAATCGACGAGATTTGAAATCGCGTAACTCCGACTTCGCGTAAGTCGGGGTAGCGTAGGTCGATGTATTACTGTATTTGCTGTATTTTTAAAGCCTTTACTTGTGGTGTGCCGCGGAATTTTTGAAAATACGTTAGTGTGCCGTGGAAGATAAATGGTTGCGGAGCACTGATCTAATACCTCGCTGTGAAAGCATGCATTATCGCGGCATTGCATACTTTGAAAATATACTTAAAAGTATACATTGACTGGTGTATGTATGTACTAACTGAATTTTATACTTCAACTTTAACATATACATACCTAAGAGTGTTTTGACACCATTTTCGAATACGACAGATGGGTATCTGAAACGAATAATTGGATAGATCATACTGGATTCAAACTGGAAGTGACTGCAAACATGCAATTGCTTCTTGCTGTACTTATTCTGAGAAGGGCTTACTTTTAATATTATGAATCAAAAAGAGGAGGATGAGCGCACGCAACAAGACATCGATAGGAACATATAAAACATATTGTCCCGAACATCCAAACATACAATCTGATTGCAGGATGTAAAGTATTATGAACATTTTAGAAAATCCACGCGACAACATCTTGGAGTAAAGTTTACCTTACTCTGTTCGAATTCGTATCTCAGATACATGGATGATATGGTGTCAATTCAATTAAGACGAAAATATTCAAGATTCTGGTTTTTCCAATGCTTTATTGTTCCGAAGTGATATCTAAGCATTAGCAGGCCTTTAAACAATGGAAATGAAAGCGTTTAGAATGTTAGAAGTAAAGAGGATTCTTAAGCGAGAACGTTACAGCACTGCTAAAGACAACCAAGAGGAAAGTCAATGAAGCGGTGGTTCATACACGTTATGTCTTATGACGACACGAGAAGGTTGTCCACCAAAATGCAGTTAACAGATACAAGTGGATTTCCCGCAAAGCGGAAAAAGTTTCCAATGAAGAAAGTTTGCCGATGTGGCAAATTAGTACTCGATCAGCTTATTTTGACTTCAAATGTTTTTTAACTATATATTTCTTATTTACCTACTAAAACCTTTGCGGACGAATGTCGGCATATTGCCGCTCAAGCCCTTTTACCGTTCCGGACGCGTGTCGGCTTATAGCCGCCCAACTTAGTTCTAAGCTGCAAGCCGTATTATGAAGTGGCTCGCGACGTATGTCGTTTTTTATATATTTTATATCTTATCCTTCACACGATGGCTAAAAGATTTAGAGATGATAAATGAATGAATACTGATGAATACTACTTTGAATCTGACAAGACGGAAGATGACGGCATTGCTTCAACCAGTGGATGTGAAATTTGTACAATAAGGAATCCACTCAGACGTTTCAACATTAGCAGTAATAGTAGCAGTGGTGAAGACGTAAATAGTCGAGAAAGTAATAACAGTCCTGATAACGAATGGAGGAATGTGACAAATTAGGATGTCATTCCAGAAAAAATACTATTTTGATCTGGACCACGGAACCTTGGTTCACAACAAATTCAAGTTACACATAACCATTAGAGTATTTCAATTTATTCTTCACCAATGAGTAGATCCAGATGATAGTTGCCGAGACTAATCGGTACGCAAATAAGAAAATTCGAGGAAAACGGTACGCATGGCATTTATGGACCGATATCACAACGAAGGAGTTGCGAGCATTTCTCGGCATAATATTGCTTATGGGGACCATACCACTTCCGAACCTAAGGGAGTATTGGTCAAAGGACAACAAAGGTAGGATCCCATACTTTGCCAAAATATTCAGGAGATACCTATTTTAACAAATATATTGGATTAGTAGTTAGGAGTAGTTTTTATAACGTTTAACGTATTAATTTTCTTTACTGCGCACTCCAATACCTCGCGCCCACAGCGAGGCTCGCTCGTCGAGCAGCTCCGTCCGCAAAGGGTTAAAAAAGGAGTTCGATAAGCGCGATATTAAAATAAAATCGCCGAGACATATTGAGAAAATTATATTGCAATCGGCGAGCCATTAACGTACCCATATGAGTGTTTTAATGACTTTACTACAGACGCAAAATAGAAAATATACATTAATAAAACCGACTTGAACCAACTTAACGAACCAATTTCTCCGGTTTATTTAAGACATTGACCAATAACAAACTAGTTAAAATCAATTTAATTTACATTACTTTAAATTACATTGCTAACGGTTAAGTTACTGTACATTTAACCCTATAGCTATAATTATAAATAAAATATTGATTACGTTCGTAATAATTGCATTGAAAGTTATTTTATGCATGCGACCTCATTTTATTAGCTTTTCTATTTAGTGGTTGGTAATAATAGCACCCTAAATTTCTAAATAAGGGATGTAAAATTCAATTGTACTACAACCCCAAACCCACACATAATTTATTCTCATATATACCTTTATTGTAAAATATATGTTTATGTGAAAAGTGACAATAATTTTCTACATTTATATAATAGTTGTCCATAAATATCCAAATATTATGTAATTTACTATTGATTTTGAATATTATGTATTTATTTCTGAAATTATATTTAATTTGGAATGAATAATTGTTAATTGCACAATAATTTGTTAAATAAATATTTTAATCAAATTTTAATTTCGATTTATTTACAATATCATAGAGAAGTAACAGTAAGACATTACGTAGTAAGATATTAAGTAGTCAAGACTAGACAGACAAGACTAGCCAGACAAGACTAAACAGACAAAACTAGACAGACAAGACTAGACAGACAAGACTAGACAGACAAGACTAGACCGACAAGACTAGACAGACAAGACTAGACAGACAAGACTTGACAGACAAGACTAGACAGACAAGACTAAACAGACAAGACTAGACAGACAAGACTAGACAGACAAGACTAGACAGACAAGACTAGACAGACAAGACTAGACAGACAAGACTAGACAGACAAGACTAGACAGATAAGACTAGACACACAAGACTAGACAGACAAGACTAGACAGACAAGACTAGACAGACAAGACTAGACAGACAAGACTAGACAGACCAGACTAGACAGACAAGACTAGACAGACAAGACTAGACAGACAAAACTAGACAGTCTTGTCAAGACAAGACTAGACAGACAAGACTAGACAGACAAGAGCAGACAGACAAGACTAGACAGACAAGAGTAGACAGACAAGACTAGACAGACAAGACTAGACAGACAAGACTAGACAGACAAGACTAGACAGACAAGACTAGACAGACAAGACTAGACAGACAAGACTAGACAGACAAGACTAGACAGACAAGACTAGACAGACAAGACTAGACAGATAAGACTAGACACACAAGACTAGACAGACAAGACTAGACAGACAAGACTAGACAGACAAGACTAGACAGACAAGACTAGACAGACCAGACTAGACAGACAAGACTAGACAGACAAGACTAGACAGACAAGACTAGACAGACAAGACTAGACAGTCTTGTCAAGACAAGACTAGACAGACAAGACTAGACAGACAAGAGCAGACAGACAAGACTAGACAGACAAGAGTAGACAGACAAGACTAGACAGACAAGACTAGACAGACAAGACTAGACAGACAAGACTAGACAGACAAGACTAGACAGACAAGACTAGACAGACAAGACTAGACAGACAAGACTAGACAGACAAGACTAGACAGACAAGACTAGACAAACAAGACTAGACAGACAAGACTAGACAAACTGGGATGCAGTACAAGCTTACATAACCGAAATCATGTTGGGAAAAGAACAAATGGAGAGAGAATGGAAGGCGATTATAATATCACACGAAACACAAAGAAGCTAACATGGACGACTAGATATGTGTCGAAAAGACCGAAAAATGGTTTATCACACGACTGCATAACTAGTACGACAGAAGACGAAAGACGATAACGAAACGAGTAAAGGACAATAAAAATAACAGTAAGGAAACAATTGGTACAAACACCACCACCCACCTGAAGTAATGCTCACGCAGTTCCGGGTGGAGTGTAGTGTAGAGACAGAGGAGGGGGTTTAGTGGGTATGCTGGTCACGAAGAACTCGATCAGAGAGCCCCACACTACACGGGTTTGAATATCCGGTGTGCAACAATGCATTCCCCCTCCTCTTTGAAAAAAAAAAAAAAAAAAAGACAAGACTAGACAGACAAGACTAGACAGACAAGACTAGACAGACAAGACTAGACAGACAAGACTAGACAGACAAGACTAGACAGACAAGACTAGACAGACAAGACTAGACAGACAAGATTAGACAGACAAGACTAGACAGACAAGACTAGACAGACAAGACTAGACAGACAAGACTAGACAGACAAGACTAGACAGAAAATACTAGACAGACAAGACTAGACAGACAAGACTAGACAGACAAGACTAGACAGACAAGACTAGACAGACAAGACTAGACAGACAAGACTAGACAGACAAGACTAGACAGACAAGACTAGACAGACAAGACTAGACAGACAAGACTAGACAGACAAGACTAGACAGACAAGACTAGACAGACAAGACTAGACAGACAAGACTAGACAGACAAGACTAGACAGACAAGACTAGACAGACAAGACTAGACAGACAAGACTAGACAGACAAGACTAGACAGACAAGACTAGACAGACAAGACTAGACAGACAAGACTAGACAGACAAGACTAGACAGACAAGACTAGACAGACAAGACTAGACAGACAAGACTAGACAGACAAGACTAGACAGACAAGACTAGACAGACAAGACTAGACAGACAAGACTAGACAGACAAGACTAGACAGACAAGACTAGACAGACAAGTCTAGACAGACAAGACTAGACAGACAAGACTAGACAGACAAGACTAGACAGACAAGACTAGACAGACAAGATTAGACAGACAAGACTAGACAGACAAGACTAGACAGACAAGACTAGACAGACAAGACTAGACAGACAAGACTAGACAGACAAGACTAGACAGACAAGACTAGACAGACAAGACTAGACAGACAAGACTAGACAGACAAGACTAGATAGACAAGACTAGACAGACAAGACTAGACAGACAAGACTAGACAGACAAGACTAGACAGACAAGACTAGACAAACAAGACTAGACAGACAAGACTAGACAAACTGGGATGCAGTACAAGCTTACATAACCGAAATCATGTTGGGAAAAGAACAAATGGAGAGAGAATGGAAGGCGATTATAATATCACACGAAACACAAAGAAGCTAACATGGACGACTAGATATGTGTCGAAAAGACCGAAAAATGGTTTATCACACGACTGCATAACTAGTACGACAGAAGACGAAAGACGATATCGAAACGAGTAAAGGACAATAAAAATAACAGTAAGGAAACAATTGGTACAAACACCACCACCCACCTGAAGTAATGCTCACGCAGTTCCGGGTGGAGTGTAGTGTAGAGACAGAGGAGGGGGTTTAGTGGGTATGCTGGTCACGAAGAACTCGATCAGAGAGTCCCACACTACACGGGTTTGAATATCCGGTGTGCAACAATGCATTCCCCCTCCTCTCTGAAAAAAAAAAAAAAAAAGACAAGACTAGACAGACAAGACTAGACAGACAAGACTAGACAGACAAGACTAGACAGACAAGACTAGACAGACAAGACTAGACAGACAAGACTAGACAGACAAGACTAGACAGACAAGACTAGACAGACAAGACTAGACAGACAAGACTAGACAGACAATACTAGACAGACAAGACTAGACAGACAAGACTAGACAGACAAGACTAGACAGACAAGACTAGACAGACAAGACTAGACAGACAAGACTAGACAGACAAGACTAGACAGACAAGACTAGACAGACAAGACTAGACAGACAAGACTAGACAGACAAGACTAGACAGACAAGACTAGACAGACAAGACTAGACAGACAAGACTAGACAGACAAGACTAGACAGACAAGACTAGACAGACAAGACTAGACAGACAAGACTAGACAGACAAGACTAGACAGACAAGACTAGACAGACAAGACTAGACAGACAAGACTAGACAGACAAGACTAGACAGACAAGACTAGACAGACAAGACTAGACAGACAAGACTAGACAGACAAGACTAGACAGACAAGACTAGACAGACAAGACTAGACAGACAAGACTAGACAGACAAGACTAGACAGACAAGACTAGACAGACAAGACTAGACAGACAAGACTAGACAGACAAGACTAGACAGACAAGACTAGACAGACAAGACTAGACAGACAAGACTAGACAGACAAGACTAGACAGACAAGACTAGACAGACAAGACTAGACAGACAAGACTAGACAGACAAGACTAGACAGACAAGACTAGACAGACAAGACTAGACAGACAAGACTAGACAGACAAGACTAGACAGACAAGACTAGACAGACAAGACTAGACAGACAAGACTAGACAGACAAGACTAGACAGACAAGACTAGACAGACAAGACTAGACAGACAAGACTAGACAGACAAGACTAGACAGACAAGACTAGACAGACAAGACTAGACAGACAAGACTAGACAGACAAGACTAGACAGACAAGACTAGACAGACAAGACTAGACAGACAAGACTAGACAGACAAGACTAGACAGACAAGACTAGACAGACAAGACTAGACAGACAAGACTAGACAGACAAGACTAGACAGACAAGACTAGACAGACAAGACTAGACAGACAAGACTAGACAGACAAGACTAGACAGACAAGACTAGACAGACAAGACTAGACAGACAAGACTAGACAGACAAGACTAGACAGACAAGACTAGACAGACAAGACTAGACAGACAAGACTAGACAGACAAGACTAGACAGACAAGACTAGACAGACAAGACTAGACAGACAAGACTAGACAGACAAGACTAGACAGACAAGACTAGACAGACAAGACTAGACAGACAAGACTAGACAGACAAGACTAGACAGACAAGACTAGACAGACAAGACTAGACAGACAAGACTAGACAGACAAGACTAGACAGACAAGACTAGACAGACAAGACTAGACAGACAAGACTAGACAGACAAGACTAGACAGACAAGACTAGACAGACAAGACTAGACAGACAAGACTAGACAGACAAGACTAGACAGACAAGACTAGACAGACAAGACTAGACAGACAAGACTAGACAGACAAGACTAGACAGACAAGACTAGACAGACAAGACTAGACAGACAAGACTAGACAGACAAGACTAGACAGACAAGACTAGACAGACAAGACTAGACAGACAAGACTAGACAGACAAGACTAGACAGACAAGACTAGACAGACAAGACTAGACAGACAAGACTAGACAGACAAGACTAGACAGACAAGACTAGACAGACAAGACTAGACAGACAAGACTAGACAGACAAGACTAGACAGACAAGACTAGACAGACAAGACTAGACAGACAAGACTAGACAGACAAGACTAGACAGACAAGACTAGACAGACAAGACTAGACAGACAAGACTAGACAGACAAGACTAGACAGACAAGACTAGACAGACAAGACTAGACAGACAAGACTAGACAGACAAGACTAGACAGACAAGACTAGACAGACAAGACTAGACAGACAAGACTAGACAGACAAGACTAGACAGACAAGACTAGACAGACAAGACTAGACAGACAAGACTAGACAGACAAGACTAGACAGACAAGACTAGACAGACAAGACTAGACAGACAAGACTAGACAGACAAGACTAGACAGACAAGACTAGACAGACAAGACTAGACAGACAAGACTAGACAGACAAGACTAGACAGACAAGACTAGACAGACAAGACTAGACAGACAAGACTAGACAGACAAGACTAGACAGACAAGACTAGACAGACAAGACTAGACAGACAAGACTAGACAGACAAGACTAGACAGACAAGACTAGACAGACAAGACTAGACAGACAAGACTAGACAGACAAGACTAGACAGACAAGACTAGACAGACAAGACTAGACAGACAAGACTAGACAGACAAGACTAGACAGACAAGACTAGACAGACAAGACTAGACAGACAAGACTAGACAGACAAGACTAGACAGACAAGACTAGACAGACAAGACTAGACAGACAAGACTAGACAGACAAGACTAGACAGACAAGACTAGACAGACAAGACTAGACAGACAAGACTAGACAGACAAGACTAGACAGACAAGACTAGACAGACAAGACTAGACAGACAAGACTAGACAGACAAGACTAGACAGACAAGACTAGACAGACAAGACTAGACAGACAAGACTAGACAGACAAGACTAGACAGACAAGACTAGACAGACAAGACTAGACAGACAAGACTAGACAGACAAGACTAGACAGACAAGACTAGACAGACAAGACTAGACAGACAAGACTAGACAGACAAGACTAGACAGACAAGACTAGACAGACAAGACTAGACAGACAAGACTAGACAGACAAGACTAGACAGACAAGACTAGACAGACAAGACTAGACAGACAAGACTAGACAGACAAGACTAGACAGACAAGACTAGACAGACAAGACTAGACAGACAAGACTAGACAGACAAGACTAGACAGACAAGACTAGACAGACAAGACTAGACAGACAAGACTAGACAGACAAGACTAGACAGACAAGACTAGACAGACAAGACTAGACAGACAAGACTAGACAGACAAGACTAGACAGACAAGACTAGACAGACAAGACTAGACAGACAAGACTAGACAGACAAGACTAGACAGACAAGACTAGACAGACAAGACTAGACAGACAAGACTAGACAGACAAGACTAGACAGACAAGACTAGACAGACAAGACTAGACAGACAAGACTAGACAGACAAGACTAGACAGACAAGACTAGACAGACAAGACTAGACAGACAAGACTAGACAGACAAGACTAGACAGACAAGACTAGACAGACAAGACTAGACAGACAAGACTAGACAGACAAGACTAGACAGACAAGACTAGACAGACAAGACTAGACAGACAAGACTAGACAGACAAGACTAGACAGACAAGACTAGACAGACAAGACTAGACAGACAAGACTAGACAGACAAGACTAGACAGACAAGACTAGACAGACAAGACTAGACAGACAAGACTAGACAGACAAGACTAGACAGACAAGACTAGACAGACAAGACTAGACAGACAAGACTAGACAGACAAGACTAGACAGACAAGACTAGACAGACAAGACTAGACAGACAAGACTAGACAGACAAGACTAGACAGACAAGACTAGACAGACAAGACTAGACAGACAAGACTAGACAGACAAGACTAGACAGACAAGACTAGACAGACAAGACTAGACAGACAAGACTAGACAGACAAGACTAGACAGACAAGACTAGACAGACAAGACTAGACAGACAAGACTAGACAGACAAGACTAGACAGACAAGACTAGACAGACAAGACTAGACAGACAAGACTAGACAGACAAGACTAGACAGACAAGACTAGACAGACAAGACTAGACAGACAAGACTAGACAGACAAGACTAGACAGACAAGACTAGACAGACAAGACTAGACAGACAAGACTAGACAGATAAAACTTTTTTTTGCTAGAGGTGATAATCTGCAAACAGACACCACCCTACCCGTGCCGAGTGGTATTGTGGGGTTGGCCCCTAAATTGGCGACCCACTAAAAAAAACCCACCATTCATACCGCCCAGCTCCAGCCAAGACAGACAAGACTGGTCAGTCGTGACTACACAGACATGACTAGACATCTTATCTTATTTGTTTATTCATATGCATAACTTATGTGGCTGGTTAGCGATTACAATAATAGTTTACAATTTAATAGTAATTTAGTTTTAAACTCTAAATGTCATGATCTAGTCTTTTTAATTTTGCGCAGTTTGCATTAAATGTCCGCCACCAATCACTATTTTAATCAATTATGTTGAGGTCCTCCTCGCTCCTTGGCCAGGGACTTCCTGCATTAGTCATGCTAATTTCGATTTGTTGTTACCAGTTCTCTGTAGGCGGGTATCTAAAGAGTACATGAGCGGATATATCTTCCACTCCACATGTGCAGAGGGGAGACAGCCTCTTCCCGAATCTATGTAGATAAACGTTAAAATTACCGTGGCCAGTTATCAGTTGAACCATATGAGTAGCCAAGGGAGAACCAAGTGTAGGGCTTATATCAATGTTCTTGAAAATGTTTTTAAAACATTTTTTGGTCCAGTTGTGGTCTTATCAATGTGGCAATTGGTTTATTTGGTCACCGGTATTTTCTGTTCCTGAAGCCTGCCTTGCAAGATAATCCGCTCTTTCGTTCCCTTTATGACCTAAGTGAGCCTTAAGCCAGTGCAGCAGAAGATTAGTCCTTTGTCGAATTTCATGTGCCAGCTGCAATGTCTCCAAAAGAAGCTCGGTTGTTTTTTTATATATTTTAAGGCATCCGAGAGGATTGAATCTACGCTCTGTTGATGTATGCTCCGATTTAATGTACATTAGTGCTCTGTTGATGACAAGGAGTTCTGCCTGGAAAATCGAACAGTACTTCTCTAGTTTCATAATCTAATAATGCACCTCGACCTCTTCAGCAGATACCACAAATGCTGCTCATACTCCAACTTCGGATTTCGAACCATTGATATAGATTGAAACACTTGAAGTGTTGTTATGCGTTAAATAGTAATCTGCTGGTATAAATTCCGCCGGATGTTTAATGTGGGAGATACAGATTTTCTGTTCCATTAGATTTGGAGACAGGTCAATCCCGGTAAGATATTTTAGTGTGGCCTCATCTATTGACTGCCTTGATCCATATAACGCGACTTCTTTTAGTCTTAGGTCGACTGGAATAACCCCCGAGATAAAGTAAGCCGCCACTGTCGATACCGTTTACCGCACGGTGTCAGCTCATTTTAAGGATCTTACAGACCGGCGCTGAAGTTTCGCAGCAGCGACCGGTGCTTTTTCGCGGCGGACCGATTGACATGGCGGCTTATGTACATGTTCAGATCAACAGGTGCAATTAACGTCATAGCCGCGGTAGTGCAGCGTTGTATGACAAGAACGCTGCATGCGAGGTTAGTTTTGCTGCCGCTGTGCTTTGAAATAGCGATTACAGAGAAGTTCGGATCGTAAACTAAGAAAAACTCATCATCTATGGTCTTCAATCTGAATATTGGTTTACAGCAATTCTCCATTCTGCTCTGTCTTCAGTCTTCTGCTTTACAGTCTTCAGCCCCCACCCGGAGATCCGATCAGGGGATAATTTTACCTCCGGTTAATTCCACTGAAAAGTACTCCATCCATGAATAAATTGCTGATGCCTGAGATATCCAAACGGACCTTTATTGGAGTAGTTTCTCGTTGCCTTCTCCATCCTACGCCGTTGGCCATCAAGTGGCTCTTCCACGGTTAGCGGCAGTTTACAACCTCAAGGGCAAGAGGGTACCCTTTACTTGTACCTGCTTATCCGCCCTCCGAAGAGGTCGTAGGCACATGAATAGGGGGACCACTTACACCGGTGGTCACTCGTTGAAATAATATTTAGACCTTGTTTACCTTAATTTCTTCTTGTTTAATGGTGTTTGCCAAACAACAAACACAATACTAGAAATGTATGTTTATTTTGAATTTGAAATCACGTAAGCGATGGAAATGAAATGTGAAAATGAATACCGAAAAATCGCCTAAAAATATTTAAAAATTTTCGATATTTCTGTTAGTTCCTGGGGCTTGCAAATGCGCTTGGTTGCACTAGGAGTGGTTACCTTGATCTGTGCGCATTTTCACACCAACGGGGTGAGTTTTTACTGGGAAATTTCTGGAAAATCTCGGAGCACAAACACCACCCCTTGACAGTTGCATTGAGTAGGAAAAACTACTATACACGTAAAAATCACGATTTGATGTGGGCATGGCCATTTCGCTGCCGCGTCGCTAGAGAATTTTTCGCTGCGGAAATTTCGCAACGCAATCGCTCCGCGCCGGTCTGAAGGAGCCTTTAAGGTGCATATACGCTGTACCCCGAGGAGTTTGTTTTTTTCCGGACTCCGCAGTCTTTGTGCCAGACAGAGGGGCCATATAGGAGGCCTGGTTCAATTGCTGCACTATAAATTAGTTCTATGTTGGCTTTCTCCAACCCCCATTCCTTCCTCGATACGAGCCGCAGTCTTGAGCAGTATTGTTTGAAGGTAATGCAGGTTTGTTTAATGTGTGCTTTGAAGTTAAACCACCTGTCGATAAAGATCCCTAAATATCTATTGTGATCCTGGCATTTGATTGTGTGTCTTCCAAGGCTAAATTACTTAAAAATATATAACTCCGGACGTAAACTCACAATCAGACCAAGACGGCAAATCTTTTTTGCAACATTTAATGCTAACTCACTGCTAAATGTGGGTAAACTGAAACATCTGACTGATTCACTAACCCGACATAACATTATACTGACAGCAGTACAGGAAAACAGATTTACGGACGAACATGCCTTCGAGTACAAGGGTTCAGAATCCTCAAAGTAAAAGTAGGTCAGCGGGTAATGAAGAACGTACCTCACTTAAGTACGGGAATTATAAACCGTCACAGGATACTGGACTCAGTCACCAACTTTACCTCCCCGAGAAGTCGTGTATACATCCTTTCTCTCAAATGCGCAAACAATGGCTACGGTATAGTCAATGTACATGTCCCAATCAACCAGGACAACAGACGCAATCCAGACAGAACTGATAAATTCTGGGAAGACTTAGAAGGTAGTATCTCTAAACTTCCAGAGAGGCATACCGGTATACTGCTTGCTGATTTCAATGCTCAATTGGGAAGAGAGGAAAAATACCGAAACATAGTGGGCAATTATCCGGCGCATAAGCGAACCAACCGCAACGGAAAACGATTGGTGGATCAGTGTAGGACTTTTGGGCTGCTCATGAAGTCTACAACCTTCAAACACTTGTCAACGAAGCAGAATACTTGGATTTCATCTAATACCAACCTGCGTGAATTCCAGATTGATCATGTGGACATTTCACGAAAATTTCAAAAGGAAATACAAAACGTGAAGGTACTAAGAAGCGCCAATCTGGACTCAATCTAGAGACCATTACCACTCAAAGATCAAAATAAGACTCCAGCCTAGAAACACTAGATTACACAGAACCTCCAAAAAGGTAAGATTTTACGTAGAGCGACTTAAGAACAGCCAAGAAGTAAGTCAGATGCTGAACAATACATATCTATATAGCTGGGACCAACTGAAGAATACTCTTGTCAAGGCGGCCAATAAACTCACCCCCCTTAGTAGAAGGAAGCATCCGTGGCGGACTGACGACTGTGACAATGCAATAGCGCAAAGACAGACAGCCTGGGTGAAGTGGAATTCTAAAAAGACCAAGGAAAATTGGCATAATTTTTTTGAACAAAGAAAAGTTACAGCCAAGATAAACCCAAATGGAAGAGAGCTTTGCTAAGAATAACTCAGAGATTTCTTTGGAACCTTCAAGCAGACACTCAGAAAATACGCTCCGCCAAGCCTCCACTTCAGTGACTCACAAGGCAAACTGGCTTTTAACGACAAGGATAACTGCCACCTTCTAACTCAGTACTCAAAAAATCTACTCAACTGCGATTCACCCAGCGAAGACTTCGAATATAAACAAACTACACCAAACCCGGAGTCGCTGTCCCCTTCATTGGAAGAAGTTGGCCAGAACATTCAACTTCTTAAGAATAATAAGGCAGCTGTAGAGGATCCTATCGTTGCTGAACTATGGAAAGATGCTTGAAGCAATGCCGTGAGCAAGCTAACCGAGATCAGCCAAGAAAACTGGGAAACAGAAAAATTACCACTTGATTGAACATCGGCTCTGACGCATCCGCTTCACAAAAACAGAGATTTTACTCAAACTACCGCGGAATTTCTCTCGTCCCAGTAACATACAAGATTCTCTCCAAGGCGTTACAAACATGGGGAGAAAATCAGATAAATAGTCAATTGGGGGAATATCAGGGAGGCTTCAGGAAGACCCGATCCTGTGTTGAATAGATCCTCAATCTGAAAACTGTACTTGAATACTCTAAAATGAGAAACCGCAAGGTGGTCGTCACCTTTGTTGATTTTAGGAATGCATACGGTTCTATTGATAGAGAAACGCTTAACAAATTACTCCAGGAACTTGGGCTAGACAACAAAACCCGCTGACTCATCCTAGAAACCTTGACCAACACCCATTCCAAGGTTACATTTAGAGGCGAGATCTCCGAAAGCTCCGAAATAAAAACTGGAGTGTGACAAGGAGATGGACTATCCCCACTTCTTTTCAACTGTGTCCTTGAAAAGGTTGTGTTAGAATGACACAAGGAACTGATCAACTTGGATGTTCAAAGTGGTATCTAGCTGGGACGTAAAAACGATGGACTGGTTGTAGATTGCCTAGCCTTTGCAGATGACATGGCACTGATTGCTGATTTTCTTGAGATGGCAACAATGCAGGTAAATTGCATCAGAAAACAGGCTGACAAAGTGGGTCTTCAAGTGTCACTGGAGAAAACAGAATTCTTCACCAACATCAGAGAAGCAGACAGAGAGATGTTACTAGAACAGGAAAACATCAAGAGGACTGAGAAATTTAAGTATCTTGCCGAATGGATTGAACCAAACTTATCAGAAAGAGCATCATTATCCAAGAGAGTCAACAAGTTAGAACTAGCCTATCGACTGACTAAGAACACTTACAATAAGAAATGTCTGTCACGCAACCTGAAACTTAAGCACTACACATCAGTCTTACGACCAGAAGCCCTGTGTGCCATGGAATGTCTTTCCTTGAACCGAAGAGGTCTAGTAGAGAAATTGGAAATCAGAGAGAGGAGAATCCTCAGGAAGATCCTAGGTCCGGTAACGGAAGATGGGGAATTCCGAGGGCGGCATAACTCTGAGCTCTACGAACATATTGAGATGCTCTCTGACTGTGCAAGGAAAAGAAGGGTAGCTTTCTGTGGCCACGTTGCAAGATTGCCTCCATACCGACCAACAAACCGTATGTTCACCTACTGGCAATACAAGAAGCTTCGTATCACTTGGTTGACAGAAACCGAGAAGGATATTAAAGAACTGGGAATAACAGATCTCAAAAACAGACAGTCTGTGAGGCGCACCCTAAAGGAAGTCCGTGGATTTCAGGAAAAACCTCGAAGGAAAGGTACCCCCTGGACAGAAGAGAGAAAGGAATTACACCGGCAGAAGATGCGACAATACTGGGCAAAGGTCAAAGCCCAACAGTTGAACAAGCGTGGTCCAAAGTATTCCTATTCGAAAGAAGAAGAAGATAAGTGAAACCCTTCATGAATCGATGCAGCTTGATATTACTGCAATAAACAAGATTAAGGCTCGATATTCACTGAAGGATCGACTATTTCGTAAGTTGTGGGAGAAAAAGGAATATAATTACAGATGTTTATTACTCGATACTGAAGTTCGATGGCTTTAAAAACACTTTTTAACGGTTTTATTAACTTTATAGCGATTAACGATTATTGAAGTTTTTGAAAATCATAATCTTTACCGTTTCCAAATAAACTCAAAAAGAGATTTTGCTACCGATCTAACAAAAATCAAAGAAGATTATTCGCTTGAAAAATGTAATACCATAAATTTGAAACTGCAAGGTGAAAAAGTTAAGCTAATTAGTCGGAATTCACGGCATTTACAGAAAAATTACTTTAAAATTGCTTTTTAAAAACAATTTGGCTCGTCGTCGTTTTTTATCAATTCCATAATCTGATGGAAATTCAGGAAACTCACGAAATATCTGATTTTACTATTCACAAATCATTTGAACTTATATTTGCAAAGATAATGATATGACGAAGAGATTCAAAGATTTATTGGATTCGGAAGTACCTGCTGTGATAATAACGCCATTTTTAAGTTATGAAAACGCAAAACCCGGTTTTGGAAGAAGAGAGTCGGATTGCAGCATGATATCGACTTAAAAGCAACATTTAATGAAGAATTTTGGTTGGAGACAAAAATGTTGACCACTATCCCATTTTGTGAACAAAGAAATCGTGACGTCGTCGTCGAAAAAATTATTAATAGTTTTACCAAATTCCTACTAAGTCGAACGAGGATTGTTTGTCAGTTTGTAACAAAACACAGAAATAGACTAGATCAGGGGTTCTCAACCTATGGTACGCGTACCAGTACCGGTGCACACATGTCAAGCTACCGGTACGCGATAAGTGAACAATATTTGGCGTAAAATCATGTGTTTTTTTATATAATAAATAATATAAATAATAAATTTTATTTTGTATAAATTTTATACAATAAAATATATAATTGTGTGTGGAAAACCACAAACAATTGGAGAAATATTGTTGTTACCTGCAACTAAGGATATCGTCAAATCTGTGCTTGGAGCTAAGGAAATTGACAAAGTTTCCCTGTCCAAAAATACTGTTAAACGGCGAATAGAAGATATGGCATTACAGATTGAAAGCATTTTAATCAAGAGAATAAAAGAAAGTCAATTTTATTCTCTGCAACTAGACGAAAGTTCTGATGTCTCCAATCTGGCACAATTACTTGTGTATGTTCGATTTGATTTCAATAATGAAATACAAGAAGAAATATTATTCTGCAAACCGATATCTGCGAGAACAACTTCGAATGAAATATTTAAAATAATTAATGATTATTTAATTAAAAATAGTATAAGTTGGGTCAAATGTGGAGTTTGCACCGATGGTGCTCGAGCTATGATTGGAAATTCATCCGGCGTAGTGACAAGAATTAAAGAAGTAGCATCGAAATGCAAATCTACGCATTGTATTATTCATCGTGAAGCCATAGCCACAAAAAATATGCCTGTAAATTTAAGAAATGCTCTCAATGAGGCCATAAAAACAGTTAATTTTATAAAATCTCAAGCGCTTAATTCCCGCTATTTACAATACTATGCAATGAGATGGGGAGTATTCATAAAACACTTTTGCTTCACACCGAGGTACGATGGCTCTCACGAGGAAAAGTCCTCAGTCGACTTTTTGAGTTACGCTCCGAGGTATCTATTTTTCTTAAGGATTCTGGAGTTTCTAATAAGATAATTTTGCCAATGAGGAATGGTTATTGAGACTAGCGTACCAATCCGATATATTTTCTCGACTAAATGATTTAAATTTAAGTTTACAAGGAACTAATAATAATTCTTTGTTTTACTTCAGCGATAAAATATTAGCATTTAAAAGAAAACCGCAGTTAATGATACAGCAATCAGAGAAAGGAAATATTAGTATGTTTTTTTTTCTTTGCAATTTTGCTGAAGAAAACAATTTAGCAGTATCAAACTGTGTGATAAATGACATTAAGCAACATCTAATATCGATGTCAGATTGGTTTGAAAAATATTTTACAGAAGATTTTATTTCCCAAAATTGGATTCGTAATTCCTTTATATTCATTTCGAAAGTTCCGGATGACGTAATTGCTAAAGAATCCTTCATAGACCTCATAAGTGACCGGGGTTGGAAATTAAAGTTTGAGAGCACAAGCTTATTTTCATTTTGGCTTTCTGTTCGGGCAGAATATCCAGAACTTTCATGCCAAGCTCTGAAATTTTTAATGCCCTTCAATACAACATATTTATGCGAAACCGGGTTTTTCAACTATGGCAGCAATGAAAAACAAATATAGATCATTACAATATAGAGCCTGTTCTTCGCCTGAATCTGACAAAAATTGATCCCGATATTTCTACGCTGGTAAAATGTAAACAGGCGCAACCTTCACATTAATTGCAATAATTATTATAATATCTTTACACATTACAAACATTTATGTTTAGTTTAATAAAAGTATTTACTAATTTAATTGGTTTTATTGCAATTGGATACACCATGCTAATGTAACGTCGTTTTTCTGTGCCTGCCTCGAAAGAGATTTTAACTAAATTTAATTTTTCAAAGGAAATTAGAATAAATGTTATCTTTTAATTTTCAATTTACAAAGTCTGAACTAAAGATAAATACATCTATATATTTAATTTTGTTATTTATTTCGTTGAAATCTTTTTAAGGGTAGGCCTAGAAAATGACATTACTTTAGCATGGTGTACATATAGAGTTGCATTCTGTTTTTCCAAAGTTTTTGCCAAAAAGTGGATAAGCGTTGGGGATAATTTTTTTTTGTTCGATAAAGTTTTTGAGATAAAAATAAGGCCATTAATTGAATTTGCGAAATATTTACACTGGTACGCGACCGTGTTATCTATTACATACCGGTACAACATATTCAAAAGGGAACCTCTGGACTAGATTTTGTGAAACTTGGCGAACTGCTTCTAAACCTCACGAACATTGAACCACAATTACATAAATTGATATCGCAACAACAATCGTATCCTTCCCATTAATTATGTAAATTTATACACGTTTATGTTATATAAATAAAATATATTTTGCAACTAAGGCGATAAGTTGTCAATTGGTCACGAGAGCGAAACTGGGCGCTCGAACGAAGTGAGTGCGCACATTCGCTCGAGAGAGCAATTAGTTTTTTATTTTTTATTTTTATTTTGACTTTCATGTCACTTTTTTAATATTGAGGTTTTGATTGTGTTTATTTTATTTATTTAATTGTTTTTTTAATGTAACTTGGTGATATTAAATATTTGTGTGCGCTACCCAAGTTATGTGGTAATGTAGCCACAAATGGCATTTGTCGCAGTAAAAAAGTGCGCAAAAATAGTACTTTTAACGCATGAATAAAAAAAAATATATTATGTCGTTATTTCAATGATACATATGCACATATATCAAATCAAATCAAATACATTTATTTATGCCCAGATATAAGTAATTTACACCTAGGACACGTCAAAGAAATATAGCAAATAAAGTGAATACTTATAATTAAAAATAAATAAAAATTGAAACTTAGTACATATATCCTCCTATAGACAAACAAATACACACACATATTTGCAAATATACAGAAATTATGAATTTGAATAAAAGTCTTTAAGTATAGAAACATTTTCCTACCAAAATATATTTTAAGTTTCCTTCTAAACACTTTAAAAGTCTTTTCTTCTCGGATTGCAGTTGGGATAAAATTAAAAACTTGTATACCCAATCTGTTTGGTGCACTTTGCATATAGTAAAGTTGCTTCTTATCGGTCTGAGATTATGGCAGTATCTCCTATTGTGTTTATGTCGTTCCTCTGCGATGAAAATTTTATTTTTGTTTTTAAATATGTGGCACGAGAGTTCCCATAAGTATATGGAGGTTACTGTTAAAATGTTTAGTTTTTTAAAAAAAGGTCTACATGATGTGAATATATTGATATTAGCTAAAGCTCTAATGACTCGCTTTTGGGACAGGAAAACCTTTTGTATAAGTGAAGAAGCTGCCCATATTAATATGCCATAGGTTAAAACCGATTGGATTTCGGCATGGTATACAGAGAGAAGGGCCTCTTCGCCCACCGCTTGATGCACTTTTCTAATTAGGTAAGCCTTGCTGTTTAATTTTCTGGTGATAATATCCGTCATTATTTTCCACGTCAGGTGATCCTCTAAGTGGACGCCTAGAAACTTTACTACCTTGGTTCTCCTTAATCGAACGTTACGAATTTGTAATGGGAGATCATCGGTAGGCTTCCTTCGGTGACATTGGAAAACCATGTAGCTAGTCTTTGCCAAATGTAGGTTATTTGCGCAAAACTAGTTATGTAGCTGTTTTATTTGCTTCAAGTATAGTTTCTAGTTGAGATGCCTTCGAGATTACTACGGTAGTGTCGTCAGCATACAAACTGCAATGACCGATGTGTCCACCGATGGACCACCGATGTGTTGAACCAGATCACCCGTATATAAAGAAAATAATATAGGTGCTAGAATGCTTCCTTGCGGAACACCAATTTTTATATGTTTAGGTTTTGATAAACCTGTTATTCCTGCATAATCAACTTTGACATGTTGTTGTCTATTGCTGAAATAAGACTGGAACCAGCGACCTGCCTTTCCTCTAATACCATATGAATATAACTTTTCTAGCAATTTGTAGTGATCAACACAATCAAATGCTTTACTAAGGTCGCAGAAAATACCGATAGGACACTTTCCATCATCAACCTCATTGATAATATTTTCGTAGAACTCGGTTAAAGCAGTAGTCGTTGATTTATCTTTACAGAATCCATGTTATTGCTGAGGAATTAAATTGCATTTGAAAATAAATGGCATAAGTCTGTATTCCATGCAATATTTTAAATTTTGGACAGACATGACACTAACGAAATTGGTCTATAATTATTTCTATCAGTACGATCTTCTTTTTTAAAAATGGGAATAACTGTTGAAATTTTTAAAATGTCTGGCACTTTTTCTATAGAAAATGAGCAGCAATATCAGTAATAGGATGAATAACCTCATTGTGCAGTTCTCTGAGTAAACAACTTGAAATAGAATCCGGACCGCAACTAGATTTATTTTATAGTTTTTTTTAAATAATAGACATTTCTGAAGTGATAAATTCCTCTATATATAGAATTTTCGTTAAACATTATGTGTTCATCAATTGGATCAACTGAGGGAATGTCTTTGATTATCAATTCAAGCGCATTAATAAAATGTTCGTTCAGCAACGATGCAACTAAGTCAAGATCTTTTATTATATTATCTTGAACTTTTATAAAAATATGTTTCATGGATCTTACCTTATTATTTAGTTCGTTAATCTTTTGCCATAGAATTTTTTGTTTATTTGATGACTTTTACTATTATATTATTACTATTACTTACTATTTTATTCTTATAGAAATTTCTTCTAGTTGTAGCAGTAGACGATGATGCTTTTTCTGTGCGATGTATGTCTTCAAGTATGAAATTTGTAGAAAAACAGAGTTGTCAAAGTTGTATAATAGCTCACAAATAGCAGGAGTTATTTTATTATTCGAAGTATGCACTCATGCTATCTACAGACTTCTACCGTTGAGAATAAGTTTGAGAAACACTGACTTCAATCGGCGATTCTCAAACTCAGTGGGCGATGAAATCGTTTTGGGGGTCGCTAGGTAGCCCGGAAGCGATATAGGGGCGGTAGGAAAAATTGTTACATTTTAAAAACATTTTGGCTCGTCCACAATTTTATCAATTCCCAAATCAGATGGAAATTCAGGAAACTTAAGAAATATCTGATCAACATATTCTAATATTCACAAATCATTTAGACCTGTTACATAATGACATGAAAAAGAGATTCAAAGATCACTCAAAAAGAGTTTGATTTGGAAGTTACTGATTAGATAATAACACCATTTTCATGTTATCAAAACGTTGTCCCGGTTTTGGAAGAAAGTCAGGTTGCAGAATAATATAACTTAATATGAAGAATTTTGGTTTCATAGACTTTTGAAATTCGCTAAGAAATTATTAACAGCTTTTCCAACATTATACTTTATTTTTTAATTTTAAAATGTGTTACAAACATAAATAAACCTCACAAACATTGAACCTCAATTAGGTAAATGGATATCGCAACATCAATCTCATCCTTCAGATTCGGGGGGTGTTGTTAACTTTGGCATATCACAGGTGGGCGATTAGACAAATAAGTTTGAGAAACACTGAGTTAAATAATCACAGTTCATTGTTTCGTTACCAGTAACTTCGAATATTGTATGTAACCTGTCATTACAATAAAATTAATGATCGTTTTGACTATCTTAAAACTATCTAAGAACGATATTTGAAGGGTTGAGACGAGACGAGATAAACGGTTACGAGAATGAGAACGGGACTGAAACGAGAGTAATTTTAAAACTAACGAAAGCGAGATAAGATATTTGAAACTCACCTAATCTCGTCTCGAGTGAAGCCTTGGAATTGGTAAATAAAAAAGTCAAAGTAATTATTTTAACTGAAACTATATGAACTAGAACTTTTAAATTCTATTAAAATTAAATATATAAATCTATCTTAATTTTTATTAGAAGTTAAGGTACATACGTATTAACGCCACCACCGCTATATATTGGATCGAGTGTTCACGCTGGCGCGCGTTTGTTGTCTTTATTTATCTGTCCGCGGCAAACAACAAATTCGCGGCGGCCAGACTTATCTAACCGGTATTAAAAAATAAAGTGTTTTTAGGTTTAAAAATGTTTTAGTTTTAAATAAAATGTATTATTTTATGATTTATCATAAAAATTTTAGGTGTAGATTGACGGCATTTAAAAATGTAGCGGTGGTGGTGTTAATACATAAGTACCGAAGTTAACTATATCTTATAGTAAAAGGAAAAAAAAATGTAAAAAAAACTTACTGCGTGCATTTCTATTTAACCAGTGCACTAATTATATTTAAATTTTCACGGTTTACTGGCACTTTGGGAGATATGTTTGAAAACACTACTTGAAAACCGACACCAATTAATCCGCCCGCCGGCCATTAATAGACTGTCGATTGCTAAGCCCGATTCTAGAAAGCCAACGAAAACAAAGCCGCTGATAAGGTAGAAAACAGGTAGTCAACATTTTATTGAAACATATTAAATGTTGCTGCTATACCTACATTATATATAACTGTCTATCTATTTATTTTTTAATCAAGATTTTGGATTTTCATTAGTAAACATTTTCCTTGAAATTATATTTTCATAGCTTTATTTGTCTTCCAATTACGTTTTTATCCACTTAGTTTATACTTATGACATGTATGGCCAATTTTGTATACCTAGTTTTTTACTAGTCTTGTAAACTTATTACCTAATCCGTTGTCGTTTTTGTTTAATTGTGCACAATTTATTGTTATGCTTTTGATACTGGGTACTAGTACAATAATAATAATTGTCCAGTTTATTATAATTTAGTAATATTTATTTTCTAGGATTGTATGTCAACGCCAATCTTATTTTTCTTAATGTATGGTTCAGTAAATAAATAAAAACAATAAACTAGTAAATTATTACCAACTATCTTGTGGTTTATATGATCTATCTTCTCAACTTAGTTAGACTTGCTTTATAATGTTATAATATTATATTAAATAACTTTATCTCGCTTTATCTCCAAAGACTTCTAAATATATAATTTAAATAACTTGAATATTTGATTTATTCTTTAAAAGAAATATTAATAATATAAGGTATAAAATATTCGATAAAAAATGCACAAATTAAATCATATTCAATTTATTAAACACTGTAATTTTAATATCATACAAACTCATAAATAAAGTCAACAAAGAAAAAAAAAACAAGAAAAATATATTTGGTCTTCCATGGGAATATATAACTATTTGGTAATAAACTACATAGATTTATGTACATTATCATTAATTTACAAACAATCTTATATTAAACTCACGTATCTGTACTAGAACTATTTGTATCTTGTATGTCTGGGTGATTATCATCTAATAAAATTTGTTGTTGTTTTAAAACAGCTAATCGCTGATGAGTTAATTCTAAGTGGTGTTTGCGCCATTTAATTCTTCGATTTTGAAACCAAACTTTTACCTAGAATTTAAATATTTTAATATGTGACATTTATTATTTTGATATATTAAAATTTGTTTTGAAATTTATTTTACCTGTGCTTCAGTTAATTGTAGAGTGTGTGCTAAATATAGTCTTTCAGGACCAACCATATACTGTTGTCTTTCAAATTCAGCTTCTAGTCGTTCAAGTTGCTCAGGTGTAAAAATGGTTCTGACTCGTTTACTTTTGCAACTTTTTTTGTTTGATAACACTGAATTTGATAGGTGTTTTAATCCTCTAACTATAAAGAAGTAGTTAAATTGAGAAATGAGATCTGTTTTAAAGAAATTTAATATTTACCAGTATGTCTAGGCGGTGTGCATCCAGGTCCGACGGAATAGTGATGTCCAGTCACGGATACCGCGGAAGAACTATGTCGGGCAGGAAGTTGTAACCTGCTGCAACCTGAAACTAGTGACCTGTCCGCACCATTTGGATGCACACTCAAATTTACAACACTTAAATCATTAGCTGTAGATTTTTCTTGTTCTCCTTTAAGGCCCAGAATTGCGGCTATTGTAAAGGATTTGTTGTTTGCCGCGGAACCGCTCTTGCATCTGCCATCCTCCTCACAAAGCGAATTTGAGGTTTGATCGTTCTCATTACTCGTTTGATCTTCAAATTGGTGGTAACTTAAGAAGTGTGATAACGACGTAGAATAATTGTAATGATGGAGCATTCTCAATACATCCACAAAATCACAATAAATTTTAAACAAATCCACAAAACACAACACTTGAATTTAATCCCGGGAATATATAAATATTAAAAAAGAATAATTATAAAACTTTATGTTATCATGTAGATAGGTATATTAGTGAATGAAGCTTGTTGTCTGAGGCGATGATGTAACTGACACAAGGTACAAGAGAGAGGACCCCTCCAGCCGCAGCGGGGGGTTGGATTCAACTCGCTCGGACACACCCCCGTAAACCTGTGTTTCAATCTTGCTAAAGCGTGGATTAATGCAGGCATTAAATCGCGCTCCCACATTTTTATCTATGCGCCCAGGCAACCTGTTTTATTTATGAGAAGTCTCCCCTCCCGAATTAAGGTAAAACAAGAAATTATTTTCAACAAAAATAAATTTTCTAAATAAAGTTAAGTTTTTATGTACAAAAAAGACTATTATTTGATTAATGTTACAAATTGATACATTTTTTTCATTTCTGAACATCGATCGACGAATATATATTTTTTAAATAAAACGGATTGGTAAAAAAGTTCTTGTCAATAATATGCTCTTAAAAATTATTTAAAAATATGATTTATATTTATTGTTTTTACCAATTATTTTTGTTTTTGTACAAATAGATGATTAAAAAGATGATTTTTTATATAACAAATATTTCTGTACAGGTTATTTGACTCATTTTATTCTGTTCGAGTCTTCAAAATCAAATCAAATCAAAACATTTATTTATCCATAGGATGTACATTGTTAATAGATATTGATATGTCAAGAAAAAGAAAGAAGGGGTGTGTTCTTACACGACAGAAAAAATAACAGAAAATAACACATACTAAAACATAGGTACATAAATGAGTATAGTATACAGTTAATATAGGCATTTAATACAAGTTTTTTGTTTTAAAAATTCATCGATGTCATAGTAACACCTTTCAATTAAATGTATTTTTAATTTTTTTCGGAAGGCCTTGTATATTCTTTCATCTTTTATACCGGCTGGTATACAATTATATATTTTTATTCCTAATCTATTTGCTGTTTTAGAACATAGGGTTATGTTGTTTCTCGGTTTATAGAGTTGTAAACAGCTTCTCGTATTGTACATATTTATACATATGTCTTTATTCACCTTGAAATGACTTTTGTTTTTGTGCATATAGCATGCGACTTCCCATATAACGTGAGTCCCAAAAGTCTTGGAATCCACTCTTGTCATGAATTTGAAGAAACAGGTCATTTCTTAATTCACACAAATAATATTAAACAAATGATCAACTGTCATTTTTAAGTAGCTGTCAGTAGTTAATATAAATTTCTATTGGTCTTATTTAATTTATTTAGTTTAAAAATGTTTACAAAAGAGCAGAAAACTTTCATTATCGAAAGTTATTTTCGTAATGGTAGACGCCTGGAAAATGGTGAATGGGAATACAGCATCGACCCGTGCATTGAAGAATTTAGGCAACGTTTTCCTGTATTTTTCCTGTATCGCCTGTATTTAATAGGAATTAGTTTAGAAGGCAGGTATTACGATCAGTTGATTGCTTTCGAAGTACTAGTAACATTAACAACAAATCAAGAAGTGGAAGGCCTCGTATTAATAATGAGAATATTATAAACAACATCAGAAGTGCAGTCCAAGACGAACCTACCACTTCAATTAGGAGACTAGCGTACCAGTTGCAGTTAAATCGTACTGCCACTCACAGGATTATTCTTCAAGTTCTTTACATGAAACCATATATGTTGCAAATGTACCAAGAACTTTTACCACTCGATTATATTAAAATACTGGCCTACTGTCGTTGGTTCAATGAAAATATGAACGAGGAAGTGTTGAATTTAACATTTTTCACCAAAGAAGCCTGGTTTTATCTAAACGGATACATTAATTCCCAAAACATGCGCATGTGGAGTGTTGACAACCCGCATTTTTTTAGAAAGACTGCAGGGCATCCAATCACAGTTGGTGTGTAGTTAGCAATGTCAAGACGTAGAATTATCTGTCCAATATTTTTGGATGGTAATTTAAACGCTGCCACTTATAGAGCCACTATTTTGCAACAATTTATTAACAAACTTCATGATGACGAACTCTAAAATGGCTTCTTCCAACAAGATTCTGCTAGACCGCGCATTGCCCGTAAAACATTAAATTATATTCATGAATTCTTCGACGACAGGCTAATAAACAATTTCCACCACGTATTTGTGATCTAACTCCTCTAGACTTTTTTCTTTTTCCCAATTTAAAAAAATCAGTATTCAGCAGTCCGGTGCATACAGTAAAAGATCTGCGAAACAATGTAATAACAAAATGTGAAGAGATAGATATAGAAATAACACAGTATAGTATAAGAAGTGAAGAAATAACACAGTATTACAAAATGTGTTCGATAACATAAAACGGCGAATTAATTTGTGTATTCGTGAAAATGGACAACACATTCAACATTTGTTGTAATGTTTGTTCTTCTTTGTTAATTTTATAATTCACAACACTATAAAATAAATCAGTGTTAAATTTATGAGAAGGCGTTTTATTTATAGCTAATGAAATTGTTGAACTTAACACTAAAAACAATGCAACATAACCTCAAGACCACTCAAAATAATTGATGGTAATGAATTTTCATTAACAACAACTGACAGTTACTTAAAAATGACAGTTGATCATTTGTTTAATTTTATGTGTGTGAATTAAGAAATGACCTGCCTCTTCATATTCATGGCAGGAGTGGATTTCAAGAGTTTTGGGACTCACGTTATGAATAGCTGGTATTGTTAACAATTCCAGCTCTTTAAAACAAGCAAACAAGCTTGCAGGATTGTTTTCTTGTTTTGTTTGATATTGCTCTTACCACCCTTTTCTGATTGTGAGCCAAAAATACCCTGTTCAGCTGTGTAGAAGCTCCGCATATTAGAATCCCATACGATAAAACTGATTTAATTTATGCGTGATTGGTTTAGAATCGCGGATTTGGATAGAAATGGTGTCTAATCCTTCTTACTATGTATGTCTTTATATTTACTTTTTTATAATATAGTCCACCATAACATTCCATGTGAGATGCTCATCCAAAAATATACCCAGAAACTTCAATAATCCTGTTCTGTGAATGTTGATATTTTCGATTCTTAGATTAATATCCTTGGTCGGTCGCCTTCTGATGGTTTGGAATCTTTATATCCCGTTTTATCACAGTTTAGGGAAAGAACCATTTGTATAAATTTGAAATTACCTCCATTTCTTGCATAGATGCTTTGTTAATGAAAATACTAGCATCGTCAGCAAATAGTGTGATTCGATCCTCTCCAATATAATAAATTAGGTCAGACATATACATTGAAAATAATATAGGGGCTAGTACACTCCCTGGTGGCACTCTAACGGAAGTTGGCAGTATCTAATATCTCCTCTGTCCGACTCTTACATTATCATGATTGCAATTTCCACGATGCACTTCCGATGTTATCTTTTCAAAGAGTTCTTGATAAGCTGCGATGGTAGATTTGTTTTTGCAAAAACCATGTTGTTGAGGTGGAATCAGTTTGTGTTTTTCAATAAATGGTGTGAGTCTTCCATTCAGTATTCAACTATTTTGGCTAAAACTGAGATAAGAGCCACTGGTCAAAAATTATTAATATTGTTTCTATCTCCTTTTTTGAAGATCGGAATTATTGAAGACATTTTTAAAATATCCGGATACGTCTCTGTTTCAAAAGAGCTTAAATATATTACATGGTAAATCGTCAGGTCTTCTACTTTTTTTGTTTTTTAATTTCTGTATTATTGACATCATTTGCTGTAGAGTAAAATCTTGTAGATACATGCTATTGTAGATATTGTGCTGCATGTGCGCATTGCTTATGGTCATCTTTTTAATCATTGTGGAAACCAATTCCGGGGCAGGTTTGAAGAAGTTGTTGATCATGGTTGCTATCGTCATTGGATTATCAATTATCTCGTTGTTTTCTTTTAATTCTGTAATCGTGCGTTCTTCTTTATTCGATAGTTGATTTAATATTCCCCACATAGTTTTTTGTTTATTTGGAGAATTTTCAATAATTCCGTAGTAATACTTGTTTCCCGTAACAATTTGTGATGTTTTTTCTTTTCCTGTTTATATATGTCTTTCAAAAGTGGATGCTTTTTCCGTAGAACAAAAAGATTTACAACTGGAAATTCTTAACTTCGTATTTATCCATGGTTTCCCTTGATGTGTAGAGTTTACCAACGGGAAACATTGCTCAAAATAATGCTTCATAGTTTTTATAACTCCAACCGTTTTCCTATTAGCATCTTGATTGTATACACATTCCCAAGACTCTTGCAGTAGTGCTTGTTCAAACCGCGCTTTGTTAGCTGCTCCAGCATTCCTGGTTTTTTTTTTTGTTTGTTTGTTGGGGTAAATTAGTTTCGACTAGGGTTTCTGGTTCGGATATATCCGAACCGCAAAACCGCGGTTTTCTGTGCAAAAACCGAAATCGCACAACCGGCATAAATAACAGCGCTTTTCGGTTTTTTCTAAAAATAAATAAGAATAAAATACAATGAATTGGTGCTCTTTCAAAACCTGCAAACTGTTATACTGTTTACAACTTTGTTGCAAAAATGGCAACCATCGACGGTATATCTGTTTCAAATTCTGCATTTATTCGGAAAGCTGGCCGGTTTCCCAACCAAATCTTGACAGACTTTTTATTGCAATTTAGGCTTCCTGCAAATTCAAGGAACTTGTTCTGCAAATAATATCGCAATAAGTGTTGAAAAACATTTAGATTCATTTAGTAGGTATCAGTTTCAGCAATGATATTTTGGGTACCCGTGACGATGACACATGATGGTGTCCGGGTAATTGAAAAAATAGTACAGATTGTCCTGCTGAACCACAAATTTGTCCTGGTAAACTCACAAGAAATAATAGGATTCTTGGGAAAGAAATTAATTGGTTCTGATGTAAGCAACACTTCCATGAAAAATATCATGGAACGTTTGAAAACCCGTGAAAATCTGGAATTAACAGAATTGGCTATATGCTTATTAGATTCTTCAAAACTTCCAAAAATGTCTGTTTTAATATTGGCCGAAAATCTTTTTGAACTAATTTATCCAGACAACAATAAGGTTGAAGTCGAAGGTGAATGTTCGGCAAATTCAGAAGAATTAGAAGAAGTGACCAATCCAAACTATTCCTTGCAAGACGAAGTTCAAAAAGCTATTCAAGATGTATTAAACAAAAATACTTATATGCAAACAAATCGCTATCCTAATTCTATGAAGCAGGAGATTGCTACATATAAAAGAACTTCTGATAGAACAAAAAGATTAAATATTTTGTTTCGAGCACTCTCTACAAGTAAAGCTACATGCCTAACCTACGCCGAAAAATCATTTTCCATAATCCCCGACTTTTGTAAAAAACTAAGATATCGTTGAAATATCAGACACAGACAAATAGCAAAAGTCCTTAAAAACCGAACCCGAAACCAAAATTTTTATTTTCAAAAACCGAAAACCGCGGTTTTGGAAAAGTGCAGATATTCAGAAACCCTAGTTTCGACAATGGGCTTGCTCAATAGTATTAGTCTATGGTCCGCAATTGTCGTATCTTCTACCCTGGTTTGTGAAACAGTATACAGATTTGTAAAAATGTTGCCTAGTCGAGTTTGACTAGTCGCGGTTATCCTACTATACTGCTTCACACGATCAGTTAGACCGTAGGATCTGATTAGATTTCTTAAATTGTTTGTTTCATTAGAGTTGTCTTCAAAGTGTACATTGAAGCCATCTACGATGATAATTTCCTCATATTGGTTAAAGATATTTTCGAGCAGATTTTCTAATGCCAATAGGAAGGTGTCCATGCATCCTGTTGGTGGTCTATATAGGTTGATTATTATTTTCTTGTTTGGTTTCTCATTTAAATCTATTCCGCATATTTCTATTGGTATTATATTATGTGCTTTTCAATTGTGTTACTGGCTATATTTACATTTTCTTTGAAGCTAATTAGATCTTTTCTAGCCGAAATAACTACCCAAAACCACTGACATTTGTTCGACAGTTGAAGCTTATTAATTTATAGTTTTCAATGTATGGATGAAACAACTTTTCTTCCACCAGCCATGTTTCTACAAGACATAATACGGTTTATATAAGGTTGTTAATAACTCTAATTCATTTTTTAACGTTTACGCTTTCAATGTTTAGATATAAAATCTCTCTTGCTGTTATTGATTCTGTACGACTTTGTTGATTATTCGAGCGCTTATTCTGGTTTATTGTGACACTCGGTGACGCTTCTGTAGACACTATTTTTTTCTAAATGTTTGTCCTGTATTAACAAAAATACGATTAAGAAAAGTGTTTCTTGGCCAAATTTCGGCTTTTGTTATATTTTCGAGATCTTCTATCGGTACAGAAACTTTAAAAGATGAATACTCATCGGGGTGTATCGAAACAAGTTTTGTACATTTGACATGATAAATTTTTGTCTTACATTAATATCTTCTGCTGAAAGCTTCGGATCTAGACGATAAACATGCAAGTGCGCGTATCTCGTAGCCCCTCGTATTTGAGTAGTTTCGTCATTAGTTCCGAAAATTGTTGGATTTCCTGGCTCTTCTTTTTTGTTTTGGTATCGTTGCGATTCCCAATATCGTTATTTACAATTCTATCCGGTCGACCTTCCATATCTTCCGAGTTAGTTTGTTTGATGTCCATTTTTGAGCTAGCACACCCATTCGTCGGGGGATTCATTTTTTCAGCCTTATCAGTCGAGTGGTTTGGAGCTCTATTACTCACCTTCGCTAAAAACCTTGTTCCTCTTGACTTGATATCTGGCAATTTTGACGCTTTTCCCGCTCAAAGGCCGTCAGCTGTTTTTGTAATTTCTCGTTCTTATTCGTTGACAGAGTAAATTTTTTGGTTAAATCGGTTATAAGATTTTCCAGGTGGTCAACGTGTTCTTTGATTATTTTCCATATAATTTTTTTTAACTCGGAACTTTGCAATGCAGTTAATAATTCAACTTGCTTTTCGGTGGGCATATTCGATCTTAACTCCCTTGGCATGATTGATAACAACGTAATTAAATAGTTTTTAATGTTTATTATTTACTATTAACACTTTTAATTATTCCGTTACAACACTTTTAATTTTTAAGAACTTCACTCGTACGTACTCACGTTGAACGCCGCCGTTTAACCGCCGTCTTTGTAGTTTCATTTTTAATCTACGAAGTGGTTTCTACAAAGCGCTCTAATTATAAGTATAAATATCAAGTTTTTGATTTTATTTCTAAAATATTATTTTAATTTTTTTAATTTTAATAAATATGTTTAAACTCAAAGAAGTTATGATTGGTGCATTCGCAAGGTGTAGAATAATATTTAAGAATAAAACTAAATAGAGTTTTATAAATTAAATTTGGATTAGATTACTTCTATTTAATTTTATGAAGCAACATAAAAATCATTTCTTCTATCATTTGGTCAAGGCAATACCGTATTATTTTTGTCTTAACATAAGTAATTATTTTATATCCTCCATTAATTAACATAGGTAATTATTGTAGTATTAATTAACATACATTAATTTTATAAACTCCATTAATTAACATAGGTATAAAAGCAGCACTTTTGTGCCTGCGTGCAAACTCTTTATTACCAATTAATTTTTGTTAATGTTTTATGAGTTTCATGGGTTTTATTCACTTAATTGTGATTCTCTCAATTTCTGTCTGGCAGTCTATAAAACAATGCGACTCAATCTCATAGAAATATTATTGTTGTACTGATAAAGAATATTATTTTTTTAACGTTTAAAAAACTGAAGTTTCATAATTATTTCCAATTATCAAGTTATGTCATTTGTCTTCTAACTTCTTGGCCTCTCTTAGCAGTAAAATGCAGGTGCTACACCGTACTAATAATTATATTTTATTTATGTTATTAGTCAATTTGTGAATTAAAGAACATTCCTTAATTCTCTTCTTTATATTTAGGCACTATTATTATTAATCGTTGAGGCCATCTAGGACCACGTTAAGTCTTGTTACACTTGGCAGTTTGTGTCGCTTTCTTCTCATCCCAGAATTCACTCATTCTCAGTGAGTTAGCCAGCTTGCACTCCGCTGTACAGGTGGTACCTTGTTTTCCTTTTGGTTCATCTCGGTTTATCCCATTCGTCAATATCTTTTTGCGGAAAAGACTTTTATTGAAGGCGTTGTCTGGTTTTAGATGTATTATTTAGAGGTCTTCTTTGGTATTTATAAACCAGGGCATTTTGGTTTTGTGTTTGGAGTAAAAAACGTGAAAATCTGTTTTGTCAGCCTGTTTCCGTCCATTTGTTTGAGATGACCATAATTTCGTGCCCGCCTTTTACGGGTCGTTTATGCAAGTTTCTCTATTTCACTGTAGACTTCTTTGTTAGATTTTTTATGATGGATGCCATTCTTGTAATTCGATCCCATTACACTTCTAACGATTTTGAGCTCTTTCTTCTTTAGTTCTTCGAGGAGTCCTTTGTTAGCATTTAGGGTTAGGGCTGCATACACAACTACAAAACTACTGGCTTCAAAACAATTTCATAATGAAGTATTTTTGGACAGCCATTTTTTGTTGTTGATTGAGCGGGACGTTTGATAGGCTATTTCGAGTTTGCGTAATCGTTCCTTAAGTGCTTCTTTGTCCAGTCCACTTCTCATGATGATCTCTTCCAGTTACTTAAATGTTGCCACTCGGTTGATCCTCCCGTATTTTGTCTGGAGTTTTGCTGGGGCATCTTTAATGTTGGTCATTACTTCTGTGATTGTGACTGTGATTCAAATGACATCTGCAAGCCAATTTGTTCCGCGATTTCTTTTAGACGGTCGATTTGCATCCTAGCAGTTTTTATATAAAAACAGAGGATATGCGGATTGGCGCTACCACTAGCAGGGACATACAAGTAAACGGCGTAACAGTAAAAAGATGCGAACAGTTCTGCTACTTGGGCAGCATCATAGCAGTGGATGGAGGGGCCGACCTAGACATCGCCAGAATAATCAACAAAGGGGGCGTTCGCCCAACTGAATAACTTTTGGAGCTCTTCAATACTTTCCCGTAAAACTAAACTCAAAATATATAATAGTAACGTCAAATCCATCTTGTTCTACGGCAGTGAGACGTGCAAAGTAACTAAAAGCAGCACAAACAAACTGCAAGTTTCCGCAAACTGGTGTTTGAGACGGATCCTTAGAATCCGATGGCCTGAAGTGATATCGAACCACGATCTACTTCGTTCTACAAACCAACTTGCAGTAGACGTTGAAATAAAGAGAAGAAAGTGGAACTGGATTGGACACACCCTACGGCGCAATCCACAAAACATTGCAAAACAAGCATTGGACTGGCATCCCCAAGGCAGTAAGCGAAAGAGAGGAAGGCCAAAACCAACATGGCAACGCACAATTGAAGCCGAAATCACTTCCACCGGCAAATCGTGGAATGAGTTGAAGGTCCTGGCTCGAAATAGAGTCAGATGGCGATAATTTGTAGGAGCCCTATGCCCCACTGGGGGAAACAGGAACTAAAAGAGAGAGAGAGAGTTTTTATATCGTTTGACAGGATGGCGATGTCATCACCGAATGCTAGACAGTTAACCACAATCCCCTTGGATTTTGTTCTCATTATTATAGGGCTATACACAGATTCTAATAATTGTGTTCGTCAGGTCTTAATGATCTTTTCGGGAACGAAGTTGACAAGCATTGGAGAGATCCCGTCACCTTGTCTGACTCCCGTTTTGACTTCAAGAGAGTCCGATAGACATCCTAGGAACTTTACTTTGGATTTCGTAGGGTGGCTCTAATAAGTGCCAGCAGTTTCAGGTGAACCCCAAATTCGTTGAAGATATTCAGCAGAACACCGCGGTCTATTAAATCATAGGCCTTTTTTAAGTCCACAAGACCGACACGTACGGTTTGGACCTGAGATTGATACATATCTGATGATCGTTTTAAGGTTGTGGATCTGTTCGGCAGTTCAACGTTTATAACAAAAGAATTGGTAAAACCATACTACATTATAGATAATCATATAAACTTAATCAAGTCGGAACACAGCCTGAATATATAATATATTCAACCTTTCCGGAGCTCTATAACACTAATGAGTCTTTTTAGGACTACCAAAAAGAAATCTCGTGAAATTTGTGTCTCTCTCACGAAATGTCAAAGTACAAATATTTAACCATAATCATCCACATGGGTTTCAAATATGTGGTTTACAAATTGTTGTTCATAAAAGCAAAGCTGTGCTGATGAGAGATAAATCTCGAAACGCGTCTACAGATGGCTATCCACTTAAGTTATCGGAAAGACATGATCTTAAAAACAATGTTATTTTTCTGGTTTTTGTTGAGTGCCACGAAGGTGGACTGAAAGCTATATAATAACTGAGAAATTTCACGAAATTTGTTTTTGGTAGTCCTAAAGAGACTCATTAGTGAACTCCGGAAAGGTTGAATATATTTATATATTCAGGCGGTGTTCGGACTTTATTAAGTTTTTATAACAAAAGTTTAGGCATTATTATAATAAGTTTTCCAATAATAATGATATGATTTTTAAACGATATGTATATGCCACTAGCACAGGTGGGCATAGTTAATCCAAAAGTTAACTTCGTTAATCGTTGAGTCGTTAATAAAAAAGTTAACTTCGTTAATCGTTAAAACGTTAAAATTTCGAAAATTTAACGAAAGTTAAAGTTAACCGTTAAAAGTTAACCATCCTTTTGGTACCTTTTGGGATGGTATAATACATTGGTAAACACAGCCTCTCTGGGTCCCCCTAGCCGGTGGGCCCCGGGCATTCGCCCGATTGACCGACGCTAGCGACGCTACTGCAAGTGTGGCCAAGGATTTGATTCAGTTTCACTTTCAGAGCTATACGTTCTTTGAGTAGAAGTAGTATTGTTCATAATGTAAACTTTGTTTAAAAAACCATTAACTGTTTTTTTTTATATTTTTTCGGCTCTGTAGTTTCTCGGCTATGGATTGTTGCTCTTTTGAGCAACAGCGCGCCGATGTGCCCGCGTGGCGCGTAATTCAAACAAAAAAAAATGTCAACAAACAGCCACTATAACAGACTAAAGTTAACGGAAGTTCAATTTACCGGAAGTTAACAAGAGCGTTAACATTTTCTTGGGTTAACTTAAAAGTTAATCAATTAAGCATTTTGTTAACTTTGTTAATTAACGATTAACGAATTAATGCCCACCTATGGCCACTAGTTATCATTTAAGTTCAGGGATCACTAATAATTTATTATGGCTAAATAGGCAATTCAAGAACGTTTGGTTATTTATTATCCAAAGATTTTACGAAAGCGTTCTTATGTGCAATTACACTTATCGTGCAGTTTTTGTTCAAATAATCACCCTTCTTCTCGTGTCATTCGTCGCTTCGTTGAGAAATTTGAAAATTATTTTGCTCTTCACGATGTAAAAGCACCAGCAAGGCGTCTAAATGCAAGAACTGCTGCGAATATTGCAGCTGTGGGAGCTAGTGTGGCTGAGGATCCAAATTTATCAATTCTTTCATGATGGAACACATGAAAGAATTGATAAATTAGGGCTTACTCGTTAGGGCTTACAAATACGTGAATTTGGCGAATTTTGCAAAAAGACTTGAATTTACAACCGTATAAGGTTAAGACGCAAGAAGTTACGCTACTGGCCCATAATCGGCGCCGCGAATTTGCTGCTTGCAGTTTAGAACATCTTGAAAGGGATCCTAATTATGCGAAAAGAAAATATCTTTCTAGATGAAGCTCTTTTTTGTTTAAGTGGATATGTTAACAAGCAAAATTGCGGTTTTTCATCCACAGCAAATTCAAGAGAATACTTCGTATCCTGTAAGGTAACAATGTCATACTAGGCATGGTGGTATGCTGTCAACATTTTATATCCAGGTATTCTTCCTCTAGCTAACAGCTGTTGCTCACAATCCGTGTGCGTTTGTTGTAGAACTAGAACAGTGATTCACAACCTTTTTTCTCTTGCCGGTACATTTTAAACAACATCAACATTTGGCGGCATACTGACAATAAAAATGAGTTTAATAGTCATTTATTAAGAAAGGGTATAAAATTAAGGTTTAACGAGCGGATTAATAAATTCAATTTAAATTCGCGAGTTAAACCTTAACTTTATCCGCGAGTGAAATACAAACTTTCATTCAATTTTGTTTTTGTTTAAACAAGAAACAATTCAAAGAAAAGTTGGTCATGATTCTGGTGTTCTCATGGCAACTATAAAATTGTTGATTCGTGCGTCAAAATTTGCTTACAATTAGACTATTAATTGTGTTTAACTAATTTTTATTTTATTAATCGCAACTGGACACATCCGAAGAATTATTGTTAGATGGTGACGCGGAAAGATTACTCCGGCAAAAATCATAAGATTTGTACAAACAAAATATAGGTATAATAAGTTGTGTGATTGGCAATCAAAAAATAATATCAGCGAACACGGATTTGTCTGTGAGACGCACCCTGAAGGAAGTCCGTGGATTTCAGGAACAACCCCGAAGGAAAGGTACCCCTTGGACAGAAGAGAGAAAGGAGTTACATCGGCAGAAGATGCGACAATACTGGGCAAAGATCAAAGTCCAACAGTTATTCAAGCCTGGTCCAAACTAGGCCTCTTCGAAAGAAGAAGAAGAAGAATTAGGATTATGTTTACGGAGCACGTAAGTGCATTTTGATGCGTTGCCATGGAGTCTTTTATTGCACTAGTGAATAAATCACTGTTTTATTGATCCGTATGCAAGGAATTAATTATGACTTTATGATGCAAAACTGAATAAATAGAAAACTCGGATTATAGCGCATGTAAGGAGGGCGTCCAAGTCTCAAGGTAAATTATTTGAATTACTTTTTCTTATTTTGAATCGCGTGATATATGATCTGGATTAATCTGTTCTAATATTATCCAATCTAAATTATGACCTAACCTAGGTTAAAACCGTGAAATCAGTAAAATATTGTCTTTTTTACGTTAGTTCTAATTTCTTCCACCGCTTAAATTAGAACTACGTTTTACACGAAAACTCTGTTAGTAAATAGTTTTGTTTGGGTTGAATCCAGATTTGCAGTAAAACTATACAAGCAGGCTGTATCAAAGTACATACCAAATAATTTTTATTGTTTTCATTTCAAAAATTTGACGGCACACATCAAGAATTTGGCGACACATAAAAGTGCCGTCGCACAGTCGAGAATCACTGTACTAGAACATCAACTGCGTATTCCACTAAGATCTCAGCAAGGAAATCACTCTTGGCTTTACGTATGGCTTCAATGATTGATTGTAAGATGGTTAGTTGAGGTCCTATTGTCTGCGTTTGCAACAGTACGTCCTTTAAAGCACTATTTGGTGTTTTCGATTCGTTGTTACCGTGAGGCCCAGACGGGCAATACTGCGACATCTCAATCACCGTTGCTTACTTGCTTAATCACTTACTTACTTACTAGCACCACCCGAGGGACACGTATAGGGTAATACCTAAAAGTTATACCTACGTACGTGAAGCAACGCTTAACTTCCACAAGTTGAGAATCCCACATTAAAACTCCCTGCTTCAGTCTACCTAGGTGTGCTTGGAGGCGGCTTAATCGTATCAGATGTGGCGTGGAAGAACAGCATCATTTCTCCATAAATGGTGTTAACATTCCTAAAGGTACTAACATACTTTTAGGTACTAACATACCTAACATTCCATGAATTAGTTTTTTTTTTTTTTAATATAAAATTCTGGTCGGGACTGCTGCGAGCTCCGACCCTTCGCAGCAGCCGCGCCAGTGTCCAAAAAGTTATTTCTACAACTGCTCCTCCCCACCGGTCGGTGAACAGCTGCAGGTTCCAAATCGTGTGCCCTCGACAGACGAAAGGACCCCAGGACGACAGCTTTCTGCATCCGACCTGCCAAAACTCCAGCGGAGTTTCTGCATGCCGGAATGATCTTCAACTCCGAAAGCAGCGAGGAACGGATTCCCCCCAGCACATCGATGATTAGGACGACCAGCATGACACCATGGCCAGGGTAAAGCGTGAGACGCTCGAAAAAGAGGTCTTGATATTTGGTCCGTTTTTCCTTCTCTTTGTAACATCATGAACAATCACCAGGTTCACTCGGGATCCCTCCACGTCGGACTTACCTGGTGCAACACCGGACCGACCACCCTCAACAGCCTAACATACAAGACACGTGTGAATATCTTGTAGCAGGTGTTGAGACAAGTAATCGTCCTCTAGTTGCGCGGGTCGGACAAGTCTCCCTTTTTGAGAAGCAGCAAAGTGCGCCCTTCGACAACCAAGCTTAGAATACGCTCCCCGGTTAGCCAAGAGTTATAAACTCTGGCCAGACGGCGATGGGTGGACGGAAATTTCTTCCACCACCAGTTGTTAATGCTGTCTGGGCCCGGGGCAGCGTAGTTCTTGGCCCCGACAAGTGCTTGTCGGACCTCATCCTCGCCGACTGTCTCGCACATTTCGACTTGGTTTTGATGCCTTCTAGAAAAGGCGTCGAAGTGCATTAGCGCTGGAGTGTCTAGACGTGGCGGAGGGGACTTGTCGTAGACTCCTCTCCAGATGTTTTCAATTTCCTCCACAGTCGGCGGATTGGCAACAATGGGTTTTGGAGTCCCGAAAAGTCGAGACGGACTGTCACGAAACAAGGAATTCTCTCTGATTCTACCACCTGCACCTGCATTTCCACCACCTGCAATGCTTGAATCCTATCAACACAGTGCTGCTTGATGGTCTGCAGCATCGTGCGATTTAGTGTGTGATGGTGACGGCGTAGAGTGGCTGCCACATGCCTGATCTTGGGCGTAAACGCCCTGCTGCTCAAGATAAAATCCTTCACACATCAAATACATCACACTTTTCGCCGACTGAACTTTGGTCTCAACTTGTTGTAAGCGCCGTACGGTTTTCTCGAACAAGTCGGACGATCTCTCACATCGCCTTTCCGGGACGAGTCGCCTTGCAGCGCTATATACGGCCTCGTTGATTTGCCAGAGGTCTCCATCTTCTGGAAGTTCATCGTCAACCAACGCATCCATATTCGCTAAGTCACGTGGTTTAAGAGGGATCTTGGTGTTAATGCGATCCCTCCTTGTCCTCAGATTAACCTCGGTGTTCTGAAGCAAGCTAGCCCTACCAGACCGATTACGCCGCGAACGGCAAACAGAAACGAAATCAATTTTGGATCACAGAAACTACTCGACAAGTCGATGTGAAAGATTCAATAATTCGTCGAGAAATTTCAAACTGAAATTTTACGATTCTCGATTTTCTAAGCCGACATCTCAGAAACGGTTGAAGATAATCAAAAACAGATTACGGCATCATTTTCAGAAAGTCATTTTCGTATTGACACACAGATTATTCGCGAGAAATTAATTACTTTTCAAGATCTCTACTCGAGTGCTGAAATTTCTTAAAATTTTCCTCAAATTTAGCATTAAATAAAATTAAATTTTGCTGTAACTCAAAAAGTCCCAAATTTTGCTATAACTAAAAAAATAACGATTTTAGCAAAATCTATTTTCTTGCATTTTACGGTTTCCGTAATCTTGACTTCACGCTTCAACTTCAGCTTCAATTTTGGGACGCTGAATCGATTGGTGAAAACTAGAAGTATCTGTGGTATGCCCTTCAAAGGTTATGACATAGTGAAATCTTCAGAAAGTGTTGGACCGTCTGTGACTGTACTAACATTTCTCAAACAATGGCTCATGTAGTGTTGGATTGTCCCCTTCGTACCTTCCCTGGAAGTCTGGAGGACCTGAACACATCTACTCCTGAGTCAGTGGAATGGATCAAGAGCTTGGATATAAACATTTAAGCACTAAGTTGTGTGTGAACAATGTTATTTGTATTGTACAGGACTTATAGATCTGTATTATTATTATTCTTGTTGTTTTTATATGTTGTACAGCATCATACGCTAAATAATAATAAGTAAATCCTCTAAGGTAACTGTATGGTATTGTTCATGGTATGTTAGCATCATCGGACCAGTTTTTTTCAAAAATAAGTTAGGAGATGCAATTACAATGAATGGTGAACGATACCGAGAGATGTTAAACTAACAGAAGTTAAGATGACATTTTTTGTGTCCAAATTTAGATGTTCTTGATTTGGAGCATATGTGCTTCCATCTCCTTATCAGTGCAGCTTTGCTCTTATGAATTATAAAATAGAAAATAGTTACAAAATAGTTTGAAAACCATGTGCTGGGTCGCGGAAGTGAACTTTTTTACTTTTTCGTGTCCAGTGGTTTCCGATGGTGGAATTGGCCAATGTCTGGTGGGACAGCGTTACCAGGGAGCACCGGCATGTTCTGCATATACAGGAGAAAATGCTCGCGTGGAGGCTCCTTTCGTTCACGGAAGTGAACTGAGTCCTAGTGAATAACACAAACATCTGTTGTCATACAACTGTAACATGAGATTTGTTTATTTGTTTGTCTTAAAAAGACTTAAGAATATTATAGAGCTTCGGAAAGGTTGAAAACACTTGATGCATTAAGATTGAACATTGAATGTTGCATTCGTCAGATCAAGCCCGGTTAATTGCACGAAGTCATAGAAAAATGTGAGTCGAATTCGCCCATATAGACGAAGTGCAGGGGTACATTTAAACGATGTGTTATTACAAAACATTAATGTTATCGATTGTACTTTAAGATAATATAAAAAGTTTAGTTGTATCTGGAATAATTTTAATTTTATTTATTTTTAAATTGATATCATTCTACAAATAATTGTTTCATGCAATCAGTTTTAAAATACATTTAATACTTAAATAAATAATAATTAGTAATATTACAGTAAACGTTCATAATTGAAATATAATCTTTAAGCGCAACCTTTAATAAAACAACAAGATGTCTTATTTTATAAACTTATATGTGATAATATATATATATGCTTTGTGGTTCTACCGGATTATTATCTGGTAATTTGCGGCGGGTGGTTGTTTGCAGTGATTGGAGTAGAGTTTGGGGTGAACGCTCCGCCTATGAGTATCATCACAGACACGATCGCGCAAGTCCGCTCATCTTGCGGGGGTTGCAGCAGGTACGCCTCCGCCGTTCATATTTCATAACCGTGATGAGGTCGGGTGGTTGCGACCCTGATTATTAAACTCTAACCGTGCTTAAGAAACTTGCTGCAGGAAATGTTTCAGTGGGAGGGCGAGGGGGTGGAACGAACCCTTTGCGCGTTCCGGAAGCAACGTCTTCCTCCATATTAGATAATTAGTTTCAAAAGGAAAATGTTAAGTTTATATACACTTGTAATTATAATGGGGGTTGGCTTTATGGGATGTAATTAATTGACGGGGTTTAGACAATGACGTCTTCCTTGAATTACCTACTTATTTGTGCACTGCAAGACGAGATTGTTAAATACTTGGAAGGGTTATGTAAACAGTTTATGTTTGCTCATTATTTATTTTAAATTGGTGCTCTTCTTACACTTACAAATTATATTGTTTTATTTCATACGGACAACGAGTTGGTCTTTTGATTCAATTCTATAAAAACATGTTAAGAAAGATGCTGATAGAGTACTTAATCAAGAAGCTAACTACATTTGGCTGTTTAGCCTTCTGTATCTAGGCTGGCCTACAAATATAGCTTTGACTACAATATATGCAGAGCCGTTCCTAGCAGAGGTGCAAAACGTGTCGAAATGGTTTATACAACCAATCGTTTATTACATATAAAATTTGAAACCGTTTATTATGTGTAGAATCATGAAAACTTTTCGATTATTATTAAACTTCTATACCAAGGGATATCACACTCTTGTCCGGAACTTGCAACCCGCAGGAGTTTGATATTCCTTAAAATTCGTTTAATATTTTCAGGGTTTCTCGCTATTTCAAAATACACATTTAATTTTGTTAATTATTCCGCTCAGAACTAACTTGAAATTGAAACATATTAAAATCATTTAAAATAAAATAATTTAAGAACAAAATTTTATTAATGGACAATTATTATAATACCTACAACTTGAAGCATTGAAATATCAATTTATATTTTATTAAAGTAAAAAACAAAATGTTTTATTCGATTGTATTAAAACAAAAACAAAAAATTAAAAATTATAAAATATTTTAAAGATGAGGTTTTGTCTGGTCTTGTGTGGATCTTGTCTGGTCTTGTTTGCACTTGTCTGGTCTTGCCAGGTCTTGTCTGAACTTGTCCGGTCTGATCTGGTCTTGTCTGGTCTTGTATGGTCTTGTCTGGTCTTGTCTGGTCTTCTGTGGTCTTGTCTGGCCTTGTCTGAATTTGTCCGGTTGATCTGGTCTTGTCTGGTCTTGTATGGTCTTGTCTGGTCTTGTCTGCTCTTGTCTGGTCTTCTCTGGTCTTGTCTGGTCTTGTCTGATCTTTTCTCGTCGTGTCTGATCTTGTCTTGTCTTGTCTGATATTGTCTGATCTTGTCTAGTCTTGTCTGGGCTTGTCTGGTCTTGTCTGGTCTTGTCTGATCTTGTCTCGTCTTGTCTGGTCAAATCAAATAAAATCAAATTTATTGTCATAAAATATATACACAAGTACATATTTAATGTGATGCATCTAATTTAACTTGTCAAAAGAGAAAAAAAGATATTACCCATACACACACATACATAAGAGAATTTACAAATAATATAGTGTACAGTTCATTAAATAATTTTGTTTAGAAGGAATTCTTCAACACTATAAAATTCTTTTTCGATTTGAAAATCCTTTATAGCTTCCTCTTGAAGGACGTTAAATGCTCCTGCCTTAGCTTGTACGGAAGCTATGGTTATGATGGTCTTGGCCAGTCGAAAACTTGGTTTTGTTCTTATGTATGAAACATGCTATTTCCCATATATATATATATATATATATATATATATATATATATATATATATATGTATATATATATATATATATATATATATATATATATATATATATATATACATGGTGCTATTAATATATTATTAAGCCTGCTAAAGTATGATTTGCAGCAGGTCCTGCCTGTAATTAATGTGATGCATCTAATTGCTCTTTTTGTGTTTTTAGTACTCTGTGCATATGTGGAGACGAGCCCCAAACAATTATTCCATATGCTAGTATAGAATGTATCTCAGCAAAGTATATATTAAGGAGCACCGAACTGTTAACAATGTTCTTGAGCATTTGAAGTTGCTAGATTTTGCATTTCAGTTTTTTGGTCATACTATCTCTCATAATGTTCCAGGTGAGAAATTCTTCAAAGAATATTCCTAGGAATCGTATGTTTTTGGCTCTTTGAACCTCTTCTTTACCAATTGCCAGGGATAGGTTTTCCGCGACCGTTTTCATATGTGTTTGAAAGATTACGTAGTTGGTTTTTTTATATTTAGGAACATGTTATTTGCAGAGCACCAATTATTGACCATTTTCAACAGTTGTTTAGCCTCGACTTCAGTTTTACTCGGAGATCCTTCAGAAATAATGCAGCTCGCGTCGTCTGTATATAGAATGCATTGCTTATCACCTATAATGTCCGCTATATATAAAGAGAATAGTGTCGGAGCCAGCACACTGCCCTGCAGAACACCACTTTTAAGATACGTTGATTCAGATATGCCTTATAAGTTTGCACAATTTTTACATAATATTGTATATTATTGAAGAACGAACGGAACCATCTGCCCACCTTTCCTCTAATCCCATAGATATACAGCTTGTCCATCAGTACATCATGCGAGACGCAGTCGAATGCCTTCGACAAGTCGCAAAAGATCCCGACCAGATATTTGCCTTTGTCTGCCTCACTAAGAACTCTGTTGTAGAAGGCGAGTATAGCTGTAGTTTTTTGTGCCAGCGGTATTAAGTGTTTGTTAATGAACTGTCCTAATCTTCGTTCCATGGAGTATTACAGTATTTTAGCGATTACAGATACTAGAGATATTGACCGGTAATTTTCAACTTTTGTTTTGTCGTCCTTTTTATGGACGGGAACAATCACGGATATTTTAAGAGATGTTGGATATATCTCGTTATCAAATGAATAATTTATTATATGTGTTATTGGTGCAATAAATTCCCTTATAATATTGTAAGGCAATTTCTGACGATTTCGATTTCCGCGATTGTGTAATTTTCCAAATACATTGACTTTTCGTTGAAGAGAATATGGTCGTTATTAATATGAGTCGGTTTAATGTTTTGTGCTGCCATCCGAGGAGCATTTTGAAAAAACTTATTGAACGTATCTGCTAGTTGCTTTGGTTCTTCAATATCGCAGCCATTCGTATTTATTTCATATTCATTTTATTTATATTTTTGTTGCTAAGCTCGTTTATTAATTGCCATATAGATTTCTGATAGTTTGCACCCTGTTCAATTTTGCTATTATAGAAGTCACGTTTTGCCTGTATAATTACTCTTTTATACTCACACTTGTTTTGCAAATACCTTTCTTTTAGAAGATGATTTTTTTTTTGCAGAATATATAGTATATGGTCTTGTCTGGTCTTGTCTTGTCTTGTCTGGTCTTGTCTGTCTTGTCTGGTCTTGTATGGTCTTATCTGGTTTTGTCTACGCCTGGTCTAGTCAAAATTTCAAATCAAAATTAGTTTATTTTCAGAATGATGTAGCTTGTACAAATTGGAAAATGTCACAATAGGAAAATAGAAAATTTAAATTACATTACATTGAGTATAAGCATAAACCGTTTTTATGATATTCTTCTAGGCTTTAGAATGGTTGTTCTGTTAGGGAATTTTTTAGTTTTTTCCTAAATGATGAGTACGATGGCTCTTGTCTTATATATGTATATATATATATATATATATATATATATATATATATATATAAATATATATATATATATATATATGTATATATATATATATATATATATGTTTACCTATTCGATCATAAGCTTTTACACAGATCGTTAGATTTGATTTTTCAATGATAAGATTTGAGCAGCCTCTCGTATTGTAGTGATCTTGGTCCTTGATTGTTGGTAATTGAGATTTGTTTTTATGTATATAGCAGGCCAACTCCCATATATAAAGACAGTACAGTTAGGATTTTCAGTTTTATAAAATAGGTTTTACAGGACATTCTCTTGGTAATACCTATAATGCATCTAACTGCTCTCTTTTGAGCTTTGAATATTTAGTGTATATGTGGGGATTGTCCCCAAATCATAACTCCGTATGAGAGTGTGTATTGAATTTCTGCGTAGTATATCTTTAATATCATACAGCTACTAACTAGCTTTTTTATTAATCTCAGGGAATATATTTTACGGTTAATTGACCAAACAATCGAACCACTAGTGGTGTTCCACGTCAGGAATTCTTCAAAAACCATTCCTAGGAATTTAGTATTGTTGCTTCTTTGTAACTTTCTTGGCCAATTGTTAATTGAAGATTTTGCGAGCGTGTTCTTCTGCTAGTTTGAAATATAACATAATTAGTCTTGTTTATATTTGGATACAATTGGTTGCTCGAGAACCATTTATAGATGTTCTCTAGGAGCTTATTTGCTGCGGCTTCAGTCTCGGCCATTGAGTCCGCTGATATTATAAAACTGGCATCGTCCGCATACCGGGTGCAGTGTTTTCTATCAAGATAATGAACAATTTCTGCTGTGTATAAGGAAACTAATGTCGGCGCGAGCACACTCCTCTGAGGTACACCGATATTGGTATTGTATGAGAGTTTGGAAACACCTATTTTGTGGTTGTGCTTGATATTAGTGACCTGCTTCCTGTTGTGGAGATACGACTGGAACCAGCGACCTGTCTTCCCTCTGATACCGTATCTATGCAGTTTATTTCGGAGTGTCTGATATGATCTGCAGTCAAAAGCCTTGGACAAGTCGCAAAAAATACCGACTGGTGATTTGCCTTTGTCGACCTCACTGAGAATTCTGTTGTAAAAATCCAGAATTGCTGTTGTAGTCTATTTTCCCAATCTAAAACCGTTTTGTTCCTAGTCTGGTATTCTCTGGTCTTGTCTGGTCTTGTCTGATCTTGGCTGGTCTTGTCTGGCCTTGTCTGATCTTGTCTGGTCTTGTCTGGACTTATATACATCTGTCTGGTCCTGGCTGGTCTTGTCTGGTCTTGCCTGGTCTTGTCTGTCTTGTCTGGTCTTGTATGGCCTTGTCTGGTTTTATCTACACTCGTCTGGTCCTGCCTGGTCTAGTCTGGTATTGTCTGGTATTGTCTGGTCTTGTCTGTTCTTGTCTGTTCTTGTCTGATCTTGTCTATACTTATATACAAGTGTCTGGTCCTGGCTGGTCTTGTCTGGTCTTGTCTGTCTTGTCTGGTCTAGTATGGCCTTGTCTAGTTTTGTCTACACTTGTCTGATCGTGCCTGGTCTAGTCTGGTATTGTCTGGTCTTGTCTGGTCTTGTCTGGTCTTGTCTGGTCTTGTCCGGTCTTGTCTGGTCTTGTCAGGTCTTGTCTGGTCTTGTCTGGTCTTGTCTGGTCTTGTTTGGTCTTGTCTGGTCTTGTTTGGTCTTGTCTGGTCTTGTCTGGACTTATATATGTGTCGTTCATTGTAAAAGTGAAGTATCTCCTTGAAACTGAATCTTAAAATAACGAGCTTTTTGTGAATTAAAGTGTAGAAAAAAATATATAGGCATTCATTCAATGTTTTCTCTTTTTTATTGTTTAATACAAATCAAAGATATAATAATTTGAAGAAAAGTAGAAAATCAAAATAAAACTAATTTAATAAATGAACTTAAACTTTTTTTTTTGGAGTTACATCACTGTTGTAGTGACATGAACGCTCAACAGCTTTAAGTGTGCTTGAACGATTTGGAATATCTATGGGCAGAATTTTTTAGTAATCGTGGTAAATTGGCGGAATGTATGGTAGAAGATCAAGAATATCTTTCTTCTTTGCGTTAGTAACTAGTCGTTAGATGGATAGAGTGGGTCTTGTCGCATATTGTACAAGTGGGCCGGTCGTTCTTGCTTTTTTGCATAAATCTACTTTATATAAGGGTGTGTCGGGATTTAGTGTTTCTTTAAATTGAAATTGTAAAGGAAAATTTCTCTCAAACCTCAGCCATCTAATATTTAGCCAAATAAAGTCGTAACCGCAAGTTGTTTTTATGTATTTGTAATAGAATTTTCTAAGACAGGGGTAGTTAAAAATTAGGCGTTTTTCATTTCAGTAACAACAAAATAAGTTTTTTTGCGTTTAGCTGTTTTTATAATAGCGACCCATTGGTCTGGGCTATAAATTTTCCACGGCGGCGACTAGCGCTCGCTATTATTCCAAATTCCCCATCATTTAGAAGATAAAAATGTCCAGATACAATACAATACTAGTGTCAGGGTCTTGTACAAGTCTTCTTCATCTTGTTCAGTGCAAGAATCGGAATACATAATGACATGCTTTTCTAAAGCCGCATGAGTTTTTAAGTGCTTAAGAAGAAATGCTGCTATGTCTTGAGAACCTTTTCCACCCGGAATCATTAAAATCCTCTAAAGCCATCACAATAAACTATTAAAACACTTATAGACACACACAAATATATATTAATTACATTATTAAAATGACTATGGACTTACTTCACTTTTATAATGAATATTTAGAGTTTTAGGTCCCTGTAAAAACAAATATCGCCTTTTATGGGATTTTAATGCAACTATTGAAGTTGCTTCACTTGTATCATGAAATATATAACAAAAGTTGATACCATTAAGCAAAAAAATAAGAATTTTATAAACATGGAGTTACACCACTTTTACAATAAACGACACATATGTAATATGTCTTTTCGCAAAATCCGTCATTTCTTGAAATGCCTAGGCACTTCCAGAAACGTCGACGTTTAGTGAAAGATATTAAAATTGCATTTTCCGCCTAGGTAGTTCATGAAATGACCACTCGGCGCCGGCATCTCGAGCCGTGTTCATCAGATGCACAATATAGTTTGATTCTTCCTATAATGCCTTGCGTGTTTTGGGACGTTCCGTAATAAATATTTAATTAACAACGCAATGGAAGGAAAAATCATGAATATTATAAAAAGCAGTCCAACAAACGACCTTTTACTTCAGCTCAGTTAAAAGGGGTAAATTTTAAATAAATTGTTTTGAGGTTAAGACAACTTTAAATAACTATTTAGGGCTGTTTTTCATACTATTCAAGATATTTTTCAGAAAAGCTTTCTTTCCATTTTGTTGTAAATTAAACTATTACTCTTTATTACGGTACGTCCTAAAACACGCTAGGCATTACAGGAAGAATCAAACTGTATTGTGCGTCTGATTGTGAAACTCGACTTTAAGTACGAGATGCCGGCGCCGAGTGGTCATTTCATGAACTACCTAGGCCGGAAATGCAATTTTAATATCTTTCACTAAACGTCGACGTTTCGGGAAGTGCCTAGGTATTTCATGAAATGACGGATTTTGCGAAAAGTCTACGACATATACAAGTATCTGGTCCTGGCTGGTCTTGTCTGCTCTTGCCTGGTCTTGTCTGTCTTGTCTGGTCTTGTCTGGTCTTGTCTGGTCTTGTCTGGTCTTGTCTGGTCTTCCCTGCTCTTGCTTGGTCTTCCCTGGGCTTCCCTGGTCTTGACTTGTCTGGTCTTGTCTTGTCTGATCTTGTCTGGTCTCCTCTGGTCTTGCCTGGTCTTGTCTGATCTTGTTTGCTCTTGTCTATTCTCGTGAAGTCTGGTCAAGCTTTGTCAAGTCTAGTCCAGTGTTCTCCAGTCTAGTCCGTTCTTGTTCAGTCTTGTCTAGTCTTGTCCTATTTTGTCCAGTCCAGTCCTGACTAGTTTTGTCTAATCTTGTCTATTCTTCTTTGCTCTTGTCTGGACTTGTTAGCCTTTCCTTGTCTTGTCTTATTGTAGAAACTTGTTTTGTCTGTTAGTTTATTGAAAACATGTTAGTCCCCTATTCTCTTCCTAAGCATACTTTTAAAATATGTTTTGTGATTATGTTATCAGAGTGGAAACAAGAAACATAATTAAGGAGAACTATGGAATAGCATTTTCTTTCAATTGACAGTGACATCTTGTTTGAGTTGAGTATTTACTTTTCAGTTATTAAAGAATATATATATATATATATATATATATATATATATATATATTCTAAGTAATTATAATTCTATGTAAGTAATTATATTCTAATCTAATTCAAAAAGAATCTTCATACTTCCTTTATAACATGTATGTGGATGAATCCATTTCAATTCAATGCATTTCAGTTTATTACAATTGAAACAAGAAACATAATAAACAATAAATATGGAATTTCAGGTTTTATGTAGTAATAAAACTCGTTTAAATTTGTTATTTGCATTTACTTGTATGTTATCAAATGATTAATAACTAACTATTCATACGTAAGTAGTACTTTTGATAATCTTAACTTGTTAGAGAAGAAGCGTCGGCACTTCACCACACTACAGCCCACACACTACTGACCATATTTTCTCTCCGTCCACAAAAAAATTGAATGCATTTAATTCCATGCGATTTTTTATCATCCCGACGTTCGGATTCCGAGAACAGAAAAATGTTTTTCTGCCGTGTAGACCATCTTTAGATACTTGTCTCTGGTGTAGACTCACAAAAACTACTCAAAAGAACGCCCTAACCATATTTATTTACACTCATAGTTGCGTTTCTTTATTTTTACCATTTAATTATAAACATTTATTTATAATTATAAATGTTTTATTTTTTATAATTTTATTTTCTTAATGCGATAGTTTTTGTGTCTACATCAACGTAATTGTTTGTTTTAATATTAGTGCTTGTTGAAAATTTGCCAATTGCCACGTTCCTATTGGCAAATTACTCCTGAGGATTTGTCGTATTAGTGGATGTTTCCTTATAATGTATCTGTTGATTTTGATATAAGCAAACAATATGGCGAATTGTAATTGTTTCGCGTCGATAAATAATCCTAATTATTTTATAAATTTTGCAGTTTCATGTGTATAAAAAGAAGGTAAATTTTGCTCAGCTCTGTTAATTAATGTTAATTTTCGCTATATATAATATCAGATTTTAATTAGTAACAGTTTTTAAAACAAATTTACTTGATTTTAATTTGCAAATGTAAAATCACGCGTGCTATATCAAAGCACGAAACAAAAATTTGTTTAAAAAACAATTACAAGCTAATCAAATATTTTGACGAATGAGTATATAAACCGAGATGTTTTATTTCGCAAATTCCACTTGATTTTTGAGCAGTCCATAAAAAATTGGTTCGGTTTGAATGTGATTAACAATTTCAGTGATTTAATTCAAAGGGCTCAAACCATCCCAAGATTTCTCTGCTGTGCTTCAATCAACGTAATTGCCAATTTGTTTGCAAATTTGTGTAAAATCTAAGGTTTATTTACTTTAATGGACAAAAGAAACTGAAATTTATAAAAAGATTACACAGTGAAGATTACACCGACAAGACTAGACAGACAAAACTAGAAGGAAGGAACTAAGACAAGACTAGACAAGACGAGACAGACAAGACTAGACACGACTAGACAAGACTAGGCAAGACTAGATAAGACTAGACAAGACTAGACAAGACTAGACAAGACTAGACAAGACTAGACAAGACTAGACAAGACTAGACAAGACTAGACAAGACTAGACAAGACTAGACAAGACTAGACAAGACTAGACAAGACTAGACAAGACTAGACAAGACTAGACAATACTAGACAAGACTAGACAAGACTAGACAAGACTAGACAAGACTAGACAAGACTAGACAAGACTAGACAAGACTAGACAAGACTAGACAAGACTAGACAAGACTAGACACGACTAGACAAGACTAGACAAGACTAGACAAGACTAGACAAGACTAGACAAGACTAGACAAGACTAGACAAGACTAGACAAGACTAGACAAGACTAGACAAGACTAGACAAGACTAGACAAGACTAGACAAGACTAGACAAGACTAGACAAGACTAGACAAGACTAGACAAGACTAGACAAGACTAGACAAGACTAGACAAGACTAGACAAGACTAGACAAGACTAGACAAGACTAGACAAGACAAGACTAGACAAGACTAGACAAGACTAGACAAGACTAGACAAGACTAGACAAGACTAGACAAGACTAGACAAGACTAGACAAGACTAGACAAGACTAGACAAGACTAGACAAGACTAGACAAGACTAGACAAGACTAGACAAGACTAGACAAGACTAGACAAGACTGGACAAGACTAGACAAGACTAGACAAGACTAGACAAGACTAGACAAGACTAGACAAGACTAGACAAGACTAGACAAGACTAGACAAGACTAGACAAGACTAGACAAGACTAGACAAGACTAGACAAGACTAGACAAGACTAGACAAGACTAGACAAGACTAGACAAGACTAGACAAGACTAGACAAGACTAGACAAGACTAGACAAGACTAGACAAGACTAGACAAGACTAGACAAGACTAGACAAGACTAGACAAGACTAGACAAGACTAGACAAGACTAGACAAGACTAGACAAGACTAGACAAGACTAGACAAGACTAGACAAGACTAGACAAGACTAGACAAGACTAGACAAGACTAGACAAGACTAGACAAGACTAGACAAGACTAGACAAGACTAGACAAGACTAGACAAGACTAGACAAGACTAGACAAGACTAGACAAGACTAGACAAGACTAGACAAGACTAGACAAGACTAGACAAGACTAGACAAGACTAGACAAGACTAGACAAGACTAGACAAGACTAGACAAGACTGGACAAGACAGAACAAGACTGGACAAGACTGCACAAGACTGGCAAGACAATACTGGACAAGACTGGAAAAGGCTGGACAAGACTGGACAAAACTGGCCAATACTGGACAAGACTGGACAAAACTGGACAAGACTGGACAAGACTAGACAAGACTGGACAAGACTTGACAAGATTGGACAAGACTTGACAAGACTGGACAAAACTGACCAAGACTGGACAACACTGGACAACACTGGACAAAACTGAACAAGACTGGCCAAGACTGGACAAGACTGGACAAGACTGGTCAGGACTGGCCAAGACTGCACAAGACTGGGCAAGACTGGGCAAGACTGGGCAAGAATGGGCAAGACTGGACAAGACTGGACAAGATTGGACAAGCCTGGACAAGACTGGACAAGACTGGACAAGACTGGACAAGACTGGACAAGACTGGACAAGACTGGACCAGACTGGACAAGACTGGACAAGACTGGACAAGACTGGACAAGACTGGACAGGACTGGACAAGACTGCACAAAACTGGACAAGACTAGACAAGACTGGACAAGAATTGACAAGACTAGACAAAACTGGCCAAGACTGGACAAGACTGGACAAAACTGGACAAGGCTGGCCAAGACTGGACAAGACTGGATAAGACTGGACAAGATTGGCCAAGGCTCTACAAGACTGGACAAGACTGGACAAGACCGGACAAGACTGAAGAAGGCTGGACAAGACTAAACCAGACAAGACTAGACAAGACTATAAAAGTCCAGACAAGACCAGACAAGTCCAGATAAGACCAGACAAGACCAGACAAGATTAGAGAAGACCAGACAAGACCAGACAAGACCAGACAAGACCAGACAAGACCAGACAAGACCAGACAAGACCAGACAAGACCAGACAAGACCAGACAAGACCAGACAAGACCAGACAAGACCAGACAGGACCAGACAAGACCAGACAAGACCAGACAAGACCAGACAAGACCAGACAAGACCAGACAAGTCCAGACAAGACGGACAAGCTCAGACAAGACCAGAGAAGACCAGACAAAACCAGACAATCCAAGAGAAGACCAGACAATCCTAGACAAGACCAGACAAGACCAGACAAGATCAGACATGCCCAAACAAGACTAGCAAGCCCACACAAAAGCAGGCAAGACCACACAAGACCAGACAAAAACAAACAAACCAGGCAACATTTTTCAACAGAAGTTACGGGTTTTTCTTGTGTCGCCGACGATACATTTGTTCATATTTGTCGAGTATTACCTGATACTACTCTTATATGGTCCAAAAATAAACGGTAGTAACTAGCAACATCATGTAATGTCAGAAAATAATTGACGAAAGTATTGTCAGTATTTCAACTTGTTTTGTGAGCCTTTTGACTTGCCTTTCTTGGTTTTTCGTGAAATTACCTGGCCTTGTCTGGCCCTGTTTGGTCTTCTCTGGACTTGTCTGATCTTGTCTGGTCTTGCCTGGTTCTGTCCGGTCTTGTCTGGTTTTCTTAAATTTTGCATGTTCTGTCCGACCTTCTCTAGTCTTGTCCGGTATTGTCTGGTCTGTCTGGTCATGTCTGGTGCTGCCTGGTTCTGGCCCGTCCTGCCTTTTTCTGCATGGCCGCGACGGGTTTCGTGTGGTCTCGTTTGATCTTGATTTTTTTTATCTGGACTTGATTGGCATTATCCGGTCTTGTGTGGTTCTGTCTAGTCTTGTCTAGTTTTGTCCCTCTTGTACGGTTTTGTTTGATTCTACCTGATCTTATCTGATACGGTCTGGTTTTGTCTGGTTTTAACTGCTGTTGTCTGATCTAGTCTGATATTTTCTGGTTTTCTCAGGTTTTTGGATTAAAGATTTAAGACAAACAAACGTTTCGGTTTTTAAAATTTTCTCATTTTGAACTTACATTGTTGCCTCGAAACGATAATTTAGGACGAAGTTGGTGAAACTTCTCCTCCGCAAACGAACCCTTAGAATGAATGCCACCTCCTGGCGGCAAACCATAAATTGCTCTGTTAATGAGTTCCTCCCAGACTGTGTTGACTCGTCATCGGTTTCACCAATGTCCTGGTAATATTCCAAGATTTCTTCCAATCGATCGTCAATTCGACTCTCCACAAGTTTGATGGTTTCAAAAGCTTCGAATGTGGGCTGTGGAACACGCGGGAACATATTATCCCGACTACCCTTATACAAACAAGTCCCTAAAATTTCCGTGGCCACCCTGACCATTAGCCTGGAGTGAATGTACTGGCAAAGTTCTTTGTTGGTCATGACGTCCCAAACCCCGTCCTAGGCCAAGACCAAAAACTCATCCTCTGCGGCGTCCCGCTCTCTGACAAAAATTTCAGGTTCTGGAGAAACTAGCTGATCTTGTCTGGTCTTGTCTGGTACTGTCTGGTCTTTTGTCCTCTGGTATGATCTTCTTTGGTGTTGTCTGAACTTGTCTGGCCTTGTCTGGTCTTGTTTGGTCTTGCCTGGTATTTTCCTGGTCTTGTCTGGTCTTGTTTGCAATTGCCTGGTCTTATTCTGTCTTGTCTGGATTTGTCTTGTCACATCTGGACATGTCTGATCTTGTCTGGTCATATCTTATATAAACTATTATATAATATTATATTCAATTTAAATATTTTAAATTAAATATAGTTAAAATTAGATCAAATGAAACAGAATGAATGAAAAAATAGCTTTAATTAAAAAATATAGTCCGCTTATTTGTACAAGGATATTATACTGTTTCTACCTAGGATTTATTAGTTGTGTACCGTATGAATGGTACGCCAAACAAAGAAGATTTATTTTAATTAACAGTGAACCAATAGGTCAGTCTGTTGTTAGCTTTTGATGAATTAAAGGGATTACACATCGACGCGCCATCTACACGGCCGGATTAGGCTCGTTACTTTATAAGCTTCCAGTCCTGTACCTCGACCACTTATTATATTGATCCGAAGCAGCTTTTATGAACCAATGAACGACACAATTATTTCTGAAAAAGTATCGTTTGTTACAGTGTATGTTTTTTTAAGTTGATTATAATATTATAATTCAAGGGATTTTTAATACAATTCAAGTAGTGTGCCTAATAACAGTTTTGTTAATATTTTTTCTCACCGTACGTTAATTTTATTTTTTTAGTATATAACTTGTTTCAATAATTTTTAGATTTCCTTTTGTGAAATAATATTTCATCTCTCATAATAAGACAAGAGAATATTATGTTATTGAATATAGATTTAGGTAATGCATTTCAATAATTTGTTGTAAATGAAATGCTTATTTCCATAAATATTATCCCCTATCAGAACTGTCTACTGCCGGTTCTACTAGTTACCTAATATATTCAGCATAGCTTTTCATATTTATAACACCTTTTTAGGCTCTTTATCAGATCGAATATTTAAGCCATTTTATTTATATAGCTGACTTATACTAGCTGACCCGGCGAACTTCGTATCGCCTCAGAATCTATAATCATTAAAAATATCTTAATTATAATATCTTTTTTAATTAGCTGAATTAAAGACTGTCAAATGTTACGCCCATCGATATCTGGCATCATAATCGTACACGATTATATAATAGATGAGAATATAATCGTGTATGTCCTCTCCCTCGCATAAGGTACGACTTAATACGAATAAAAAAAGCCAAAACCAAAAGTTCAAAATCCAAAAGTCAGAAACCCAAAAGTCCAAAAGCCCAAAATACAAAAGTCAAAAATTCAAAACTTAAAGCCCAAAATCCAAAAGTTCAAAATATAAAAGCAAAAAAGTGCAAAATCCAAAAGTCCAAAATTGCAATAGCCCAAAATCAAAAGTTCAAAATATAAAAGCACAAAATACTAAAGGTCCAAAATCCAAAAGTGCAAAAGCTCAAAATATAAATGCGAAAAATTTTTCAGAATCGTTCAGAAAAAAAAGTTCAAAATTCAAAAGCCCAAAATCCAACTGTCAAAATGCCTAAAATCCAGAAGTCCAAAATCAAGTTGATTAGTTGAAGTCCAAAATCGAGTGCTTCATTGAAGCACCATGTGATAACGACATTTTTGTTTTTTTTGTCGGGCGCGAGAATGAACAAAGCGGATGGTTTGCCGACACGTGAACATGCTACATATAATTGACCATGAGAGAAACATTGATTTTCAAGATTCAGGCCACAAACACTCAAAGAATGGCCTTGTAATTTGTTGATCGCCATGGCAAAAGCAAGACTAATTGGAAATTAAAATCGTTTAAACTCGAATGGTATATCATCGGAATTCTCGGAATGTGAGCTTCCTCACCTTTGAATTTACCTTTAAGTACCGTCGTGTGAATCACATTGCTCATGAGTTTTGTCACCACCAAACGTGTTCCATTACATAGCTTTGGTTGGTTCAGATTTCGAAGCGTGATGACTACCGAGCCAACCTTCAGTTGTTAATTGTGCGTTGGCAAGCCAGGCAGATCCAATGAGCTTACAAATTCTGTTGGATAGTTGGTTGCCTCGTCTTCATTTGTAACAGTGTCGATAGATTTTAAAGAATTCGTTGGACCAACGATTTGATTTTGAATTATGATGTTTAAGTGATTTACAACTTTGTTATTTGTCGCTAGAATTGCTCGTTCGGGCACACTTTGTTGGTGGGTCGTCCTTAGTTGAGACGAAATTGCAAAAATTATGCGGAAACCAAATCAATCCGTTCGTTTCGTAGACCGGAAGACGGCCATTACCGATTGCCAATAATTGCTTGGAGAAATCTTCGACAGATGGAACGTTTAGCAATGCAACTCGCATGTTTCTCGTCAGCTGAAATTTCTTAATATAGCGTCACAGAGTAGATGATTCAAGGCAAGCATTTATTTCATCGGCACCGGTGGATCTTGGAAATCTGGTAGTGTTTCCTTGAAATCGCCAGACAGTAGAATCATTGCACCTCCAAAACATCTTGAGTCATCGCGCAGATCTTTCATGGTTCGATTTAGTGCTTCCAATAAATGTTTGTGCACCATTGTGCATTCGTGCCATATGATAATTTTACTTGCTTCAACACGTTGGCCATTGCTAATTACTTCTCAATATTGCATGTGAGTGTTTCAGTTCTTTGAAGGTTTAAAGTTAATTTAAACGCTGAATAAGCCGTTCTACATCCTTTTGGCAACATGGCCGCCATACTAGAAGAAGCAACTGCTACGGCAATTTCTGATCTCGCACGAACAGTAGCTAAAATCAAAGACATGAGGAATATCTCCTAAGTTCCACCGGACGCATCTAGGAAAAATAATCCACCATTTCCTTCATCAATTGCCTTCATTAACTTATCGTACACATTCATCTGTTTTGGGTTCAACAGTGGTACATTCATTCAAACTGATTCGTTCAATGCATCTCGGTCGTATTCACGTTCGCGTTCCAATTCTCTTTTGAAAGCGTAGTTCATAGCACAATTTGGCATTACCATTCCTAACTTTACAAACAAATTGCCGCACATAAGGCAACACATGTCTTCTATCAATAGCAAGGTCTGGTTATGTATTTCCTCATTCACCCCGATATCGGGATTCCCTGAAGTGACACGAATTCGATACAAAATCTCTTCTAACATGTCATCCTTGTACTTGTTCCACACTTCAATTGGATTCTATCGGAAACATGTCAAATAATTTGCGTATCTGATTTGGAGATATAGAAAGAACTGATTAAAGTGAGCTATTGTATGTCCCAATGAATTTTGTTTTCAAGCAAATTGAGTTGTTGATATACAGCACGAAATGTTGAGCTCACTGCACCATTGACAGTTCGAAGTGATTCAAAGGGTGTCGGCTCACGAACATTAGAGAGTAGAGTAACGTTCGTGCAAATGGATTGCTTTGGCAAATAAAAAAGAAACTTGTCAATGTTGTCGCTGGAGGTGTTGCAGCACATTGAGCAACATTTGATGCGTTGAAATAAACTCGTTGACGATTTTCTTGATGCTCCGCCAAATGTAAAACAAGTAAATGACGTTCATGAATGGGGAATGAATAGCGCCATCTACATGCATAGCTTTAGTTATAGCTTATGTAGTTTCGACTGTGCGAATATATGTGGCGTTGCATAAGAAAGTGTGCATAAGAAAATGATTTATTTTCATTATTATTTTCAATATCTTTTTTCGTGAATTTTTCCAATATTTTAATAGTTACTAAAATATCAGGGACGAAGACAAATGCAACAAATAAAAAATCATAAAAATCGGTCCAGTCGTTCTTGAGTTTTTAAAAGTAAAAATTCAAAGCCGACAGTGTTTTATATATTATTATAATTATAATATATTTATAATAAGATAATATGTGTGTGGGCCGGCGCGAGTGGTGTAGTGGTGACGCTCGTGGCCTCATGTTAGAGCGCTAACTAACAAGTATAGAGGTCCAGAGTTCTATCCCCAGTGCCGGCCGCATTTGTACCAGAAGACAATTGTGAAAAATAGTAATTAGCGCAATTTACAATTACAGCAGGTTTGTGGGCCTGTAAGTGAATGTGAATGCAGAATACAATAGGCCACAAGTAGGCAGTAGTGTTCGAAGGGTCGGCAAACCCGGCATCCACATCGGACCAAACTATAAAAAAAAAGATTGTTGTTAAATTACATTCAACTTAACCACAAAGGTTTCAAAATAATCCCAGAAAAATGTGGAAAACCTTAAAGAACATAGTAAATAATAATCAGTCTTCCCTTAAAATATTAGTTTTGTAACTGCAGATGAGCAGTAGTGAAACAGTACTGAAAGACAGTGCCCCCTCACTGATACAGTTCCAAGCCCAACTAGAGGAATACTTCCAAAATAAGTATATAACTATATGTATATAAATATGTGTTATATATTATAAATGAATTTGTAAAATTATTCTTTTTTGTAAATGTATATGTAAGTAAAATACAGGACCTTAAGAAACAAGATAAATAAGAAGGCAAAACAAGACAAGGAACCGTATTTAATGGGAATCTGTGTAGGCATAAATAACAACATGCAAACTGGACAAATGGATATGGCGTATAGGGATATTAAGAAGTTCTTTAAAACAAGAAAGTCAAAAACAATTAGCATTGAGCACAAAGATGGGAAGTTAATATATGATGATGAAATGACAGTGAAAAGACAGAATATTTGGGACAACTGTACAGCGGAAACGGTGTTAACTTGCCTATGGAGAAAGAAGATGAAATAACAGAGGATGACATAGGGGCACCTATCATAGAAGAAGAGTTTCAGAAGGCATTGCAGGACCTCAAATTAAAGAAGGCTACTGGGGTGGATAACATACCGGGAGAACTATTGAAAAAATAAGGCGACAAGTTAAAAAAAAAAGTGTACAACTTAGTATGTAATATTCACAAGACTGAACAATTACCTAAAGACTTTGTAAAATGCATAGTAGTACCTATACATAAAAAATCATATGCAAGACCTGATTGTCTTGAGGCAGTCTTTAGAAGAGTGGGAGAGAGAAAATGCTTCTTTAAATATTTAAAATGAACACGGAATCACCTCGTGGGTCACATACTGCGACACAATGGACTACTGAAGCAAATAATTGAGGGAACAGTAGATGAAAAGAATTATAGAGGAAGACCCAAACTGGAGTGTATGAGTGAAATACTGGAAGATATGAGTTGTAGCTAATACTGTGAACTTAAGAAGAAGGCGGAGAGACAGGATGAGTGGTGAGCTGCTGGCAACCAAGCTAACGGCTGTTAATTAAAAATAAAATGTAGGTATTTATATGTATATACTTTTTAAGGTATTTTCAATATGTAATAGCAAGTGCTTAGTCATTAGTTTTATTGTAAGCATTCGGTTTTATAAGTCTGTATTATATTTTCATTACTATATACTGTAATAAATTCTACTGATATTAATAAATGCGTGATTATTTATTTATGTTAATTTTGTTTATTTAGACAATTGTAATATATTAAAACGCAATTTTATAATACTTCTTTTCATTCATGCACGTAAAAAATTTCCTCATGTGTGACCAGACAGTATGCAGTGTTTCTTAAAGAGCTTGTCTTACAAAGACACTCGTTCTTTTTCAAACCATTGTCTCAAATGTAATCAAATATTCCCGAAAATAGATAATCTCAAAATCTTGCATAATTTCAGCAAAGGTCCGAAACTTAATCTTCTCTCTTATCTTGCCGTAGCCCATCCGTTAATCTCCTTAACGAGCAAACCGATTTATTTTTCCCAGCTCTTTAATCCTGCAAAATCGTCTCCAGATAATTCCGTAAGTGGATAAAGGCACCTGCCCCCTCCAAATAACCCTTAATAATTTGTAATCCACTTGAAAATGACCTTCAAGTTGTTACATATTAAATGTGGTAAATTTTATTACAAATTTTTACATATTAAGTGTGGTAAAAACATAGTGAATTTCAATTCAGTGTATACCTAAACAAACATATTTATAAATTATTTTTATATGCCAGATTATTTGAGAAATCAAAATATTTATTTTTAATTGAGCAAAGTTAATAATATGCATGTTGAACTTTTCAATCGCGTAATTTAAATAAGCTAATAATCTTTGAATATTTTAAATTTTATCTTTATAGTCACAAGATGACCAAGAATTTAAGCATAATAACGTCCTTTAAATAATTTTTGAACATTTCCATTAAAATTATCCTTAATATATACCGTATTAGCCCGAATATAAAGCGACATTTTTCGACCATTTATTTTCCGTTAAAAAATCGACTCGCGCTAAATTTGGGGTTTAAGTAATGTAATATAAACAAGGACATTTTCCTACTGAGGTTGAAACGCTCGACCGACCACGTCAAAACAACCATAGGGAAATATGGGAAATGCACACCAAACACCAGTCTATTTTGACTTGCCTTCCAACCTTACGTTAAATAAGAAAGATGAAAAAACGGTCTTATTGAAGTCAGCTGATTATGAAAAGTCCAGAATTACTGTTATACTTGCTGTTACTGCTGACGGATAAAAGCTTCGACCTTACGTTATATTGAAACGTAAAACAATGCCCAAAGAAAAGTGTCCAGGAATTGTTTTTCGGGTCCAAGAAAAAGGTTGGATGACAGAGGAGTTGGTATTAGACTGGTTGAATGTGATATGGAGAAAATGGCCAGGTTCCCTGAGAAACTCTCGCTCCATGCTAGTCCTTGATGCATTTCGAGGCCACCTTACGACAGGTGTTAAGGAAAAAATTGAGGCATTGAATTCTGATCTTGTAATAATAGCGGGTGGTATGACTTCTCAGTTGCAAGTCTTGAAAGTTATGGTAAATAAACCATTTAAAGACAACCTTTGGCTATTATCGGTCAATCCGAATATAACAATTGGCTATTATCGGTCAATCAACCATTGACACCTTCAGGAAAAATAAAAAACCCTCAGTCTCTTTTTTGGGATAATGGATTGCGACCGCCTGGCAGAAGATCGAACCTGAATCGATAGTTAAAGGTTTCAAGAAGTGCTGCATTTCCAATGATTTAAATGGGACGGAAGATGACATTTTGTGGGAGACTGAAAGCATCCATGACAATACTGACGATACCGATGTGACATCAATGAGTTCTCATTATGAAAACAGATCAGATTCTGAATAAAAGTATTTCCGTTTTTTGTTGTTACTTACGTAAGATTAATTTTGTTTTACATTACTTAACTTTATTGTCATGAATATAACTTGTGTTATTACCTATAACTACCTAAATAAATGCTTGTCTGATTGAATTTTACTTTCGTTGAATTCTTTTATGAGTATTATTTTTTTTCTAAAAATCTTGAAAATTGAATGAAAATTTCGGAGTCGCGTTAAATTCGGAGTCGCGTTATATTCGGGCTAATACGGTAATATAATAAGAAAGCCCATTTACGCTAAGTACAGCCATGTGTACTTAGTGGCGTGTGCCTTGTTGGTTTGTCCCTTGTAAATACATTATTTGTAGATACAAGTTTTTGGATTCATGGGTGGTGTGACATTTACACGTCACACCACCCATGTATCCAAAAACTTGTATCTACAAATAATGTATTTACAAGGGACAAACCATTACCACGAATTACCACGTTGAACAAAGCCATTACCATTGAAAATTCATTCAAAGCCATTGAAAATTCTAAACAAAAATCAAACAAATGAAAACACCAGTGCATAAAGGACCCACTCACCACTACAACAATCCGGTGTATACCTGGACCTGCAGAGTTTGGAGGTCCCACCACGTGGTTGACACAGCTGGATTTGTTAAACAGGATGGTGAATGTTGAATCCAGGGATTTGCCAGAAGAAAATTCGTCTTTAGACATCGCGGTGTATGATACTTAGATAGCGTCCAGAATTCACAGATATTTCTATTTTAAAACAGTGTAATAATCGAACGGTCGTAACTTGCCATGCCGAATTCACACACGAATATATTTTTGACAGCTTCGAATGAATGTCTTGCAAAGAGGGTTAAAATATCTACACCAGTTTAAAATTTTTGATAAACAGGGAACAAAAAATTCAATAAGAAATAAGATCGTATTCAAATAAAATCGCGGAACAATACGGCCATCCTTTAGGCTTCAGTACAACCAAAAGAATCGATGAGAGCGGGCACCTGTATTGCCGGTGTTTTCATAATTAAAATATTATTTGAATATTAATCAAAATTTATAAAAAGTAGTATTGACGCTTCACCAATGTGATTTTGCAAACTTGTTTTCTCTCGATTCTCCATGTTTGCTGATTTTGCCAATAAATTAACATCTTGAATTTAGCAAAATTTGATTTCTTAAAATACAAATAACTGAATTGGATGACTGAATGCGATATTTGAATACTTTAGACACTTAGTTATACTTTAATTAAGTATTACACATTAACTCGTAACTAGAGTACAAAACTCGTAACTAGTTTTTCGGGTCCGAGTACCCGGACCCGGACTCGACGAGTCCAAGGGTATCCGGTATCCGATACCCGATCTAAGACTCGACGAGTCTCGGGTCTTGAATGTTTGACATTGTCTAGTACACGTCGTCGTAAAGAAGATCGACGATTTAGCATTACACTTGATGAATGGACCAGTATGAAAATTCGAACATATCTAAATATTAATTTGCATGGAATTGACTCTGTATAATCGTATACGTGTATAATCTGGGTTGATTGAGAATTGTTAACTCATGTACTGCTATACAATTAGTCGCAAAAGTAGAACAACACTTAAACACACTTAATATAAAATTTAAAAAACAAATAGTTGGTTCAACTGTCGACGGTACAAGTGTAATGATGAAATTTGGACGACAATCTCCTAGTCTTTATAATCTCTGTTTGAATCACTCTATACACACATACATCTGTTTGTGATGTAGTAAATAAAAAGGAATATATTACCGCCTTTCAAGATGAAGATGACCATGGGCTATTGATATTGATATTGATGACGATCAAGATGAAAATTATTATTCTGACGAGAGCGTCTATGATGTCGAAATCAGAAACAAGTTGAATTAACTTTAGACAATTTAGAAGGGAATGCATCCATTTGCCTTCCGCTCTCTGGCTTAGCCTCTTGTGGTACTTGTTTACTTACCTATACCTATTGTTTTAGTCTTGTTTTACTTACCTATTTACCATAACATTCTCCAAATTCCTTGTTTATCTAAGTCCCACTTAACTAAATCGGCAAGTTTGTACAGTATCGCTTGCTTTACCATATGCGTGAACATGAAAATCCTTTCGTGTTTTTGTTTAAATTGCGAGACAGATTAGACCCGGACCCAGACCCGGAGCGGAAAAATTGGACTCGGACTCGACTCGGACTCGCCGAGTCTAAAAAGACCGGGTATTCCCAAACCCTACTCGTAACTACTGACCCACAATCTGTGAGACCGGAGCAAATATTGAAAATGAAATTCCCTTTCCCTTATAATTTTCCTGATTCATTTTTGTTTTGTTTTGCGCATCTAGGTATATACGAATTAAGGTTCAGTGAGTAGTTTGCCGAATGCTGAAGATTGTGGTTGGTGAAGGTATGGTTTGTTGGCTTTGTAAATTGTCATCAACTGAGGCTCGCAGTCAGATCAGTGGAAACGTATAATAGTATATTACGTAATGAGAGTTGAAAGAAATATATTAGTTGTAAGAAACATATTACATGTAATATTACATATTATTTTGTAAAGTGTAACAGTTACGCGCGACCCGCGTAGCAGGGAGCGCGTAATTCAGCGAGTACGTAATTGCCTTACAACTCGAATTATGTACTATACTTCTCTCACGTGGAAGTCACCTTGTCGCGGTGTGAGGGCTTAGTTTCGCGTACCGTTGGACGTCACGACTGGAATAACCCCGGTTGGGGCGTTCGGCGGAGGGCGAACAACCAAGAACTTCCAAACCCTTAATCTCAAGGTGTCATGCGACCCGTGCCGAAGGGACTGGTTGATGGCCAAGGGCAACCGGCCATCGCTTACGGAGCCCCTCTGATACCTGGCGACCTCAGAGGGTATCCAGCCTTACCACTATCAAGCGGGGCTCTGATGTGGTGGACCTTTAGTTCCCTTGCGACTCGTGGGATTCGAATGGAACAAAAACAAAAACAAAAACAAAAATTCAATCCGTGTGTGCGTGACATAACCGCCACACAATTGGCGGATCAGATGGTGCATGAGCCCCACGATCCGAGTGAGCGCACCAGTCGAAAGAGACCAACTCCCAGACTGTCGCCAAAAAGCAAAGGCAAGATGGTCAGTAACATCGTTACTACCACCAAGCCAGCAAGCCAAGGGAGACCCGCTCCCAAAATGGCTTCTAAAAGTCAGGGCAAGGTGACCGGTAACACCGTTACTCCCACCAAGCCCGCGACTAAGCAAGAGGAGACAAAGCCCAAGGCAGGTAAGAAGAAGACGAGATGGGCACATCCCTTGCCACCCCTAGGTAGTCCAGGCGGACTCGATGACCCACTGAGAAAGGGCCTCAGCGGTGCCGGGGTGAGATGGTATCTGCGCTTCTTAGCAAACGGGCTACAACCCGAGGAAGCTAAGAAGAGAGCAGTACAGAAAAAGATGGGAACTACACCACAAACACAAGGAGCTGCCAAAAGAGGGGTTGATTCTGTCACGCCCCAAGACAAAGCAGCTAAAAGACAGAAGGGGAACATCCAAAGTGGGGCAACGGGAGTGGTCAGCTACCCCAGCTGCCCCCCCAAAACTTCTGGGCCGAGCACCAGCTACGCCACCGCCGTCAAGGTGGTGAGGGTTGGTGTTATGTCCAGAGACTACCCAAGGAATCCGCTAAGTAAGAAGGACATGCCTGCTCTTGAGCAAGCAATTATGAAAGAGACAGTCGTAGACTGGTCTCATGAGATACAGTTTGAAGGCATACACTTCAAACCAGGACTAGTCATTGTCGACTGTGCGAACGAACAGACGGCAAAATGGCTGATGACAAGAGCACCCATCCTAAGACATTGGGAAGGGGGGCGCTCTGGTGGCGAAATTGGGTGATGATATCCCCAAGCCACATGTCATCACCATGTTCCTACCTAGGAGCGGGGACCTAACCCCGGAGGCCTCCATCAACTACCTCAGGGCCCAAAACAAAGGACTTAACATTTCCGAATGGAAGGTCCATGGGTGCCGGGTGGAAAGTGGGGGTCAACTCCTAACGGTGGGATTTGACGAAGAGTCCGCTGGAGCCATAGCGAAGGCCAACCATAGCCTCTACTTTAGGTTCGGGCGGATCAAAGTCCATGGGCGGAAGAAGGACGCCACACAAAAAGCGGATGTAGAGGTAGTGACAGCCACAGCTGCCCCTCCCTCGAAAGTTACGACCGCAACAACGGCCACATCAGAGGTGGAAGGAATAGCGGTGGCGGCAGCTCCCTCTGCTGAACCTTTAACGACAAACGCCGCGAACGAGGAAGTCAGCTCGGATTACCGGGAAGACGACCTCGACCTCACACTCGTAGACATGAGCAGTCAAGCTATGTCTACAGAGGAAGAGGTAGATGTTGTTCTGGTGGAGACAGAGAAGGACTTGCCGCCTCCTGTCATAAACCAAGAATGACCAGCAGGCGCACCAAAGTAGCCCAGGTGAACATCCACCATGCCAGAGCAGCCTCGGCTGTGATGGCTAGGATGTTCACCAAACAACACCTAGGGCTAGCGCTACTGCAAGAACCCTGGACCTACGGAGGTAACATCAGAGGCCTCAGCAACAGGGAATGTAAGTTGGTATGGGACAGCCGTGAGGCTTCCCCTAGAACTTGCATTATGGTAAGGAAGGACATTAATTACTTATGTCTTTCAGAATTCTTAACGCGGGACTTAGTTCCTATACAGGTCCTCATCAAGACCGAGGGCCTCCACCGCGAAGTAGTGATCGCATCAGCATACTTCCCTGGCGATGGTAATAACATACCACCCATAGAGGTACAAAGGCTGGTCGAGCACTGTATTAGGAGAAGGCTGCCACTCATCTTGGGATGTGACGCGAACGTCCACAGCGAGATGTGGGGCAGCACGGACACTAATAAGAGAGGTGAGTACCTTTTAGAATACCTCATTAAAGAGAACTTAATTGTGTACAACGTCGGGAACACACCAACTTTTGTCACTAAGGCCAGAAATGAGGTACTGGATATTACGGTAGGTAGCGCTAACGTAAGTAAACTAATTAAAAAGTGGAGGGTTTCAAGTGAACCCTCAATGTCAGATCATAGGATCATAGAGTTTGAGCTGGAAGGAGCGAGTGAGGAAAGTACCCCCATTCGAAACCCCAGACAAACTGTGTGGCCTATGTTTAGTTCACAACTAAAAGAAAACCTAGAGCAGGTGACAGTGCGGGGTGGTATCAAACACTACACCGTGCTGGAGCAGGCTGTAGGAGAAATAAATGTAGCAATCACCACGGCATTTGAATCCAGCTGCCCGGTAAAAACCGTGAAGGAGCATAAGGACGAAATATGGTGGAACAAAAATTTGTCTACATTAAGAGCAAAAGTACGTAGGCTTTTCAACAAAGCCAAGCAATACGGAAATTGGCTAGAATACTCTGAGGTGCTTACCACCTACAATAAAGAGATCAGAAGGGCAAAAAGGGAAAACTTTAGGACCTTCTGTGAAAACATAGAAGCCACGCCGGTGGCAGCTAGACTGCACAAAGCACTAGCGAAGGATAGAGTGGAAATGACAACCACTCTCAAGAAACCGGATGGGACCTTTACGGAGGATGAAGAGCAAAGAGCTCTCCTCCTACTAGAAATTTTCCATTTCTTCCATTCATACTTCCATTTTCCGGGATGCAGAAGATACAGGGAGACCGAGGGCTTGATGCAACCACGGAAACCAAGTCGGCCCGACTGGAAGAGGGCAGCGTCCATCTGTACGGAAAACCGAATCAGATGGGCTATCGGCACTTTCCAGCCTTTTAAGGCCCCAGGTGTGGACGGACTAGTTCCTGCCTTCCTACAAAAGGGAGAGAGAGAACTAATGCCGTATCTTCTAAATATTTTTAGAAGTAGTTTAGCGCTCGGATATATACCGGAGCTATGGAGAAGGGCTAAGGTGGTATTTATACCGAAGGTGGGAAAGAAAGACACCACTCAACCGAAGTCATTTAGACCCATTAGTCTAACATCTTTTATGTTAAAGACAATGGAGAAGGTGATTGATAATTACCTTAGGACTATGGTGCTGGTAGGTACACCACTACACAAAAGTCAGCATGCTTACAGAGCAGGGAAATCCACAGAAACCGCCCTGTATCAGCTGACAAATGAAATAGAAGCAGCACTAGAGACAAAGGAAGTAGCGATATGTGCCTTCTTGGATATAGAGGGAGCTTTTGACAACACCTCACACGAGGCTGTCAAGGCGGCCCTCGAGAGAAGGAGTATCGACAGCACTATCTCAAAGTGGATGGGAGAAATACTGAGAACTAGAGTGGCGGAGACACAAGTGGGAAGAGATACCATTAAGATCTCCACAACTCGAGGGTGCCCACAGGGAGGTGTACTATCACCGCTAATGTGGAGCCTGGTAGTTGATGAACTACTGGTTAGGCTAAACAACCTAGACATCAAATGTCAAGGTTACGCCGATGACATAGTCATAATGGCCAGAGGAAAATTTGAGGGAACGCTCTGTGAAATTGTTCAGAGAGGCCTCAAAGTAACTAGTAGATGGTGTCAAACAGTGGGATTGAGACTCAACCCGAGCAAAACCACGGTGATACCATTTACTAGAAGGAGAAAACTAAACTGCCTGCATCCCATACTCATAGATGGGAAGGCAGTAGAATACCAACAGGAGATAAGGTATCTGGGTATCACACTAGATAGCAAACTCCTATGGAATAGACACGCTGAGGCAGTGGTAGGTAAAGCCAAACGCGCCCTAATGGTGTGCAGAAATCTAGCAGGAAAAACGTGGGGTTGTAACCCCACTATCCTGCGATGGATGTACACCATGATAGTGAGACCTGCAATCACTTATGGGGCGGTTGCGTGGGGAAGTAGAATCAAGCTGGCCTCTATGAGGAAACAGCTTGAGAAGATTCAAAGACTGGCGTGTGTCTGCATCACGGGAGCGATGGGGTCGTGTCCGACAGCAGCATTGGAGCTGCTGCTGGATCTGACTCCGCTGCACCTTGTGGTGGAGAGCGCCGCCAGATCGGCGATCGTAAGGTTCAGCAAGGAAGGAATGGGCAGAGGTAAAATAATCGGGAGCAAAGACCGAAACAGCCTCGCTGCCAAAATCCCCTGGCTGGAAATACCAAAGGACGAAATGGTATACAAATACCATTTCGAGAAAAACTACACAGCAATGTGTAGTAGTAAAGCCGATTGGAGCGACGAATCCTCAGCATACCACATAGAGCAAAATGCCATCAAGTGGTATACAGATGGTTAGAAGACAAAGGAAGGAACTGGTGCAGGAGTGTTTGGACCTCGTACCAGATACTCCGAATCCATGGGAACATCCCCAAGTATCTTCCAAGCAGAGGTACATGCAATCGAAAGATGTGCACAGTTTAACCTCGACAGGAATTACCACAAAAAACGAATTGCTATCCTGTCAGATAGCCAAGCAGCCATCAAGGCCATTAGCTCATACACCATCAGATCCAAACTGGTATGGGACTGTGTGGGGAAGCCGAACAAGCTTGGCAGGGATAATAAAGTAACGCTATACTGAGTACCAGGACACACTGGTATAGACGGAAACGAAGAAGCCGATCACCTAGCAAACAAGGGATCCAGTAGCCCCTTTATAGGTCCGGAATCCTTTTGGGGCATGAGCGTGAACACCATCCGCAAAAGTTTAGATGAAGAAATAAGAGGAAAATGGATGAAAACCTGGGAAGAACTTCCAGGGCTAAGGCAATCCAAAGTGATGCTGGGATCTTTCAACCAGAAGAGAACTAAAGCTTGCCTGAAACTAAGTAGGAACAAGCTCAGAATTCTGACAGGAGCCCTGACGGGACACTGCAGACTTAGGAAACATCTCAAGGCCCTAGGCCTAGAGGAGGATGATGGATGCAGATTCTGTGGCTCAGCAGAGGAAACCCCCATACATCTGTTCAAAGACTGCGGAGCATTACTCCGCAAGAGACAGCTGTACCTTGGGGCTCACTGCTTGAACACAGAGGAGCTGCAGGCCTTGAATCCCACCCAGATCCTGAGATTCCTAAAGGAGTCAGGATTAGAGGAGGCGCTCTAAATGGGTAAGTACACCAACACTTGGAGGAGGAGGGTGGGGTACAATAGATCTACAAAGGTCGCAGTACAAGTCGTCACCACCATATCTACAATCTACATGTACTATACTTTATCTACGACCACACTAATTTGTTTCTATTTAATAAGAACAATATGTTTGATGTAACTGATACAGTGATTCATCAACATAGGCAACACAATGTAAATATGTCAAATATAATAAAGTTTGTTGTCTATATAAATGTTATGTTTGAATTTAATGTTCAGAATTTAATCTTAATAATTTATATTGTTTATGTTTCATTTCATTAATACCTACTAAATAGATATAAGCCCTAAAGAAGGTCAGAATAAAAAAAAAACGAAAAGAAGAATAAAGAACCAAGAATTTTCCCAAGAATAAACTACAATATAATAAAAATGATGAGATCTTAATATATATAATTATAATTATTAATTTAATTTTTTTGATTATAATTTATATTAACGTACCAATTGTTAAAATTAATGTTGGATTATTATCGACATCATTTGAGATATTAGTTGAATTATGAGTATTGCTTGAAGATGATATGCTTGAATATTGCATGATGTATTTGCATTGTGATTTGTGGACTTGAAATTATTGTTTATCGCAGCAGAAAAATTGTTGTGGCAATATTTTTTTGATTTTTCATGGAGCAGTCTATATAGCCTTCTGCTACTGCAGACGAACGACAGCCGCCATGACTTTTTAATGACAATAAATCACCACCGGAATCCACAAGAATGGTGGCTGACGAACGTGTGAAACAATGTCCTGTATAAAGATTTGCTTCCGGCAAATGAAGATAATTAGCGATTTGTTTAGGAATAGACAATTTTATTTATTCCAACACATTGCTTATTGCATTTCTCATTTTGATAATTTAGAAAAAAAGGCTGATCATTGTCCATTTTATGTGGGCGTAGGTTAATATATTTTTTACAGGTTTGGTAAAATTATTTAGGTACCACAAAAGATCTTTGAGTTTTTGTTTTAAAAGCAGGAATTTTCACGATCAGATATCTTCTATATGGCAGGGTTTGATATTTCGTAGTTCTTGTTTTCTGCAAGCCCCACTAATGCCAATGATAAGAATAATCTAAAATTATATAAAAAAATATGTCGTTATGCCCATTAGAAAGCATAAGAAAAAAATGAATACCTTTAAGAAATTATAAGAAAAAAATACCTTCATCAATAAATATTTGTTATCCGGCGAGTTCTTAAGGAAACTGTTAATTTCTTGATGAATTTCTTGGTGAAAATTTTTGATTTCTTGCTTTTAAATCCGTCAGATTTTCTCTATAGCCGGGTTTCTTAACCTCTTTGTAGTCACGGACCACTTTCTAAATTTTAACAAACCGACGGACCCCTTCCAAACATATATATATATATATATATATATATATATATATATATATATATATATATATATATGGGTTCTGGACTCCTAGGTGGAGCATAGAGCCTCCATAAGCACCCTCCAGCGGACCCTATTCTGGGCCATTGCTTTGGCTTCACTCCAAGAGGTTTTCTGGGCTTTTAGTTCATCTAACACTGTTCTCCTCCATGTTTGAGCCTGTCTTCCTCGTCGTCTCGTTCCTTGGGGATTCCAGTCTAGTGCTGCCCTTGCAATGTCGTCTGGTTTTCTTCTTAGAATGTGGCCGATCCATCCCCATTTTCTTTTCTTAATGTCGTGCTCTATTGTTTCTTCTCCGCATCGTTTAAGAAGTTGCTCATTAGTAATTTTCTGTGGCCAGAAGGTTCTGAGGATGATTCGTAGACATTTGTTGGCGAAAACCTGAAGTTTATGTTTTGTGCCATTAGTGTTTTTCCAGGTCTCACATCCATATAAGAGGATTGCTTTGACGTTTGTTCTATATAAACGCAGCTTGCACTTTGTTTTTATGATGTTGGACCTCCATATTGTGTTTAGTTGCCTGAATGCCATCTGTGCTTTTTGAATTCTGTTTAGAATGTCTAGGTCTGTTCCGCCCGTCTCATTGAGAATGCTTCCTAGATACTGAAACTTTTCTACATTCTCAATTAGTTGGTCGTTTATTTGAAACGGTGCGTCGTTATTTGTGTGCATTTGCGTCGCTTTTGTTTTTGAGACATTTATTTTCAACCCTATCTTCTGTGCCATGTCTGATAGTAGGGTGAGTTGCCTTTGCATACTTTCATAGGTATGCGAATAAAGGCAAATGTCGTCTGCGTATTCGAGATCTTTGAGATTAGAGTAAAGAGACCATCGAATACCATCGTTTGGTCTGCAAGACTTTTCCAGGATATAGTCAAGAGCAATGTTAAAAAGCAAGGGAGAGAGCACACATCCTTGCTTCACTCCTGATCTCACCGGAAAAAGGTTGCTATGTGCTCCGCTATGCAGGATACTACATGATACGTCATGGTACAGTTCTCTAATCGTGTCGATGATTTTTGTTGGCACGCTTCTTGTCCGTAGTATCTTCCATATAGCAGAGTGGGATAGGCTGTCAAAAGCACGTTCAAAGTCGATGAAAACAAGATATAGTGGCGATCGCCATTCAACGGATTGTTCTATAATTATTCTTGTTGAATTTATGTGGTCTATGCATGAGCGGTTTGGGCGGAAGCCTGCTTGGTTTGGACGCAGTATGGGTTCGAATGCTTCTGCCAGCCTATGTTGGATTACACTTGCAATAATTTTGTTTATGGTGTTTAACAGCGTTATTCCTCTCCAATTTGTGCATTGCATTAGGTCTCCTTTCTTTGGCAGTTTGATAATGAGACCATGTTTCATTTCTGCTGGAATTTCTTGGTTTGTCCAGATCCCTTTTATTATTTTTGCAAGTAGAGGTGCAATCCATTTAGGGTCTACCTTGATTAGTTCGGCAGGTATGTTGTCTACCCCTGCCGCTTTGTTGTTTTTCAGCTGCTTGATGGTATTTAGTATTTCTGTTTTTGAAGGCGCGTCTATTTTTATATTCAGCTGTTCATTTGGATTGGCTTCTGGAGCTATCTCAAGTTCGTCTTCCGTGGGTGAGCTGAGCATATCAGCAAAGTATTCCTTCCACCTATCGAGCTGAGTTTCTGGGGTGGTCAGTGGGCGGTTGTCTTTGCTTCTAACTATATTTGTGGTCTTTGTGTGCTTTTTGGAGAGCTTGTTTGTCAGTGTGTAAAGAGTCCTCGAGTTGTTATTTTTGGCTGCTTCTTCTGCTTGCTCACATATCAGATCAATCCATATTCGCTTGTCTTTTTTGGCAGATGCTTTAATTTGTTTGCATAGTTGTGTATATCTCCAGATTGCATCATTTTTTGTCATCGAAGTTTTGCACTGGCGTACCAGTTTCTTCGCATCCTTTCTGTCTTGTATAAGTTGCCATGTTTGGTCTGAGATCCAGTCTTTTCGATTTCTTTCCTTTGTGCCAAGGGTTGTTTTGGCCGATTCGAGTAGTGTCTTGGCTAAGCCATCCCAAGATGTTATGGGATTTTGTTCTGCATTTTCATGCAGGTTTGTTAGGAAAACTTTTTTGCAGTTTGGTTGGCGCAGTTTGTGTAGGTTGACTTTACTCTCTTTGATTGTTCAGGTTTCTTTGGTACGGCCAGTTTGATTCTGAACGTGCCGAGCAGAAGGTGGTGGTCGCTGGCAATGTCTGCACCCCTTTTGTTTCTGACATCAAGTAGGGATGTCCGCCATGTTTTCGATATGGCAATATGGTCAATTTGGTTTTGGGTTTTCTTATCGGGGGATATCCATGTGACTTTGTGGATTTGCTTGTGTGGGAACACTGTTCCACCTATAACTAGGTCTGATGTTGAACAGAGTTTCGTGAATAGTTCACCGTTATCGTTTCTTTCCCCACATCCTTCTTTACCCATGATGTCTTCTAGGTTACTGTTATTTGTCCCGACCTTAGCGTTGAGATCACCCATGAGTATGGTGATATCACCTCTGTTTATCTTCCTTAACGTACTTTCAAGGATATCGTAGAAATTTTCTTTTTCCTCAGCTCTCGCACTGTTTGTGGGTGCATAGCATTGTACAAAGGTGATATTTCTGTATTTAGTGTGGAACCTTGCTGTAATTCTTCTGTCATCAATGGGGTTCCATGAAATTAGGCTCTTTCTGGCTTTTTTAGTAATTATGAAACCAACGCCTCTTTCACGAGACCCAGTTTCTTTGCCACTGTACAGGAAAAGCTCCCCAGATTGTAAATTGAGCTCCCCCTTGCCAAGCCAGCAAACTTCTGATAAGCCTAAAATTGAGATGTTGTAGTTATTTAATTCTCTCACCGCTTGATGCAGTTTTGATGCTTCGTATAGAGTTTTTACGTTCCAGCATCCAAAACGTAACTTTTCCTTAAGTGTAGCCAGTGTTGTCTTCGTTTTGTCCATCCGGATTTGTGTTGTAGAGGTTTCATTCCCCTTCCAAACATAATTGTAAAGAAAGAAAACAAGGCATTTAAAAAAAACACTTGAAGAACACTCAATGAATATGGACATTGCTCGTTTAACAAGAAGAGGGTAAGTTTGTCCTAAACTACACCAAAAATCGCAAACAGCCTTTGCGTTAAATTCAGCTCGTAATACAGCTTTGGATCTCATGTCAATTAAATCATCTTTAATAAGATCTTCGTCATTGATTTCATTAATATCAATCATAAACGGACTACGCACCCATGTCTCCTGATTAAGCCTTTCTGGGCAAAAGTACCCTTCAAATGAGTTTTGTAGTATTTCAAGATGTTCTGACACTTCCTTTTGTACTTCTTTTGATAAACTTCTTGCAGATTGCGCTTCACTATGCGACAGCAATTCTTCCAACATACAAAAATTTGCAGTAACACCCGTATTCACTCTCCTTTTCCAAAGTGGCAGCTTGCCTAGAAAGGCTTTTAACCGTTTAGTTGCATCCACGATGGTGACTGCAGAACCCTGAAGAGAGAGATTTATATAGTTCAAATAACTAAAAATGTCGGCTAAGTAAGCTAGTCCTTGCAAAAAGTTTTCAGTCTTCAGAATTTTGTACAGTGCGCTTTCTTTCTCTTCCAAAAATATCGAGACTTCCACGCGTAACTCGAATAAGCGCTTCAAAAATTGTCCTCTTGATAACCAGCGAACTTCTGTATAGTAGAGCAGTACTTCGTGTGCGGATCCCATTTCTTGACAAAGTTTCTTAAAAAGGCGGTGATTTAAAGCTCTGGCTCTTATGAAGTTAATTATTGTTATACACGTGGACATGACTCCTTTCAGGAAAGTAGGCAAAATTCGTGACGCCAATGCATGTGTAAGAAACAATACGTTATCGTGACATTAGGTACCTCTTTCTTGAACAATGCTGCAAAACCAGAAGTGTTTCCAAGCATTGCAGATGCTCCATCTGTACATAAACTGACAAGCTTATTCCTCCAATCTACTCCGTGTCTCGCAAAAAAACTTTTCATCATATTGAAGACATCCGCCGCTTTTGTAGTTCCCAAAAGTGAGTCGCAAAAAAGAAAATCTTCTTTTATACTTTGCGTGTCACAATGTACGTAACGTACGAATACCAAGAGCTGGCTACACTGTGATACATCTGTGCTCTCGTCGAGTTGCATGCTAAATGGAAACAGCGAGGAGTTCAGTTCTTCAATGACTTGCTGCAAAACGTTAGAAGACATTTCAACAATTCTAGAATGAATGACATCTTTTAACAAAGGCACCGCTTCAATTTTTTTTCCTTGATCTATACCACATACAAGTTCCACAATATCCAGTGCACAAGGCTTTACAAGACTTTCTGCGATAGTGTGTGGCTTTTTTGCTGGGCAATGCGATATGCAACTTTGTACGATGCTTCTAAACATGGTTTTTGTGTTGGAGTGAAACCTAGTTTAGGTAAAGTGCCGACTTTCTCAAACAGAGCTTTTTTGGCACGAAAAACATCCACGGTATCAGATGCATTTCCTGAGTGGACAGATGTAAGGTGTTCTGACAATTTTGCTGGCTTCATACTGCCATTAGCAAGCACTTTGCCACATAAAAAGCACTGTGGCTTTTGTGTTCCATCTCGTTAAGTAATAAAAGTGAAACCGTAGATGACATACGAATCGTTATATTTTCTTTTCTTTGACATTTTTAACAAACTGTAACAAGTAATAACAATATTTTTTACAAAAATACTTACTACACTTCAATTAATTAATACAAAAAAGTTATAAATAGTGATGTTTTATACTTACATTGCTGTTGACTAGAGTACGAAACTGATTTGAGCAGTAATATTATTACTAAGTACGTTATAAGAGGAAAACAATCGTGAAGAGCAATATTCGCGGTAAATTCACAATAATAGCACTGCACGCTCACATGTCGCTTCACTTCACTCGCAACACCGCAGAGGTGTGGCACTCTTATGGAGAAAGTTGTGACAGAAGTTTTACTAACATTGGCGCACTAATAGATAGCACTGGGCACTAAAATATACCGATAGATGGCACTAAGGTTTTTTACAAGTGTGTTATATGCAGCCAGGGTGGCAATACAGATTTGGAATTTTCTATAACTATTCTTGAGCCTCCGCCCATGTATTTATGCATGTGTTGTTAAGTCTCTCTTTAGAATACTTGTCTCTACATCACCGCCGCTCGTGATATCTGACATGGACCCCCAGTACTCATGCCACGGACCCCTTTGGGGTCCATGGACCCCATGTTAAGAAACCCTGCTCTATAGTAAAGCTATTAACTATGAATGTTTTGAAATGTCGATGTCGTGATTTATATTAATTGTTGTCCGAACCATTGAATAAATTGCCCAAAGTGAAGATTGTTTCATTGTTTGAGATAATTCATCAAAGTATGATAATACAACATTTTATGAAAACGATTATCTTTATGCTTCATTCTCCAGTACATACATTTTCTATATGCATACTCGTATCGATCCCGAGATTTAATTGGTAGCAATTTATGGGCAGCTTGTTTTGCTTTTACAACAATTTCGGGCGGAGTAGCATTTTCTATTTCGCTATCACTGGACATTATTTTAATTGTTTTAACTGAAAAAAAATATAGTGTTTATGATTAATTTGACGTTTAATATTGTTTTGACAAATAACGGAATGTATTGGGTTGCCTATAATAAACGATAGTAGCAGCTCTCAACCAATCAACGAATCGTAAACCAAACGTACAATAGACCATTTTTTTAAGAATGCAGTAATTAGAAACCTGATTTACACAAAGACAAATGTTCAATTTAGTTACAAAATTTGGCGTTAAATTCAAATATAGTTACTTGAATATAAAATTCGTAATTTATTAATGGTTTGATTGAATATCTATTAAATACACCAAATGGCAACAAAAGTAATAAAATATAAACAAATAAATGGATAGAAACGGAATAAATCTAAATGATACAAACAGATCAGATGACAATAAATCTTTTCATAGTTGATTTTTTTTTTGTTCGCATGTTTCAAATTCCGCCATGTTTTTCGAGCACTTTTTGACGCATTACCAATGAAAATAACAAAATATGCCGGAAACTTTCAAATTTCCGCCTTTTAAACATGACGGACGCAGAGGCGCCGAACTAACCGTAAAAGGTCTATTTAATGCCAAGCTTAAACGGTCTTAAAAGTCCTAACGGTCTTAAAACGGTTAAATTATGAAAACGGACGAACGGATTTTTATCAAAATATCAGGAATTATTCTTGAAAGTCTCTTTTAATTCCCTAAAAAGTTTCAAATGTGCAAACTTGAAATTACCGAAACTATATTTTTGCAAATATTGACTAGTTTTATAAAATTTTCTTGCAAGGCGCGGAATTTATTTTCTGTAAAAAGCGAACGGACGAGCAGATTTTGATCAAAATTTCAGGAATTATTCTTGAAAGTCTCTTTTAATGCCCTGAAAAGTTTCAAATTTGCAAACCGGAAATTACCGAAATTACAACTTTGCAAAATATTAACTTGAGAAGTTTTACAAGATTTTCGTGAAAGTCGCGGAATTTATTTCCTGTAAAAAGCGAACAGACGAACAGATTTTGTTGAAAATTTCAGAAATTTTTCGTGAATAATAACACAAGATTAGAACAAAGATTTGACATATTTTACCAAAAGACCTTTCCATAGTTTTTTTGTGCGCATGTGTCAATTTTCGCCATGTTTTTCGCGCACTTTTTGACGTATAATTTACGTTTCATTGAACCAATGAAAATAACAAAATGTGCCCGAAACTATCAAATTCCCGCCTTTTAAACATGACGGACGCGCCAAACTAACCGTAAAAAGGTCTATTGTGAAAAACTAAAAGCTCAACATGCATTGGCGTACGAAAAAAAATAATTGGAGTTAATTATTGTTTTGTCTATAAATTTAAAATTGAATATTAAATTATATATAATACATTATTGTATAATATAGAACTTATTAGCCATAATATAATTTAACGTTCCATTATTTATATTTAGAAATTATTTGTAGTATTATATTCATTTAATTACATATCACCAAATTCTACGCCAGTGACTGCAAATGTATGTGAAAAGAGAGAGATGGAGAAGTAAATATGGACGGTGTGACTTCTCCTCGATTTAAACCAATCAGAGAACAAAGTCAAATAATCCCTATCTTCCCTGTACTGCATTCTTAAAAAAAATGAACTATAGTGTGTTATTGAATCATTCAATTCAACATATAATAATCGCGGACTGTTACATACGTGTGTTGTAAGATGTATTTACATAACCCAAGAACTGTACAATATTGGGAAATTATAATAGTGGTCGTAGATAATAAACTATTTTATCTTTCATTCATTCAATTCATTTTTTGTCAATACATTTATTTCCTTATACATAAACTTCTTAAAAACCGACAAATACTTTTATGGCTTCCGTGTACTAGGCAGCCACAAATTCCTGGCCGAGACAGCCATTAGAATACGAAAGATTGAACGGCTGCCCATTGGCTCCGCGCATCCAGAGCGAGTATAATGCATGCATGTTGTTGTCGTCGGTCTGCATGCACTTGTCTTAGCAGCCAGACGTATTTTGTGTTCCCAAAGTTTAAAGAATGTTTTAAGTCGAACTTTATACGTCGATTGGCTGCTATAACTGGCTGCTCAAATATTTCAGCCGCCGCAGCCTGGCTGCGAAGCCGCGGAAGGCCTTAGCGCCTTTTAGGTCCAGCGTTTACAAAATCGATAAAAAGTATAGATGTTTGTGTAAAATGATATGTTACTTATACTTAAGTTGTAGTCCTAAATATGTAGTATATATATTTATAATAAATAGTAGATATTTTAGAATATATAAGTTTAATATATAAGAATTTATAAGTTTCCAAAAGTTTCATGAAATAATTAATTATTATTTTGTCTTAACGGTCTAATTTAAAGGCCCTCAAATATATAACATAAGTAATTTTATTTTCTTGTAATATTTATGATAGATGAATTATACATAGTTAAATGTTGAATTAAATTTCGAAATAAACATTTTCAACATTATTAAATCCCAACGTACTTTTATGAAATAAATATGATTAATCATGGATAATTTACATTACCCAATGTGATACAGTTAATCATTAATCACTCTAAATAATTTATGGACAAACTAAATGCGGCTGTAAAAATAACATGATATATATTATTAATTGATTTTGCTGATATTACAAATTTGTCGTTATGCGGTTCAATAAATTTGTAATTTTGTAAGAAAGATGTCCAGTTTTTAAAATGTCCAAAGTAACAATGCATTCTCCATAAAATAAATATATTTATTGTATTTGCCTTGATATGTCTGCCCTCATCTCTCTAGAGTCTAGACTAGTATATCTTGTATTTTTATAGTCTAGTTCGTATCCTCTTGTATGTCTAGTCTCGTCTGTCTAGTCTTACCTGTCTTTTTCTTTCTTTTTAACGGGACGTAGCAAGCACCAATCGGTTAACTTGTCAAGTGGCCCCCTGCAAACTCCTCGAGCATCTTGGAACCGCTTCAAGCATGACGTCAAGATGTCGTTGTATTTGTTTGGCCGTACATCCCCCTTCCACGTCTAGTGATTAGGGGTTTAGTTTCAGTTTCTTGTTGCTTTCGACTTGGAGTCGTTTCCTCTCGTCCTGCTCCTTCAAGGTCATGATGTTTGTTATCATATCGGTTGTTATTACCCAGATGTTCTCCGACCTAATCATATGGTCGGTTAGGCCTATAGGCTTTAGTTTGAGGTGAGTTTTCTTTTCCCACGTTTCTCTTTCTGGTATCCATCTATGACAGTCGAAGATGGTGTGTCGAACGGTATCTTCAAGGCCACAGTATTCACAGAAACTATCGGTTGCCCTGCGAATGTTATGCAGGTAGTCCCTAAAACAACCATGACCGCTTAGCACTCGTGTAAGGTGGAAACTCATTTCAACATGCTTTCGTAACATCCATCGCTCGACATCAGCTATAAGGATCCTGGTCCATTGTCCCCTGTCACATAGCTGCCACTCTTTTTGCCATGCCTTATACGTTTGCGCCCTGGCGGCTTTCTTTTTCTCGCTCTTTGTGCAGTCGTCGCTTGTTCTAACTCGGTAAAGTTCCTCTCTCTCTCTCTCATACCATAAGCTCTATTGGTACTATGCCAGCGATTACAAGATTGAGACTGCTCGGTATGCACTAGACACTCTCAGTGCCATTTTACGTTGAATTAGCGATAACTTGTGCCTGATCGATTTATTCTCCATGGCAATTGCCCATACCGGAGCTGCGTAGAGCATGGTCGAAGGTACCATCGAGCATAGGAGCATTCGCTTGCTGCTTTTGGGGCTCCCGAAGTTGGGCATTAGTTTGTAATGCTGCAGCGGTTTTGAGCGCTTTATCTGCGATTGCGATGACGTGGTTTTTAAATGATAGACATTTGTCGATCGGTACACCCAGCTATTTAATTTATTCTTTCGGGACTATCTTTTCTCCCTTTACATTGAAAGTAATGGGACCGATTTTTCTGAATCCTGATAGCAGCACTGCCTGTGTCTTCTCGGGAGCCATTTCTAGTCTCTTTCCTTCCATCCAATTACCAACTTGATCTATAGCTGCATATGCTCTAAGCATTATTCCCCTTTCCGTTTTCCCTGTCACTATCAGCAAAGCCCACGATCTCCACTCCCTCCGGCAGTTTGAGTCTGAGGACTCCATCGTACAGGATGTTCCACAATGTCGGGCCCAGATCCGAGCCCTGTGGGACACCACTGCTGACATCGCGCTCTTCTCTTGAGTTCTCTGCTTGCAGATTGATTTTTCTCAAATAGCTTCTGATTAATCGCAGTAAATAAGGTGGTATGCCCTTTCTTGACAGTTCCTCCAAGATATTTTGCCATGATGCAGAATTGAAGGCATTTCTAACGTCTAGTGTTATAAGTGCAGATAGCTTTTTGTTCTTTGTGAGCGTTTTTGCGCTTTTCTCGCCAACTCTTGTCTGTCTAGTCTTGTCTGTCTTCAACAAATCCAACAAATTAAAACAAAAGAAAAGATTTCCGACCATGAAGCAAAACGGAAGATTTTCACAGCCACTCCAATCAGAAACCTATCATACGGAAAAGCTACCTCTTCTCAGGCTGATAAACCTGTAATCGATGTAAAGGAATTGGCGGCAGCTCTTATTCCTTTCATTATGTCCACCGTGAAAGACCACCGTTCTGGTTCCTAGCCATGACCAATACAGCCCAACCCAGGTAGTGGAAGTCATTGCACCACCACCACCCATACCACGAGAACCGTTTATCACGTTCAGAACACCCACAACATCAGAAAAGGACAAACGGAAACGCTCTGGCCTCCCATTCGTTCATCTCCGAAGAGGGCTCCGGATCAGAGCCAAACCCAAAGAAAAACTGAGTCAAGAAAAACGGTGAAGGGTGGGAAAGAAACAGACTCCGCTCAAGAATACCATCTCCAGCAAAAGATACTGCCATCAAAAATAATAAAAAATTATAACATTTTATATTTATGTTGCGATAGACCTAAACTAGCCTAATTCTCCAACAGCAACAACGCTGAAGATACTACAACTAAACCTAAACCGCTGCAAGGCTCACAATCTATTGGAACAGACAATATACGAAAATGGTATCGATATTGTCTTAGGTCAAGAACCAAATAAACGTATGCCTGGCAACTGCTTCCTTGATTCAGACCGCGACTGTTTTGTTAGTATCAACAAAACATCGTCGGTAATATCTTACAATAGCGGTAAAGGATTTCTATGCGTAGAATTACCAAGTTTTTATGTCAACTCATGCTATCTGTCTCCAAGGAAAACTCCAAAGGAATTTGAAGTACATCTTTACAACTTAGAAGTGCACAAATGTGGGCAAATTCAAGGCGCAAGGAAATAACACTCGGGGGCAACTTAAACGCCAAAGCTCATATCTTCGGTTCGAAAATCCGAGATATCAAGGGGATGATTCTGGAAGAATGGATACACACACCTACCTTCTCAAATCACAACGGTTCTTCTTTGATAGACGAAACTATGGCGACAATGTCTCTCATCCGAAAAATTAGCGGTTGAAAGTCGACATAGAACAGGAAAACCTAAGCGATCACCGCACAATATACTTCGAGGTTAATGAACCACAACAGAATATGCAGGTTCAGATAGGACCAAAACAGCAAGGCTGGAAGGTGACCGCCAGCGGTTGGTCGAAGATTTTAACAATTCTAGACAACGAACCCGATCAAAACAACGAAACACCGCGAGTGCATCCCCAACTTGCTAATAGCCCGACAGAACTCGCCGAATATATTCTCAAATTGTGCGATAAATGTTTTCCAAAACGATGTCGACCAAATCACTGTTACCAACCCGTATACTGGTGGACAACAACAATAGCTGAAAAAAGAACCGAATGTATCAGGAAGCAAAGAGTACTGGTGAGGATCAATAAAACAAACTCCACCCATGCGCAGAAGCTGGCGGTGAGGAATGAATATCTCAACTCAAAAAGGCACTTGAAGACTTTTATAAATACTCGCACGAAAGAACTCTGGAAGGATCTTTGTAATCAACTAGAGGAGGATATATGGGGCCAAGGTTTCAAAATCATTTCGGGCAAACTAAAACTAAGGCCAAAAATCACTGAGCGAGGAAAACATAATAAAACAAGTGAAAAATTGTTCCCAAATAAGACCAAAAATCAATTGGGTGGACCCCGAACACATAGAAATATAGCCCTTTGTACTAGAAGAAATTTTAGCAACTGCGCAACGGAGTAAGACAGGTAAAACTCCAGGTCCTGATTGTATAACCTCAGACGTGTTAATAAACAAGAAACCCGAAAATGTCTTAAGAGTGATGAATAACTGCCTATACAAGGGAGAATTAGCTGATATTTGGAAGGTGGCACAACTCGTCCTTATTGAAAAGCCTAAAAATGATCTGGCAGATGAAACAACATATCGCCCAATATGTATACTTAACAGTCCAGGTAAATGTTTACAAATGCTTATTAAGGCACGCCTAGAGGACGAACTAGCAACAAAAGAAATAATACACCACAGACAGAACGGGTTTCGCGCGGGCGACCTGCCAGGGTTTCCATGACTTTAGAAAGTGCATCTATAGTCGACCTGACTATTAAATGCACTTTCTAAAGTCATGGAAACTCTGAACTCAATCAGAGAAAAATCATACAAATACCAAGAGTTCTCTGTACTAATTACTCTAGACGTAGAAAATTCATTTAACTTGGCTCCGTGGGATCAAATAATAGACGCGTTAATCAGAACTAACCTTAGCCCATACCTGGTAAAAATGATCTAGTCGTACCTCACCAACCGTTACATTTTTACCAACCAAGGTTCAAAAATTGAAACAACTTGTGGTGTTCCTCAGGGTTCCATATTAGGAACGAACCTTGTGGAATATATTTTATTAAAAAAATCCTACAGCTGGACCTAGGAAAGAACGTAAGCTCGGTAGGTTCTATGCCGACGACCTGGCAGTCATCGTCTGCAGCAGGAATATATCAAAACTTGCAGAAGCCGCTCCAAACGCTGTAGAAATAATACAGTAACAGCTGACGGAAATGGGTATTAAGATGGCACTTGCCGAGTCCGAAATGGTAATTCTTACAGGCAGAAGTAAACTCAAAAGTTTGTCGGTAAAAATTGGGGATACTATGGTTGCAAGTAAGCAACCTAGGTTAGGTTAGCCTAGGCTGGCTATCAAGTATTTGGGTGTATACTTGGATAAAAACACTCGTAAGACCACTCACGTCAAAATCAAGTGCGAGAAAGTTCAAAAATCATTAATGGCTCTCAACAGAATCACCTGAAATTTCCTACGCAAAGTTATTGGATGATCGCTATGAAGTCTTTCGAATTGATAGAAGTGTTGGGAATAGCGATTAAACGTGCAGTGGTGGAGTACTAATAGCAGTCCAGAAATTGCTTAAACCATGAGAAATTTTATTATCATTTTCTTCTGTTGAGCAGATTTTTTTAAAATTTCGCACAGATTCACGTCATGTTATCATCGGTTCTGTCTACTTGCCTCCCGGTTCAGATTAGTCATGTTGAGACTGTGTCAACCCTCTGTGATAAATCTCCTAACCATGATATTTTAGTTGTAGAAGACTACAATTTACCTAACATAGTCTGGCTACCTGTCGATGACTGTCCGGGATATGTACCCTTAGTGTCTTTATTATCGAAACTGTTCGATGGAATGTCACCCTGCTCATTGAATCAGCATTGCAATTTCATAAATAACTGTGGAAATGTGTAGGACTCAATAGAGCCACTAATATTTTTATGAATATTTGTATACTGCCTGTGAGTTATTTGTTTCACAGAAATGTAAATTTGTATCCACACATCCCATTTGGTTTGATTTGAGTACCATAGAACTTATCAATAACAAGAAAATTGCACACACAAATTATAAACGTACTAAAAGTATTACTGATTACGCTGAATTTACTAATTTGCGCAGACTGTGAAAATTCTCCATTAGGATTGCCTACAACAACTACTTAGAAAAAGTTGAAAATGACCTAATGTCCAACCCGCGAAATTTTTGAAAATTCATCAACAACAAATAGGATACTCCTACTGTTCCTATTAAGTACGGTATTCAGTCATTCCCAACTTATTCTGAAGCGTGTACAGCTTTTAACGATTATTTCGCTTCTAGGTACTCTACAACTCAATGTTCTAGTTTTAATTTTATGTGGGAGAAATGTGTAAAATTCTAATTAATTTGTCCATAAATTCTGGTATATGTCCAACATTGTGGAAACAGGCGTACATTGTCTCTGTCTATAAATCTGGTAGTAAATCTCTGGTCGACAACTATCGTCCGATATCCATATTGTCAACTCCGTCCAAAATTATCGAATCCATAATATCTAGTCATATCTTTTCACATTTCAAAAATATAATCTCACCTAAGCAGCATGGATTTTTTCTAAAACGTTTCACTGTGACGAACTTACTATCATATACCAATAACATCATTAGTGCCATGAGTGCGGGCCTGGAGGTACCTGCTATTTATACTGATTTCAGCAAAGCCTTTGATAAAACTAATCACCAAATCTTATTAAACAAATTATCAGCTTACGGAATATCCGGTTGCCTGCTAAAGTGGTTCACGTTAGTAGAGAAAGATCCTTCGTTCTAGACCCACCACCTCCTTATGGGATTTACATGTAATCTAGCCCCTTAGGCCGAGGCCGCACTACGGTTTTTTCCCCGCGAGCGGTAACCGCTATATCCGCGATACCGCACGAGGAACACACACTACGATTAAAAATCGCGAACCCGCCCGCAATTTGCACAGTTGAAAATGGATTTCAAACGAGCAGTATGTATTGTTGCTCTAATACTAAGATATAGAAAAAGAATACGTCAACGCAAATTTCGCAAATATTGGATTCATCCATTCACTAGCCGTAGATTTAAGAAAGGTTTCTTTAATAATAAATATCAAGATTTAAGAAAACATCCTGAGAATTTTTTTAATTATTATCGCATGTCAGCTGACAGCTTCGATAAAATTTATCATGAATACAACCTTTCGCAAATGTATTTCACCAGAGGAGCGCCTGTCTGTTATTTTTTTTCGTTTCGATCACTATACTAACGTAAAATGGTGTCGTATAAAGCTAGTTTTTTTGTACTTCCATTATGATTTTTTCCTACAAACTTTCACATCGCTCGTTTGATACACATTTTGACCCGGTCGATGACATGTTTTCAATCAGAGACAAGTATCTGAACCTAAAAAAACGTAAGAATTGCCACTCTTCACAAGCTCTTCACGGCTGTCTGTCAAAAAACCGAAGTGCGTTAAACAGAAGTGCGTGCGCGCCATCTATTTTCTATGCAGTACAAATTTTAGCGCGGTTTTTACCCGGGAGTCATTTTGTAACAATACGCGGTTTAAAAATCAGTCGCAGGAAAAAACCGCAAGTGCGGCCGCTTGTATTAATTTACTAGAGTCATAAAATCACGCGATCGAAAACCGCGGCGGTTTAGCCGTAGTGCGGCCTAGGCCTTATGGGGGAATTACATGTAAAATCTAGCACGATGCCCGTTATGGAGATTTACATGTAAATCTAGCACGAAGCCCCTTATGGGGAATCCTATGCAAAATAGTTCTGAACGCGTCCGAGCGAGAGTGTCTAGATGACGCTGCAAGATACGTGTACGTTGGATAGTGGGAAAATTAGAAATGAGGGGTGAGGGGTGAAAATTCAAATAGGGCTTGATTCAATTGAGATTAATGAGGATTTAGATTGATAAGACTAGACAGACAAGACTAGCCAGACAAGACTAGACAGACAAGACTAGACAGACAAGACTGGACATACAAGACTAGACAGACAAGACTAGAAAGACAAGATTAGATGGACAAGACTAGACGGACTAGACTAAACCATTGTAAACCATTTGATGAGAAAAATCAAATCTGGTGTCAGAACGGCTCTAGCATGTGCCTTAAGCGAGATACCGCCCGACCGCCTATAGTTGATCACGTCCTCGTCACGCCCTCAGTTGATCACGTCATCCGCCGCGGCAGATATTGCTAAAATAATTATCTCGATGCTGATTGGCTGATTAACGAATAAATAATTACAGTTAACCTTTTCCCTCAATTTATATAAAATGGACAAGACTGGACAGACAAGACTAAACAGACAAGACTAGACAGACGAGACTAGTTAGATGAAGCTAGACAGATGGGGACTAAATACATGAGATTAGACAGACCAAGCTAAATACATGAAACTAGATAAGACTGAACTAAAATATATAAGGGATTGTTTAATTTAACTAAAATATATTTTCAATTGTTTTTCTTATAATTGTTAATAATGTTTATATTTTTACTTTCATTATGTTATCTACGTTTTATTTTGATTTACGGCTTGGCGATTAGACGCAGCTGACCGTCTAGCGCTGATTACAACTCCTGCTATCTTATCAGCGGTGCGTGAGCGGAGAAAATAATAAATTATGAAGCGTGGTCTAATCAATTTCTTAGGTTTGTTTTTCGTTTTAATTTAATTAACATATTCATGTGAAACATCCAACATTTCATTTATATAAACCAGAGTTCAATTTTCTGGCATCCACTTTTCATTTACTTGCATCCACTTTTCATCACGCTAAAGAGGGTGTGAGGTCTATATAACCCCACGCTAAACAGGGTGTGAGGTCTATGTGACCCCACGCTCAACAGGGTGTGAGGTCTATGTGACCCCACGCTCAACAGGGTGTGAGGTCTATGTGACCCCACACTAAACAAGGTGTGAGGTCTATATGACAACACGCTAAACAGGGTTTGAGGTCTATGTAACCCCACGCTTAACAGGGTGTGAGGTCTATGTAACCCCACGTTTAGCAGGGTGTGAGGTCTATGATTCTCCACGTTAAAGAGGGCGTGAGGTCTAATTTTAGGCAGCTTTAATCAGCTTTTAATCAGCTTTAATCCCATTGGGTTAGTTGTGTTAGCATTAGGTTAAGTTAGCATTAGGTTAAGCTACGTGAGGTTAGGAATAAAGCGCGCTTCATGCCTAACCTCACGTAGCCTAACCTAATGCTAACCTAACCTAATGCTAACACAACTAACCCTGCTGATTAAAGCTGACTAAATTTAGACCTCACGCTCTCTTTAACGTGGGGCACCATAGACCTCACACCCTGTTAAGCGTGGGGTCACATAGACCTCACACCCTGTTGAGCGTAGGGTCACATAGACCTCACACCCTGTTGAGCGTGGGATCACATAGACCTCACACCCTGTTTAGCGTGGGGTTACATAGACCGCACACCCTGTTTATCGTGATGAAAAGTGGATGCAAGTAGATGAAAAGTGGATGCAAGTAGGTGAAAAGTGGATGCAAGTAGATGAAAAGTGGATGCATGTAAATGAAAAGTGGATGCAAATAGATGAAAAGTGGATGCAAGTAGATGAAAAGTGGATGCAAGTAGATAGAAAGTGTATGCAAGTAGATGAAAACTGGAAGCCAGAAAATTGAACTCTGGTTTATATAAATGAAATGCTGGATGTTTCACATGAATATGTTAATTAAATTAAAACGAAAAACAAACCTTAGAAATTGATTAGACCACGCTTCATAATTTATTATTTTCTCCGCTCGAGCACCGCTGATAAGATAGTAGGAGTTGTAATCAGCGCTAGACGGTCAGCTGCGTCTAATAGCCAAGCCGTAAATCAAAATAAAACGTAGATAACATAATGAAAGTAAAAATATAAACATTATTAACAATTATAAGAAAAACAATCGAAAATATATTTTAGTTAAATTAAACAATCCCTTATATATTTTAGTTCAGTCTTATCTAGTTTCATGTAAATACATGAAACTAGATAAGACTGAACTAAAAGCTTGGTCTGTCTAATCTCATGTATTTAGCCCCCATCTGTCTAGCTTCATCTAACTAGTCTCGTCTGTCTAGTCTTGTCTGTTTAGTCTTGTCTGTCCAGTCTTGTCCATTTTATATAAATTGAGGGAAAAGGTTAACTGTAATTATTTATTCGTTAATCAGCCAATCAGCATCGAGATAATTAGTTTAGCAATATCTGCCGCGGCGAATGACGTCATCAACTGAGGGGTAGGCCGTCGGGCGGTATCTCCCTTAAGGCACATGCTAGAGCCGTTCTGACACCAGATTTGATTTTTCTCATCAAATGGTTTACATTTCTGTCCAGTCTTGTCTGTCTAGTCTTGTCTGTCTTGTCTTATCAATCTAAATCCTCCCTAATCTCAATTGAATCAACGCCTATCTGAGTTTTCACCCCTCACCCCTCATTTAGAATTTTCCCACTATCCAAAGTACACGTATCTTGCAGCGTCATCTAGACATTCTCGCTCGGACGCGTTCAGAACTATTTTGCATAGGATTCCCCATAAGTAGCTTCGTGCTAGATTTACATGTAGATCTCCATAAGGGGCATCGTGCTAGATTTTATATGTAATTCCCCCATAAGGGGCTAGAACCTACTAAAAAACCTACTCACGTTCTATGTTTCGGGTCGGACCCAGGTTGTGAAATTACAGAATTGTCTATCGAATAAACAGCTTGTACCTTCAGGTGTTCCCCAAGGTTCAATATTGGGCCCCTTACTTTTTTTCTATTTTCGTGAATGACATTGCCGATGGACTTGCATGTTTGAGTTATTTGCTGATGACTTAAAAAATTTAAAAGTAATTGCAAATCCTAGCGATGAAGGGCTACTTCAAAGTGATTTGCTCTTTCTGGTTTAGTGGTGTAGTAAAAATCTAATGGTATTAAATAGGGACAAATGCTTAACAAATTATGCTTAACAATCAATTTTAGTCGGAAATTAAAACCTTCTGTGCCGTATTATCTGATGGATAATGTCGCTCTCAAAGTAACATCAGTAGTCAAGGATCTAGGAATAGTTCTTGATAGCAAATTTTCTTTTACTCATCACTATGAATACATAATCACTAAAGCAAACAAAGTCTTAGGATGTGTGAAAAGATATGGCTATGAATTTCACAATGTTCGCACACTAACTGTCCTATATGTGACATTTGTTAGATCAATTCTAGAATATGGTTCTATGGTCTGGTCACCCTTTTATGAAACTCATATTAAGAGAATTGAAGCTATTCAAAATTAATTTCCAAGATCGGTCAAATATAAGCTACCAATTAGTGTTAGAAACTCCATTAATTTATGCAAAAGTTATCTTGGCTTGTCTGAGCTAAAGATGCGTAGAAAATATTTAAGTGTATGTTTCATTTATAAACTTCTAAACAATATGGGTGATGCTCCCAGCCTTATTTTATATTCATCATTACACATCTTATTTTGCTATATTATCGCCATTTAATTCAGCTGTGACAGCTTGTAACAGTGTTTGTAATGATTTGGACTTCTTTGGCATGCGGTTCTCAACTTTCAGATCTAGAGCCCTTTGACTTACATGTTCATAATCTCTGTGTTAATTTGTAGTAGAAGTTTTGTCATGTATATTTATAAGTATGTATTGTTATTATTATTTTATTGTTTCTTAAAGGTACCCACTACCGTTAATAAATTATTATTTTTTTTTTTTTTTTTTCAATGCTGCACCTTCTCAGCTTACGCTGGAAAAATTTGATATGAGGAAAGAGAGTTCACTCTGGCCCACATGAACATTTAGCCAATTTTCAATTAAGAAACTTGCGCACAATGTGACAGGTTTGCAAAATCGTTGCCTTCTGTGCATGTCTCAAGATGGATTTCGGCAAGCCAAGTTTCTCAATGTTTTTTGTAAAATTAGACCATACAACTCCTTCCACAGATATTACAATTGGGTAAATAAATACTCTGTCTAGTTTCCAGATATCTTTGATTTGCCAGGCTAGTTCCTCGTATTTATTTATTTTTTCTATCTCTGTTCTTCGGATGTTATTTGTCAAGGGAACTGCGATGTCTAATAGTATGGCTGTTTTGGCGTCAAGATCAATTAGAAGAATATCAGGTCAGTTGTAGGCAATCGTCTTATCGATCAATATAGGCCTGTCCCAGTAGAGAATGTGTTTACTTGATTCGACGACTGGTGCTGGTAGATATTTATAATATGGAGGAGTTTTCAGCCCCAGAAGACCGTATTTTACAGCGATTTGTTGGTGAATCAGCTTTGCCACTTGATTGTGCCTCCCTAAATAGGCAGTCTCTGATAAAGTTGGGCAACCTGCCATGATGTGTTCTATCGATTCGCCAACAAGACTACACCTTCTACACCTGTCTATCACGTTTAATTTTAAAATATGTTTCTCGTAGTTCCTGGTCCTTATAATTCTGTTTTGGATAGCTATAATGAATCCCTCAGTCTCCGGATAGAGAGATCCAACCTTCAGCCATTGTAAGGAAGCACTTACGTCAATATGATCTTCATTGAGTAGGCTTGGGTATTTCCCGTGGAGAATATTGTCTTTCCAGGGCTTGAAATCTTTTTTTGGGAAATGTTTGAGTATGACAAGATAAATTTAGAGGAGTATACCCATCGTCAGCCTTCAGTACAGATTGGATGAGGTCATCACCAGAACGTAATAGTTTATTCCGCATGTTCTCCTCCTGTGTTCTACTCAAGTTAAAGATGTTAATTAACCCCCTACCTCCTTCTTTTCGAGGTAGATATAACCGTGTGACGGAGGAGCTTGGGTGTCAACATCGGAATTTAAAAAGAGTTCCTCTGCTGATCCTATCTAGATCGTTCAGATCAGTTTCAGTCCACTTTATTAAACAAAAGGAATATGCCAGTACAGGAATTTCCCAAGCGTTTATAGCTGATATTAAATTTTTTCCGGAGAGCTTGGTGTTCAAAAACTTAGTGAGTCTTTTCTTGTATTTTTCCGTAAACATATTCTTTAGATTTCGGTGGTCAATTTTCATATTTTGAGGAAGTCCAAGATATTTATAAACATTATCACGCTCAAGTTCGACGATATTTTCAACAGTCTCTCCCAAATATTCCGTCTTGCCTCTTTTAATATTTAGGATGGCGCACTTGCTAATATCCATACTGAAGTTCTTTACAATGGATATTAAAGAATTCAACTTTGTAGCCGTGTCAGCATAGACTTTAAGGTCATCCATATATAATAGATGTGATATTCTTCTGTCATTTCTCCCGATCTTGTAGATTATATTTTCTCGCTTCAGTAAAGTCGAGAGGGGATTCAAGGCTAGGTAGAACCAAAGGGGAGAAAGAGAGTCTCCTTGAAAAATCCCTCTTTTGATATTGATATTCCCAATATTAGTTTTATCTATGTTAAGATTGGTTCTCCAAGTCTTCATCATTGTTACTGAACAGTTTTTAATATTGGGAGAGATTTTGTAGATTTCTAAGACTTTAATCAACCAGTCGTGAGGTACAGAGTCAAACGCTTTAGAATAATCTATATATCCTACGTGCAAGTTACGTTTCTTCCTTTCGGCATGTTTCAAAATGATAGCATATATAGTAAGCTGTTGCTCACATCCTAACGCTCCTCTGATACAACCCTTTTGTTCTGTTTCGAATAAATTATTCACTTCACAGTGATCATAGATTTTGTTATTTATTAGAGAAGTAAATAACTTGTATAGAGCAGATAGACAGGTAATCGGTCTGTAGTTTTCTGGCTCTGTTATACTCCCTTTTTTAAACCGAAAGTAAGTGTTTCCTTCCTTCAGTTAGATGTTTAGGTATGGTTTCTGGATTGTTCAGAGCGACTATGTAGCATTGGGCTAACCGCAGGATGGCAGGATTTTAGTTGTTTCAACCAGAAATTATGAATTTATCTGGTCCAGGAGCTTTCCAGTTACTTAGTTTTTTTACTGCCTGTAGAATATCTTCAGTAGTAAACTCTTGAGTTGGCATAGGTTCCAATTGAGAGTGATGTTCTTCAATAAATTTGTTATTGTTATTTGCAAATAATAATGTTTAATATTATTATTTATTAGTTTATTATTATTATTATTATTATTATTATTATTATTATTATTCTATCTATCGCTCTCGTTTGTGCTAAAAACAGGGTCTTGTCTGTCTAGTCTTGTCTGTACAGTCTTGTCTTTTCTGTGTGTCTAATCTTGTCTATCTAGTTATGTCTGTCAAATCTTGTTTGTCTAGTCTCGTCTGCCTAGTCTTGTCTGCCAATTCTTGTCTGTCTAGTTTTGTGTGTCTATTCTTGTCCATCTAGTAGTGTGTGTCTAATCATATCTGTCTAATTTATCTAATTTGTCAACTCAAAGTTTCGTCTATTATTAAGGAAAAACTCAAATCCATATACAAATTTAATATAATGCTGTAATGTTGTGTTTGTCGATTAACTGTGGAAAGTATATAATCGTTTTATATAAGCTGTCGTCGATATTTATAATTCTTACAATAGGGTAGCAGAGTGCGCACGGCCGGGGGTTTGATTTATATAAAACCCTCGTGTGTTTCGTTTACTTAGTCGCTTCACACTCTTGCTCCAGATTCAATAAGCTCAATCCACATCAAGTGTGATCCGCACGACCACTTTAACACTCAACAGGTGAGTCCTTATTTGTTCAATTTAACACCGTGTTATACTATAGTTTTTAAGTATTTAAATGTTATTTAAAATAATATCAGAAAGTTAACTATTTGTTGATATAAACAATATTATAGGTTTTTCTTCTTCTCACTTCATTTCTCATTGTTATTTAAAAAAAAAAACTATTACCAGATTTGTTTCATAAATATCTATTACTAGATTTGTTTAATAAAAATTACTTTTTTACATTTCTTTATGTCAAGTTGTGTTAATTTTCAATCAAAATTTACGTTTAGGTTTGTTAATTTTATACAATGTCTGATTGTATCTAAATAATCTAATGCAATCTTTGAGTAAAATCAAGTATTTGAAGTCGAATATTTTTTTAAACTCCACATTGAATTCCCTTAATATTTGTCAATTCACTAGATTTTAAAACTCGGAATTATAAGGACTTTATATCAGTTTTCATCGACATGTGGTATACACATATGTTCGCATTATCTATCTATATTTATTATGAAACTATTAATTTACATACTTTAAAGATGCCAAAAAATCTGTTGCTTTAAATGAATTTTCTAATAGAAATAGTCTTGAAATTCTTGACATAATAGTTTAGTTTTCTAAATATACTTATTAAGTAAATATATTTTCTAAATATATTTTTTTGTTTTTTTTCAAATACAAAATATACTCATATTTCACCCATACCATACTAAATAGCCTTGCTACTACACAATTTATTTATTTCAAGTACATTCGAATAAACGGTTCTAGCTTATTATGTAGAAAACACTACAGTATTTTGTTGCTAATGGTGAATTTTTAGTAATACTTCTTACTTAAATTTGAAATTAAAATATGATTTTAATCTTGTCTTTTATATTAATCTTGACTTGTTCGTTAAACAAATTTTATAATTAAAAGAAAACTGAATTTTAGTATAATATTTAGTAATGTCGAATTAGTTATCAATACTATTGTTTACCGGGGTAACAAGGACATTTCCTGCATTTGTTTTGCACCTGGATATAAATCATAAATTGAAAATTATTTTGCCAAAAATCCTTAGCAATTTTAAAAAGTTAAATAAACCAAAGGTCCTCACGCAATTTTATTTTATTATATTATTATTTTAAGTTGAAATTGAAATAGAAAAACAAATATAATTGTAGTATATTCTCATGCGAAAAATAAATCATACCTGGCAAGATTCGAATCCAACATTTCACTAACTAATATAAAAAATAGGAAAAAAAATTACTCTGTTAATTTCCGTATTATAAGAAAAGAATTAAAGAGCTTTTCTATATTTTCAATTATCTTAATAGTTGTTAAAATTCATTATTTTTATTTATAATAACATAACAAATTTAAAAATTGGTAATTATTATTTATTTAATAAAATAAAGTTATTAAATGACTTATTTTTGACTTGACGGAATAATAAAAAGATCTGGCAACATCAGTGTAATGAATCGACTGGTTGTAAAGGGATCATAATTTTATTAACCCAAGATGTTGGCCGAAAATCTCGAATTACCAAAAGACAAAATATTGTAGATAATCTATGTATAAAGCTGGAGTGTATTCTATTAAATAGTTCCACAGATATTCAAAATGTTTCCATGTTTTTCTTTTCTCTCCCAATCAGCTGTTATCGCGATGTTGCCAAACCATCTGTCATGTGAATTATGTTGATAAACAAGATTAAAAAAAAAAATTAACTATAATTATTTAAATAATTACATCGGGAACATCACATTGCTTTAATGTTATCGTGTTTTAATATTAGCTAAGGCTATTGTATATAGTCTTTTATTCCTCAAAGTTACGAAATTAATATAGAAAAAAAAAATAAAAACGTGACGGAAGCTTGTCAGCCATAGGAACCTGTGTATTCGATCCGTGCCTTAGAACATATACTTATGGAACAGGAATACAAATCATAAAATTGTGTCCAAGAAGTGAGATGCAAAGTCTCATTCTATTTCTTTGGGTCGAAATGCTCATGCGCGACCTACACGTATTTTTCGATGTTGCTTACAGTTGCCATCTTGTTAGATGCATGTTATTAATCCAGTTTATTAAGAGTTTATTACTTCTTTTTTGATAATATCAATATCGCTAATTAACAAAATGGGGGTATATTGCTGGCAATAAGGCATTCGTAATAAAACCGTTTCGGAAATTCAGGAAAGTTGTTGTAATTATTTGGCTTGGTTAGCATTTTCTCCGTCACAAACTTTCAAATGTTATTATTTTCATTATTTTGGCTATTTTTAGTTTAATTATTTGGGTTAGTTGAACAGACGTTTTGTCTACTATTATTGTAGACAGGGCGAACTGAACCTCGCCCAATGGATTGCATGTTTTATTGATATTTTGTGGTAATTACGAATAAAGGCCTTTATTATTATTATTATAAACTTAATAAAGTCGGAACACGGTCAAAATATATAAATATATACAACCTTTCTGGAGCTCTATAACACTAATGAGTCTTTTTAGGAATACCAAAAACAAATCTCATGTGAAATTTGTCAGTTATAATATAGCTTTCAGTCCACCTTCGTGGCACTCAATAAAAATAAGAGAAGAAGTTTTCTTGTTACAGTGTCAAGTTGTATTGTTATTAAATCGTACTATACTAGTAATTATACTAATAAAAAAAACACTTATTATCTTTTGATAAATCTCTTATTTTTTATGTAAACTTAAATATTTTTCTTTTAAAAAATAAACTTTTTTTAAATTTTTCTTTAATATATTTAACAGATACAAATTATAGAACTAAATAATACACCATCTAAAATATAAAAAGCACCTAATGTTATAAAAATTGTATAAGTAACAATAAAAATCTTTCTAAATTAAAGTTCAACCATATTTTTGGTTAAAATTAAGGTTATAAAATAAATGTTTATTTCATTTGGAGCATGCGCATAGCGTACAAAAGAAATTTTATATCTTTCCTTGTCACACAGATGTAGGACACAGTTTCGGTACACGTAAGTTATACGGTTTTCCTATTCCATTAGTATAAGTTCTATGCTCCGTGCACAACCGCACTTAGCGCCACCCGTGGCTAAAAAGACAACATCGTGTATAAAAACAACAGGCAAAAACAAAAAAAATAATATAATATACGTTATTTGACAGCAAAAAAAATATAGGTTATGTATAGGTTTTGTAATACGTCAATTCTGTAATAAGATACTACCGGAATAATAATTATAAATTTAATTCATAATGGATGAAATTATTAAAACTGACTTTGAAAATTTTTAAAAATAAACAAAAAATTGTGAATGGTGAAAAACTAAGTGAAATTAAGGTGGTTGATGTTGAAGAGTTTAGAATTAAAAATCAAGAAACTACAATTAAATGTAAAGTTTTACAATTGCAAGTAAGTTGAGATTATTTATTAAATAACTAATGTCGTAAGATATTATGAAGCTTTAATTATAATCTAAAATTTTCTTAGTTGAATGATAAACGATACGTTATTCAAAGTGCAAGACACATGCGTTTCTCAAGCATGCAGAAAATGTAAACATATGTATGCACTGATTGATTTTATTAACAAGGACACTATTGAATCGAAGACTTCTGACGAGCAAAATGTCAGTATATTACAAAATACATGTCAATATAGCTATACGTGAAGTTCTTAAAAGTGTCACCTTTGGCGCTAGTGCTGTTGCCCCCGGAGCGAATAGGATTCGACAAAAACATCATTTTTGAATTATTTTTCCGGATAAACTAAACGGAGGATCACTTTCAAATTTTGAGAGGACATAAATAAAGCATTGATCTTCATGTATAAAAATTTTCAAAGCTTAAACTTGAAAGAAATATTTAAGATGGGATTCGCTGGAACCTCCTTAACGAAACTGTTCTTGTGGAGGTTCGAGCGAATCTCATGTTAAATATTTTTTCCAAGTTTAAGCTTTGAAACTTTTTATACATGCAGATCAATAGTTTATTTATGTCCTCTCGAAATTCTAAAGTGATCCACCGTTTTGTTTATCCGGAAAAAATAATTAAAAATGATGTTTCTTCGATTCTTATACACGGCTCCTGTGGCCGACAAGCTTCCGTCACGTCTTTATTTATTTTTTTCGATATTAATTTCCCAACTATAAGGAATTAAAAACTGTATACAATAAACTTAGATAATATTAAGACACAATAACATTAAAACAATGTGATGTTCCCGATGTAATTATTTAAATAATTAAAGTTAAATTTTTTATTTTGAATTTTGCTTATCGACAGTAATTCACATGACGGATGGTTTGACAACGTCGCGAGAACAGTTGAGAGAAAAGTAAAAGATGGAAATATTGTTATATAGCGAGGAAAAATACACTCGACTCCTTTAATTACTATCCTTTTCTCTCTCTGTACTATATACTTTCAAGACACAATAAAGCGCTGTTGCGAGATCTTTTTATTACACCTTATAAGTCAAAAATAACGAAGTCATTTAATTATTTTATTTTATTAAATAAATAATAAATATCAATTTTTAAATTTGTTATGTTATTATAAATAAATTTAATTTTAACCACTATTGGATAATTTAAAATAAAGTAAAAATCTAGCACTATTTTGACTCATTAGTTACGCTCGAACCTCCTTAATTCACAAATTTACTAATAACATAAATAAAAAATAATTATTTGTACGGTGTGGCTCCTGTATTTTACTGCTAAGGGAAGCCATGAGGTCAACCAGAAAAAAGCCATAATAGCCCAGTCATTTTAGCATTTCACCCCGGAATCTAACGGAAGAAGCTGAATTTTTGTATATACCTTTGTTTTAGCGTTACAAATGTTGTCTCAAAAGTCACATATGCCAACATGTGAGCGTCCTTAGATATTTAAGGTCAAAGGTCGCAAAAATCAGTTTTTTGAAAATATCTCGATTTTTCTGCCTCCTACCGTAGTTACATTTATTATAAAAGTTGTGGAGAATAAATTTCCCTAATTCCCTAAATATCATCTGAGAACTGATTTTGAGATAGAGGACGCAGTGGATCCCTCAGCCATACGTACCTTACCGCAAGTTAAATCCTGACTCCCGGTTTTTTCTACATTGCATTGACCACAAGCTAAAGAACATTGCATTCCTAACTTATGGCAACCACAACGCGAACCAAAGCCATTCTTGCAATTGCAGGATATTGAAGTGAGTAGTTCATCTGGTGCAGGTGGTAAGTGCAGGTTACCGGAGTTAGGGTTTCATTTTGCAATACCCAACCCCATTGATGGGGTTGAATTAGAATATCATTAAAATATATTTATAATGATTTACTTGATTATTTAATTATTTGTATGTCAAAGATAAGTTAATATTTGATGACTATTTGATTTAAAAGAAATATAAGTATAAGGTATTAAATTGTTATTTAGGTAATATATAATTAGGTAAATTAGGTAATATATAATAAGTAATTAAGTAAAAAAACGGAATAATATATTGGGATTCAGGATTTACCTTGCGCCAAGGCACGTCTGGCTGCCCGTTAGAGCTCCACGCTCTGTTCTCTCTATCTCAAAAACAGATCGACGTATAAAAAAGGTTTCAGATAAAGTTTGTAGAGAATTTTATCCTCTACAACTTTCATAATAAATGCAAATACGATAGGAGGCAGAGAAAACGAGATATTCTCAAAAAACTGTTTTTTTCCGACCTTCCGAGGCTCAAATGTGGGCAAATTTGACTTTTGAGACAATATTTGTAAAGCTAAAATAAAGGTCCATACAAAAATTCAGCTTCTTTCGTTAGATTCCGAGATTTACCTCTTTTTTGACTAAGATGACTCTGGGCTATTACTTGATAAATGAAAATAATTATGAACATCCAAGCTTCATTTTCTGCTTCCAAAAAGGCAGAAACGCGTCTATGGATGTTCATAATTATTTTCATTTATCAAGTTATGGCTTTTTTTCTGGTTGACTTCGTAGCTTCCCTTAGCAGTAAAATGCAGGAGACACACCGTACTAGTAATTATATTTTATTTATATTATTAGTCAATTTGTGAATTAAAGAAATTAGTTTCCTTAATTATTTTCCTTTCTCACTGAGTAGTTTATTTCCATTTTTCTCTAAATATTTGTTGGTATTGATCGTTTGTTTTTAGGGTTCCGTACCGAAAACGGAACTCTTATAGGATCACTTTGTTGTTCGTCTGTCTGTCCGTCTGTCTGTCTGTCAAGACCATTTTTCTCAGGAACGCGTAGAGGTAATAAGTTGAAAATTGTATCAAATACTTGGGTCTGCGGGCTCTTTCAGCTGTGAAAAAAAAATTTTGTAAGTCAACGCGATCAAAAGATATTTGCGATTTCACAAGGGAATCAAAACCTATAGGGTACTTCCCGTTGACCAAGAATCATGAAATTTGGCAAGAAGCGGTGTCTTACAGCTCATGTAAAGGAAAAAATCTGAAAACCGTAAATATCTAGTTTAATTACAAGAAAAATGCGAATTTACTATTAGAAACTTATGAAAATATACTATTGTTGTCGTAGTGGTATTGTCAGGTTCCAGAAGCATATGGGTTGCATGCAGTTAGGTCCTAAGCTAAAAAGTATGCGTTGGCACCAAGCTGTTTATTCTGAATTTTCTTTGTTTATATTCGTTATGCATTTCATCACGTACGCTCTATATACATAATATATAGAGGGTATATATTATGTCTAAATTTTGCTTGTTTATAACCGACATGCGACATACTCAAGTCCCGTAACATCCTGTATATATTATATATCGTCTAATTTTTCTTTATAATCTACATAATATGTTGATAATCTACATAATAATACTATACTATAATCTACATAACCTACATAATATGTTGTAGATAATATGATTTAAGTATATTATACTTAAATCACGTTCGCCCTATATTTTTTAGTAGTCAATTGCCCAAAAAGCAGATAGATCTAGAAATAGTTAATATATTAGTTTATATTAGATCTAGAAATAGTTAGATCTTAATATATGTTAGTGAATAAGTGTAATACTAAAATAAAGTTTTCTTTCTATAAGTTTAAAAATATTCGCGTTATTTAAAAAAAAATACCCTGTATACCTTTATACAGGGTATCTAGGTATGCAGACAAAATTGAGCAGTAAAAACAAATAGTGAAGTTCCAGAACCCCTGAACACTCAAGGTAATAAAACTCATGGTAATAAAATATATGGGGTAGAATTCCATCGTACGACAGCGACATCTTGAGGTTTTCATGAGGGCCACTTGTCAAGTTACTGAATGTGCTTGCTACGTCCTCCACAAAAAAAGATACCTTACTTACAAGTTTGTACGGAACCCTCGGTGCGCGAGTCACAACTCGTTTTTTTTTTATTTCACTTGGATTTTCTATTTTAAGGCTCTATAATGAATATCTCGTAGTCATATAATGAAATCCGTCAGATTGTGTAAAACCAAGTCATTACATGTTCTGCAGACAGTTCGTGTATTCTACCGAGTGACTATAATTGATTGAAGCAAAATAATACATTGGCAACATTGAGCAGGTTGGTAGTGGTTTACTGTGTTGGTTGCGCAACCTGTCAGTTGTCAATCGTCTTTAATGTCACAAATGTTGTGGGTTGTAAAATCGATTGCAAAATAATCAAAAAAATCCTCTACTTACATTACAGTGTTTACAAAGCATTCAACTAATCGCTCATAATGTTGTGCAATATTACCATATTCGGTTTGTTCTTTGGGATAGGTTTCAACAAATTGTTCGTAAGCTGAATGTTGTGAATACTAATGAATGCTGTGAATGCTGTGAATTCAGCCAATGGCCATTTTCATTTTACAATTTGCAATCTTTATTGTGCTATGTTGTAAAAAACATTTTTATTTAATAAAGTTTGAAACTGTCAACTTAAAAAACTAGTTCTTATAGACAAACGATCTATTTTGCTATAGCAAATAAATTATTAATGTAGTATTATAATGAGTTGCTCCCACTTGATCTCTCAGTTGACCCATTCTACACAGCTCATGTGGTTTGGTCCGGTTAACATTTGTTTTGAATTTTGAAAATTGAGTATGCCATGGCAATAATATGGCCAACTAAAGAATTTGAATATGTTACAAACGTAACCAATTAATTCTCAAGAATTTATAGTCACTTGGTATTTGAAACTAACTCTCGATATGACTAGCTGAACTTACCGCAGCGACCCCGTGGAGTGATCACGCGGCGTTCACGTGATAGTTCGTAGTGACGTTGTAAAAAGCCTGATTTACACAGCTTTGCCAAATTTAACTTAAAAAAAATTATATTAATTTAAAAAAACAGTCTTGAAAAAGACTGATTTATGGATAAAATGTAATCACTAATTTTAACTAAAACAGAAACACTGAAAACTCGAGAGCATGTGGCATACAACCGGACGGGTCGACTGGTTTAAAGTTTCGGCTGTTTCGACAGATCAATAGGGAATCACCCCCCGAAAATTACGTGAAGATCAAGCAAGTTTATTACTCCATCGGGTGGTTGCGGTTCATGAAACCACCTCAAATATCTTTCTTTTTTATCTCTTTATTAATAGGTATGAAAATTAAGACAAGTAGCTTTATACTATAAGATGACAACGCTTAGCTGTCAAATTTTGTTCGTGTTTAGTTTTATGGTCAACGAGCGTCGGGTTGTAACCTTAAAAATAAACACTTCTTGTGCTATTCTGCGAAAGAAAAAGAGATCACGCATTATAGAAATATACATTGTGAGAAAGAGAAAGAAACAGAGAGAGCGCGGTATAGAAACCTACATTGAGAGAAAGAGAAAGGCGTATAACGTAACATAACGCAAAAATTTAAGAAATTCATAATAAACAGAAACACTCAATGAAATATGTCAGAAATCTGTCAAATAGACACGCAAAACACCCGTATGTCTTTCTTCCCCACCCCGTGTTTTCTGGCGAATCACTCATACCGAGACCTCAGTAAAAGAACGTACCAAAAATTATAAACTCTTGTAAATGTTAGATCTTTTTTAACGGTAAAGACGTTAAGAATATCCTTTCGCTTTCTGCCGACCATCTTAGACTTTTCTGAATTAGTTGTTATAATATTGTTTTCTTGTGGATTATCAGACTTTATATTTAAAATTTTGTTTTAAATGCTTTAAATGAATATTTATTTTTTTGTTCTAATTTCAAATCTATCTTCGCAGACTTTGACCAAGGAAAATCTGTAGGAAATTATAAACCAACTTGTTTAGTAAATTAAATAGTAACATTTGTATCTTTTCTTCAAAGATTATAATTTCTAGGAAATCATTGTATACATATCGACAACAAAGTTGACATCATTAGTATAACTAATCTTTCTATAAAAAAAAACGTTTCTTAAAAACAACTTCTTCACTGGCAAACACCACGACTGAAATTGAATTACATAAAGCAAGTTTTTGGATTCTATATAAACACAATATCCTAATCAAATATAAAAGATAATTTTCAATTAATTAATGAACATCCATATACGCGTTTCTGCCTTTTGGCTTAATCAGCATGGCTTTATCATTAACAACAAATTAAAATTAGAAATAAAATTAAATACGACTTACCTAGTCTGTGATTTACAGGAGATATCTTCTTTTATCCTTTCTGGCAAAATGACAAAATTTCCATTACTATCTTGAATTCAAATATTTTCAGGTAAAGAATCAACTGAGTGGAAATTGATGAGATGATGAGAATTGACTGAGTGGATTTTTAAAATATCTACTGAACTATTTAGCAGATATTCTATAATATAGCATCATTATATTGCCATTCACCGATATTTTGGATTTCAAATATTTAAATATCAATTAGAGCTAATCATGCTATTTAATAGTGTAATATAGAAGAAAATTTAATTTTATCTAATGCCATCTCGTTGGCATAATATTGTGTTGCATTTTGAAGCTTCTGTATTGGAAGGTATAATTGGTATTATTTAATATATTTTGGTATAGGGTAGAAGGTAAAATCCAGTTATATTTTCCCGGATTTGTTTCCATTTTTCTTGGGATACGGAAAACAAATTACACAAATTTGTCATTCTCTAGTCCAGGCATGAGCAACATTTTGGGAACTATGGCTATATTACCATTATTTGTTCGAGTACAATGGCGACATAGCTCAAGGCGGGCATATGGGCCGCTTTTATTTAAATTTAGGTCAGCAGAGTAATTTTCAAAGCGGAGGGAAGCCGGCAACTGTATACGGCCCGCGGGCCGCAGGTTGCTCATGCCTGCTCTAGTCAATACATTGAATATAATATATGAAATATTTAGAGAAACATTTTGTATTAAGCATCCTCACCATTTCATTTGGCCAGTGAAATGCTGCAATGATTCAACATAATAATGTAAAGATATCAATGTATAAATTAAAAATCAAATCAGCTAACTGAATTTTCTCCATTTTTGGACTTATCGATGGAGCCTTTCATGAATGATTTATTATTAATAAAATATCAAGATGCGATAATTACTAATAGATCCGAAAGATTGTTGAAGAATTAAATTGAATATTTTTTTAAATTTATTTTCGAAATTAGAAAATTGCAAAGAGATTAAATTATAAAAGTATTCATAATACAGTTTATGTGAATGTAATAAATATATTTATGTGAGAAATCCTTATGAATAAAAATTTGAAAGATTAATGTAAAGAAATTTTTTATTACTCATATGCGACAAGTACTATTTTGTCGCCCGTTTTTTAGTGCGAAAAATGGCTGTTTGTCAATTCAATTATTTGCGTGCGACAAGTATACTTGTCGCATACAAATTATGCTTGGCGCACGCAAATTTTCGATAAAAATTGAATAGATAACTAAAAAAACAATCAAAATTAATATTAAAAAATCGGCCATATGCGTGTCGGGTCACGCGCAATGTAGAGTTCCGTATTTGCCATTCTTACGCAAGAATTCTTATCACTTAAGACTCAAATGTCTAAAAAATTTCATAACCAATAACTTGTTGACAGTTGACATTTGACACACTGGACTCTAACAAAAATTAGCACTTCAATGCTTAATATTTCACAAACAGGTCTCTTATTCGAAATATTGCTTTCAAAAACCTGTAATATTTTTGAAAGACCTATCCAACGACACCCTACACCATGGGGTAGACGAGAAAAAAAAGAACGTCCCCACTTTAGGGAAAAGGACCCTAAAAAAAAAATTTCAAGATTTTATTTTACCACTTTGTCGGTGTGACTAATCTGTATATCCATGCCAAATTACAGCTTTATATTTATAATAGTCTCTGAGCTAAACTGTGGACAGTCGGACGGACGGACAGACTTATCGAAACTATAAGGGTTCGTTGTTGATAACAACAGAACCTTAAAAAGTCACGTGAAAGTGACAGAATTTTTTTTCATTAAGATATTGAAATTAGAATTGAGTACATTCTATGGTGATATCGGAGACTGATGAGAGTTTTTATGATGAATCCACACCGCCGGAGATTTGTTTGATGGCCACTGGACCCCAAACTTGTAAGATACGTTCCTTCGCATGAGTAATAAAAAATATTATCTGCAACTCGTGCGGTATTGTCAATTGCCCTCTTGGGCGAATGAGCAATCCAAATTTCGCAATTGACAACTTGCCGCACTAGCTGCACAATATACTAAAATGTAATTGAGAAAATTTAGTTTTAAATGAGAATTAAAGAAAATAATCTTATATTTGAATGAAATTTAAATAGAAATTTTGTAAAGAAAACATTTAACCAAATCAGATAATATTAAGTATTTAAATTTAAAAATTACAAGAATATTTCAAAACAAAGTTGATTATTACGACAAAATAAATTAAAAATATAAAGAAATACATTTGGAAATTTCTTCTTGTAATATTGAAATATTGTATGTATTTAACATTAACATATATTTAAAAAGATACATTAACATGCTATAAAAATAATTGTAGCGAGCGATTGTAAATCACAATCTAAAAACAAGCAAAGTACTTTATATAATCCCAAATCGTGTCCAACAGTGTCAGTTAAGTATGTTATTATAAGCGCTCTTTCGACCGCCAACTGTTACGCGCAGTTGGACATAAAAAGCATTTCATTGTAACATCTTAGGAAAAGCTCCCATAAACTGAATGAGTTTTATATTTGTAATAGCGAGGGATTTTTTTTGCAGAAATATGACTGGCACAACTCTCTTCGTGATCTTCTTGGGTCTTGCTTGCATTGTATTGGAAGCACAATCTATCTTTTTGCCAAAGAGAGTGAGTATATGTTTGTTTTAAATATAAATTTTGAATGACTGTAAAATTGAAATATTATACTATTTAGTATTGTTGAAAATTTATAAATAAGCCAACTTCAATTTGTCTATCATTAATTCAAATTAAATTATTAACATTCACAGGGAGCATCAAGAGGCGTTATCGATAGTTATTGATAGAATGTTATATTCGAATGTGATATTCTATGTTATTGATAGAAGTAGTCGAAAGGACTATCATGTTGAATAATAATCATGTTATCAAATATATCAATTTTATTTGCAAAGTTGTTCATTGTTATGTATTTTAATCCTTATTATAAACTAATAGCAAAACAAACTTGGTGGTTATGGTTAAATGTTGTATGGTTAAATGTTGGTTATTATCATCCCTATTATTCATCGTTTGTTTTATTGGAAATGGGAAATTTCCCATTCCCAATAAAACAAACGACTCTCAAAATAGTTGCAAAACACTGTATCTTCAGCAAAAGAGAAGCCTCACCCGAGATTTTCAATTTAATCTCGCGCGAGCCTACCAATTAAAACTTTTAGGAAAAGCATTATCTATCTAGGGACCAAATGGGCATTGTATTATTATATAATAAATTAATTTGTATTATGGACTACTATTATTAATATGTTTTATATTTACAATGTTATTTATTATGACGTATCACTAATGTCTATCAAATGATAATGGAGAACATCTGGTTGACCAGGGTTACCACCTCTTGGAGGGAAACCCGACGCATTAGCTGCTTGGGCGTTCTATTACAGCGGTAACGCAACGGTACCTTGATGACACGACCGCTCCTAGTCATACTCAGGGTTGCTTCGGCCGCATCTGTAACTGGATGGCTGGCAGGCGACGGTGGTGTCGTGATCGCCATCGGTATTAGCTGAGCAGTCGCTGACTCAGTCTCGACTGGGTTCTCCTGAAAACCTGCAGAGCGATGCTCGTTGTCTGACGAGTTCGATGGTCCGGTTCCAGGACTAGCGACATATTTAAGGACGTTCCCAAGAAAATTAGTTTTCTTTAAATTATTCTGTAATTTTGAATACATATAGTTAAAAGTACCCTTTACCCGTAGAAATTTGTTTAGATAGTCCTTGCGGTGGAAAATTTGTAAATATTGACGGTTAAAATGTGCATGTTTAACATGTAAACTATACCCGGATTGATGTTCTCACACGCGTTTTATTAAATATCAATAGTAATTTTCTTGATATTCTTTTGATAAACTGAGAATCAGTAAATGAAGATATAACAAATATCTTTCTGTAAAAATAATTAACAAGCGGTATTGATTTTGTTATAATATTGTTAAAAGCCAAGCACTTTTGATGGTTTTCATGTTTACTTCTATAACTTGAAGTGTGGGAGATGGCGACTTGGCAACGCAACACTGTTTGTTAGCCTCAGACATACCCGCGAGAGATTTAGCTATTGCATCACTAGTCTTTTTTTTAACAAATCTACCATTCTTCAATCGAGAGATCATCATTAATATATTATTTGCAATATCCAATATTTATTTTTTTTTCAAAATATCGAAACGCTACGCATGTCAACAACATAAAAATATAGAGTTAGAATGCTATGTTGTCGGATCGGAGAAACGACGCAACGAAAGTATTTTAGAACTTCTACGCAGATAAGCGGCACCCAAAGAAACATTGCACCTCAACTAAATTTTATAAAGCGGCACGACTGCTGCTTGGGAACGTCCTTAAGATGTCAAGAGTTTCTGCGATAAGTTGCTCCCTCATTAGTTTTGATATTGAAAGATCTGGGTGCTCCCTGTTCTGTGTTTATCACCTTGGCGGGAATCCAATTTTTATGATCTTTTCGTAGTAGTATATATCTCCTCCTATTATAAATTGTTCACTTTCCTTTTTTCCCCTATCTGCATTTTCCTTTTCTTTCTCCTTTATTGTTTTCAAATTCTTAGTAACATTTCTTATAATTTCAGGTGTAAATAACTTCTCGTTGGTAGGTAATAAAGTCTTCGTTCTTTTATTCAATAGTCATGGTAGACATGGTGATCCTAGGTCGAGTCTGGGCGTATTTCTGTGTTGTAGCAGAGCTAAGTAAATATCTGAGATACTTTCTGAACATTTTTTGAGTAGATTTTTTGCTTCCTGTGCATATCTTTCAGCTAAACCATTGGATCTGGCAAAATGTGGACTTGAAATTCGGTGTTCGAACTGCCATTGTTTAGTAAATTCTTTGAATTCATGACTGCTATACTGTCTGCCTTCATCTGTTTGAAGTGTGTCTGGTATTCCAAATGTAGCGAACCATGCTTTCAAGACTGTGATAAAAGTGGTGCTATTTGTCACATCCACTTGTTTGAAGTAAAAAAAAACCTGAATAAGCATCTGCTATTAGTAGATATTCATTTCCTTGACAATGGAATTAATCAGATGCGACAATGCTCCAAGATCTATTTGGTGGTCTCTATTGTATCAAAGGCTCCATTGGATTATCTTTCTGAATTTTATTACAGGTTTTACAAATTCTTACATATTCTGTAATATCTTTTGTCATTCCAGGCCTGAAAACGTTGTCTGTAGCAAATTGTATCGTTCCTTGTACATCCTCGTGACTCAGTACGCAGTACTCAGACGAGATGGCAGTGTTTCATTATTAACCGTACCATTGATGGTGGTATTAATACTCTGTCGCTTTTGAAAATCAGATTATTAATGACGCTCAGCGTTTCTCTATATGTCCAATATTTTTGAAGTTATCTTTGAACTTCTTCAATTTTTTCAGGCCATCCTTTTAAAAATATTTCTTTTGGTTCTTTTAATTCATTGCTATTTTCTGTATATCCTTTCAAGTCTTCTTTACGTGATTTGGTGAATGGAACAACGGCACATATCTGAAGTGTTCCATTGTGCATTTCTTCGCAGCTTAGATTCCGGCAGTCTATACTTAGTGCATCGGCAACGTACATCTCCGAGCCTTTTCTATAAATGAGTTTAAGGTTAGACGGCAGTATTTGATATAACATTCTTTGTAATCTGGGCGGCGCTTCCACGAGTGACTTCTTACATATTGTTTTAAAGGTTTATGGTCAGATTCGATGGTAAGATTTTTACAACCCCAAATGTAACTGTGATTTTTTTAAAAGCTACCAATATGGCATTTGCTTCTTTTTCCAGTTGACTGCATCCTATCTCTGTGGTAGTAAAAGACTTGGCGCAGTAGGCAATATGTTTTCCTTTTTGAATCAATACTCCACCGCAGACATAACGGACTACTTGCGTCCACTGAAAGTAGTATAGCCTCTTTTGGATTATAATATCCCAAAAGGGGAGGCTTTTTCAGTAACTCTTTCAATTTCAAAAAGGCCTCCTCTTGTTAGTTACATCAGCCATGTTTTTCATGAATTTTGAGAGGTATGTTACTAACCCAAGGAATCTTTGCAGTTGTTTGTTTTACATTTTCAGGTCTCTTTATTTTATTTATCGATTCTATTTTTTCTGGCTTCAATCCTTTGTTCGTCACAATGTGTCCTAAGAATTTAACTTCTTGTGTACTGAATACGCATTTTTCTTTTTTTAGTTTTAACCCTGAATTTCGAAATTTATCTAGCACTTTCTGTGTAATTTTTTCTATTTATCTTGTGTTGCAGCATGTATAAGTATATCATCCATTGATACCTCTGTGTTTTCTAAGTCCGTGTGGAGTGACCTCATGACTTGTTGAAACACTTCAGGCGCAGATGTTAAGCCAAATGGCATTCTCAGGCAAGAGTATCGTCCAAATGGCGTGCTGAATTTTAAATATTCTGATGTTCTTTTTGTGACTCTAAGCTGCCAAAAACCTCTTTTGCAATCTAATAAAATGAACCATTTTGATCCGTGTATTCTTGAAGTTATTTCTTCCACTGTGTTTAGAGGGTAGTGCCTTCTTCTTAGGTTTTTATTTATAACTTATGGATCTAAGCACAATCGTATTTTTTTCATTTTTTCTTACTACTACCATAGGTTAAACTGCTGGTGTTGGTTCTATGACTGCTTTTATTATTTTTTGTTCGACCATACTCTCCAGTTCTTTTTTTACTTGATCTCTGATTATATGTGGTTCCTTTCTTGGTTGGCATATCGGCAGCAGAGGGTTGTCTATCAGGTCTATATCGTATTTAAATTGTTTCAGGCATTCAATTCCATCAAATAGTTCTTCATTTTTCTTTGACAATTCTTCAACTCGTCTCACTAAGTTGAGGTTTACACAGCTTATTTTGCCGAGTATTGGTGTAACTTCCTTCTTTACTATTATGTATTTGACGGCTAACATTTTATTTTTAATTTGTGTTTCGATCCATGCCTCTCCTAATCCAGGCATTTTGTGGTTAGAAAATGACATTAAATACCTGGTAGTGGACTGCTCTATGTTGACTCTAGTTTTATCTGCTATACTTTAACTTAATACGTTGCATTGGCAACCTATATCAAGTTTAAATTTTACCTGAATACCTGACAATTAAAAAAATCCCTGACATTTAAGTGTCACTTTCGAGCTATCTGAAACCAGTCTTTTTCGTGACCTCTGTCGTTTCCGATTTCACAGACATAGTAATCTGCATCACTTTTTCCCTTTTCTTCTTCCAGTATTTGTACATGTCTTGTTTCATTTCTTTGAAAGTACTTAGTAAAGTGATTTCTTTTATGGCATATCATCCCACATGTTTTTCCAAATGCTGGGCATGCCCTAACTCCGTGTCTCGTACCACATCTTCCACAGTTAAATTCTCTTTCTTAGAATTCATTTTTTTCTTTTTTACACTGTCTATCTTAATCCTTGTTATTAATATAATTATTTTTCTTTTTATAAGTGACCGTTTCTACTGATGCTGTATTCTTCATATTTTTCACATATTATTGAACCTTATTGTTTTTTCTAGAGTCAATTCATGTTCAGCCAGGAGTTTTTCCCTTGTAGTGTCACTTTCTATGCCGATTACTATTTTATTCCGAATTATGCTGTCTTCCATAACCACAATTTGGTATTGAGATTAGTAAGAAATTCATCAAAATATTGTCCACTTTCTTGTGTAATGTGGTTTAACATACTTCTTTCATAGGTATCATTAATTTTCGGTGTAAAGTAGTATGTAAATTTACTTTGAATAATTTCGAGCTTTCTTTTTGCTTAAGTTAGTTGCAACGGCTTACCACTCCCACTGTTTAAGCCACAGTTTCCATGCTTCTGCGATGTTTTCTATCGTTGTAACGAAATATTTCGGCGGTTTTATATTTGCACTATCTTCCGACATTTTAACTTAGTATGGGCGGCAGGTATCATATAATAATTAAATTTTTCTACTGATATATGTGAAAATGGCATTTCTTCCACGGCTTACCCTACATGAAAGTGACATTTTTTCATTCTAGGGATGAAAATATTTTCACGTCTAGAGACGAAAATAAGAATTTTAAATTTATGATTTTCTCGATTAAAACACTAAACTAACCAAATTTGCATGGACTTTCTTATTAATTACATCAATTTCAATGAAATATTTTATGTACAAACGTAAAACGAGCCTGAAACTATTTAAAAACCGAAATAAAATTAGGACATTTGACTTGAAAAGTATCACCTTCTATGAGAATGCAATATGTTACCGTGGAAACGGCCAAACTAACAATCAAATTTGTTTTGACAGTTTTGACAGTTCGCTTCGAATTGGATTTATTACAGTCGAATTATGGATTCTACAACCGAAATCAGTAGAAAAAATTGCATTTACAACTCGAGATGAAAGTGTTTTTTTCTGATTCGGTGTGATTGCTAACTCGCTGGCGCACGTGAGCAAACTCCTACCTCACCAAAAAAACGCCACTTTCATCTCTTGCTGTAAAATATACTATTGTATTATGAACTATTATTATTGATATGTTCTATATTTATAATGTTATTTAATATGACGTATCACTAATGTCTATCAAATGATAATGGAGAACATCTGGTTGACCAGGGCTACCAACTCTTGGAGGGAAACCCGACGCATGAGTAGCTTGGCCGTTCCATTATAGGCATCAAAGTCGATGGAGGATTTCTAAGTTATTTGAGGTTAAGGCCGATAGTGTTATATTACTGCCAATAGCATAGACATAGACCATGCACAGTGTATGCTCACAAACCTCCAGTCTGCTTGCAAAGAGAAATTGGCTCTCAAAACAAACTTTTCCAAAACAAGATTTTTGACAAACCTTGTCATCAGCCAGAATAGCTCAGCTCAGTGTGTAACCCACGTATTATACTACTATCTACCAAGAAGGATAATATCTACCAAGAAGGATGAAGGAAAGCTCATGGGCTGCGTTTGGAAAGCTGAATTGAAAAAAAGCCAAACCGAATTATACGACAGAGAACAGATCTAACCGATGCTATAGACCAGGGGTCTCCAAACTTTCCAGCCTTAGGGCCATACTGATTACTCCAGTAAGTTCCGAGGGCCAAAACCATATTATCATTGTTGCCGGTGGTAAAAAGTGAAATAGTCCACTGATGAAAAAAAAAGTCCGAAAAAGTACGCAACGTTTAAAAAAGGCTGCAAATCGGACTAAAGTCCGCAAAACGGCAACACTGCATATTATTAATTTTCCTGTCTTTATCTGTAATTTCTAGATTAGTCGTAGAGACGAGCCATGAGGAGTAACGTGACACGACATCTGGTGGACACAAGCGGAAATAGGTAGTACCTTCTTTCGCTAACAGATGGCGCTAATAGCACGTACAGAATAATCTCGTTGGTTCGAGAAAGTTCTGGTGTCTTCCACTCACTTTTAGATGGCAGTAATTGGAATATATAAGAAGGCTTGTGGCGCAACCACAAGTCAGTTCCTATGACACTGTTGTGAAATAAAATAGTGCGTACCTCCTTAAAACGTGTTTGTGCGTGTTTAAGTTTAAGACATCTTTGTAACAGCATTTTGATTTGAATTGTTGCTTTTGTGTGTGATTTAGTAGTATGAAAAATTGATAGTGAATGCAGAAAATTCAAAGATCAGTGGAACATTCAGTATTTCGTAATTGAGTCGAGTAACAAGGCGCTATGTTTGATTTGCAATGAAAGCATAGCCGTTCTCAAGGAATTCTTATTCGTTCGCATTAAACGCCATTATGAAACAAAACATTTTCAAAATTACTCAAAATATACAGGAAGTTTGCGGACAGAAAAATTCGAAGCTATGAAGCGCGGATTGAAATCGCAGCAATCTTCATTTACAACACTCAAAACTGAACAAGAGGCTGCAACTCGTGTCAGCTTTCGTGTGGCTCTTGAAATTGCAAAACGTGGAAAACCATTCACCGATGGAGAAATGATCAAAGAATGCATAATTGCAGCAGCCGAAGAAATGTGCCCTGAAAAGGTAAATTTATTAAAAACTGTCAGTATGTCAGCAAACACTGTGGCTCGAAGGGTAGAAAACATCGCTGAAAATATATCTTCTCAACTGTTTGACAAAAATGGACATGTTGAGTAGTTTTCTTTGGCCTTGGATGAGTCAACGGATGTGTCAGATACTGCTCAGGTGTTGATTTATATTCGAGGAGTAGATAAAAGCTATGAAGTGCATGAAAAACTTCTTGATATGTATAGTATTCATGGCACAACTACTGGTACAGATATTTTTAAAGGAGTTGAAATGGCCATTAATCAAAAGAACCTTCGATGGAAAAACTTGAAATGTATTACAACTGATGGAGGCAAAAACATGAGTGGGAAAGATAAAGGAGTGGTCGCTCTTGTGTCAAAGGCTGTAGAAAATCACGGTGGTTCAAAACCATTAGTCTTACATCATTCATCAACAGTCTTTGTGCGGAAAATGTTTGGATATGTCTGAAGTTCTGAAACCAGTCATATCAACTGTTAATTTTATCAGATCTTTTGGGCTGAATCACCGACAATTCCAAAAATTTATTGAAGAGATTGGAGAAAATGACTTACCTTATCATACTGCCGTACGTTGGCTTAGTTGTGGGAAAGTCCTTCAGCGCTTTTTTGAACTTCGAGCAGTGATCGAAATTTTTTTGAATGAAAAGCATCGCCCTCTTACTAGATTAAAAAACAACGCATGGCTGTGGAAGTTAGCATTCTATGTTGATTTGACAAAACATGTGAACGAACTGAATTTGAGATTGCAAGGAGAAAACCAGCATCTTCCTGATTTATACACTAATATCAAATCACTCCGGAAGAAATTGATACTGTTTCAATCACAACTACGAAGTAAATGTTTTTCACATTTTAAAACATGTGAAATATTCAGCCACACCACTGAGACTGAGTTTCCTATCGATTTTGCAATCGAAACTTTGAGTGCTTTGAAAATAAATTTTGATACTCGTTTCTCGGACTTTGATGCCATTGCGAATCAAATTAAGATTTTTCAGAATCCTTTTGATACTGATATTGAAACCCTAGCCCCGGAACTTCAAATGGAAATGATTGATCTACAGTGCAGTGATATAATTAAGAACAAATATCAAAACTCATCTTTGTTTGAATTTTATAAGAGTCTTCCACTGACGCATTTGATTATTTGCATAATTTTGCTCGTAGGCCGTTTTCTGTTTTTGGTACTACTTATTTGTGTGAGAAGACCTTCTCCAAAATGAAGTACAAAAAAAATGTTTACAGATCAAAATTATCTGATGAGCATCTTAAATCTCTTTTAATAATTGGTACAAGTAAAATTAGTCCACAACTACAAAGTATTGTCAGTGGAAAATCTCAATTACATAAATCTCATTAGTATTTCATATGTCATTATGCTTCTTAGAAGTTATGTTTTTATTTAAAATGTATAAAATGTTAGTTGGATTCATTTCAATAATTTGTTAGTTATTATATACTGAAGTTAACTTTTCTGCATATTATACATGTCTTTACTCATTACAATTCTGTGTTTATTTATCCAACTTATCACAAAAACAATAAGCCTACAACAATGTTATGAGTAGTTAGCCCATGACCATATCAATGTAGATGTCATATTAATAATTATTCAACATAAAATTAGAATACTTCAGTAAACTAAATTTAATTTGCTATAAAAAATATGTTCTCTAAAAGGTATTCAAGTATGCTAGCTCTCCGCGGGCCGAACAAAATCTGTTCGCGGGCCGGATGTGGCCCTCGGGCCGTAGTATGGAGACCCCTGCTATAGACAGTGCAACTCGTTTGAAGTGGAATTGTGAATTCCATCATCCTCGATTGCAGACCAAGAACGGATGCCAACAAGAGCAGAGAAAGGCCACCGGCAAGATGGACTGACGACATCCAGAAAATCCAAAGAAACTGGATGAAAGCGGCGATAGATAGAACAAAATGGCGATTTTCTTGGTCATCAAATTTTCTGGGTCATCCATTCGTACTATATGACCGTACAATTTCAGACGTCTTTTCCGAGAATCGTTCTGTCAGAGAATACAGTTCTTGTGGGATTTTACGCCTCCAGATACCATCTTGTACCTTGGGTCCAAATATTTTTCTCAGTATCTGCCGTTTTTCTTTCTCAATGTCGTTGATGAAGGTGGTTAATGATGAAATCTCAATTGCATAGAGTTCTTCTGGAAGAATGACTGTATGGTAGTGACGGAGTTTTGCTTTGGTAGAAAGTGATTTCTTAATTTCTTGTTGTGTAAATATGTGTAACTTTTCTGCACGTGTTTTGTTAGTTATTCTTTCCTCATACCAGTATTTCTAATTATTAAAGAAGTCAAAATATAGAGAAATATATAAGGAAATAGAAATAGATATATAATATATCTATATATATATAATATATAGAAAATATATTAAGAAGAATCAAATATTAAAGAGTTATGCGGTCAATCGAGTTACAGGCTTCAGTGAGGAAAGCTTCAGGAAAGTGACAACTGTGCGGTTCGGCTGGCGATGTTTCAGTATCATCTTCAGGTTCCGGATTTGTTCTGCGCATGATCGGTGAGGTCAGAAACCTGCCTGATATACACCGATCAGATGTTCTGTCTGTTCTTCCAGTTTGGTGAGGAGGGCACATGAGAGAACTTTGTATGCGATTGTTAGAAGGGAAATGCCTTGGTAATTGTTTGGATCAGTCTTTTGGCCCTTTTTGTATAGTCCTGGTTTTGGCGGCTATGTGGCATTGGAGTCTTTCTTCAGGGGGTTCACAGTTATGTAGCTTCTCGAAGTACTATTTCAGAATTTCACAGTTCGCTTTTGTATTGGTTTCAAGGGTTCCATCAGCCCGACGGAAACAGAGGCTTGGTGCTTGTAGTTCATCATTTCTTCCTTAAATGTTCTGTAGAAGTTTCACGTGATATTTCTTTTAAAATCATTTTTAATGTTCTCTAATTTTTTTCAAATAATATGTTCGTATAATGCGTCTGATTGTTTCGGATGTCTCCCTCTGCGTTTTTAAGAAATTCTGCCAATTCTCTTGTGTCTTGTGGCTATGTCAAGTCTACCACGCCAGCATACGGCATGCAAACAAATAATTCTTTAAAGACCTTTTAAAATCCTTAAAAGTTTAAAATTTTCAAACCGGGAATTATCAAAATTACAACTTCTCATATAATAGTTTTACATGATTTTCTTGAAACACGAAATTTATTTTGTGTAAAATACGAACAAATGGACCGATTTTGACAAAAAATTTGGGAATTATCCTTGAAAGTTTCTTTTAATACCCGGAAATGTTTTAAATTTGCAGGTTGGAAATGATCAAAATTACAACTTCTGGAAATTATCAAAATTACAAGTACTGGTTTTGCATGATTTTCTTTAAAGGCACAAAATTAATTTTCTGTAAAAAACGAACAAACGGACAGATTTTGATGAAAATTTCAGGAATTATTCTAAAAGTCTCTTTTAATATCGTGAAAAGTTTCAAATCTACATACCAGAAATTACCAAAATTACACTATCGCAAATATCTATTTGACTAGTTTTGCATGATTTTTTAGACACGAAATTTATTTTCTGCAAAAAAACGAGCAGACGGACAGATTTTGATGACAGTTTCGGGAATAATTCTTGAAAGTCTCTTTAAATATGCTAAGAAGTTTCAAATTTGCAAAGCGGAAATTACCAAAATTACAACTTCCCCAAATATCTACTTAACTAGTTTAGCATGATTTTCCTTAAATACACGAAATTTATTTCTGTAAAAAACGAACAGACAGATTTTCATGAAAATTTCAGGAATTATTGCTGAAAGTGTCTTTTAATATCCCGAAATTTACAAACCAGAAATCATCAAAATTACAACTTCTCAAATACTCCTACTAGTTTTACATGATTTTCCTGAAACACTAAATTTATTTTCTGTAAAAAAAACGATCAAACGGAGAGATTTTGATGAAAATTTCAGGAATTATTCCTGAAAGTCTCTTTTATTATCTTGAAAAGTTTCAAATTTTTAAACCGGAAATTAACAAAATTATAACTTCTCAAATATTTACTTAAGTATACCTTTTCAACTTCAAATTGGGAACAAACAAGTTTTGCATGATTTTCTTTAAAGACAGGAAATTTATTTTCTGTAAAAAACAAATAGACTAACAGATTTTGACCAAAATTTTAGGAATTATTCTTGAAAGTCTCTTTTAATACCCGGAAAATTTCAAATTTGCAGACCGGAAATTACCAAAACTACAACTTCTCAAATATCTACTTAACTAGTTTTGAATGATTTTCTTAAAACACACGAAATTTATTTCCTGTAAAAAACGAACAGACATTGTTATATATTATCAATAATTATCTATAATATCTAAAATAATTATATATTATATATAATATATCACATAATTATATTGGATTTCGATGAAAATTTCAGGAATTATTTTTGAAAGGCTATTTTAATATCGTGAATAGTTTCAAATTTGAAAACCGGAAATTATCAAAATTACATCTTCTCAAATATTAGTTTTACATGATTTTCTTGAAACATTTTCTTGGCTAGGTCGCATCTCAATGTCCACGATCTGCGTTTTCGTTTTCGTGGCGGTTGACCTTCCTTGCTGATTGCTGGATTGTCTGAAGAAGTTCGTCCCATGTTTGTGTGTCGGTCTGTAGTGATTGTGCGAACTCCTCCGCGTGTTATTTTAGGTATTTTGGATCTATACGCGGAAATTTAGATTTTTGACAATTCCTTCTGTTAGGCAAGAAGTAGGTAATTTAGATTTTAGGTTTTAATTTGTGAAAGATAATGATCGGACTCCACGTAACCCTTGCGTACCTTCACGTTCGTGATTTCTGTGGAAGATTTTCTGATTATCGCTACATGATCGATTTGGTATTCCCCGAAGTGGTTGATAGGTAATTTCCAGGTTGTCATCTTGCGTTGGGGTTTTTTAAAGTGTGTGGACATCAGTTGGAGGCTCTATCCATTCCACATATCTTGATTAGGCGATGTCCATTGGCATTTGTCTTTTGGTTTGCCGAGAAATTCCCAGTGATATGCCTGTGCTCCCTTTCTCTGCCGATTTGTGCATTGAAATCTTCGAGGAGGATCTTGATATGCTGTAGAAGAATCTTGGTGGGTGCCCATTCTAGTTGTGACCAGAACTTCTCCACTTTGTTCTTGTCAGGGTCATTGTTATCAGAAGAATGAGTGTTAATCAGTGTGAAAGCCTTGTTGGTGCATTTAATTGTGAGTACGGAGATCCGTGCCGAAGGTGATGAGAAATCTATCACAGAGTTCTGGTTACTGGTATGTACTAGAAATGCGGTTCCCAATATATGTAAATTACTATTCCTAAGCTTGGCTGCTTTTCCTTGTAGATACGATATCCACCAGAGTCAAAGTGATCACAATCACGAAATCGTGTTTCTTGTACTGCAAGTATGAGGATACTGAATTTATCGCAAGTGTCCGTTAGCGTCTTTAGTTCTCCTGTTTTGGTCAGCGTCTGTACGTTGAGAGTACCAATGAAATGCTTACTCTTGGGTTTGAGGAGTTCTGGGAAGCTCCGACTCTTCCCTGCAAGATATCCTGGTCCCCCAGAATCCGAATGACCAGGTTTGAATTCGCTAGTCATAGCTAGGGCCTGAGGTAATTGCATTGTAGCTTGTGTTTCCATCATGCCAAGTTCGTGGTGGATTTTAGCTGGTGGGCTTGAGCCCAGGGCGAGTGAGTCGCTGATAATAGATTCCAATCAGTCTCATCGTAAGGATTGTAAGTCCATACGGCAGCTGATGTTTTGCTGTGATTTGACATTATTATTATCTCCTTTTCGCCCTTTTATCTCCTTTTCGCGCTTTTATCTCCTTTTATCTCATTTCGCCCTTTTATCTTCTATTCGCCCTTTAATCTCCTATTCGCCCTTTTATTTCCTTTTCGCCCCTTTCTTTTCGGGAGAAGCAAAATTCAAAATCTGCCAACTGTCAGAATTTCATGGCCAATAATGTATTTACAATATTAATATTAATGTTATAAATCTTATTTCAATTAATTAAATATGTAAAAAAATAAAGATTAAAATGTTGCAGGTTTTGATTTTAAACAGAGAAATATTCTAGAATTAGTAAAACCAAACTACATTATAGATAGTAATACAAACTTAATAAAGTCCGAACACAGCCTGAATATATAAATATATTAAACCTTTCCGGAACTCTATAACAATATTGAGTCTTTTCAGTATTTTAGATACTTTTTAGGAAATTATTATTTATAAAATTATAAATAATAAGTTAGTTTTGGAGTTATCCTAAACAAACAGGCCAACAGCAATGACGAAATTAGGGATATGATTATCAAAGGTAGGAAAGCCATTGGAGCATTAAACTCACTCATTTGGTAGAAAGAAATCAGAAGGGAAACAAAAAGGAGAATATACAAAAGCATAGTGGAGAGCATGGTGATTTATGGGGCAGAAGTGTGGGATGTGAGCAAGAAGAATAAACAAACACTACTAGCAACGGAAATGGATTTCTTAAGAAGGAGTTGCCGAAAATCCAGACTGGAGAGGGTACAGAACACGAGAATAAGGGAAATGATGTGCACGGAACAGACTGTAGCAGACGAAATCGAAAGAAGACAACTAGTATGGTTTGGACATACCAAAAGAATGGAAAACAGATGGCCCAATAGAGTTCTGGAATGGATACCATCAGAACGTAGGAAGAGAGCCCGACCGAGAAGAAGCTGGCGAGACGACATAAAAGAAGCAATGGACTCTAGAAATTTAGAACAGGAAAAACTAGACAGACTTGTTACAATAGACAAAATTGGAAACTGGGGACAGAGAGGCGGCGACAGCCGTAGAAATCTGTTAATGAAAAAAAATTATTTATAAAAGCAAAGCTGCACTATAAGAGATAAATCTCGAAATGGGGCTGCAGATGGCTATCCATGGTTATCGGAAAGACATGATCTTAAAAAGAATGTTAAGCTATTAAATAACTGACAAATTTCACATGAGATTTGTTTTGATAGTCCTAAAAAGACTCAATAATGTTATAGAATTTCGGAAAGGTTAAATATATTTATATTATCAGGCTGTGTTCCGACTTTTTTAGAGACTTTATTTGAAGTTTGGAGAAATATTGAATTAATATTGATTAACATTGTCTGAAGTTTAAATTCGGGAATAGAAACCTAATAAAAGAAAACCTGTATAAGAACTACTCCGATTCACTAAAATTTGAAGTGAAAATAAAAGAAAAATAAAAGAAAACGTATTATTAAGTCAAATAAAATGAATTTTAAATAAAAAAATTTTGATAAATTTAATATAATACTTTTATTATAATTAATATTACAAATATTAATTATAAGACTACATAATAATAACATAATATTATAAGGCAAATTTTAATTTTTATAAATTTTTTTTTTTTTTTCTTTACAATATTCTCGTTAACGTTTCACTGTCAATAATTATTAAATATTGATTAGATATTGTTATGTTCAAAGTTAGAATTTAAATAGAACTGTGAGACTTGATTAATTTCATGTCTTAATTTAATTGACAGGCAATTTTCTGCCGCGACATTTAATCTTATCGGCGTTAATTTTTTCTTGACACGTTTCATTTCAGGCAAATGGATACAGTGGCAGAGACACCATCATTGATCCTAAGAAAAGACCTTTCTGCAATGCCTTCACAGGTCAGTAGAAACAAACTTTATGCAATAAACATTGTCTGCATTTGAATATGTCTTATTGTCATATGTCAATATCTTATTGTTAAATAACATTAAGTGAATTATGAAATAAATATATTATTTAGCCCTTGACTCTAAGTAATATATATTTAAATATTTGTCTTGGCATATCAAATCTTATTTGCGTAATCTTGTAAAAGTTTTTTTTTTTGTTAAAATTTGTCTGGGCTCAAATATCAATTAAATTTTAGGAAAAGTATTAAGCTATTATATAGATACATTATTCAATATTGCCGATTAATTTTCAAATCGAATTTTTAAATTTGTTTAACAAATATTATAAGACATTACTTCATATTAATAAAAAAATGATTTAGGTTGTGGCCGTAAGAGATCGAATTTGCCAGCTTTGTCCGGACAGGGAGAGCCATCGGAAGAAACAATTGGAAGCTTGCTTGAGTTGAGTGCCGAACCGGCCGTAGAAGACTTGTCCCGTCAAATCATGTCCGAGGCGAAACTATGGGAGGCAATACAGGAAGCTAACATGGAACTGTTGCGCCGCAAACAGGAATCTGTGGAAAACCTCGACGATGAACCTGCCTCACCTGCTCGCAGTGCCACTGCTTCCTGCGCTTTGCCACCTTGTTACATTTAAGTAAAACATTGTAATTAATTCAATAAAGAATGAGCATGTTATTGCAACTTTTGGTGGAGGAGTTGGGAATATTTAATTAAGTGTATAGCTTTGATTGTATATTTTGGGAAAATGATTCACTTATTTATACATTTTATATATAAACAATATAATAATTCATAGGATTTTTAAGAACATAAGCATTTTTTTGTTTCTTTGTATTCTGTTCAGATTAAATAAATTGTATGTTGAATATTTTCTTTTTGATTTATTTTTTGTTTACAATGCAAATATACAACCTTTACAAATGATTTGTTATTGATATTAGAAGATAATGGAACACATATATACGTAATATACATATCTGTAATTTTTATGATATTTAAATGTACCTAGCATGAAATAAAAAGTTTAAACTAGTAATAAAAATATTATTTATATCGACGCCACCAGCGAAAACTATAGTAACTCAAAAATTAAAGTTTCGAGAAAAGCTGCATTGAATCTTTGAATGTTAATATAAAATCTAGGAATTGTTTAATATTATCGAAAACTGTTGTGAATCTAATTTTTGGTAAATAATTGTTTATTAAAAGTAAAATTTTCTCCTTGCTTTTTGTACTTTAGGCCCTATCTGAGTTACTATAGTTTTCATTGGATTTTCTTTAGTAAATAAAAGATACTATTAGAAAGAAAATAGATTTTCTTCTAAGGAATAATACAATAATGTCGTAAGTTGGTTGATATAATAAAACATATCATAATTCTCATCATCATCTTCGTCTGGAAGATCCTCATCAGAACTGATTTCATTACCTTGCGCATTAATTAGTGATTTTTTTTGCATTTTTAGAACCATTCCTAGAATTTTTGGTCTTCACGCTTTTTGCTTCATTGCTTTTTGCAGAGAGAGATTTATAAAATCCGTGATACATAGAAGGGATATTATATTTACAAAGTGCCAGTAGGCCTTCTAATTTTTTTTTCTCTATTGGCAACTATTGTGTATGAAGAGGCAGGTCTTCAGAGGCAGGTCTTCAATGTTTTGAATAATTGGAGGTCTAAATCGTATCTCTTTTCTCAATTGCAAAGATTTAATTTCTCCTCCATACGAATATCTGAAAGTAACTGTATTGGGAGTTACAGAGGTGAAATTTATCTCTCTGATTTTACTGACAGTTACTTTATCCCGATTATTATCAGTTTTCCAGTTTTGTTTTTCAACTAAGCTTTGTGAGGGTGAGGGTTTCGGATCCATAAGTGAGTACTGGCAGTACACACTGATCAAAAACCTTTCTCTTTAAGCATATAGGGATACCTGATTTAAAGATATGTCTTAATCTGCCAAAAGCGCCCCATGTTAGCCCGATTCTGCGCTTTGTCTCACAGGTCTGGTTGTCCCTTCCAATGCGAATTTCGTGGCCCAGGTATTTATATGAGCTGGATTGTCTCAAAAAACCATCATTCAGTGGTATGCCTTCGCTTAATACGAGGTTGGTCATAAATTCCGTTTTGTTGACGTTTATGCGAAGTCCCACTGTTCTTGACGCACTCTGTAGTCTTCGTAGCATCTCCCTAGCCTCATCGACACGATCCGTGATCACAACGATATCATCGGCGAATCGCAAATGGTTCAATTTTTCGCCGTTTATGTTTATGCCCATATCTCCGAAATCAACTCTTTTAAACATATATTCCAAGAGCGTCGTGAATAACCTCGGCGACAGGACATCTCCCTGGCGTACTCCCCTTTCAATGTGGAAGTCTTGCATGTTTTCGTGTATTTTTACACGTGCTGTTGCCTTTTCATATATGTTCTTAACTATAGTTGTATATCTGTGATCAACTCGGCACTCTGTAAGGGCTTGTATCATTTCCTTCTGACTTATAGTATCAAATGCCTTTTCATAATCGACACATACCAGGAGTGGTTTGTTGTATTCCACACACCGTTCGATGAGAGTTTTCAGGGTCTGTAGGTGGTCATTCGTGCCGTACCCCGCTCGAAAACCTGCCTGTTCGCACGGTTGATATAGATCTAGTTTGTTTGTGATTCTTTTCGTGATTATCCTCATGAATAATTTATACATATGCGAGAGGAGACTTATTGGCCTGTAGTTTTGTAGTTTCGCTGAGTCTCCTTTTTTATGGAGGATAATTATAGTGGCTCGGTCCCACTCAGAGGGGGTTGTACCATTTATTAGGCAGGCGTTAAAAAGTTTACAGATAGTTCGATGTAGAGCTATACCTCCATGCTTTATAGCTTCAATTTCAATCTCATCCTCGCCTGCCGTTTTGTTATTTTTCATTTCCTGAAGGGCATCGCTTAGTTCGGCCAGTGTAATTTCAGGCAGTTCTTCAGACCCCTAGTTTTGTATTTTGGGTATGTTGGTACTTGTTGTTTGCTCGCTTGGTGCTCTGTATAATTCAGCATAGAAGGTCTCGGTGATATCCAGGATTTCCATTTTATTTGTTGTTATATGGCCATTTTTGTCTTCCAAAACCCATAGTACATTCTAAATGAGAAAAGAAAATAATGCTACTAAAAAAATTACTTAATTATGTGATATGAATCTTATTTATTGCAACAACTTAAAATATTATGACACTTGGACAATTGCATTTATCTGTGGAACACTAGCTTTTGCAAGCCCCACGCTTCTCGAATTAGCTGCAGCTGCTTCTCTTAGCGACATTTCTTCAAAAGAAATCTCTAATCTATGGAAACTAACTTTTCTTTAAAAAATTTCGAACTGATTACACGTGAAAAGCTGCTTGAGGGTACCATTTTTGTTTGCCAGTTTATAGAAGTCGGAGTCTTCTATTCCAACAACAACCGCTAACACATTTCGGCTATTTGTACGACCACGTTCAACATCACGGACTTGTATTCGTACAGTATCACCAATTCGAGCAGGAAGAAATTGTTTTTGTCATGTTCGTAACATGTTTATTGCTTATAGTAGAAGATTCTTTTTCGCGGCCGCTCCTTTTATAAAAATCAACTAGTGTTTTTCAGTCAGAACTTGACGTGAAGACGATGAAGATTGAAGGTCCTCTTCAATATTTTTATGTGAAATATGGTTTTCAGTATGACCACCGCTCATTTTTTTTTCTGGAGTATAATAGTATCTTCAAGCTGTTCTTCGGTTTCAAAAGTAATGGCAATTTCTTCGAGGTTTCAATATTTGAGATTTGTTCGCTAGGCAAAAAAAAGATGCTATGCCACTTTTTGCTTTAAACCAAACTTTATAAGGACTTTGGCGTATTCCTTCGTGGTATGTAGAGTTCTTGGCAAATTGAACAAAGGATAAACCGTCCGACCATTTAGTTGTATCGTTATCGTTCATCCTTGCAGTCAGCATATTCTGTCTATCCTGATTGGCCCTTTTAACTAAGCCTTGTGTTTGACGGTTACGAGGTTTTCCATGAACTATCTTAACATCTTCCCACATAGCGCATATTTGGGATATAACTTCATTACTGAATTCTCTACCACTATCTGATTGCAATATGCTGGTGCAACAAATGTTAAAAATACTGAAAGAACATGATATGCTACTTCTTCAGCTCTTTTAGTTTTCACAGGTCGTAGCTGGACAAACTTAGTTAAATGATCTTGATACACCATTATGAACTTATATTCGCCATCTCTGTTTGACTGCAAATCTATCAAATCAACAACTTGACATCTTGAGTTTAACTCAGAACTGATCATTGGTTTCACAACAGTACCTTTCTTAGGTGCACTCTGTTTCATTTGACACTGTTTGCATAAATTTAAATACAACATTACAACTTCATATCGACGCCCCCAGCGCAAACTATTGTAACTCAGAAATTACAGTTTTGAGAAAAGCTGCATTTAATCTTTGAATGTTAATATAAAATCAAGGAATTGTTTAATATTATCGAAAACTGTTGTGAATCTAATTTTTGGTAAATAATTGTTTATTAAAAGTAAAATTTTCTCCTTGCTTTTTGTACTTTAGGCCCTATCTGAGTTACTATAGTTTTCAATGGATTTTCTTTAGTAAATAAAAGATACTATTAGAAAGAAAATATATTTTCTGCTAAGGAATAATACAATAATGTCGTAAGTTGGTTGATTTAATAAAACATATCATAATCCTCCTCATCATTTTCGTCTGGAAGATTCTCATCAGAACTGATTTCATTACCTTGCGCGCTAATTAGTGATTTTTTTGCATTTTTAGATCCATTCCTAGAATTTTTGGTCTTCACGCTTTTTGCTTCATTGCTTTTTGCAGAGAGAGGTTTATAAAATCCGTGATACATAGAAGGGATATTATTACTTTTACAAAGTGCCAGTAGGCCTTCTAATTTTTTTTTTCTCTATTGGCAACTATTGTGTATGAAGAGGCAGGTCTTCAGAGGCAGGTCTTCAATGTTTTGAATAATTGGAGGTCTACCTCGTATCTCTTTTCTCAATTGCAAAGATTTAATTTCTCCTCCATACGAATATCTGAAAGTAACTGTATTGGGAGTTACAGAGGTGAAATTGATCTCTCTGGTTTTACTGATAGTTACTTTATCCCGATTATTATCAGTTTTCCAGTTTTGTTTTCAACTAAGCTTTTAGTGCAAAAAAAGTTTTCTTGGCTCATCTCCTTTAGGATGTACCGTTTCCCTGTTGTTTTTGCCTTCCTGATTAAAGTCACCCATTGGTCGGGCGTATAGATGGCAGTCTGACGCGTTTTTGCGTTCTCTATTACTGCGTGCATACTATCACCCTCATTCTGTGTATGTCCTTTCTCTAAAAATCGGTGGGTAATGTCAACTTTTAGAGCAGTCGTCGCACAAGTGAACATTGAAAACAGAAAGCGATTTCTATTCTGTCCACCACAGTTATCCGAATAGAAAATGAACTTTTTCACTCCTTTATTTGCATGTAACTTCATAAAATCAAATACACAGCTTCCAAATTCCTGTTGATCTCTTCCAGATATTTGTTCATGCCACGTATAGCAAAAACTACTATTGTTTCTTACATCATAGACAGTAAAATTGTAGGTAGCGTATTTATGCGCTACGAGTGTATATAGTGTATAGAAGACACTCACTTCCGACATTGGAGTTATAAGAACCTTTTGGAGGTCAAAACAAGCTACTTAAATTGTTTTGTCATCAAGTGCTATTTCTTTATCAGAATTTTTTAGAGCTCGAGCTGCATCCTTGTTTTTCTGATGATTTTCATAGTTTAATTGTAATTTTTATTTCAGTTGCTCATCAGCCATTTCATATGCATATTTCGCATTGGTCTTTCTTCGGCTTCTGAAAACCAATATTAAATTCTAAGGTAAAAATGTCTCGATATTGCCGTTCAGTTGCCTTAATTATTATATGTTTGTCGTGCGCCCATTCTTCATACAACCTAAACATCTTCCGGATACTCAGACCTTTCTCTAAATACATTCCCTTGGAGTCTTTCCGAATGTAGTGTGACGGAACTAAAGGAAAAAGTTTGATGTGCTCTCTGACGCTGTCTTGCACTTTAGGATCAATTTTATTTGGCCTGTTATGATGTTTGATCAAAAAACTGGGCATATTTCACACCATACAATTACCGTTTGAGAATGCAGCTCTTCTTCGAATATATCTTAAGTGTTGTCGGTAGACCAGTAACTTAAATTTTGTTTGTTCCTCTCCCCGCGCAATTCAAAATGTGCTTCGTCACTCATAATTATTTTGATGACAAAATTATACCCTCTGCACAAAAATCTATCGACTGAATTATAAACGTGAGTTTCGATCTATTGAAAGAAGTTTTTGGACTTCTTGCCATTTGTAAGATCGAAAGAATAAATCTATCTTTAAAATTGTTCTACTTGATGGGATAAACATCGTGCGGATTGATTGGAATTTTCTTCAATTCTATTCCTAACTTGCAAAATATTCACTTTTCCAAAGTCGTTCAGTCATTCAGTCGTTTTTTCTCACTGTAAGTTTACTATCCTCTTGAAAATAAAACTGTTGTCGAAACCACCTCTGAGTTTGATTTTTTTATTTATTTAGCTTATGGCATATTAAGACACAAAGCACATATATGACAAAAAAATTATTAGCAATGAACATTCAACAAATTTATATACTCTAATGATTCTGGAGTTGCTAATAGCAAATATTCTGGTCTGCCGTTGTAAGCCGTTTCAAGCTATTCCTCCTCAATATGTTTGACGGTTTGGTTTTCGCCGCACTCGCAGGAGTGGCTTGGACTCTTGCCCCATTTGTGTAAAGTATAGGCGCACCTGCTATGCTGCGTTCTGATTCTATTTAGCGTGCACCAGGTTTTCCTTGGTAAGTCGAAGCCTGGTGGTGAGGTAGTAATGCATGGCATATCACTGTTTTGTTTCGACGTCCATTCCTGATACCAAGCGTCGGTGATGCTAAATTCGTCTTCTATTGCGTTTAGTGCGGTCTTGGTTGGTGGTTTTCTAGATCGAAGGCGGTTGTGGTTAGCGTCCTCGATGTCTGTATGGATCGGTAGTTATCTGTTGTCCAGAATCATGTTAAAGGTTTGTACAGAGCGTTTATGCGGCGCAGGCTTGGCTGTAGGATGTGACTCAGTACTGGAAGCAATTCTGTAAGAGTCGATTTAATAACGCCAGCAATCATCCTCATTTTATTATTGAGCTGTGCGTCTATTTTTGGACGTGTGGGCTATTGAGCCATACCGAAGCACAGTACTCTGCAGCTGAGTAAACGAGGCTACTTTGATCAAAAGCGACTGTTGTATTATCATTATCCTTGAGCTTCTTCAAAGTAGTTGTGACATACATTTCAGATATGGCCAATGTATTTAAGAACATTGTTTTACATACTAGCTTCTCCTCATTGTCCATGAGAAAATAATACTGCCTTCAAACTTTTCTTCCTGAAATCCCTGCGCCAACAGTCACTTGTTTTTTTTCAACAGTCCTCACACATCTTGCAATAAAATCCCATCATCTGGTATGATCTACCAATGCCCAAAATGCGGTAAAAATAGACTTTCGTTGATCTTCAGTTAGGCGTTCTTGACATTTTTGCCTACAAGATAATTTGCATGCTGGTCGAATACTTTTAGACAACATTTTTTTGCCTGACCCATTTTCATGTTCAACACCATTATTCAAGTCTTTTTTGGCTTTGACATGTATCCATTCATTTTCATTTCTAAAACGCTTTTTACCTGGGTTATCGTCGTCGTCGTCGAAATATACTAATCGAGTAAGGTACCGTCACTGAACTCGAAGGGGGTCAAAAGTCAAGATTTCTTGAAAATTAAGAAAAATTGTCAAAAAATGCGGCTTACGTCTTGAATTTTTTCCAATGAATTGAACAAAAAATTAGGTTTTTTTTGACGAGCCTTACCAAGTGCCGCCCCCGCAGGGGGCGGCTGTAGGTGCGTTTTAAATTTTTCACTTTTTCGGGTAAAAACTCCGTTCCTCTTGGGCGTCGAAACGGGAAATGGTCATTTTCTGTTGTAAAACTGAACAGGCCTTCGACCCGTGTCCGTCTGCCGCTCGCAAGTCCCACATGGCGTCCTCTAGGTGCCAAAAACAGGAGATCGTTTCTAGCACCTTTGAGGAGCAATTTTGGTCCGCGGCTCCATTTTTTTACTGCGTTCTCTTGCCGCGTCGATTTCACGTTTTTTTACGTCATGCGGAAAAGTACGCGACCGTCGGTTCACCCGGTGCGGCGGAAAATATAAGCGAAAAAAAACCGGTTTTTTTCATCACATCTGTGGACGCCGTTCTCTTGATTGAAGAGCGCCGTGTCTCCAAACCGGTTCGTTCGATGCGAGATGTTTACCCGCAACCGGCGGTGGAAGAATCTGGTACCTTCGGCATCCTGTTCCCGCTCTGGGTCAATTTTAACACAAAAATTGAAAAAACGCGATGTTTTTTTCACCTAATTTGCGGGGATTCCTCTCCCGGGATACCCAACAGTCGGATCGGGACCGGACCGGCACCAATCGATTCGGCATAGTGTCTTTAAGTTTGTTTTGGAGTTTAATTGCGATTGCGTGCCGAATGGCGCCGGGAGGCCCGAAAAACCATGTTTTGCAGAAGTACGTGAGAATCATCTGGGATTCGCTAAATTAAATAGCAGGGCGTCGCGGTTGTGGTTTCTGAATAGAGAACGAAAGGGTCTATAAGGCGATAGGAACGACGCATCGCTCGATCGCATTTGGGGGCCTCGACGCCCGTCCAAACTCGAAACGAATTTTTCAAAATTGAGCAAATTGAAACCTTCAATATTCGGTGAAATGTTTTAGAATTGTATTGCTCTTCTCGGGGATTATAGCCCCACGTGTCTACTTTCAAACGACATCTCTCTCGGCGCGTTACACCTCCGGGTACGTTCCGCAGGCCCCAATTCGCAAAGTCACTTTTTTTTCACCTCTACAAACGAAAACGCGAAAAGGAAAATTTACATGTCCAGTCTGAGAAGTGGATGCCCGGCTAAAAGGCCAACAGTATGGCGTTTGAATTTCTCAAATCCATCAACGGATTCGCTCTCCAGGTCAAAAAAACTAAGACCATTGCTTGCCGCTGAATCGCCAATTTTCACTTACAGCTGATCATTCTGACACTATTTTCGCTCAGGTTATGTGCAAATGTCATTGTTGAAGTTTATCCGTTTTTGATTATCCGTGTTCTTGTGAGAAGATAAAATTTAAAAAAGGAATTTAAATCAAAATTCTGATTTTTCGCTCATTGTTAGGTTGAAATTCAAATCAAATTCAAAGAGATATCTTGAAATCTCTAAATTGCTGATTTCGGCGACTCTGGCTCTTGATTAGCAACACATAGCAACGTCAAAATTCGCAATTTTTCACAAATTTCTACAAGAAAACGAAGATTTCACACTTTCCTTTTAGCAGATTCTTAAAATTCAGACCATTTTACATCAGAAACAGATGTTTCCGTTCACATTTGAATTCTAAAATTTATTTCATAAACCGCAATATTTACGAGTTTTTTTTTGAGAATAATTGGAGCTTTTAAATTTAATTTAGATTCCAACGGTACAACACGCGTCTTCCTCGGATGTATAGCAACAGAGTTATTGGCGAAAAACTTTCAGTATTACCATTTCACTGCGGAAGGAACAGCCTTTCAATATTTATCGGCATTTTCGATTCAAATTCGAATACAACTCATCAAGTTCTATTAAAATATGCTGCATGAATTTTCTGCGGCTGACGGTCCAGACGTGGCCGACGTTTGAAATCTCCCTCCAACTGTTTACTTGATTTTCAAACATTTGCATTTTTCATTTCCCTACATTTCTAATAAATTCTTCTAGCATGAATCTATAGAGTAAACTTTCCTCTACCAGCGGAGCAAATTTTATCATTCCTTTGCAAACCGTTTTACCAGGATTTTTTTTTAATGCATTTCATTTGCCAGGATTCGGGATGGCTAGCAACGGTTGCTTAGTTAACTCCGCCCCACAGAAGTTTCCTTCCATTTTCCGTGGTGAATGGTGTCCGGGAAAATTTTATTTCTCAGATTTGTTAAAGTTGGAAAATTCTACATTAGAAACAATTGAATATTCTTGCAAATTCACACTCTTACTTGAGTAAAAGTAAGCTCGGCCATATTTGATTAAAGTTTTTACTGATTTTATAAAAGAAAACTATTGTTTTACAAATTTCTGATTGGACATTCTGAAAATTCGGCTAATTTTACATGGGGGACGATGTAAGTTTTTGGGTCATCTGATGATTTAAAATCCATTTTCCAAACGGTGAGAATTACGACTTTCCTACAAGAACAGTTAAAAATTGCACATTTAATTTGGAATCTAAAAGTCTATTCCGCGACTTCCAAGCATGTATAACAAAAGAGTTATTGTTGAAAAACGATCAGTTCTACCACTTGACGGCTGAAGAAAAAGCCATCTCTAAATTTATCCGGTTTTTCTTTTTAAAATCGAATAGTGCTCTTTGAGGCCTATTGAAATGTGCTGCATGAACTTAAAAATGTCGTCTACTTTTCTGCTTCGTCTTCGAAAAATCATATGCCTCATTTCCTTGGGTTTGTATAAAATAATTTTAACACAGATCTATAGCGCACTTTCTTTTAACAAACGCAAAAAGTTTTATGTAGTTTACATAGGTTTTATATAGAGTGTACATGTTTCTATTGAAATTGACATATTTGTAGTCGATAGACTTGATACAGGATTTTTTTAATAAAGAAATTCTTGCAAATATATTTTTTTGTCCAATTTTCCGGAGTCTAAGAAACATGCATTTAGCTCTATTTTATAGGGCAGATTTTCATCTAAAAATTGTGTCATTTTCATTTTTCCAAAGCGAACCGTTTTGGCGGAAGAGCCCATTTAAACCCATGTAAATTGAAAAACGAAATTCAGAGAAGGGGAAAATTATTTTAGTGTTTCACACAACGTGGAACAATAAAATTTCACACATTTGTAGAGAATTAGTCAGTCTATGATATCCCTCAGTTAGTTTTGCAAAATATTTTATCTGGCGGCAGTCGCCGCCCCTCAAACTCAAAGTCGCACACGAGGTAAGACATTCAAATAACTATAGTTTGAAAACTTAAAATAGCTTTGAATAGTTTGACAGTTGTATTCAAAATTCTTTCAGTTCGGCGTAGCTTATAGATCTTTCTATTGAAATTTGGTATTCTCGTGGCCGATAGCCTTGACACATAATTTATTTTTTCTGACCAAGACCACATACCCGCGGCAGCACGTATGTGGTCTTGATATATCTGGTCTTGACTAATCTGGTTTTGATTCACCCCATCAGATCAGATAAATCTAAATCTGATCTGACCACATATGCGCTGCCGCGCGTATGTGGTCTTGATTTATCTGATGAAGACCAAGACGCGCGGCAGCGCGAGATCTCGATTCAATATAGGTCAATGTGAAAAAGGACCGTTGGTTTAACCCCCGTATATTAGGTTTCCCGCCATAAAAATCCAGACCACATACGCATCTCTCGTAGTCAAGCCGGAACTGATACTAATGGATTCAAATAGCAACAACTCGAAAACTGCAATAGATATAATAAAAACTCTTTCAGATCTATTAAGATCATAGATATTTCTATTGAAACAATTTGACCATCTGGAATTTTCATGGCCGATAACCTTGACACTGGATTTTTTAAATAAAGAAATACATGAAAATTAAATCAAAGTTGACATTAACGTCAGTTGAGTAATTTATTGGCTATTATTTTTTTTTGTGAAACTTTAATTAACATAATTTTGCCAAGTGTTGCTAATTGTCTAAAAGCAAACTTACTATAATTGGAGTAGTGATATTGGAAATCAAGAGTTGCCAACCTTCATAAAAGGAGGTTACTATATATGATGAAGTGAAGTTAGTAACTAAGGCTTGCAATTTTGACGAAAAAAAAGACAACAATGTAACTTTAACAAATAATTGGTGAGATTATGTTTGAGTATGTTGGTAATTCAAAAACACAAGATACCAACTTGTTAAAACAATATGTTGGTTATGTTGAACGTCAAAGTTGACAACATCAATGTCACTTAATCAATTTAAAGGTTATGAAAGTTTTAGTGAGATTTTCAATAACTTTTTACTCCACAGCTGATTTTTTATCGTCCATGTTGTACACCTTAGTAACTAATATCACATCGTTAGATATAGTAACCTTTTTATGAACGTTGGGAACTTTTCATTTCTAATATCACTCCTTAAATTAAAGTCACTTTGATTTCAGACAATTGGTAACATTATATGATTAAGTACACCTCAAAAGTGTTTGATTATATTATTTTACAAACCTGACAGCATTAAAATCATTTGAGACGGATGAATTATTAGTTAATATTCTGTGCAGTAGGAGTTGTAGATCTTGCAACTCATACAACCTTAGCTGATGCGCTTTCTACAAGAATCGCGCAGCTCGCAATTCTGATTAATCTTTCATATACAAATGTCAAAATTCATTATACAATTTCACCCTCATCAATTATTCCACCTTTAGCAACTATTCCATTCTTTTCAACTGTTTCATCCACAAAAACTATTCCATTCCGAAAAATACGATCCACATGTACTAGTTTCTATTCTAAAGTAATTGTAATTTTGTAATTTTTTATTACGAGAAACTGTTACCAAAGAGTCTCTATGTTTTGGGGACAAGGATTTCAAGCCAGCATAAAATCACAGTCAAACAAATAGATGAGCTTGTAGATTGTAAATATGTTAGTGACGACTTCTACTGCGACCTTTATAGATCTATTGTACACCACCCTCCTCTAAGCGTTGGTATACTTATCCATTTAGTGCGCCTCCTCAAATCCTAATTTATTTAGGAATTTGAGGATCTGGGTGGGATTCAAGGACTGCAACTCCTGTGCGTTCAAGCAGTGGGCCCCAAGATACATATGTCTCTTGCGGAGCAGTGCTCCGCAGTCTTTGAGTAGTTGTATGGGGTTTCTTCTGCCGAACCACAGAATCTCTATCTGTCATCTTTCTCTAGGCCTATGGTCTTCAGTTTTTTTTCTAAGTCTGCAGTGTTTCGTCAGGACTGCTGCCAGAATTCTAAGCTTGTTCCTGTTTAGTCTCAGGCAAGCTTTTGTTCTTTTCTGAATAACAGATCCCAGCATTACTTTGAATTGTCTCAACCATGGAAGTTCTTTACAGGTTTTCATCCATTGTTCTCTTATTACTTCATCTAAACTTTTGTGGATGGTGTTCAAACTCATACCGCACAAGGTTCCGGACCTATAAAGGGATTACTGGATCCCTTGTTTGCTAGGTAATCGGCTTCTTCGTTTCCGACTATACCAGTGTGTCCTGGTAGCCAGTATAGCGTTACTTTGTTTTCTCTGCCAAGCTTGTTTAGCTTTCCCACACAGTCACATACCAGTTTGGATCTGATGGTGTAAGTTCTAATGGCCTTGATGGCTGCATGGCTGTCTGACAGGATAGCAATTCGTTTTTTGCGATAATTTCTGTTGAGATTGAATTGTGCACATCTTTCGATTGCGTGTACCTCTGTTTGGAAGATATTTGAGAATGTTCCCATGGATTCGAAGTATTTGGTACGAGGTCCAAACACTCCTGCACCAGTACCTTCCATTGTCTTCGAACCATCTGTATACCACTTGATAGCATTTTGCTATACGTGGTATGCTGAGGATTCGTCGCTCCAATCAGCTTTACTACTACACATTGCTGTGTAGTTTTTCTCGAAATGGTATTTGCATACCATTTCGTCTTTTGGAGCTTCCAGCCAGGGGATTTTGGCATCAAGGCTGTTTCGGTTTCTGCTCCCGATTTTCAAATACCTTGGTTTTATGTTTGGGCAGTATGGGTCCGCGAAAGACCATGTGAAATATATTTGTAAAAAGGTGGCTGCTAACGGGTTAGGGAATGTATGGAAGGATTGTTTGAGCAATAACTTTGCAAATGGAAGTGTGGAAGGCATGTGTGAGAAGTCTCCTATTGTATGGAGAGGAAGTGTGGGGAGTGAAAGAGGAAGAGAGAGTTGAGAGAGTTCAGCTGCAGTTTTTAAAAATTGCTCTCAATTTAGATAGAACGCCGGCATATATTGTGCTGCAAGAAACAAATATGTATGCATAAAGTGTTTTCGCAGGCAGCTAGGAGGGTCGTTAAGTTTAAGGGTAATAAAAGGATTGTAAAAGAAGTGTTGAGAGTTGTAAAAATGGAAAATTTGGGTATACATAAGGGCACAAAATTGGAGACCGAAAGAAAGAAGCTGTAGGTATGAAAGCTGTGGCTGCACATATGAGGAAATCGAGAGAATGTTTGGGAATGGAATAAAAGTGTAAGAATTACTGTGTGAACGGTTAACCGAGGTGGAGTTGCAGTGTCGTCAGAGGAAGATCGAGGGAGTAAGTTCCTCCCAGAATACGGGAGCGTACAAGTGTTCCAAAGGCTTCCGTTGTGCCTCAAAAGAGCTAGGCTGCCGCAGGCATTGATTGCATGTCACAGGTGCGGGTCAGAGGAAAAAGGCAGGAGGTACTGGATGGGCACTCGTTTTAAGCTGTGTGGCATATGTGGGGAAGCTAGTGACATGTGGGCACAATGGGCACAAAACTGTGAAGGATGTCAGTGGACCAGTGAGGAGAGAGCAGTGGTGGAAGACGGAGGTTCGTACATGACGGAAGACGGAGACCGTTTGCCCTTGATGAAAATAGTGGTGCAGTTAAAAAAAAATAAAGCTGTGATGCTGCCGTCGTGAGGTGAATTTTCTTTTTCGTTGTTAATTGGATTCGAGGAATTACTATTTTTGGTTGCATTCGTTTTTTGTCTTTATTGGTTTTGGTTGTTTGTTTTTTTTTCTTTTTCCTTCTCTCTTAATTTTTAACTCGGTATTGGAATGGATTAATTGTTCGTTTAACTCTGAATGTAGCAGTTTTTTTCTTTATTTTGTTAAAAAGAATGTATTTTTTTATGTGGTATATGAATCTTAGCGGCGTTAGCATTAGTTTAATGTTTCCTATCAATGTACATATACATGTTGTATCTGGACATTGCACATATTTGTGTACATGTATTCGAGAAATATTGTAATAGAGAACACAAAGCTCTCGTCTTGTGGGTTAAAGATTTAACTAAAAAACGAATCCCCGTTCACATAGAATTAATTCAAGAAAAAGCTAGACAGTATTTCAAGCAACTGAAGGATTTTGAACCATGTTCGTCATCCTGTTTACGAAATGACACGAAGTGACATTTTCTGCGAGCAATGGCTGGTTTGTTGATTTTTTACAACGGTACGCACTTCGCAATGTGAAGATACAAGGCGAGGCAGCGTCCGCAGATGAACCAGCTGCTATGAATTATCGCAAAGTATTAGCGGAAATCACTGATGATGGTGGATGTTGCCCAGATCAAGTATTTAATGCAGATGAGACTGGGTTATTCTGAAAAAAGATGCCCAGCCGAACATTCATTGCGAAATCGGAGAAAACTGCAAGTGGTTTTAAAGCGGCAAAGGATCGAATCACACTTCTTTGCAGTAATGCCTCTGGTGCAAAGATGTTAACACCACTTATTATAAATAAAGCTTTACACCCACGGGCGATAAAAGGCGTAAATTTATCTGAATATCCAGTACACTTCATGGCCAATAAAAAAGCATGGGTCACATCAGCTGTATTTGCAACATGGTTCAACGATTCTTTTCTACAAGAAGTTGAGAAATCTATGGAAGAGATGGGTCTTCCGTTTAAAGTGTTGCTAATTGTAGCTAATGCACCCGGTCATCCCTGTATGGAACATCCTAATGTATTTATTTATTATTTATTTATTAACCTACTGGCATATAGAAACCACAAAAAAAATATATAAATTTAAAAATAAAAATATCACAAAATACACAATAAACTCCAATTTCCATTATAATACACCTTCTCTGTTACCAGTTTGCTCTTTCCATTTTTTTATCCGTCTCAGCAGTTTCAGAACCTTTCCGCTATCATTCATACATTCCTCCCATTTCTTTCCTTCCCGCCTCTCTCCCTCATTCCATTCACCCCTTGTACACTCTTCCATCCAATGCTCCCAAATATCCTTTGCTGTCCCACAAACACTACACTTTCTATGCTCCTCACTCATCTAGTATCTTCTTCCACGCTCCTCACATCCACACCTATACCTTGCTAACATGACTTGTGGATCGTCCTCTTGATTTACACTTAAATAGGTTGGTAACCGCCCATGTACCTGTATCTTTACGTACCCTTACTAAAAATTACTGCTTTCTATTTTGCTTTGCCGCTCCTGTAGGTCCACTTCTTGCAAACGTTCTACCAACCTTTCGGCCCACCCTGCCCTTTCTTGCTTTAGCGTTTCGAGCCCCTCACCAGATATACCACCTCTTTCATACAATTTCCTCTTATTCTTACTCGATTCCCACTCGATTTACAATTCTAAAAACCTCTTTTATTAACCTTTCATCTCCCATTTCACTCACCTTATATTCATACCTTATGACCTTTCTTGCAGCCAAGACTGCCACCTTGCACGCATTCACCTCCTGGAGGACAATGTAACTAGGTGTCGATCTATCAAGCTTCAGGATTTTTTTGAAAAACTTTAACTGGACTCTCTCTATCCTCTCCTCCTCTCTCGTCCCCCAGACTTCTGAGCCATACAATAAAATGCTTCTCGCACACACCTTCCACACCGTCTCAGCCGCCCTGAAGTTTCCTTCGAATTTATTTCTCCATTCATTCCAGACTCGCCCAGCTGCCACCCACGCTTTCTTCGCTACATACTCCACATGTTCTCTATTGCTACCTCCATTTCCAAATACATACCCTAGATACTTAAACCTTTGCACCTCATCGCTTTCCCTCCCTCTCCATTCAAACCTCTCTTTCTTGAACTTCCCACCTCTTTTGAACCGCATCCATTTAGTTTTTCCCACATTCACACTCAAATCTCTCCTTTCAAGAAACCCTCTCACCCTTTCAATTACCTCTCTCAATTCCCCAGCTGTCTTGGCAAATACAACTACATTATCAGCTTATGCTAAACTCCACACCTTTGTTCTCCCTACCACCACTCCTCCAGCTTTTCCGTCTGCCAAAACTCTTTCCAAATCAGCCACATAGAGATTGAAAAGTGTGGGGCTCAGTGGACATCCCTGCCTCAGGCCCTTTTTTATCTCGAAATATTCCGTTACACACTCATTCACCCTGATCTTACACACCGTTTCCCTATACACCTCCCTTACATTCCTCCTCACCTTCTCCGAAATACCCTTTTTAACCAAACATTCATACAATCTCCCTCTATCTACGGAATCATACGCTGCTTTCAGGTCGATAAAAAGAGCAAAAAGGCTCCCAGATCTAATTTCCTGATCAATTATAAATCTAAGTGTTATGAGTTGGTCGACTGTGCCTCTTCCCTCTCTGAATCCTGCTTGCACCTCTGGTATTAACTGCTTTTCGTCTGCCTCTTTTCTCAACCGCCCTTCTAGAATCTTGGCGAACATTTTGTAGGAAGAGTTCATCAGCATGATCCCCCTGTAATTCTCCACCATTTCCTTGTCCCCATTTTAATGGATTGGCTGTATTATCCCCTCTTTCCAGCTCTCTGGGATACCCTTTGTCCCTTTCCATATCTTGTTGAACTCCTCCGTAAGCTTGTCGATACATTTATCCGGTACTAACTTCCACGCTTCATTTCCAACTCCGTCCGGTCCCGCCGCTTTCTTCTGCTTTAAGGCTGCAATTACCTGGTGTACTTCCCCGGCAGTAATTTCTTCTTCACCTACTTCTTAAACTGTCTGTTCCCTTCTAACACTGTCTTTCCCTCGATCCACCGTTATCTCCACTCCTTCCAATAGAACCATATAGTGCCTTAACCAGGTTTCCTTAGGTATATTGTCTGGAATTCGCTCCTTTCTCCCGCTCTTCTCCTTTAAATATTTTGACAGCTGCGCTTCAGTTTTAATCTCCAGTATTCGTTGTCGCTCTCTTCTCTCCCACATTTCTTTCTTTCTCCTCTCCAGGTTTCGTAGGTCCGCTCTCGTACTTAACCACAGTTCCTTGTCAGCGGTACCCTCTCTCCACCTTCTCGTCACCTCTCTATATTTTTGTTTCTCCCTTATGAATTCCTTATCCGCCCATAATCTTCCCACTGTTCCTTCTGAGACTTTCCTCCTGACCATTGCTGTTTCCATTTCATCGGTTATCATATCTATATCTTTTAAATTATCCCAGTCTATTGCCTCCATTCTTAATTTAAACAGCTCCGTCGCACCGCTATCCCACCTGGTAACCCATTTTTCTTTCCTGGACCCCTCTTCTACCTGCTGCTTTAACGTGATCAGTATTGGCATATGGTCAGATTCACCTTTCACTCCGGTCTCCATCTCGCTAATTTCTTGCCTCGCGAAGTCGTTAACAACTGCAATGTCTATCACCGACACCCCCCCAGCACTCCCAAACGTATACTGTCCCTCCCAGTCCCCCTACACACACCCGTTCAAGACATCCCATTGACTTTCCCTTACCCACTCTGCCCATTCTTTTCCTTCCGCATTCCTCGTTTTGTCCTTAGATTTCTTTCGTAGTACTTTACCAGCTCTATCCACCGTGTTGAACTGCTCCTCACCTATCCTCACATTCCAATCACCTCCTAGCAGCAAGTTTGTCGATGCCGTACCTTCTATATTACACCTTATGCACTCTTTAATTCTTTCCAGCCCCTTATTTTTATACACCGTGGCTATCTGCCACCAGCCTCCCTTCAGCTCTACCTCCCTGAAAACTATACCCTCCACCTCTTCTTGTAACCTCTCTGCTTCCCTGATACCACACTTGATCCCTGTTACTATCCCCCCCTTTGCCCTTTCGTAACCACTCTCACTCAGGGCCGGTTGCATCTTCCATTTGTACTCCTTGGGAAGTCTCTCTTTACAGTTCTCCCATTCTTTTTCTTGGACCCAGGACTCCACTAGTCCAATTATTTCAAATCCCTTCAAGAAGGCTATGAAAGAGCCGTCCTCCCTTTCCAGTTTTTTCCTAAGCCCAGCCACATTCCAAAATAATATCTTAACATTTTCGCTTTCCGATCCGTCCTTGTGTTTCTGTCCCTTTCTTCTTTGGTCCCTTACTCGTTTTTTTCCCCTTCGGACCAAGGTACCCATTTCCCGTCTATTTCAACTCTTTTATAGCCTACTTTGACCCGATGATCCCTTGCCTTGAGCTCCTTTGCCTTCCTTAATAACTCCTTCTGGATTCCCTGCTCCTTCGGGGTGAAATCGTCTTGTATAAAAATATTTGTTCCTTTTAGCTTGTGCTTATTTCTCATTATCTCCCTTTTTGCCTCCCAACATTCTATCTTTAACAAAATTGGGCCTTTGTTCCCTTCTTTAGAGCCGAGCTGGTATGCATTCACGAAACCCTCGTTAATTCCTAACCTTTCCATAAATGTTTTCTTTGCCTCTTCTCGCCATGTTTCTCCTTCAATTCCGTAAATTACGATGTTATTTCTTATCTCCCTCCTTAATCTCCTCTCTTCAATATCCTTTAGGCTAATCAGTTCTTCCCTCAGCGCTTGTCGTTCCTCCTCCCACCTACCCTCGGTTCTTTCCTTCTCCTCCTTAACTGATTCCGCTGCATCCTCCAGCTTCGACATCCTATTCTTTATTTCCTTATTCTCATCCCTTATTGCCCTCAGCTCCGATAACAATTCTTTTCTCCAGTCCTTTTCTACTTCTTCCTCCTCCTTCTGTCTCTTCACCACTCTTTCCAGCTTTTCCTCCAGCCTTCTGTTTTCCCTTCTCATTTCCTCCAGCTTTCCGTCTACTGCTGTGAACTCCTTTTTAATTTCTTTTAATTCCTGTAGAATTCTATCCAGTTGCTCACTCTGCACTGTACTACTCTCACCTCTTCCTATATCTTTAATCTCATCTTTTTTCGACCTTTTAGCTATCTGCATCGGTGACCGATTTAGCTCTGCGCATCTTTCAAACGGACTCATCGACTCACTGTTCGCTCTCGGTCTGTTCTCGTATTCGTCCATTCTCAAGCTAGAACTATTCACATATGGTGGAGAACACGGCTACTAGTTCAGCTATTCCTCACTAGATGCGCTCTGTAGAGCTGAATAGGTGATTACCCTGACGCGCCGCAGCTACCAATAGTATCTTATCACCACGTGTCTTTTATCACAAACATACGCGACCTTTCACTTTCCTCACAACCGAAACAACTAAAAGAAAAACTAAACCTTTAAAAGGAAACCAATCAAAACAGCTCCCACTAACTAAAGTCAGATACTCGCTCGATAAACCACACTATCTTTATTTTAACCGAAAAAACAGCTTATTAAAATCATCTAGAAATTAATTTATCGAGCACTCTAACGCACGTCTTCACTCGCTGAGACTTCAATCGATACTCGATCTTAATGTACAAACTCGATCCTAATGTACAAATAGTGTTTTTACCGCCAAATACGACTAGCCTTATACAACACTGTATCAGGGCAAATCGCAAATTTTAAGAAACATTATATCAAATCAATTTTCAGCTTCATTTTGAAAAATCTAGAGAACGAGAAATTTAGCCTGAATGAAGTTTGGAAAAAATTCTCCATTTTAGACCGCATAAACCATATTATTGCAGTAATTCGACAAATCAAACAAAACACATTAAATTCTTGCTGGATAGTGATCTGGCCTGCATGTGTAATTAATCGAAACGTTACCGAAAACGCGTCAACGTTATTATCTGAAATTAGTGCGCTCGCACATAAAATCGGCGGAGAAGGCTTTGATTCTTTCGGCGAAAATGACCAGGACGAGATGATTGAGGACCAAACAGTCGATGATGTGACATTATCAATAGTTTGATAGATTATGAAAATGGACAAGAAAAACCGGAATCTATTACAGCAGATAAAATATATGCAGGGTTCCAGATTTCAAAAAAATTGGAAACAATTGAAAAAAAATCCAAAAAGAGCTGATATGATGCATGTCTCACTATCGCAACGTTTACAAGCAATTGACCAGTCGATCGTAGTCACAAAAACTGATCACTGACTTTAAGGTACCAAAAAACAAATCAATTGAAATCCTATCTTTAAGCGACGAAAGCGATTTTCAACCAATTCATCACAAGAAGATGCGCGTTTTGGATTTCGAGGAGAAGCAGCAAACTACATATTTAATGTATAATTTGAACATTTCTCCATGTACTTATATGTACAATGAAGAATTAAATATTTTTACAATTTCTTTAGGTCTAATTTAATTATTTAATTTCTTGAAAGCATTCTATTTCATCTATTTCATAAATCATTGATCTATTTTCTAAGCCCGACTTTTTTTATGCGGTCCCTATCCACCGCATAAAAAAAAATTAGGTAGTATATTGTACAAACTTCTTTATTATATGTAAGTATTTATAAAATTTTCGAATATTTTTTTGTACGATTTCTTTTATGCGATCCCTATCCACCGCACAAAAACAGGTTTTACTGTATTTAGGTTAGGTTCTAATTATTTATGCCAATAAAAAGATATTACTACGGATACGAATAAACCGCTATATATAAAAGTACCAAACGCTATATATAAAATTACAAACGCTATATAGAATATATGAAATCCCTAAATAAAAAATACGTAAAGGCTATATTAAAAAACGACAAACACTATACAAATAAAACAATTTGCTATAAATCGTTTGCTATACATTTAAATAACTCTTGCTTAATAATTAAAACAATTTAATCAATATAACCTGCAAACATAACCTCGCAAATTATCTCAATACGTTCTTGCTATATTCAAAACGTATTGATACATAGTCAAAATGTATGTATATTTTAATAAATGTCTTTTTATTGAAATTGTCTTAATAAAACCATGTTTAGATAGACACATCTCCTTCAAGATGGAATCAAAATACGTAGCAGAATACATATCAGACGAAGATGTAGAAAATGAAGAACCCAAGAAGAGGAAGAAGAGAACATCTATCACATGGAATAAAGAATGTTCTTTCCCGGATAGTGTTTTAGCAGTAAGTGCAATTGAGCAAGAACAGTGTTGGAGTCGTTATACAAATTATAAAGACACTGATGGGAATAGTTAGATATATGCAATAAGGTGAAATTTAGAGGTGAACAATATGCTTTATGTTTCACTCAGCAATGAAGTATTATTGAACAGATCAAATTTTGAGCATGCACATCAAGGGAGTGAAAATAAAGCAATATATAATTGTAATGCTGGAATAAAACTTGAAATACAGACATTATTTGAAAATGATTATAATATTAAGCCCAAAAAAGTACTTGAGTTGCTAGCAAAAAATAAAGTGCAACTACCATCTAAAACACAAGTTCAAAACATATTAAGGACGATTCGAAATGAAATAACAAACGTATGCGGTCAGGGGACCCCCGTCAGGAACGAAGTTCCTCGCACTATTAACAGAATCGAACAACTTCTTTTTTTTAATTATAATTAAAATAATGAAAGTGCACGCAAATATTTTAATTGATTGTTCAGGAAAATATGAATAAACAATCCAAATCCCCTTATTCAAACTCACTACAAAGTACCAACTTATTATAGAGGAACACAGCTTGAATATATAAATATAGGTGTCTATATAAAATTTAATTATAGTAAAATTTACAAAAAGCAAATACTTGATTCACATGTACGATAAACACATGTCAACAGTAAGCAATTGTTTCACATTATAAAATTGTAACCTACTTTTCTAAATCTGTATTTCGTATAATTCCTTTTATTTCTTTTTCCTTTTTTTTCTCTGTCGATACTCTTTTCAATGCTGAGCTTGTGATTTCACTATTGTCTCTCTATAATGTATATGTCGTAGTCATATAGTGAAATCCATCAGATTGTATAAAACTGAGTTATTTTATGATCTGCCGACAGTTCATGTATTCTATTTGAAATATGACTAGCTAGTTTGTGATACCATTTCAAATATGTTTTTTTATTTATTTCTTTATTAATAGGTGTGCTCGTTAAGACAAGTGCCTTTATACTTTCAAATGACAGCAATTTGGCATTTTTTTTTTAATTTCATTTTCTTTTTCCTTTTTTCTTTGTCGATACTCTTGTTTACGCGGAGCTTTTGATTTTACTGTTGCCTCTCTACAATGAATATAAATATAGTGAAAAAATAGCAAACACTGTAATCACATGTACGATAAGTCTATGTAAACAGTAAGCTATTCCTTCAAATTATAATATTTTAAGAACCTACTTTTCTGAATCAGTATTTTGTATAATCCCTTTTTTTCATTTTTTTCCCTTTTTTCTCTGTCGATACTCTTTTTGATGCTGAGCTTGAGATTTCACTAACGTCTCTCTATAATGTAAATGTCATAGTGATATAGTGAAATCTGTTAGAATGTGTAAAACCGAGTTATTGCATGATCTGCCGACAGTTCGTGTATTCTATTTGAAATACTTGATACAACTAGCTAGTTCGTGAAACCATCTGAAATATGTTTCTTTATTTATCTCTTTATTAATAGGTCTGATAATTAAGACACGTAGCTTTATACTATCAGATGACAGCACTTAGGCATTTCTGGAAACGTCGAATCGGTAAGAATGATAGTGTAAATGCCAGTTAGACTAGTTCCTCTTAAAATTTCACGAGCTGAACTTGCAGGAGATTTCATGAGCTACACGAATTAAATGAACTACTCGAACTGCCGACAAAGATCATGCAATGGCTCAGTTCTAAACAATCTGATTGATTTCTCTATATGACTACAATATATATATATATATATATATATATATATATATATATATATATATATATATAGTCAAAATTTATATAAATAAATTTGAATAGATTAAGAACAGATAATGTATGAAAATAAAAATAAAGTCTAAACGAACAATAACTCTTCTTTAACACTTCAGCTGACCACTTTTCACGTCTTAACCCCAAAACTCCGTCTATCCATCTGTCCCTCGTTGCTCGGCTTTTTCACTCCCCCTCTCTCTCTGCTCGCTCCTTCCTCCGCTAGGTCACATGATCCAATAGTTTTCGGTTGAGATTCAAATCCTACAACTCGGCCCTCCTGATGATTGTCCGACTCGGATGATTCGTCGACTGCAGTCCATCTCTTCATATATTCGGCACAGGAAGTGGTCCTCATCGGGCCGTCGTGATAACCTTCATTCTGAACATCGTAAGTGTCGTTAGATTTCGTTTTGGTCACTCGATATGGGCCTAAATACTTCGGCTTCAACTTCATTCCAGAACTTTGCTGCGTTCTCTTAATCGCGACCAGGTCACCGACGCGATATTTGAATGGAGCGCGCCTTCTCAAATCGTATCTTCTTCTATTTTCTTCTTGAACCTTGAGTATTTGTTTTCTGGCTTGATTTCTTAGATCATCCCTGTTGTCGTCAAATGTCACCCGAAGATGTTCCTTTATCAGCTCTGCAATAGTTTCATGTTCCCTACATCGAAGTTTGACACCAGTCATTAACTGAAATGGCGTTGTGCCGATGCTCCTATTCTCTCTTGAGTTTATTACCATCTGCACTTTCCCTACGTGCTTGTACCGCTTGGTGCGATCATCTATAGATAGTTTTGAAAGTATGGGGATGATACATGAATTGATCCTCTCAGCTTGACCATTTGCTCGCGGCAAACCGGTTGTCACCTTAAAATGCTTAATTCCCTCATGGATACAATAATCTTCAAACTCTTGAGCAGAAAATGCTGTTCCCCTGTCAGTGATTATGTTAACTGGATTTCCGAATATTACCTTCTGTTGTTCAAGCTTGGATATCAGCTCGACGGCTGTCGTCGATTTGGTCGGGTAAAGCCATACGTACTTAGTAAATGCGTCTACTACTAATAGTATATGTCTATAATTCTTATTGGTAGACTCTAAGGGCCCTAAATGATCCATATGGTAAGTATGCAATGGGATGTCGCCTTTGTGTAAAGGATGTAAAAAGCCTTCCTGCTTACCCCTTTTTCGGTTAACAAGAATACATTTCACACAACCCATAATCATGTTTTCTACCTTTGTTTTCACTCTAGGTATATAGTAATGTCGCTTTACAATTTGTTCTGTCTTCTGTGCGCTGAGATGACCGTCTTCATGAGTTCTTTGAATGATTTCGTTTTGCATATTCCTCGGAATTACTAACAACTCGTTATCGTCCTGCCATTTGTAAAGAATATCGTCTTTTAACATGTAGTCTTGATATGGTTTTTCTTTAAGAATTGCCTTTATCGCTCTTAACCCATCGTCTGCATTTTGAGCTTCACAAATTTTCAATGGCAGTGCGCTGGTTTCAATTAGAGCAACCGGATTCCTGCTCAGGCAGTCAACGTGACGCATTCTCGTACCTGACCTATGCTCCACGATGAAATCAAATTCCTGCAGCATCAAAAACCATCTGGTAACTCTGGTGGATAAATCCTTTTTGTCCATAGTCTTTTGAAAGGCTGAACAATCCGTAATAATTTTAAATGACGTTCCAAGGAGATAAACGCGAAACTTCTTTAGTGCCTCAATTATGGCAAGTACTTCAAGTTCATAACTGCAGTATTTTTTCTCAGCATCCGTCGTTTTCCTACTCGCATAATATACAGGGTGGAAGTTGTTATCTTCTTGGCATCTGTGCAGAAGAATAGCTCCGTAACCTTCCATGCTGGCATCTGTATGTAGTTCGAGTTCTCCTCCAGGCTTAAAAATTTTCAGAACTGGATTACTGGCTAATACTTTTTTCAACTCCTCAAGTGCACTTTGCTGTTCTGGTCCAATGAGAAATTTTGCGTCTGCTTTTAATAAGTCACTCAATGGTCTCGCTATTATGGAGTAAAATGGTATAAATTTCCTAAAATATCCCGTGAGACCTAGGAAACTTTGTACTTGTTTTACCGTCCGTGGTTCTGGGAATTTCATAACAGCTCGAGCCTTCTCTGGCGTGGCAGTACGTTACCATTTTCTATGATGTGGCCTAAAAATTCTATTCTTTTCCTTAAAAACTGGCATTTTTCATGTTTATTTCTAATCCGTGTTCCTCTGCGACTTTTAAAACATTCTTCAAATTTTGAATTGCTTCGTCTTCATTGGCTGCCAATATTATCACATCGTCTATATATGGGAGCGCTATACCTTCTAGTATAAACGTCCTAAAAATTCTATTAATGCTTCTTTGAAATACTGCTGTGGAGTTGCAAAGTCCGAAAGGCATTTTCCTAAATTGAAAGTGTCCTTTGTGCGTAACAAATGCGGTATATTTCCTGCTATCGTCTGCGACACTCACATGAAAAAATCCATTCTTCAAATCTATACGCGTGCATCTATTAATTGGACGAGTATGTCCTCTATCAATGGCAGCGGATATCGATCTTTACAAATTACGTTGTTGATTTTACGATAGTCAATGCATATCCTGGGTGTTCCATCCTTTTTCCTTGCGATCACCACTTGACTTGCAAATTCGGACTTGCTTGGTTCTATTATGCCCATTTTGATCCAATCTTCGACCTGTTCATCCACTATTTTTCTCTCAATGAAAGGTAGCCTCCTAGGACTGAAGAATATGGGTTCCTCATCTTTCAGGACTATCTTCATTGTTAAATCAGTTGCTCTTATTTCATTCGGGTGATAAGCTGAAACCATGTCTTGAATGGTCTTCTTAGCCTTGGTTGAAGCGGTTTCTCCGATATCTATTTCACCCTCTTCAGCAACTTGAATCTGCATTAAAGACGTGTTTTCTTTTCGTTTAGATATCCTCAATCCATCTTCGTTTATTAGGATTTCCGCTTGTTCCATAAAAGCATTCCCAAAAATTGCATTCACTGTCATGACATTGTCCGGTACTATGTAAATGAGACTAGTGTAACAAGATTCGTCTATGTGGATACTGGCTTCAAAGACTCCCTGGGTTTTAATACTCGATTTTCCAAATCCATTTAAAATCATGTTAGATTCTCTGATTTCTAGGGATCCCATTTTTGTAATTAGTCCTTCCTTGATTACATTCACACAGTTGCCTGAATCTATTAGTACTTCGGTTTTAACTCCATTTATTTCAGCAACTTTACACATTCTATTTTTTGGTGTCATCACTATTTCGTTAATATCTGCAGGTATTTGCTGCTTGATTAATTTTGTATCCATTTTGCAGGCGAAGCTTTTATGTCCCAACTCACAACACTTGAAGCACTTTACTTGTTTTAATTTACATTCTGAAGATTTATGTCCCTGTACACCGCAGTTATAACAACGAATTAGCTTGTCACTTCCATCTCGTTTTCCATTTCTGATTTTTGTTTTGCATTTTTCTTTGTCCTCGTCTCTTCCATCACATTTGTCTTTAAACTCACTATATACATTAAGTTTCTTCTTAAACTCATAAACAGTAGTAGCTCCATATAAAATTATTTTATTCCGTGAATCTCCTGGTATTCAATTTATTACATACTGCAGCAATGATTCCGTTTCTATATTTCCTCTACTCGCTAGCTCTTTCATATGCAAGAAATACTCATGGACTGTCTCGTTTCTCTCCAATTTTCTATTCCTCAATATTTCATGTAGCTGCGCGCTATTCAAACGATTCGAAAACTCTTGTTTCAGCGATGTCTTAAGTGAATACCACGAGTTCAAACTCGATTCACCTTGGATATATAGCTTCGCTAATCCTCTTAAAGATTTTTTCCCATACACAAACATATGTAATTCGTTCCATCCGAAAAGCTTAGACATGTCTTCAAAGTCAGAAATCCAACATTCGACAGAGTACGAACTAGTGCCATCAAAAATTCGTGTTGAGTCTTCAATGTCTCTAAAATTCATCACAAATGGAGCGGTTCCTCTAGACACGGATACAGACGAGTTAGACTGTGCATTATCCTCTTCAGTTTCTTCTTCGTCTTCGTCGTCCTCGTCTTGACTTTGACAAATTAGTCTTAATTTATCTAAATCCATTAATCTTTCACAAATGCTTCCAATTAAATTGAACTTTGACACATTTAAATCAACGCGAAAAATTGGCGCCACTGCTATAAGTTCATTCTCAGAAAAGTGTTGGTCAATATATTCTAGCTTCTCGTTATATTCAGTTGAACCCTCTTGAAATGTGAAACCAGCAAAATCACGTAACACGCCTCTGCTTTTTCGATTACCCTCTTCTTCAAAAATCAGCTTATAAATAATCTTCACAAAATTAAACCTTGCATTTTTAATGCTGTCTGCTACGGTGGAAATTTCTCCTAGCGTCGTCTTAATTATTTTCTTCGTAAAAAATTTTAAAACTTCTTATTTTCAAATACTTTTTAAAACTCCTTATTTTCAAATATCCTCGTCTTATTTATTTACTAACGTCGTCTTTGTTAGAAAATATTCCCGTCTTTTATTTACTAACCTCGTCCTTGTTAGAAAATATTTCCGTCCTTTATTTTCAAACGTCCGTCCTTCTTCTTTCAATAGGTTGCGCCAAAAACTAATACGAACGCCCCTCTTCTTTATTTACTCTCAAACGTTTTACCGCCGTAATGTCGCACGACACAGGCGTACAGTTTTATCAAAAATTTACTTTTTCTTTGTTCTTAACAGTCTTCACTAAAAACTTCACAATTATTTTCACAAGTTTTATCACTATTGTCTTTATGTCTATTCACTATCCCGGTTGAGCCCCCAAATTTATAGTCAACATTTATATAAATAAATTTAATACTAAATAAAATTGAATAGATTAAGAACAGATAATGTATGAAAATAAAAATAAAGTCTAAACGAACAATAACTCTTCTGTAACACTTCAGCTGACCACTTTTCACGTCTTAACCCCAAAACTCCGTCTACCCATCTGTCCCTCGCCACTCGGCTTTTTCACTCCCCCCCTCTCTCGCTGCTCGCTCCTTCCTCCGCTAGGTCACATGATCCAATAGTTTTCGGTTGAGATTCAAATCCTACAACTCGGTCCTCCTGATGATCGTCCGACTCGGATGATTCGTCGACTGCAGTCCATCTCTTCATATATTTGGCACAGGAAGTGGTCCTCATCGGGCCGTCGTGATAACTTTCTTTCTGATCATCGTAAGTGTTGTTAGATTTCGTTTTGGTCACTCGATATGGGCCTAAATGCTTCAACTTCATTCCAGAACTTTGCTGCCTTCTCTTAATCGCGACCAGGTCACCGACGCGATATTTGAATGGAGCGCGCCTTCTCAAATCGTATCTTCTTCTATTTTCTTCTTGAACCTTGAGTATTTGTTTTCTGGCTTGATTTCTTAGATCATCCCTGTTGTCGTCAAATGTCACCCGAAGATGTTCCTTTATCAGCTCTGCAATAGTTTCATGTTCCCTACATCGAAGTTTGACACCAGTCATTAACTGAAATGGCGTTGTGCCGATGCTCCTATTCTCTCTTGAGTTTATTACCATCTGCACTTTCCCTACGTGCTTGTAAAATAATGAGTATAATATAAACAATATAACTCTCCTATGAATTAAAACAACAAAAAAGAAAAATACGTTTGAACAATTTTTATTTCTGCTTCTTGTTTAGTTTTAAGGTTATAAACAGACCACGCTTGTCTGTCGCTCTGCGAATGAAAGAGAGAGAGCATTATAGAAATATACAAATGAAAGAAAGAGATAAAATGCGAGAGAGAGGGGTATGGAAATATACACTGAGAAAAAGTGAGAGGGCGCATAACGGACACCGTACGCGGACAGCGTACGAGGACATCGTATGAGGACAGCGTACGAGGACAGCGTACGTAACGTAACGTTTTCTGCCGAATCGCTCCTACCGAGACCTCCCTAAAGGAACTTCGTTCCAAAAATTCGGATGTGCTACAATATCCTTAGGCGAATTGGAAAAACTGTTAATTGATAACAGTATTAAGCCTGCAGATGATTCACAGTCATTTGTAACTTCATACGATATACAGCAGGAAAATGAAAATAATATCCAATTTAGATTTTTTCTGACAAGTAAAACATTATTAAACATTTACATGCTGATACCACTTACAAATTAGTTTGGCAAGGCTTTCCTGTCATAGTTGTTGGATCTACAGACATGGATCGTTCATTTCATTGTTTTGGCATATGTGTTTGTTCTGGTGAAACAACTGTTGATTATGAATTTTCATTCAATGCATTACAACAGGCTATTAAAAATCTTCTCTTCGTCAATTTTCATCCTAACACATTAATTGCTGATGGCGCACCGGCAATAAAAAATGCTTTTAGAAATGTTTCTGGGAATGAATGCTTCATTTTAATGTGTTGGTTCCACATGAAAAAAAATATTATTAGAAAAAATTGACCAATTAATTACAGATAAAATAAAAAAATCTGAAATTATTTCAGACATAGAGAAAATGCAGTTAGCTAAAAGTGAAGAAGCATTTGACACACGTGTGTGTGACAAAGCCTCTTCATTATTTAAAGAAAAATGGAAGGAATACGCTCATGCATTTATTGAATATTTTGAGAAAGAATGGCTAATGGAAAACAGATATTGGTATGAAGGTGCTAAGAAATTAGTCTGGAACACAAACAATGCCTTGGAGAGTTTTAATCAAGTGATTAAAGATGAAAAAACTTTAAGAGAACGTTTACCAATTTCTAGATTTTTTATTTTGCTTTTAAAATATGTTTATGATTGGTCTCAAGACTATATAAACGGCATTAAAAGTTTCAAAGAAAATCCTACGTTAACGTTGAAAATGTGGACTTCAGCATATAACTGGGCCCGTGAAAATAAAGAAATCAAAATCACAAAATTTTCTAATTCAACAAAACATATAAGTACCAGGCAAAAATTTAAAACACCTACCCGAAGAACCTAGTAATAGTACTGTTGTGTCTACCTATAATCAATATAAAACGTCATGTTTCCAAGAATACATCGTGATATTGCCATATTGATAAGGACAGTTTTATAAGTGGCACTTGTAAATGTCCAGCTTATTCAAAATGTTATATGTGTAAACATATTTTAGGGCTTGCTATTAGATTAGAAGCTTACTATTCCTCCAGTCGAGGCTAAAAACATTCCAATTGGAAAGAAAAGGGCACGAGGCCGCCCGTCCAAAGCGAAAAGAGCGTTAATTATTCAATAAAAACTAAATTTGTTGTTTTTATACAGCGTTTATTTGTTTTATATAGCGTTTGTTTTTTTTATATATATAGCGTTTGTTATTTTTATATAGCGATTGTAATTTATATATAGCGTTTGTTATTTTTATATAGCGTTTGTTTTTTATATATAGCGATTGTAATTTGTATATAGCGTTTGTTATTTTTATATAACGTTAGATTTTTATAAATAGCGTTTGTCTTTTGAATATAGCAACCACATTTTTTATATAGCTTACCTATAGGGGTAAATAGTACAGTTGTTGGTCAGTAGGTAGTGATTGGTCATAATTTGAAAACTATATAACTATAAGACAATCTTTTGGTGACATAATTGTTTATTAACAGAAAAAAAATTTATTTTCTTTTGTGTATTGGATACAACCCATAACTTTGTTATAACTTAAAGTTTAATCTGTGTATTTAATTAAAAAAATGAGCAGTCGAGATTTACGTCATTTTAGACAGAAATGTACAAAAAGTAACCTTACTATTTCTTAGATATTTTCATGATTTAATAATGATTTTTGTGCTGATTTTTGGTATTTGTAAAATGAATACAGGTTTAAATTATCGAAATAAAAAGTTTTTTGATAAAAATAATGTACTGACTGTGAAAAATATGATAAGACAATAAATATCGCAGGATAAACAGTTTTTATAGTGATAGATCATCCGACCAATTAGTATTTTGACGTTAGAGTAACTATGTGACAGTTATTCCTAGAGTGTTTAATCTACAAATAAGAGGACAAGAAAAATATTCAGTACACAATTTTAAGGCAATTAAAAATGAAAAATCTATTTTACTTGAATTTATTATTGTAGTTAGTGAAAATACTAATTTATTTATTTCTAGGTTAAATACGCTAGTGTTAATATAGATAAAATGGCAAACGAAGAAAAGGTACAATCTTAAAACAATCGGAACACAGCCTGAATATATAAATATATCCAACCTTTCCGGAGCTTTATAACAATTACTGAGTCTTTTTAGGACTACCAAAACAAATCTCGTGTGAAATATGCCAGTTATTTACCAGTTTTATAAAAAAATATATGGATAATCAAATTGAAGATGCTATTAATGCAGTTTAAAATGGGATGTCACAATGCACAGCTTCAAAAAAGTATGGTATTCCCAAACCAACAATTCAATTTAGAATTAGTGATGCATTCATCAAATCTACTACAGGTCCGTCTCCTGTATTAGGATGCAATGCAGAAGAGGACCTAGTACATTGGATAATTGATTGTCAACGAAGAGGATTTCCTAGAAGAAAGATTAGGACCATCTAATACAAGCTATTGTCAAAGAGTTTTTGGATCAAAGTAAAATAAAAAATCCTTTTTGTGACAATGTTCTAGGAAATAGGTGGTATAAAGCCTTTCTTGAAAGGAATCCGATTCTTATTGAAAGATTTCCAGAAAGAGCAACTAAAGCCAGCTCTTTTCTAAGTGAGAGTAATATTAAAAAATGGTTGAGTGAAATATATGATTATTTACCAAAAAATAAATATTTAAATATATTAAAAGATCCGACTCTTGTTTCCAATGGTGATGAAACTTATTTTATAGTATGTCCAAAAATGAAAAACATAATAGCCCCTCGTGGGGCACAAAATGTCTATGAAATTGATCACGGCAATTTCAAACTTATTGGAAAGACATCTTAAAAACAATGTTATATTTATGGTTTTTGTAGTGTCACGAAGGTGGACTGAAAGCTATTAAATAACTGACAAATTTCACATGATATTTGTTTTGTTAGTCCTAAAAAGACTCGGTAATTGTTATATAGCTCCAGAAAGGTTGAATATATTTATATATTCACGCTGTGTTCCGATTGTTTTAAGTTTGTATGATTATCTATAACGTAGGATGGTTTTACCAATTCGAAAAAGAAGATAAAGATAAACAAAAAGAAAAACAGAAAACTTTAGAAAAAAAAACTGGCGGAAAAAAATCATAGAGTTGATTGCGGATCAAGAAAATATGCAAGCAATTAAATGAATAATCATAACATTAATTATAAATTTATGTTTAAATTGTTTTTTTGTAACAATAATTAAATTTTTTTTTTATTAGATCACTGGAGTGTTCATCACTGGAGTGATCAGTAGTTCATAATAGTTTTTCATATTTTCAAATTACTATTATTTATTATAAGGCGTTGACTAATTTCTGTAAATCCACTAGACAATCACTACATTCTTATGATCTATAACTATGTTTTTTGATGAATCAAATATTTATCTTCTCATTTTCTATAAAATTTTAAATTTTTGATTCGAATTATTATTTAAATAGAAAAGTGACGTTTTTTACAATTACTAGCACTATAATAATTCGTAAATTCATTTTATACAAGCATGCAATTTATTGTTTTCATTGTTCGATTTCTAAAATGACCGATCACTGTACTGTTTACCCCTATAGCGTTTTTTTTTTAATATAGCGTTTAATTTGTTCTCTATTGCTACTACCAGAGCCTCTCAGAGAAACTGCGAGGCCCGGGCAATTCGTATTTGGAGGCCCCACCTCACATTTGTTGAAAAGTAAAAATTTAGAGGAAGAAAAAATTATAATCTATGTTATGGTATCAAATATTTATTCAATAAGTAAATTTACTTAACAAATACTTTTCGAGCTTTGGCAGCAGCAAATTCGGTGATAATTCGGTTGGAATCTTGGAAAGTCTTCTTCTTCTTATTAGCCTTCATACTTCCATTGTTGGATATAGCCCTGCTTAAACAATCTTATTGGGAGCGGTAAGTTCAATGGGAAAATTGCATCGGAAATTTCCTATTGAATCCTATTGAAGGTTTATTTTCCTATAGAAATCTCCTGAATCCTATTCAGTTGTCCTATTGAGATACGCTAAATCCTATTCGATTTCCCAATAGGATTTAATACTATTCAATAGGAATATTGTGGTCTGAGAATTTCCTATAGCATAATCCAGAATCCTATTCGATTTTTCAATAGGATTTTAGTAAATTGAGTAGGACTTCTCAGATTATAATTTTCCCATTGAATACGGTCAAGCTGTATGTATTAATTTAGGGAATTTTTAATGAACATAAACTCTAAGTTGAATTTTTTTTTATTTTTTCCTAGTAACATTTGCTTCAGTCCACTCAACTATTTCATATCAATTTTTCTCTTAATTCGAACTTTTATTTCTGTCCGTAAGTGGCTTCGCTTTCACTTTCTGCAACAATTTTTAATCTTTTTTCACATACATTGAATTGAAAAATTCACTTTGTTTTTTACCACACTTATATTATGTAAAAATGTTATATAACTTATTATTCACAGTTACATAAATTTCTACACATATCTCGACTCGAGTTGACGGTCTTTTTCAAGTGACTTGACAAATTGATGAGGTTGAATTATACCCTTATAGTTTTGGTGGATAGGGGGGCGGTGTCTGTCCGTAAATGAGGACTTATCTGTTTGTGATTGGGTGAGATTAAAAAGTTGGGGAAAGATTAGGTCAGTTTGCTCGTTTAGATTAACTGAGGGATTAATTTTCCTCCTCATTAGGATAAGTCCTCCTTTACGGACAGATACCGCCCCCCTCCCCACCAAAACTATAAGGGTATATATTCAACCTCAGCAATTTGTTAAGTCACTTGAAAATGACCGTCAAACGTCGAAACTCCGGTGGTGATATGTGTAGAAATTTATATAACTGTGAATAATAAGTTAATAATAATTTTTCACTTTGTTTGTATCACTATCGTCGTTTACTTCATTATTTTTTTCCTCATCTATTTCAACATCATTTTCTTCACGATCAAAACGGTCGTGCTCTTCATCATCACTCCTTTCCTTTTCTATGTTGTTATTAACTCTGTCATCATCATTTCTAGTGTGTATATTATGATTTTCTTCGGTACTTACGTATTAACGCCACCACCGCTACATTTTTAATGCCGCCAAAGTACACCTAAAATTTTTATGATATCGAAATTAAAACATTTTTAAACATTTTTAAGGTTGCCCGCCGCGAAGCAGACAGATAAATCAAGACAATATACGCGCGGCAGCGCGAACTCTCGATCCAATATATAACGGTGGTGGCGTTAATACGTAAGTACCATTTCTTCATTATCATTGCTTGCAGTAGTCATATCCCCATTTACTTCATCATCATTGTTGTTAGTTTCTAAATCGTCATGCTCTTCATCATCACTTTTGTCATTTTCTACTTCATTATTTTCTTCATTAGCACTCCTATCATTGTTTATGTCACCATTTGTTCCATTAACATGTCTTTCATTTTCTTCATTATCCGTTTCATCAGATTGATTAGTATCATTTAAGTTTTTTCATTGTCCTGTCTCTTTTTGTATTTTTTTCAACTTTTCATTCCCATTTTGAATGTTATTTTCTGTGTATCTCGGTTCTGTTCCAGTTTTATCTACAAGTAATCATAATTTTCAAAAATCTTACTCTTTTAAAAAAAGATATCAAAAAATTATCCACCTACCTCTGTAATGACATTGTTTTTTGAGATTGTTTATAGGTTGGCCTATATAAAACATTAATTTCCCAAGATGAGAATCATATAATAGTTCTTTTGCCACTGTATCTCGGTTATTATCTTTCTTCAAATATTCTTTATATAATTCTGTACATTAAAACAATTAGTATTAGATTTTACATAATTATACAATATTCAAGCTAAGCAATAATTATTTTTCTTAATAACAAACATATATGTTTGTTAGTTATATTGAATAATCTATTTATTTATATTGAATAATTTCCTATAGTATTTAATATGAGATGTATATTCTAATCTTCTATAGTATTTAATATGAGATGTATATTAAAATATAGTAATTACTTGTAACAAAAGCAACAAATCCAGTGGTCATTTTTTCATCTATCTTCATGTTATATTTTTTATTGGGATCAAAATTGGTGGGGTCAAAATTCCTAATTTCTTTGGTTAGAACTGCTGTCTGGGTATTGTTGCATTCCAACTATGACCATTCATAATGCTTGTTATTTTGGCCTTCTTAAAAATAAATTATATACATGTAAATTACAAAAGCTAACCAAATTTCAGTATACATATATAAAATATATACATTTATTACAAGCCATGTTAACAAAAACAATAATTAAATAATGTTGCTTCAAATACTTACGACTAGTCGTTATTTCAAGAACCCTAAATTTACACTCTTTTAATAAAAAAAATGTATTCTCGTATGATGCGTATCACTATTATGCAGCTATTATCCACGTGCAAAGTAAATAATTTTTACTTCATTGTTTGCATTATGAGATTGTGGTGGTTTGCGCAGCCATGCCTTAGCGCTACGAGTGGCCAATCTGGAAACCGAGCCGAACCGAGATTAAAATTATAAATGAGCCCTTGCTTGCAAATGATTGCAACATTATTGCAAATAATGCCACCAAATGAAATCCATCGTAAGCCACGTGTTTTAAAAAAGAATGGAAGGCGACAGAATGGCGTTCTTGGCTACTTTTTTACACCATTCCTTGTTTAAGTGGAGTGTTAGATGAAAATATTCTAAAAGCATACAGATTGTTCGTGAAAAGTATGCACACCCTTCTTTTGGAGGAAATAACAGAATGTCAACTGTGCGAATGTGAAATGATTATTTTAGATTTTGTTGTTAATTGTCGGGAATTGTACAGGCCAGAATTTATGACTTTTAATGTTCATTGTTTGCTTGATATAGTACAAAGTGTGCGGAAAAATGGGCCGTAGTGGGTCACGTCAACGTACCCATTTGAAAGTAATATTTACAAGCTAAAACAAGACGTTACAGGACCAAAAAGCATCATAAACCAAATGGCTACACGTACATTACGTCGGAATGGGTTCCTCAGCTATTTATCCACAACAAAAGAGAAAAATTCGTGGAACTTTTGTAAAAATATAATTAATAAAGGACGGACAATAGCCATTTTGTTCGTGATAAGAATGACACAATATTGATAAGTGAAAATCCGGTTCCATTACTCAACAATGGTGCCGGAAAATATAATCGATGTATTTATAAAGGAATTGTATATCACAGCATGGAATACAATAAACCTAAGAGAACAGATAATACATGCATACATCTGAAAAATGGATGTGTTGCAAGAATCAAACGATTTAGCTTCGATGGGGAAATTATGTTATTCGATGTTAAAATAGCGCAACTAGAAAAGTTTGAAAATTTAGATCACATTTGCTTGATAACAAAATGGAAAAAGAATTCGGAATATGTTACAATGCAAGATATAAACAATAAAGTAATACTCATAACAATCACAGCGAATGAAAATGTAGGGGACGAAAATGCGTGTAAAATGTATGCATGTCTACAACCTAATAACATAGAATTACAGTGAAAATTTGTACATTTAACTATAAGAATAAAAAAACCATAATAATGTCTAAGTCCTATTTCACTATTCACATCTATTCATCTCCTATTGGATGTTGGTGATACTAAACCTATTAAATAATGGTAAATCATATTAAGGATCATTATAAAATTAAAATAATTTCTAAGTCGTATTTCTTTTCTTTTATTAACTCTGTCATCATCATTTCTAGTGTGTATATTATGATTTTCTTCGGTACTTACGTATTAACGCCACCACCGCTACATTTTTAATGCCGCCAATGTACACCTAAAATTTGTATGATAAATCATAAAATAAAACATTTCATTTATAATTAAATCATTTTTAAAACACAAAATACTTTATTTTTTAACCCCGGTTAGATTAGGTTGCCCGCCGCGAAGCGGACAGATAAATCAAGACAACATACGCGCGGCAGCGCGAACTCTCGATCCAATATATAGCGGTGGTGGCGTTAATACGTAAGTACCATTTCTTCATTATCATTGCTTGCAGTAGTCATATCCCCATTTACTTCATCATCATTGTTGTTAGTTTCTAAATCGTCATGCTCTTCATCATCACTTTTGTCATTTTCTACTTCATTATTTTCTTCATTAGCACTCCTTTCATTGTTTATGTCACCATTTGTTCCATTAACATGTCTTTCATTTTCTTCATTATCCGTTTCATCAGATTGATTAGTATCATTTAAGTGTTTTCATTGTCCAGTCTCATTTGTATTTTTTTCAACCTTTCATTATAACCAATCATAATTTTCAAAAATCTTACTCTTTTACGAACGTACATAAAAAGATATCGAAAAATATAAAACCTACCTCTGAAATGACATTGTTTTTTGAGATCGTTTATAAGTTGGTCTATATAAAACGTTAATTTCCCAAGATGAGAATCGTATAATAGTTCTTTTGCCACTGTATCTCGGTTAATATTTTTCTTCAAATATTCTTTATATAATTCTGTACATTAAAACAATTAGTATTAGATTTTACATAATTGGGTATATTCGGTTTTACGGGTCTGTCTTGAAAATATGTTTGTGTACTTTTTACCTGTTGTAACTGTTGTTAATCGTCTTTGGCACTCTTTTATTAAGCTCCGCAAGCAAAAATTAAGCCTCTACGTTGTTTTTGTTGAAATTTTTTTTTATTTTAGTTTATATCAAAGAGGATCCGATCCTCTTTGCTTTTATATGAAAAACTAAGTATGGCAGCATATATATATTATTTTAAGCGTCGTATTGAATTTGCATTCATATTTCAACGCAGCTACGGTACAATGTCTCGTGTGGATTTTATTGGTGGTTTTACCTTGGTTAGATTAGGTTGTCCGCCGCGAAGCGGGAAGATAAATCAAGACAACATACGCGCGGCAGCGCGAACTCTCGGTCCAATGTAAGGTTTCATCTGCTTTTTTTTTTAATTTCAAAATTTAATTTGTATTTTCCAGATGGAGGATCTGGCGATTTTTTTTAATTCAATTTGATGAAAATCTTAATTTATTTATATTTTTCCCTGGATATATTAGTTTTCCTTTTTTTTTATTTCGAAGCAAATCTTTTGATAATTAGAAAAAATAATAAACGTGGCAACATCTAGTTATTTGCGTTCGCGTCGACTATCTGTCACGTTGACAATGTTTACAACTATTTCAAGAAAAACACGAATATTTATTGAACCAGATAACTTAGAAGCTTCATTTTTGCTTTCCGACCTTTGCGACCTTTCCGTTAACCCGTGACAAGGACGATTAATAACAGTTACACCAGGTAAAAAGTCCATAACACTAAATTTCAATAGACCCGTAAACTCGATAAATTCTACATAATTATACAATATTCAAGCTAAGCTATAATTATTTTTCTTAATAACAAACATATATGTTTGTTAGTTATATTGAATAATCTATTTATTTATATTGAATAATTTCCTGTAGTATTTAATATGAGATGTAAATTCTAATCTTCTATAGTATTTAATATGAGATGTATATTAAAATATAGTAATTACTTGTAACAAAAGCAACTATCCAGTGATCATTTTTTCATCTATCTTCATGTTATATTTTTTATTGCGATCAAAATTGGTCGGGTCAAAATTCCTAATTTTTTTGGTTAGAAGTGCTGTCTGGGTATTATTGCATTTCACGTATGCCCATTCATAATGCTTGTTATTTTGGCCTTCTTAAAAATCAATTATACAAATGAAAATTACAAAAGTTAATCAAATTTCAGTATACATATATAAAATATATACATTTATTACAAGCCATGTTAACAAAAACAATAATTAAATAATGTTGCTTCAAATACTTACGACTAGTCATTATTGCAAGAATCCTAAATTTACATTCTTTAATAAAAAAAATGTGTTCTCGTATGATGCGTATCACTATTATCCAGCTATTATCCACGTGCAAAGTAAATAATTTTTGCTTCATTGTTTGCATTATGAGATTGTGGGTGGTTTGCGCAGCCAAGCCTTAGCGCTACGAGTGGCCAATCTGGAAACCGAGCCGAGCCGAGATTAAAATTATAATGCGCGCTTGTTTAAAATAATGCCACCAAATGAAATTCATCGTAAGCCACGTGTTTTATAAAAGAAAAAAGCATGGAAGGCGACAGAATGGCGTTCTTGGCTACTTTTTTACACCATTCCTTGTTTAAGTGGAGTGTTGAAGTGGATGAAAATGTTCTAAAAGCATACATATTGTTCGTGAAAAGTATGCACACTCTTCTTTTGGAAGAAATAACAGAAAGTCAACTGTGCGAATATGAAATGAATATTTTAGATTTTGTTGTTAATTGTCATTTTTGTTGTAAGGAATTGTACAGGCCAGAATTTATGACTTTTAATGTTCATTGTTTGCTTCATATAGTACAAAGTGTGCGGAAAAATGGGCCGTTGTGGGTCACGTCAACGTACCCATTTGAAAGTAATATTTACAAGCTAAAACAAGACGTTACAGGACCAAAAAACATCATGAACCAAATGGCTACACGTACATTAAATCGGAATGGGTTCCTCAGCTATTTATCCACAACAAAAGAGAAAAATTCGTGGAACGTTTGTAAAAATATAATTAATAAAGGACTGACAATAGCCATTTTGTTCGTGATAAGAATGACACAATATTGATAAGTGAAAATCAGGTTCCATTACTCAACAATGGTGCTGGAAAATATAATCGATGTATTTATAAAGGAATTGTATAACACAGCATGGAATACAATAAACCTAAGAGAACAGATAATACATGCATACATCTGAAAAATGGATGTGTTGCAAGAATCAAACGATTTAGCTTCGATGGGGAAATTATGTTATTCGATGTAAAAATAGCGGAACTAGAAAAGTTTGAAAATTTAGATCACATTTGCGTGATAACAAAATGGAAAAAGAATTCGGAATATGTTACAATGCAAGATATAAACAATAAAGTAATACTCATAACAATCAGAGCGAATGAAAATCTAGGGGACGAAAATGCGTGTAAAATGTATGCATGTCTACAACCTAATAACATAGAATTACAGTGAAAAATTTGTACATTTAACAATAAGAATAAAAAAAACATAACAATGTCTAAGTCCTATTTCACTATTGACATCTATTCATCTCCTATTGGACGTTGGAGGAGTCAAACCTATTGAATAATGCAAAATACTATTGAGGTTTGTTTGACAATTAAAATAATTTCTAAGTCGTGTTTCCATCTATTGACATCTATTGACATTTTTTCATCTCCTATTGGATGTTGGTAAAACCAAACCTATTGAATATCAAAGAATCCTATTGAGGTTTATTTAAAAGTAAAAATAATCTAAACTAAACCTATTCAATAATGCTAAATCCTATTAAGAATCAATATAAAATAATAATAATTTCTAAGTCGTATTTCCCTATTGACAACTATTCATCTCCTATTGGACATTGGTGAAGCCAAACCTATTGAATAATGCAGAATCCCATTGCGAAATTTAGAAATAAAGATAAATTTTCTAAGTCGCATTATCCTATTGATTCACTTGGTTTCCTATTTAGATCTCTACTTTCATTTCCTATAAAAACTCTTCATTTCCTATAGAATCGCAAACTTCCTTTTAGAATCATCATAATCCTATTCAGTTGTGTCAGTAGGAAAGCTCTAAATCCTATAGGTTAACGATCATCATTTTATTTCCTATTCAGATTTGTATAATCCTATTAGGCATTTTCCGTTTGCCAGAAATTTCTTAACTTTTCCTATTCAAATATGATGTTTCCTATTCAAATTCTAAAAAAGCCTATAGGATTTAACTTTTCCCAATAGGAATGTTTAAGCAGGGAGGCCTCTTGCATTTTGTTCCATGCTTCTTTGTCATTTGCTGTTCTCATCCACTATTTTCCTGCTATCGTCTTTATGTCTTCTTGTTATCTTGGAAAGTGAGGCCACTTAAATGTGAGGCCCATGGCAACTGCTCCTCCTGTCCCCCGCTCTGAGAGGCCCTGACTACTACTACTATTGGGTGTTAAAAATATTATGAATATTGTTATCAAATTAGTAAATTCTGTCCAAGCATATAGCTTATATAGACGGCTATTTCATCCTCGTAAGAATAAGTTGAATATGAAGATTTATCTATTTTTATAAATGTTAAGTGGTTTAAAAGAAAAAAGTCTCTCAAGAAATTTTAAAATTATTTACCGGAAATTAATATATTTATGGATAAACAGAACGAAAAACATGACCAATTACAAGATCCTGTATGGAATATAACTAGGGTTGCCACCCGTATTTTATAATAAAGTATTGTGCGTTATTTCTGGTAATTATACTCTATACTTTATGAGAAGAATAAAGTACGCGAAAATACTTTATTTCGCATGATTTGATTTCTGGGATTCCAAAAAGTTTATTGAGTGTGTGTGTGTGGTATAATGAGCGTCGAAGGTCGAAGAATCCTAAAAAATGCTTTAAATTGGGACTGATGATTGATGGGTAAGGTGAAATAGATTATTCTTATTATTTTCAGTTTATACAACACCTGCAAACAAAACAACACAAATTAAAATTAGAAATGCAGAGAACATCTGGACTACTTAAGAAGTTTCTTGACTTCTTCTGCATCCACATCGACTAAAAGTTCATTGCGCAGTGACAAAGAAAATGTTTTTGCTGCTGAGCTAACCCTAACATATCACACTGTAAAATATAATTTGTGCTACAATAGCATGGATTGTACTATAAAATTGAATAACATATATATGCCATTTCAAGTACAACTACAGGAATTCATCTAGCTAGAACAAAAATTGAATCACTGGTTACAGAGGCGTTTGGTCCATATGCTATATCAAATCAAATCAAATACTTTTATTTAATTATTTAAGTATATGTTACAAGTACCATATGCTAAATGAAATATGTCAAAACAGATTATTCTAGAAGACTAATCAAAGTGATAGCCTGAGAATTAATATGAGAAAATAAATAATATGAGAAATAATATCAACATAATAATATCAACAATAATATCAACTGGAATGCTGGAATATTTTAGGAATTGAAATAAAGTCAGTTTATCGGGTGTACATTTTAAAATAATACTCGTCCACAGTATATGGTTCTATCTCAACAATTAAGCCGTACAGTTCCTTTTTAAACTTTATAAAGTTTGTTATATACTTAATATATGCTGGCAATTTGTTATAAAGTTTAATATTGCTGCATGGTGGGCACCTTTCAGTCATCACCAAAGTATGTTTGGGTATGTTATATAGTTCTTTGTTGTACCTTGTATGACGTTCACTGGGTTTATGAAAACTTGTAAATAAGTGCCTGTGTTTGACTATGAACAGGATGCTTTCATATATGTAGATGCCCGTAGTAGTTAGAATATTGGCCCTTTTAAAAACACCCCTGCATGATTAGCGGTATTTTAGGTTCTCTAGAATACGGAGGGCTTGCTTCTGTATCCTGAACACGTTCCTAATGTAAATGCTGTTACCCCAGAAGATGATTCCAAATTTTATATGTGATTGGAAGTTGGAGAAGTACACTAGCCTCAGAACTTGATCATCTACGTATCGCTGTAGGACTCGCAATGCAAAAACTGCCCTGTTCAGTTTATTAGTAACATGGTCGACCTGTGACGACCACTCAAGTGTATTGTCAATATACAGTCCAAGGAGTCTTACTGATTGGTCTACATTTATTACATCATTCCCCATTCGGATTTCTTGAGGGTAACTCGTGGTGCTTCTATTAGTTTGGAAGATGATGGACTTCGTTTTATTCTTGTTTAATACTAATTTATTATTAGCAAACCATGCAGTCATCAATGACATTGCTAGACCAGCATTCCGACTAATGTCCTCTACCGACTTGTTAATTAATAGCACAGTCGTATCGTCGGCATAATTTACCATTGTGTGCTGCGGGATGATGGGTATTCGGGGCAGGTCATTAATAAATAATGTGAAGAGCAGTGGTCCTATAGTACTGCCTTGTGGTATCCCCATAATAATTGTTTTTACGTTTGAATACACATATCCACAACTGGTTTTTAGTTTGGTAATTTGTGTTCTATTTCTCAAAAATGATGAAATCCAGTCCAGAGCGATCCCTCTGATACCATATTTAGATAGTTTATCCGCTAGAATGGTGTGATCCACTAGGTCGTATGCTTTCGATAGGTCCATTAACATCCCGTATGGAATATTTCGAGCTTCTAGCTGGAATCCTATGTCGTTGATGAATTGATAGCAGGCCGTATCCGTATTCTTCCCTTTTATGAAGCCATGTTGTTGATTGCTTATGATTTGTTGCTTCTCACAGAAGCAAAGTAATCTAGAACACATAAGTTTTTCAAAAATTTTAGAAAACACCGACAATATATTTATCGGTCTGTAATTCTCTATAGCCGCTCTATCGCCCGATTTGTAAACAGGAGTAATTTGACCCAGTTTTAGTTCATTGGAAATTTTCCCGAGTTAAAAGAGTTATTTATTATATGCTGCAGCGGGGAGATAATATAGGGGACGTTTTTTACAATTACAGATGAGATTTCATCATGGCCCGCACTTTTTTTGCTTTTTAGGTTCATGATTGTGTTGCCGAGTTCCTCCTTACTAATTGGGGTTAGAAATATAGATTTAGTATTCACTGGAATATTATCTTCATACTGGGTATTATTATTAAAGTGTATCAGGTATCACTTGTGAGCGGATCTTCGTTGTGGTTTATATATAGATCATTTTTCTTCTTCAGTTCGGTGATTTCCCTAATTATACTCCATGTGGTTTTTTGTCGGTTTGATGATAGTTGTATTTGTTTTTTGAAACGCTCCTTTTTATCCGTTTTTAATAAGTAAATGTATTTTCTTCTTAGGTTATTGTACCTATTCTTAATATCCGGATTGTAGGCTGCTAATGTTTGAAGGAGTTCCAGGTTTTTCTCCAACTGAGCCAAAAATGGGTTGTTATACACCCGTTGATCCATATGTTTGGTGGGGGTAGGAACTCGAGGGAATGCCTCCTCGAAATTCCCTCGGAAGATGTCCATGAACAGATCCCACTGCGCATCGATGTCATTGTCGCAAATTTGGAACAAATCATCCCAACACACCTTCTGCATCAATTCTAAGTGGAAGTTCTTATTTCTTTCATTAAAACATCTTGTGAGAATCATGTTAGGGGTTGAAACCTCAACCGCCGACTCCATTGTTAGTACTTGAGCATAATGGTCCGATATGTGATGGTCCCTAGTTTCGACACTGAATGAAACATGTGCTTTTACAATAATGTTGTCAATGCACGTCCGAGAATCAGGGTGGCTTATTTCCCTAGAAACTAATACTGCGCTAAAGGATTGGATCAAGAACAAAAACTGGGTAGTAGTACCTGACTTTTTTAGGACATCAATATTATAGTCGCCAGCTATGATAAACTGGGTGTCTTCTTTGGCCAGCAGTTCGAGTAGTTCGTGTATTTTGTTTAAAAAGAGCTTCTTGTTCGTCTGTGGAGTTCTGTAAATACTTACAACAACCAGCACCTTATCGCTCAATAGTGTTTCTATTGCTGAAATTTCAAAAATATACTTTTCTGCAATTGCATTAATATCCCGTCTTAGTTTGTACCCAAGTCCTTTCTTACAGTAAGTAGCGGAGCCTCCGTGTTCACCAGATTCTCGGCAGAAGTGGGACGCCAGTACGAAGTTGTTTATTTTTATTAATTCTGGCTGATCCGTATTTCTCCAGTGTTCTGTTATAATCAAAAATATGCATTTGTCGAGTTTTTCCAGCATATTCTCTATTCTCTCGATAGAATTTCCTATTGATTGCGTATTTTGGTTTATTAAAATTATCCTAGTTATACCAATATCGTATCGTTCTTCCTTTCTAGACTCCAGAAAAAACGGTTAACGTGTGTGTAACGAGGCCACACCTCCGGCTTCTTTATATTCTCCAACATTTCCAACGGAATAGACACTCTGAAAGAAGAGTAACGCTCCGGGTGTTTCGAGACAAGTTTTTTGCACTGAACATTTTTGAAATTCTTTCCTTTTAGATAATTTATTACCTCTTCCTCAGCGAGTTGAGGTTCTAGCCTCGAGATGTGTAGGTGGGCTTGTTTATTTATAGCTCTTACCTCCACATTATTATGATTTGTTCCTATTATAATGTTAGAACGCCTCGGTTTTCTTGAATATTTTTTTTGAGTTTGCCAAAGTTACTTATCGTCCGTTGTTTTGGTAGTCTCCGGCCTTATTTCTCGGGGCTTAGTAATTCGCGTTTGTATCAAATCGTTTGAAATTTCTTTTTGTTCACTAGTATCAACTTTTTTCTTTTTAGATAGCGACGTCGACTTTACGTTGCCCTCTAAGTCCGTTTGCGAGATATTCTCACACCTTTGATTCTCTGCAATTTTACTAACATTATCTGCTGACAAGGCCACTAATAAATTTTCGTTTGATTTAGCTAGCCCTTCTATTACTGCGTTCAGTTGTGAGATTTTTAGTTGCAGAGGCTCCACGTGACTCTTCACTATATCCGCGATTACATCCTTGAAATCAGAACTGGAGAGATATTCTAAAATCTTATCGCAATCAGCGGCGCTGGATCTTAATTCACGTGGCATACTGCGGACACTAGGGTTTTCCACCAGGTAAAGAAACTAAGAGATTAACACTATAAGTGTTTAGTACTTAACACTCTACTATTAATATTTAACATTTAACTACACTTATATTATTTAAAATTCAGTTATTAAAATAAATTTCTTGACAGCTGCCTAGCATCGACGATATGCACACAATGTAAGAGATGATATTAATACAGATAATTTATATTACTGTTTACAAACAGATGCTTTTAACAACAAAAATAAAACTGTTTCCAGTGTTGATACAATATGTTACGGCCAAAAATGGCATTCAAAACAAATTATTAGGTTTTTATGAAAATACCAACAAATCTGCTGAAGCAATCCAAATCATTAGAGCAATACAAATATACAAATATCTTTTCATAATATATCTGGGCTAAGTGTTGACAATACAAATGCTAATTTTGGTGTCAAGCATTCTTCATTTACAAATATGAGAGATTTCGTGCCAGAATTGATTAAAGGAAATTGTCATGCACACATAGCGCATAACTACATGAGACATGCCATGGTCTTTTTATCAAATGATATAGAAAATGATTTAGAAAATTTATGCTCATTTTTCACATTCTGCTGTAAGAATAGAGGAAGTGAAAAGATTTGTAGAATCAGTAGATGGAGACTTTCGTGAAGTAAAACGCCATGTTGGAACAAGATGGGTCTCTCTTTTGCCATGCATTTATACACTATTAATAAATTGGTCACCTATTAGAAGTTATTTTGTAAGTTTAGACAAATGTCCAATACTTTTACAAAACTTATGCTCAACAACACTGAAATTGATATGATTGAAATTTATTTCCATTTTTATAGCCACATGTTAAATTTATTTAATAAAGCCATAAAATCGTTCAAATCGCGCTTAAGGGGTTATCAGGCACCAGGAATGAGTTTCAAGAATGAAGAAGGGAAGATAGGAATGACCGATAAGCAAAATTGTAACATTCTTGCCAGATATTTCGACTCATTGCTTAACTGTGATGGTCCGCAAGAAAACCTGAAAATGTAACCACCAGTAGTTGGTAGTAAGTATCATCTCCCAATTCATTGCCTCCTGACGAAGACGAAATTTTCCGGATTATTCAAGGACTTAAGGCAAACAAAGCTGCTGGTGCAGATGGTATCGTCGCTGAACTCCTACATTTCGGATCTGCGGGAGTCATAAAATCTTTCACTCGGTTACTTGAGAACATATGGAAACTGAGAAGATCCCTGCTGACTGGCAAATGGCTTCATAAGAAGGGTGATAAGATGTACGTTAATAATTATAGAGGCATCTCTCTTATTTCAGTTCCTTACAAGATTTTATTGAAAGCGTTACTAGCAAAAATAGAAGGGTTTTTGGATTCCGAATTGGGTGAATACCAAGCAGGTTTTCGGAACGGAAGATCTTGCGCGGACCAAATCTTCAACCTGCGAAATATCATAAAGTACATGATGTTGGGACAGAATAAATATGTGGCCGTCTTTGTGGACTTCCGGAAGGCCTATGACTCCATTGACCGAAAAACCTTATTGTCAATTCTCGAAGAATTTGGAGTGGGCAACAAGACGAGGAATTTAATTCAACAGACAATTAGCAATATTTTCTCCAAAATAAAGTTCCGGAGGGAGTTGTCAGAGCCTTTTGAAATCAAAACTTGCGTGCGACAAGGCGACGGGCTTTCGCCAATATTATTCAACTGCGCCTTAGAAAAAATTATACGAGAATGGACAAAGGGAATTTCGGAATAAGAAGGCTTTCAGGTTAGGGAGAGGTAAAGAAAGTATAAGAACGGATTGTTTCGCATTCGCCGACGATGTTGATACCCACTACCGGTGTTGAAACAGCGATTAAAAGAACTGCAGAACTCCAGATGTAGCCAAGAAGACTGGGCTTCAAATTTCTTTTGAGAAGACTGTCTTCATGACCAGCATCAAAGACGCTCGTCTCCACTTGGAGTTGAGAGAAGCCAAGATAAAGCGATTTAAGTTTTTGAGTATTTTGGAGAAGAATTACAGGACAATGGGCCGGAAAAGGATGCCATCAAAGAGCGGGATAGAAGAATGGAAATGGCTTATCAACTTACGAAGGATACATATAACAAAAAGGGTCTATCCTTTGGGGCTAAATTCTGACACCTAGATACTGTTGTCAGACCTGAATGTCTATATGCAGCAGAAACACTAGACATGATTGGTAAGGGTTGAATCGAAGACATCCGGAGGAAAGAAAGGAAAATGTTCCGAAAAATCCTAGGCCCAAATATTAAGGATGGAGAGAGGAGACTAAACCTAGGTTAGGTTTAGGTTTAAGTGGCAGCTAATGCTCACATAGGCCTCAGATGGGCCCGTGGTGTTACCACGGTACTTGGAGTACAACCCTCCTCAGGGGATTTTGTCAAACCATTTCGAGCCGTGGATGAACCTCATGAGAGTCTGCGCATCTAGTGATGCGAGGTCAGAGAGATCATCCAAGAAAGGTCGGCCTAAGAAGAGCAATCGTGTTGCGGTCAGAGAGGGGCATTGGCATAGGTAATGCTGAACACTCTCCTCTTCCTCCTCGTCCAGGCAGCCTCTGCAGTAGTCCCGCTTCGCTATGCTCAGTCTCTCAGCGTGCTTGCCAATGGGACAGTGTCCCGTGATGACTCCCACTGCCAGTCTGATATCGTTTCTTTTTAGAGAGACTATGTTGGTGCTTCTTTTCCTGTTTCGGTGAGGCCATATTTGTCTGATTACCTCGCAGGTGTCTTCATCCCTCCACCTTCGCTCCGCTAGGTTCGAGGTTATTTCGGCTATGGTCTCCTTGCACGAGGCAAATGGAATATCAATATCCTGTAATACTTCGGTTGAGTGCAGGCTTGTGCCGTTCTTTGCAAGCTCATCCGCTTTTGCGTTTCTTGGGATCCCGCTGTGGCTTGGTACCCACATGAGTCACACGTTTGTGTGTGCTGCGAGCTCATTCAGCTTTCTCCGACAGTCAGAGACCACTGTTGAGTTGGTGCACACGCTAGTAATTGCCCGGAGAGCAGCTTGGCTATCGGTGTAAATGTGGATCTGTTCAGCAGGGTCCCCATTTACCTACAGCCACTCTGCTGCCCCTTTTATGGCAGTTACCTTCGCCTGTAGAACGCTGCAATAGTCTGGCAGGCGTAAGCTAATTCTGAGGTTGAGGTCGTTGGAGAAAACTCCGCTGCCCACTTTGTCCTCCCTCCGTGAGCCGTCGGTAAAGACCTGCGTGTGTCCTGCTGGTACCTCTTTCTTTTCCATCCACTCCTCTTTAGAGGGTATGTGGTATGAGAAGTTGTTGCCAAAAGCAGGTGTTGCTAGACATCGGTCTATGTTTTTGGTCACCCCTTTAAATTCATTGATTATTCCGGTGTGTCCACGATAGTCCGATGTCAACATTCGCACTGACTTTAGTCTAAGTGCTGTGGTAATGGCAAGTTGCCTGCCCATTAAATCGACCGGGGTTATGTCCAGGATTGTCTCCAAGGCTTTCGTAGGCGTCGTTCTCATAGCTCCCGTTATCATGAGCTCTGCACTTTTGTAAGCGCCATTTGTTGGACTCAAGTGCCGGCCACCATATGAAAACGCCGTAGTAGAGTATTGGTTTAACTACGGCTCTGTATAGCCAGAAGGTAATCTTGGGGTTGAGGCCCCAAGATTTCCCCACCGCTCTCTTGCAAGAGTACAGCGCCACCGTTGCTTTCCGTACTCTTTCGTTTATGTTGAGCTTCCATGATAACTTCCGGTCTAGTATGAGACCTGAGTACTTGGCGCTCTCCTTGATCGTCAGTTCAGTGCCCTTTAGCATTGGAAGCCTGAATTCTGGGATGCTGTGTTTCCTTGAGGAAACGACTAGCTCGGTTTTCGCCGGGTTGACATCTACGCCACATCTTTTGCACCATTGCGCTAGTTTCGATAGGGCCCCTTCAACAAGTTGCGACATTGTATTGAGGTGTTTCCCTGAGGCCGCTATTGCTACGTCATCCGCATAGGCGGCGACCCTGCAGCCGGATTTCCTAAGTTGGAGGAGCAGCTCATTTAGCGTGATGTTCCAAAGCAATGGTGAGAGGACGCCTCCTTGTGGGGTTCTCCTACTCACCTTCCTTCTTATGTGGGATTCTCCCATTGTGGCCCTAATGTTCCTTTCACGGAGCATTTTTCCGATCAGGTGACATAGAGCGTTGTCCATAGCTAGTCCAGTTAAGGCTGATTCTATGGCTTCAGGCTTCACGTTGTTAAATGCCCCTTCTATATCGAGGAAGACAACCATCGTGAACTCCTTATGCTTCATCGAGCTCTCTATCTGGTTTACCAAGGCGTGGAGTGCTGTTTCCACGGATTTCCCCTTTGTGTATGCGTGCTGAGACATTGACAGCATTTCAGGGTGTAATGCCTCCTTCATGTGCAAGTCAATCAGTCTTTCAAGTGTCTTTAGCAGGAACGATGATAAGCTGATTGGTCTTAGGTCTTTGGGGGAGGTGTGTGAGGCCTTTCCTCCTTTTGGGATGAAGACCGCTTCGACCTCTCTCCATATTTTTGGGATGTATGAGAGGTTTATACATGCCTTAAACATAGTCTCCAACCAAGGGGTAACTATATCTATGGCCTCTTGCGGCTCAACTGGACTGATCCCGTCAGGTCCAGGTGACTTAAAGGGTTAGAAGCTTTTCATGCTCCAGGTTAACTTATCTCCACCTACAATTCTGTCAGCCAGATACCGAGGTGGAGCAGTTATGGTGGAGTCCACTACACTTATTACATTGTTTGGAAAGTGTGTATCCATGAGTAGCTCCAGCGTTTCTATACATGAGGTTGTCCAGTTTCCATCTTGCTTCTGTATGAAGCTTTGGACTGCCGGATCCTTAGATAAAATTTTTCGCAGTCGGCTGGCTTCTGAGGTTTCCTCTATTTGCTCGCAGAGCCGAGCAAAGGATGACCTTTTGGCTTTCCTAAGCTCCGTTTTGAAATTCCGTAGGCTGTTTTTATAGGCAGTCCACTCATTGGTGCTTTTTGCCTCGTTGTACAGCCTCCTGCATTCCATTCTTAGGGAGCTTATTAACGGCGTCCACCACGGTGGTTTGCTCTTACCTATCCTGCTCACGACTTTGCATGATGTGCGCATGGCCTTGTTACAGGCACCTGTGAACTGTTTTACAGTTCTGTCTAGCTCATCCCCTGTTTTTGGTGTTGGGGGCGGCTCTTCCGATAGAAGACCCGATAGGGTAGTTTTGTACTTACCCCAGTCAGTCTTCCGTTTGTCTACAAACTTAGGCTTTGTTTGCATCTGTATGCCTACCTTAAATTCAATATACCTATGATCAGAAAAGGAGTGTTCTTTTGACACTTTCCAATTGCTTACAAGGTTAGGCGACTAAACCTAACAAAGAATTAAACCTAAAGACAGAAGGAATTGTAGCCCTAATGAGAAAAAGGAGAATGCAGTTTTATGGGCACTTGGTGAGGATGAACAGTACCAGACTCACGAAGAACATTTTTTATTTCTTCAGGATGATGAAGACGGATCCGAAATGGTTTCGGGAAGTGAGATTGGACTTGGATCAGATGGGGGTGAAAAAAGAAGAATTAATGGACAGAGAGAGATTTAGGCGACTAATTAAGGAGTGTACAGGTTTCCAGGAGATAGGGGAATTATCAGTGAGAAATGGAAGATCTTACAAGGAGGAACAGAATAAGAAGAAGTGGGAGAGAGGATGAAGAGATATTGGCGGAGAGTGAGGACAAAAAATAATGTAAAAACTGTCAAACGTAGTCCATAGTTGGCCGTAACGAATATATAAAAGCCATAAAATGTCTAGAAAGCAATTGCAAGAAAACAATTTTAGATATTTATGAGATTATGGTTAATCTTAGAGATGGATTAGCACTAAAAAACTAAACTGTTGTCTTCACCGGAATTGACTAGGGAATTTTACACGATTTTTTTATTATTTCTATTGACAAAGCCATAGAGTGCCTAAATAAATGGTTTCATTTTTATGACAAACTGGTAATTTACACTTGACAATATAAATTTAAATAGCGATGTTGAATATGATAATATTGTTAACATAATAAAATTTAAATCTGCAAAAACTTAATATAGATATGGATGATCCTTATGGAGAAATTACTATATAAAACAAACTTTATGATCAGATACGTAATTGTGAGGGTTTTTCGGAATTATCTATTGCACAAAAATTGCAGCAAGTATTTAATAAGACTGATGATAATTTTTCAAATTTGTATAAGATAATTTCATTTTTATTGCCTATTCCAGCCACGTCAGCATTCTTAGAGAAGAAGAAGAGAGTTTTTTTCTGTGATGAATAGCAAATGGCGAAACGAAAGAAACAAAGCTTATAAAAAACGAATTACTAATTTACTGTTAATTAAAACTTACAATTAAATATAGACTGTAAAGATGATGTGCAATTGTTGATAATAATTTGTTAAAACTTGCTAAAAGCAATAAAAAATATGTTTTAAACCTAATAACAAAGAAAAATAAATTGTACTTTTTATTTGAACTATTTTGACACTATGTACTTTTTTTTCTTACCTTTAATAACCAATGTACTTTAATTGCAACAAAAAAAGGTGGCAACCCTAAATATAACACACGTTTTTTTATACAAAGTGAAACAGTTGGTAGCTCACGACAAGGGCGTTCGTACTCCACCGTTTGTCTACCTCCAATCTAAAATCTCCACTTGCATATATGGGGTTGTGTTGCGAGAAACTTGAATTCACACGTTACTAATTGTAAGTGTGTTTTGATGAATTTTGTTTTAAATTATATTTTTCACTTTATTTAACCCATATACAAATAAACAATGATAATAACCAAACAATAAAATAGAAACAAAGAAAAAACTATAGTAATTGATGCTGAACTTAAGACGAGACATTTTACATTCTCGCAAGTGAATGGTCAACAAACAGATTAAAATGCCTCCGAAGTCTTTACAAACTACTTATACCACATAAAATACATTTTCTAATCAAATAAGAATAAAATTATAATTCAATGATGTAAAATATTCTGATTAATTCTAATCAAAATACGTTGCAGAAAAACAATTAGATTTTGTTAAAATTTAGAACTAAGGGAAGCTTATGCAACTTAAAAATCGTTTAAAAATACATTATTTAAATTGTCAACTCCCCATATAAATAAATAATTAAACAAAATAAAAAAAAAAATAATATTTTACAAAAAGAATGACACAAAATATTTAGAGGTCATAATTAGTTTGTTCATGTTTGAAATTAATTTAATATCCAGCCACTACAAACATCAACACATTAATTAAACACCTATCAAGAATAAAACAAATTAAGTACTCCTTGCTGGTTCCTGGTGCATTTGAGGGACATTTTCATAGTATCTTTGATACAACGGAGACCTCGACTTGGCAAGCCATAACTCCAGTCTTAAACTGGGATCTAAAGCCAATGGAAATGGATCCGACAAATCGCTGCGTTTCTTCATGTAATTGAAGCAACAAGTCTTAAAATTTCTTGTTCCGCACGCATTTTCGCATTCCATGCCGCAAGAGTTGCAGGAACGCAATTCTCTGGACGCAATAGCTCCAGTAACTTAAAAATGTATACATTTTGCTAAATGATTAAAAACTTATGTAAAAATTAGATACTTACATATTGAGAAGATTAGAATGAAGAAGTAGATTTTCATATTTGCTTGCATAAACTAACGGACCACAAAGAAGGAAATTCGCGCAAGTTGTGACATAAAATCGGAAAATTTTCTGTATATATATCGGTGAGTGGTGCATCTGGTGGGGGAGATCTCATAAACATTATCTTATCAGTTTCGCACTTGGTAAACCAATCACATCAATTGACTCAAAAGAAAAAGTTTCAAGCTTAAATTAGTTCTGGGTCTTTGATGCAAATGGAAAACGCTTGTGTTTTGAATTTAAAAATTAAATTATTCATCGGTTCGCGCGCGTTGCTCATTGGATTTTTCCTTGCAGTAAGCCGGCTTGAGATTTATTCAATTTATTCAAAGGTTTTAGATTTTATTTTATGCCAGAATAATTTATGTTGTGAAAATTATTTGCGTTTTAATACGCAATTGGAACTGCGTGTCGTATGAAAAATTAGTGTGTAATCACCTGTGTAAATTTCGCTGTTGGTTCAAAGAGCGTTTTTTATGGCACATATCTTGTTATCAATGTCTCATTATGATTTTCTAAAGTAGTAAATGTGTCAAATATCCTTTCATGAAATTTATTGTCTAGGGTTAAGTGTTATAATATAGTACATTCTATTTATGTACGTAAATATTTTTGTATGCGAACACTATTTTAATAAAATGCCTAAATTAAAATACACTGCCGAGCATAAAATTAGGGTCACTCCATAAGTTTAAGTTATTTTAGAAATTTGTAGTTTTTTACTTGTTTTTTTCGGTTGTAACAGTTTACTAATTGATTGCTTCAATAAAGCAAAAGATTTTTGTTGTTCAAAGTTTATTGAAAGTGATGAAAATGAATAATTTTAATTTGATATGCTAAGTAATGAAAATGAACAACTTTATACTGATATGCTTTTGTTGAAACAAAAGAAAGTTTAAAGAGTTCAGTAGTGAGTATTCCCTTCTCTGGCAGTGACAACAGCTTGCAAACAACGTGTCATGCTCTGGATCAGATTTTGGATCACGTTCTGGGGAAGATTGTCCCATTCTTGTACCAGTTTGTCGCGAAGTCCTCTAGAATTTCTGGGGGCCGGCACATGTCTCCGTAAATGTTTTCCCATCTCATACCAAATATGGTCAATTGGATTTCAACCTGGACTGCTAGCTGTCCAAACAAATCGCGTGATTTTACACTCGTCAAGATGCTCAGTAACTATCCGAGCAGTGTGGGGCCGTGCGTTATCATGCATAAATGTTGCGTCGTCTCCAAGAATAACCATGGATGGTAAAACATGGTCTTCTAGAACCTCGTCAGATACCTATGCGCAGTCAACGTCCCATTCTCGATAAAGACTAACTCCGTGCGAGTGTAAAAAGATATGCCTCCCTATACCATAACTGATCCTCCGCCAAATGGTAGTCGCTCGGCAATACACGCTTGAGCATATAACTACTACTAATTATGATCACTAATTATGACCTCTAAATATTTTGTGTCATTCTTTTTGTAAAATATTATTTTATATTAATTTTATTTTATTATTTATATAGCCCGTAAGACAGAATCGCGGTTCATCGAAAAACAATACGCGTCTCCAATCCGCTATTGTCAAGTCAAGTGTTCTCGTGCAAAATTCAACCTCGCAATCCGGTGTGCACGGGAAAGCGGCGGTCCAGTAGCTCTAGTTCGAGAAGATAATCTAGCAGCATAGAGTCGTCTCCTAACTGCCCACTCACTTATGTTTACATTTCTCACTTCTTGCAGATGATTTCGAAGGGAAACTGCCGTAACCGTTCGGTTTCTCAAAGCACTAGAAAGGAGAAAGCGGTCATCCCTAGCTGTTGGAGTTTTGCCTCGGCCTGAATAAGGTTCTCCAGTGAGCAGACCTGTCTCTTCGAACCGCCGCCATTCTCGTTGCACACTCGAGCGACTTACACCAACGTTTCTCGCAGTTCGCGCTGACCGCGATCGTCTTCTAAAGCCGCCATAACTTGCGCCGCAACAACGGGATTTACGCTCATTGCAAAACACTAACAATGACAACAATTTACAACAGACAGATAACACCACAGAAACAAATGCTATGCTGTCCTTAAACTTTCTTTTATTTCAACAAAAACATATCAAAGTAAACTTGTTCATTTTCATTACTTCGCACATAAAATTAAAATTGTTCATTTTCATTACTTTTAATAAATTTTGAAGAAGAAAAACCTTTTGTTTTATTCAAGCGATCAGTTAGTAAACTGTTACAACCGAAAAAACACGTAAAAAACTAAAAAAAATTAAAATATCTTCAAATTATGGAGTGACCCTAATTTTATGTTCGGCAGTGTATAATAACAAAAACCTTTTCTAAATGTTAAATTAATATAATCTGAGATAATAAAATATGAATATTGTATATCTCTCTCTCTTTCTCAATCCGAAGATTGGTTGGCAGCAATTTTTAGGGTTCCGTACCGAAAACGGAACCCTTATAGGATCACTTTGTTGTCCGTCTGTCTGTCTGTCTGTCTGTCTGTCTGTCTGTCTGTCTGTCTGTCTGTCTGTCTGTCCGTCTGTCTGTCTGTCAAGACCATTTTCTCAGGAACGCGTAGAGGTAACAAGTTGAAATTTTCAACAAATACTCGGGTCTACGGTCTCTTTCGGCTGCGAAAAAATCAAACTTGTAAGTCAACGCGATCAAAAGATATGACCGTTTATGTCGCATATTTTGCGATTTTACAAGGGAATCAAAACCTATAGGGTACTTCCCGTTGACCTAGAATCATGAAATTTGGCAAGAAGCGGTGCCTTACAGCACATGTAAAGGGAAAAATCTGAAAACCGTAAATATGTAGTTTAATTACAAGAAAAATGCGAATTTACTATTAGAAACTTATGACAATACACTAATGTTGTCGTAGTGGTATTGTCAGGCTCCAGAAGCATATGGGTTGCATACAGTTAGGTCCTAAGGTTAAAAAGTATGTGTTGGTACCAAGCTGTTTATACTGAAATTTCTTTGTTTATATTCGTTATGCATTTCATCACGTACGCTCTATATCAGGGATGTTATGGAGATCCGTAACCGTAACCGAAACTATCGGATATCCGAAATAAAAATATATCCGTAACCGAATCCGATATAAAAGTTTCGAATAATTTCGGATAATTTTTACTGATATGTTGTAATAATTCCTATAAATATATTTCAATATCTAATAGAAAATATATAATAGACAAAAAGGAATAATGTTGTTTTTGTTTATTATAATTATGATTTTGCATTTTTACGTAGATAAATATTAATAACTTATATATCTTATATGACATATAATTGTAGTACCTACTTATATTGTTGTACTTAGTTGTATGACATATGATTGTAGGTAGTACAAATAATAACATAGAAATAAAATCATTTTTTTTACAAATTAGCATTCTACTTTTACCATTCCTTAGAAATCTGATATCCGTAACCGAAACTATCCGAAACTAACGGATTATCCGAAAAAAATTCTTATCCGTAACCGTATCCGACACCGGTATAACATTATTCCTATATCCGTATCCGCATCCAGATCCGAAATTTCATATCCATAACATCTCTGCTCTATATACATAATATATACAGGGTGTATATTATGTCTAAATTTTGCTTGTTTATAACCGACATGCGACATACTCAAGTCCCGTAACATCCTGTATATATTATATTTCGTCTAATTTTTTTTTATAATCTACATACTATGTAGATAATCTAAATAATAATATTATACTATAATCTACATAATCTACATAACATGTTGTAGATAATATGATCTAAGTATATTATACTTAAATCACGTTCGCCCTATATTTTTTGGTAGTCAATTGCCCAAAAAGCAGTCAATTCAACAACTGAATGTTAATAGTATCGAAATAGATCTAGAAATAGTTAATATAGTTTATATTAGATCTAGAAATAGGTAGATCTTAATATAAGTTAGTGTATAAGTCTAATACTAAAATAAAGTTTTCTTTTTATAAGTTTAAAAATATTCGCGTTATTTAAAAAAAATACCCTGTATACCTTTATACAGGGTATATAGGTATACAAGCAAAATTGAGCAGTAAAAACAAATAGTGAAGTTCCAGAACCCCTAAACACTCATAGTGAATGGAGGATGTATGGTAATAAAATAGAGGGTAGAATTCCATCGTACGACAACGACATGTTGAGGTTATGCTTGCAGCGGTACTAAGATGGTCGTGATTTTATGAGAGCCACTTGTCAAGTTAACTGAATGTGCTTGTAACGTCCTCCACAAAAAAAGATACCTTACTTACAAGTTTGTACGGAACCCTCGGTGCGCGAGTCACAACTCGCACTTGGCCGGTTTTTTCTCCTCCACTCCTCTCTGTTCTCTGAGAGTCTTTTCATTTTTTCATATGATTTTACTCCTATATCTCCTTGAATCTGTTTCATGTATTGTAATGTCGGTTTTCCTCTGCCTCTTTTGCCTTGTACCATTCCTTCCATAACATTGATTATAAAATCATTGTGCCTATACAGATGTCCTATTAACTGGTCTCTTCTCATCATTATTGTTTTCAATAGGGATCTTTTTTCACCAACTCTTCTAAGAACTTCTTCATTTGCCAGCCTTGCCGTCCACGAGATTTTCTGCATTCTCCTCCAACACCACATTTCAAATGCTTCTAACCTTCTCTTATCGCATGTGCCAAGTGTCCAAGTTTCTGAGCCGTACAATGCCACACTCCAGACATATATAGGCATTTTATAAATGCTTTTTTTGGTCTCTGCATTCAAGTTCCTTGGTGTAAGAAGCACCCGTTTGTTGTTGAAGGCTATTTTTGCTTGCGCAATTCTGATTTTTATGTCTACAGAACTTTTGCCATATGATGTGATTTTGCTTCCTAGGTAGGTGAACGTATTAACTTGTTTCAGTGGTACATCGTTAACCCTAATGTCGGCTGTAATTTGCTGTCGGTTGCACACCATGATCTCTGTCTTCTGTGTGTTGATTTTCATGTTTTACTTTTCTCGGAGGATCTTATTCATTCCTGTTAACACTTTTTGCAGATTTTTTTCATTCTCTTCAATGATAGCTAACTTGTCGTCAAAAAATCTTGTCATTTTAATTTCTACTCCATTGACCTTAATTCCTCCCATAGCCTGTTTACATTCCTTATTTGCTTCCTCAATATACAAGTTGAATAGTACTGGTGATAAATTGCATCCTTGGCGTACTCCTTTTTGTATGTATGCCCCTTGTAGTTCACCCTTTATATTTATATTGCCTCTTTGATTTTTGTACAGTTCATGTACTATCCATCTGTCTCTAAAATCTAGACCAGCATTAGTCATAATTTTCATAAGCACATTCCAATTCACATTATCGAAGGCTTTCTCCAAGTCAACAAATGTAACAAATAGCATTCTTTTTAGGTCCAGCAGTTTATCTACAATCTGACTTAACATTAAAATAGCCTCCCCTAGCTACAAATCCTGACTGATCTTCATCTAAATTTTTGATCAATTTTGTTGTTTATTCGGTTGTATACTATTCTTGTTAATATTTTTGACATGTGTGATATATAGGCTCAAGATTTTAGAGTACCTGGTTTCTTTGGTATTGGCATTATGATGCACTTCTTAAAGTCTTCCGGTATTTCTCCAGTTTCATATATGTCTTTGATTAGTTTAAATAAATAACTATGTGTTTCATCATCCAATCCTTTTATCATTTCTCTAGTTATTTCATCACATCCTGGTACTTCATTGTTCTTCAGTTCTTTCACAGCCCTTGAATATTCTTTTTTTGTTAGTGAGTGTACTATCATTTGTTACATTTTCTTCGATATACAGATTACTTATCTAACTTGGATCTTCATATATTTTTTCTATGTAACGTTTCCATCTCTCTCCCACTTACTTGTTCTCAGTTATCAGTTTTCCATTCTCATCTAATATGTTATTACTTCGGCCATTGACTTTCTTGAACCACTTCCTAATCAGTTCATAGGCTATTTCTATATTTCCCTTCTTTAGCTTTTCTTCTATTTCCTTGCATAGTCTCATTATATATTCTTCTTTAGCCTTCTTTGCTTCTCTTTTGACTATGTTTCGGAGTCTTTTATAGTTTTTAATTCCTTCTTCAGATTTTGAATTTTATTTTTTTATAAAATCCATAAGTTCTAAAACATATTCAGTAATCCATGGTTGTTTTACTTATTTCTTTGTCTTTCCTATTTCTTGGCCAGCTGCTTCTAGGACTGAGTGTTTCAGACCAATCAATTTCTCATTTACTATTGTACCATTTGGTATTTCTTTAACTTTATATTCATTAATCTATCTGTCACCCCAAATACTAATTATTTGTTGCTCAAATTTCAAGCAGTGAAAGTCTCTAATGTATTGTTAACTTTTTTAAGTCGGCAGCTAGGTGGATATTATTAATACTCAAACGAAACCACAAATGTTTGAAAAGGGCGTTACCATGAAAAAATACATGCACTCTTCACTTGACAACCATAATATTCAATGAATATTGTTTTATTTTAACTCGCAGAGCGATAAACTGCTGTTGTTTTATGCTCTGTGACTTAACCAGTTTTTGATTTATCGTCCAGTTCGCTCAATGACCTAATCGTAAGATTTGAACATATCTTACGATTAGGTCATTGAGCGAACTGGACGATAAATCACAAACTGGTTAAGTCACAGAGCATTAAAACAACAGCGGTTTATCGCTCTCCGAGTTAAAATAACACAATATTCATTATATAATATTACGGAAATTTCTTAAATGATGTTCGTGTTATTGATGGGCAAAACATTATAGTTGGAGACTTTGAGTTACTCAGTGATACCTTCTATTAAAAAAAGTATTAAGACTCAACTCATGTGTAAATGGATATATTTGTTTGTTGAAGAGCCGACAAGCATCACCAAAACAGCTCGACTTCTTCTTCTTCTTTCGAATAGGCCTACTTTGGACAACGCTTGTTCAACAGTTGGGCTTTGACCTTTGCCCAGTATTGTCGCATCTTCTGCCGGTGTAACTCCTTTCTCTTTTCTGTCCAGGTGGTACCTTTCCTACGGGGTTTTTCCTGAAATCTACGGACTTCCTTCAGGGTGCATCTCACAGACTGTCTGTTTTGGAGATCTGTTATTCCCAGTTCTTTAATATCCTTCTCGGTTTTTGTCAACAAAGTGGTACGAACCTTCTTGTTTTGCCAGAAGGTGAACAGACCTTTTGAACAGATAGGTTGGTTAGTCGGTTTGGAGGAAATCTTGCAACGTGGCCATAGAAAGCTACCCTTCTTTTCCTTGCACAGTCAGAGAGCATCTCAATATGTTCGTAGAGTTCAGAGTTATGCCGCCTTCGAAATTCCCCATCTTCCTTCACCGGGCCTAGGATCTTCCTGAGGATTCTCAAATCATTATCGATCAACAAAGGTGACGACCACCTTGCGGCTTCTCATCTCGGAGTATGCAAATACAGTTTTAAGATTGAAGATCTGCTCAACACAGGATCGGGTCTTCCTGAAGCCCCCTGGTATTCTCCCGGTTGACTATCCAACTGATTTTCCGTCCTTGTTTGTAACGCCTTCAAGAGAATCTTGTACGTTACCGGGGCGAGAGAAATTCCATGGTAGTTTTTTAGATCAGTAAAATCTCCCTTTTTGTGAAGCGGATGGATCAGAGCAGATTTCCAATCGAGTAATAATTTCTCAGATGTCCTGGATAATCTCGGTTAGCTTGCGCACGGCCTTGTTTCCAGCACCTTTCCACAGTTCAGCAACGATAGAGTCCTCTCCAGCTGCCTTATTATTCTTCAGAAGTTGAATGATATGGCCAACTTTTTCCAATGAAAGGAGAAGCGAGTCCGGGTTTGGTGCGGTTTGTTTATAGTCGAAGTCTTCGCTGGGTGGGTCACAGTTTAGTAGATTTTTAAAGTACTGAGCGAAAAGGTGGCAGTTGTCCTTGTCGTTATAAGCCAGTTTGCCTTGCGAGTCTCTGAAGTGGAGGCTTGGCGGAACGTATTTTCTGAGTGCCTGCTTGAAGGTTCCAAAGAAATCTCTGGAATTATTCTTAGCAAAGCTCTCTTCGATTTGGGTTAGTTGGTTTTGTGTGAAGGTTCGTTTGGTTCCTCGAATTATCTTGGCTGTAACCTTTCTTTGTTCAAAAAATGTTTGACAATTTTCCTTGGTCTTTTTAGAATTCCACTTCACCCAAGCTATCTGTCTTTGGGCTATTGCATTGTGACAGTTTTTTTTCAGTCCACCACGGATGCTTCTTCTAGCGAGAGGGGCGTGTTCATTGGCCGCATTGGCCGCATTGACAAGAGTCTCCTTCAGTTGGTCCTAGCTGTTTAGGTTTGTGTTATTCAGTCTCTGATTTACTTCTTGACTGTTGAGTCACTCTACGTCAAGTCTTCCCATTTTGGAGGTTCTGTGTAATCTAGTGTTTGAGTTACTCAGTGATACCTTCTATTCAAAAAAGTATAAAGACTCAACTCATGTGTAAATGGATATATTTGTTAGTTGAAGAGCCGACAAGCATCAGCAAAACAGCTCGACTTCTTCTTCTTCTAGTCTTATTTTGATCCTTGAGAGGCAGTGGTCTGAGTTCAGATTGGCGTTTCTTAGTACCTTCACGTTTTGTATTTCCTTTTGAGATTTTCGTGAAATGGCCACATGGTCTATCTGGAATTGACCCAGGTTGGTATTAGGTGAAATCCAAGTCTTCTGCTTCCTTGGCAAGTGTGTGAAGGCTGTAAGACTTCATGAGCAACCCAAAAGTCCTACACAAATCCACCAATCGTTCTCCGTTGCGGTTGGTTCGCTTATGAGCGGGATAATAATAGCCCACTATGTTTTTTCTCTCTTCCCAATCGAGCATTGAAATCTAGAGATAATATCTTCTAAGTCTTCCCAGAATTTATCAGTTCTGTCTGGATTGCGTCTGTTGTTCTGGTTGATTGGGGCATGTACATTGACTATACTGTAGCCCGTGTTTGCGCATTTGAGAAAGATAATGGATACACGACTACTCGGGGAGGTAAAGTCGGTGACTGAATCCAGTATCCTGTGACTGATTATATATCCCATACCTAAGTGAGGTACGTTCTTCATTACCCGCTGACCCACTTTTCCATTGAGGATTCTGTAGCCTTGGGACTCGGAGGCATGTTCGTCCGTAAATCTGGTTTCCTGTACTGCTGTCAGTATTATGTTGTGTCGTGTTAGTGAATCAGCCAAATGTTTCAGTTTACCCACTTTTAGCAGTGAGTTGCGAAGTGTTGCGAAGAAGCTTTGCCGTCGTGGTCTGAGTTTACGTCCGGTGATTTCAGGATGCTCCGACTAATCCTTAAAGCATGTTGGTGCGGACTCCCCAGAATCCGAAGGTCCGCTAACGTCACCATAGGTGACAGTGGATTGGTTACCACCTGGGGTAGTGCATTTAGCGAAATTTTTCTTCATGCTCAGTTGTATAAATGCATACATTGTATCATGTGTACAGAACAAAATGTCAGCAGCCTTTAAAATTGGAGGGCTTGTTTTTCTTGATTCATAATAATGACAGCTATTAGATCTATCTATCTATGTAGCCTCTTTGGCTTTTGGAAATTGATCCCACCCCATTTGCCTCCATTTGTTTCTGACCAAGGCAAAATTCATCCGCATTGAAAACCCTTCCTCTGTTCCAGCCCTTTGCCCATCTGTCTGATGTTATGTCATACACATTTCCATTTTAGTTTGACTCTTAAATTCCGGGATAGCGGAAAGAAAAGACACGTGTTTTCCTAGTGCGCCGGATTACTAAACGTGCCCGATTAACCAATATATAATATTATATGCCCGATAACCGGATTATCGAGATTATACCGTAATTTTCGAAACGAAATTGCTATTGTTTAGAGTCACTTCTGATTTTTGAATTTTATACTTCCAGTGAATACTATTTAATATGATAGTAAGATTTGGCAAGGAAGGAATGGACAGAGGGAAAATAATCTGTAATAGAGATAAAGATAACCCTGTGACCACAATCTTGTGGCTGACAATACTCACACAGAAGTGGTACAAAAATATTTAAAAAAATACTCCAAACTTATGGGTACATACTACTAGAAACCCATTTTCCGGGTTGTAGAAAATTTAAAGTGATCAAGGGCTTGATGCAACCATGGACACCTAGTCGGGCTGACTGGAGGAGGGCCGCGTTCATCTGTACGAAAAATCGAATAAGATGGGTTATCGGCACTTTCCAGCCATTCAAGGCCCCAGGTGTGGACCGAATTCCCGCCTTCTTACAAAAGGGAAGGAGAGAATTAATGCCGTTCTTTTAAAAATCTTTAGAAGTAGTTTAGTGCTCGGATACATGCCGCAGCTATGGAGAAGGGCTAAGGGTGGTATTCATACCGAATGTGGAGAAAAAAGACACCACTCAACTGAAGTCATTTAGACCCATTAGTCGTTTATGTGAAAGACAAGAGAAGGTAATTGACAATTACCTTAGGACAACTGTGCTGGTAGGTGCAAATACAAGGGCTTGATGCAACCACGGAGACCAAGATGGGCTCACTGGAGGAGGGTCGTGTCTATCTATACGAACATCAAATGGGCTTTCAGCCCAGGTGTGGACGGACTAGTTCCCGCCTTCCTACAAAAAGGAGGGAGGAACTAATACCGTATCTTCTACAAATGTTTAGAAGTAGTTTAGCGCTCGGATACATGCCGGAGCTATGGACAAGGGTAAGGTGGTATACATACCGAAGGTGGGAAGAAAGACACCACACAACCAAAGCCATTTAGACCCATTAATCTAACATCTTTTATGTTAAAGACAATGGAGAAGGTTAATTGATCATTACCTTAGGACAATAGTGCTGGTATGTGCACCACTACATAACTGTCAGCATGCATACAGAGCAGGGAAATATACAGAAACCGCCTTGTATCAGCTAACAAACGTAATAGAAGCAGCACTAGAGACAAAGGAAGTAGCGATATGTGCCTCCTTAGATATTCAGGGAGCCTTTGACACCATCTCGCACGAGGCTGCAAATCGGCCCTCTAAAGGAAAAATATCGGCAGCACTATCTCAAAGTGGATGGGAAAAATGCTGAGAAACGGCGGTGGCACGAGACACCATCAAGATCTCCACACCTTAAGGGTGGGTGCTCAGAAATCCACAGAGAGGTATGGGCCTGGTAGTTGATGAATTACTGACTAGGCTGAACGAGCTAAACATGAAATGTCAAGGTTACGCTGATGACATGGTCATCATAGCCAGAGGGAAGTTTGAGGGAACGCTCTGTGAAATCGTACAGAGAGGCTTCAAAGTAACTATTAGATGGTGGCAAACAGTGGGACTGAGACACATCCCGAGCAAAACCACGGTGATTCCATTCACTAGAAAGAGAAAATTAAACTGCCTACAGCCCATACTATGGAATAAACACCCATGGAATAGACACGCTGTAGCAGCGGTAGGTAAAGCCAAACGCGTTCTAATGTTATGCAGAAATCTGGCAGGGAAAACGCAGTGGAATTGTAAGTGTTGTAACGCCACAATCCTGAGATGAATGTAAACCATGATAGTGAGACCTGCGATCACTTACGGGGCAGTTGCATGGGGAAGTAGAACCATGCTGGCTTATATCAAGCAGCTAGCGAAGATTAAAAAAAATGTGTGTGTCTGTATCACGGGGGCGATGGGGTCGTGCCCGACAGCAGCAATGGAGCTGCTGCTGGATCTGACCCCGTTGCTCTTGTCGTGGAGGGGGCCGCCTGATCGACGATTGTTAGGTTCAGCAAGGAAGGAATAAAGGCAGAGGTAAAGTAATCAGGAACAGAGATCGGAACAGCCTCATTGGCAAGATCCCCTGGCTGGAAGTACCGAAGGAGGATGAAATGGTATGTAAATACCATTTCGAGAGAAACTATACAGCAATGTGTAGTAGTAAAGCAGATTGGAGCGACGAATCCTAAGCATACCACATAGAGGAAAGTGCTATCAAGTAGTATTTCTTAGGGATTTTAGGGTGGGTTCAATGAGGGTTTAACACTTTACACAAATAATATATTGATTTACTCAAAACTTCGTTACATGCTTTCGTCTTGTTGCAGAGGAGAGTGTCTTGTTACACATGCGCACTCACACAAGCCACGTTGCCACTTCTATTCCCAATACTCCTCCTCGATTTTTACATATTAACCCTTTTTTAACATTACAAAACATAAAAATCGTTTCTCTTACAATCTAGTTCATAATACAAATAAAACTCTTTTTTTTTTTTTAACAAATATTTAGGATATTTCTGTAGTAAGGTTCTCAGTAGAACTTACATATTTTATATCTATCTCCTTTGAGTTTACTTTGTCTTTAATAAAGTGATATCTAATATCAATGTGCTTTGATCGTTTACTATTTTCGTAACTATTCGCCATATCAATCGCACCCTTATTATCTACATACAATACAGTTTTTACATTTTCGTTCAAATCTTCGCTTAATCGTTTAATATTTATTTGTTCACATGCGCTGACAGTGGCAGCTATATATTCTGCTTCTGCAGTTGATAAAGAAACACATCCTTGTTTTCTGGATAACCATGATATATCATTTTTACAATACATTGTTACTGATCCACTTATGCTCCTCCTATCTTTTTTGTCGTTTGCATAATCTGCATCTGAGTAAGTTTCAATTGACATTTGATTTGACTTTACATATGTTAATGACAAATCTATAGTAGTGTATAAATATTTTAACACTCTTTTTGCTTCTAACCATGCTGATTGCGTTGGTTTATCTAGACATTGACTCAAATAGCTTGTTGCATAGGATATATCTGGCCTAGTGCCTGTACTTATATACATTAATCCTCCGATTAATTCCCTATATGGAACATTAACAATCTCTTCGCTTGAATCTATTTGATAACCTTTTGTTATTGGAATCTTTGCTCCTTTACTCTCTATCATTCTAAATCTTTCAACCATTTTTCTTATGTGTTTACTTTGAGATAACTTTAATTTTTCTTTTGATCTTTCTATTTCCATACCTAAGAAGTTTTTTACATTGCCTAAATCTTTCGCATTATATTCTTTCTTTAGTTCAGATATAATAAACTTTACATTCTCGTCACTTCCAGTTATAAGTATATCGTCTACAAACACAATTAACCATACATTCTCGCCAATATAAAAACAACAATCATTTTTAGATCTTTTTAACTTGATACTACTTGCAAAACTATTAAATGTTTCGTTCCAACATTTTGGGCTTTCCTTTAGTCCGTACAAACCTTTATTCATTTTAAAAACTTTATTCCTTTCAATATTTATTCCTTGTGGTGGATTTACATAAATTTCAGATTTTAAGTTACTGTTCAAAAATGCCGTTGGGATATCCAACTGCTTCAATTGCCACCCTTTTTGAATAGCCTGAGAAATTAACAATCTAATTGTTTGCAATCTAGCCACTGGGGCATAGTTATTTGCGCTATAATTTACATTTTCTTGAAAACCTCTTGCGACAATTCTCGCTTTATTTACACCGTCATCTTTGGTTTTAAAAATCCATTTAGAGTCTATAATTTTCTTATCTTTTGGTTTAGGAACTACTGTCCATGTGTTCATATTTGTATGAGCATTTATTTCTTTATTTATAGCTTCTTGCCACCCATCATTTAAGTTTATTGCTTCATCATATGTTATTGGATCTTTTCTTAAAAATAAACAATATGCAGTATGCAATTCGTATTCAAAATCTTTTTTATATCTTTCCGGTACTTTAATTGTTCGTGTTCTAGTCTTTCGTTCTTCATTAATAACATTTCTTTCATCAATACTACTATCATCACTACTATTCTCGTTTTCTACTTCACTATCACTTGATTCATTACTTTTTTCGGTTTCACTATTATTTTCGTTATTTACTTCGTTCTCACTTGACTTATTATTTTCGCTTAATACATCGCTTTCATTTAATATGAATTGCTCTGATAACTCATTTCTATTTTTATCGTTTACAAACTTATAATCACTTTCATCAAATTCTACATCTCTGGAGATTATTATCTCTTCTGTTTGAGGGTTCCACAAACGATACCCATTGCTACTATAACCTACCATTCGAGTTTCAATACTTCTTTCGTCAAGTTTAAATTTACGTGGTAAAATTACCGCCCACGCTTTTGAACCAAATACTCTTAACCTTTTTAAATCTAATTTTCCGTAATACATTTCGGCTGGAATTTTAAAATTTATTGCTGCAGATGGACATCTGTTTAACTGATAAGCTGCGCACATAAATGCTTCTGTCCATAAGTATTTTGGTAACCCTGTTTCATTTATCATTGTTCTAGCTTTATTGTACAAAGTTCTATTAAGTCTTTCTGCTACACCGTTTTGTTGTGGTGAATAAGGTCTAGTATACTGAATAATAATTCCGTTTTCGTAACAAAATTTTCTGAATAAATTTGAAATGAATTCGCCGCCATTGTCACATCTTATCCTTTTTACATTTACATCTTTTTGCGTTTGAATTTCTTTAATATAATGTATAAGGTTATTTTCAGCTTCACTCTTATTTTTAAGTACATACAGTTTTACAAAATGAGAATAATCGTCCGTTATAGTTTGAAAATATTTTTGACCTTCATTTGACATAGGTGTCACCGGACCAGCTATGTCTGTGTGTATTAACTCACCAATTTGTCTGCTTCTTGGTAGTTCTTGTTTAATAAATGGCTTCCTTACGCTTTTGTTTTTCATGCATGAATTACATTTTTTGTCGGACATGGGTAGTTTCATTGTTGATAACCCCTTTTTATTTAAATGACCCAATCTCAAATGCCATATATTATTGTTTGAGCATACATTTGTTTCTTCAAACTTAGAATTATCTTTAAGTAATCCATTCAAATAAAATAAACCGCACCTTTCTTTGCAATGCCACACTGCATCATTTTTAATTAACGTTACCTTTAATGGTTTAAATATAACTTCAATACCTTTATCTATTAACCCTTTTACTGACAAAATATTATGAAATAAACCCGGAACAATTAATGCATCAATAGTTACTTCCCTTCCGCATGATAACATACAAATTTTACCTTGTTTCTTTGCAATTAATGCATCGCCGCTTGCGATTTTTATTCTTGTACACGTTTCCATGACAATAACATTGGTCATGTATTTTTCATATTCTTGTTGTATTAAGTGTTCTGTTGCACCTGAATCAATTATCCAATCAATATTGTCTGTGTTCACTGTTGCCTGATAACATTCTAGCTGCGTCGTTGCTACGAAATTGTAGTTTTCTTCTGTCTTGCTCATGTGTGTCTGATTTTGATTTGAATTTCCTCTATGCTGTCCTCGACCTCGATTATACTGGAATCTTCCACGACTGAAGTTGGATTGTGCACGTCCACGACCACGAAAATTTCCTCTCTGTTTGCCATTATTTGTGTTGCTAAAACACTCTGACTCTATATGTCCAGTACGCCCACATTTGAAACATTCGTATCTTGCACTAAATGCTGCTTCACTTCTATTTGTTGATGTCTTTTCACCTCTCTTTAATTCGTCGTCTAACAAACACGTTTTTACAAAATCAACAGTCAAGTCTTTTTCCGCACTCATTGTTTCTATGGCAGTAACTACATTATCATACGACGATGGTAATGTTAGTAATAGATGACACACTTTATCAGACTCATCCATTTTAGTGCCTGATGATTCTATGCTATTTATTAATGCATCATATTTTAGGAAATGATCTTGTAATTTGTCACTTACTTTGCATTTTAGCGTTAAAAGTTGTCTTTTCAGATGTAATTTGTTTACTGCGCTTTTTCTTTCGAAAATGTTTTCTAAGCAAGTCAACATTTCTTTAGCATTTCTTGCTTTCTGCACATATGAGATGTATTTGTCGGTTATACATTTTACAATAGTTGATCTAGCTTTAGCATCTTTTTCTTTGTTCAGTTCCTTTCCAGGTTGTAAAGGTTCGATTGCTTCTTTTACTCCTTTTTCTTCTAGTATAAGATATACTCTGAATTTCCAATGTGTAAAATTTGTTCCCTCTTTCAGTTGCGGGTACACCACGATCCCTTCACCGGTCGCTGTCGCCATTTTTCTTTGTTCTGCTAAACACGTTTTTTGCACTTTTTTAAATTTACCCTTATTTTATCAAATAAAGCGATTTTTCAAAAAACTTTTTGTCTCTCCCCTGGGCCCATAACCTCTTAGGGATTTTAGGGTGGGTTCAATGAGGGTTTAACACTTTACACAAATAATATATTGATTTACTCAAAACTTCGTTACATGCTTTCGTCTTGTTGCAGAGGAGAGTGTCTTGTTACACATGCGCACTCACACAAGCCACGTTGCCACTTCTATTCCCAACAGTATTTAGATGGTTTGAAGACAAAGGAAGGTACTGGTGCAGGAGTGTTTGGATCTCATACCAAATATATTTGGTAGTTTGAATCCATGGGAATCTAATCAAGTATCTTGCAAACAGAAGTACATGCAATCGAAAGATGTGTCCTGTCAGATAGCCAAGCAGCCATCAAGGCCTGTGACTGTGTAGGAAAACTAATCAAGCTTGGTAGAGAAAATAAAGTATCATTATACTGGGTACCAAGGATACACTGGCATAGATGGAAACGAAGAAGCCAATCACCTAGCAAACAAGGGATCCAGTAATCCCTTTATAGGTCCACAAAAGTTTAGATGAAGATATAAGAGAATAGTGGATGAAAACCTGGACTTCTAGCGCTAAGACATTCCAAAGTAATGCTGGGATCTTTTAACCAGAAAAGAACAAAATCTTGCCTGAAACTAAACAGGAACAAGAAAAATATAAACTTAGAATTCTAACAGGGGTCCTGACGGGACAATGCAGACTTAGAAAACACCTCAAGGACCTAGGCCTAGAGGAATATGACAGTTGCAGATTCAGCGACCAACAGAGGAAACTCCCATACATCATCAAGCTTTATCTTGAAGAATAAAAAGTTTGTGCAATACCTCAAAACGAAAATATTTATTATATATTTATTTTCAGTATTTAGCTACGGATCACAAATAAGAAGATTCACAAAGGTAAATCTGGTTAGGATAGCACAAGCCCAAAGAGCAATGGAAAGACAAATGTTACAAATCATACTAAAAGACTTGAAAAGAAATGAATGGAAGAGTAAGGAATTTAAGAGTCAAACTAAAATGGAAATGTGTATGACATAACATCAGACAGATGGGCAAAGGGTTGGAACAGAGGAAGGTTTTTCAATGTGGATGAATTTTGCCTTGGTCAGATATAAACCTTGCGCACAGCTGAAAAAAAGTCAAAACGGACACCCTTAAACTCTGAAAACTTGATTCGCGATTCTGACCAAGCCAACTTTTCTCTACAATTGTCTTCGTAATTTTTACAAGAGCTTACGTGTTACGTTAACAAATGATAAGATAGTTTGGCTTCAAGGCACAGGCGAAGAAAATATTCATTCATTTTCTGACGAAGAAATCCTACGCCTAATTTGTTCCACGGGTGCCGATGAAGCTAACAATGACTTAAATGTTTGAACTCGTTCCGAGGCGAACTGTAGCAAGCGGTGACTCGTGTAATATATGTAAAATTGTTATTGTTTTTTAATTCTGATAATCCGGAATTTTTTGATAATCCGGCGGTTGTCTGCTCCAATAGGTGTGGGATTATTAAGATTATACTGTATTTGTTTTGTGAGCTTAGCTAAAACTATCCCACAGTTTCAAAAAGAAATATTGCAAATGTTTATTTCTATGCATTTTTAAGATATTTATCTTTTTTTTTTTTTTAGATATTTGCCAAAAATTTATCAGGCTATTTTGGCTTCAGCAACTTTAAGTACTGATGTTAAAAATTTAAAAAGTTTAATTTTGCACAATCCTGTAATTTTAAAACTTTTATTTGGCCCCCACTTCTCAATTGAGCCATTACCACTTGCCTGCAGAAGAATTGGAAAAGGCTACAATTTTAAACTCGCTTTTAAAATTGAATCTGATCTGAGGAAAGACGATAATATTTGTCAATTCAAAGTGGATAAATGTTACAAGTAATTATATTTTCATTATTCATTTACATTTTAAACTTATTTTGCATATAACATGTAAAATGTTAATATAAAACCTAATAAATTACATGGTTAATTATATACGAGAAATTATTCTTATAATTTCAATTTTTTAATAGTATAATAAATAAAGAACGAGTTCAATAAGCGCGGTTTTTCAGCCCGCGTCCATGTTTACGCTCAGAAAACGACGAGCGTAGCAAGGAGGAGGAGTTTTGTAATGGACATGGGATCGTCCATTAATCACATGAGGCTCGAATGGGGGGGAGGGGGTTTGTGAAGAATCAAGATATATCACATGGGGTGAGGGGGGTGTAGTGATATATCCCTTGTATTTTTTTTTTTTCGTTGAACGCGCAATTTTTAAATCTAGAAGCGGCGCGCGACTTCTACCAAAAAAATGCACGTGATTATGGATAGGGTGGTGACACCCCCCGGTGGTTTTAACCTCAAGCCTCATCACGCATCAACATGGACGACCCCAAGTGCGAAAAACGCCTTATAAACGAGTTTTTTATACCTTTTTCTATTTTGCGCCCTTTTATGCCATTTCTAAATAAAAAATCGCCTATACATATTGAGAAAATTGTATCACACTCGGCAATCCATTAACGAACTCATATGAGTGCTTTGATTACTTCATTATAGACCCAAAATAGAAAAATATTATTTCTGTTCTTAAATGAAAAATAAAAACTCCAGAAATACAAGAAGAAACGATGTTGAAGTTATATTTTGTTACAATTTATTATTACACAATAAATACTATCAATGCTAATAATCTAATTAATTTTAATGTTAATTTTATTTCACAGAATGAAGTTGTATTTGGAACAGTTTGCAATTCCTACAGTGGTGTTAAACTCTAAATTACCTGCCGCAATCCGTTGTCACACAGTAAACCAATTCAATGATAGACATTATGAAATAATTATAGCATCAGATGAGAAGGCTTTGGAACACCCTGGATCGGTAAAATCGGAAACTACAACGAAAAGCAAAAGACGTAAAGAGAATGATGCATACACTTGAGGCCTGCGCCCTGCCTTAGGGTTGAATATCACCTTGGCCTCTTTCCATTCCAGTGGTATGTACGCCAGTCGAAAGCTTGCCTTAAATATCTCAGCAATGCATGGAGCTATTGTTTCCATCCCCTTCTGCAGCATTGCCGGAAAAATGCCATCGGGTCCAGCGACTTAAATGGCTTAAAACTGTTCACAGCCCATGCGACTTTTTGAACAGTAAACATGGTTGTGGCCATCTTTTTGCAGATTTGGTTGGGCGCTTCATCCGCATTATCCCTTCACCAGTTATAGTTGATTTAGAGCCGGGAAAATGCGTCTGCAGTAAAACGCTTAGACTTTGCTCTAAATCTTTGGTATACTTAACAGTCGGTGTCTTAATAAGCCCGATTTCATTTGAGTGGTCCTTTGCCAAAACCTTTTGCAGCCTTGCCCTTGGGGCCAATAGAGGAATTGATTGCTCTTGTGGCTGATTATGTTGAACTGTATGACTTACAAAGTAAATTCATCCTCTTGCAATTGTTTGAAGATACCCTAGTATGGAATTCTCCTTCGACTAGTTTTGTTGTTAATATGTGATGCACCTAATATTTTCTTTTCCTCTTCTTTTCTTTTAATTTCTCATTTTCATAACACATGGCTAAGACGAAAAAATCATCATCGGAACTTGACATTTTAAAATATAACTTAACTTGAAATGTAGAAGAAACTGCAGATTTGCCACTTGCAGCAAAGAATCGCGTAGCTGTGTATAGAGATGAGCATGGGACAAATTTCTCGTTCCAAATCCCATCCCGTGGGACGGATCCCTGTCACATCTCATCCCACTGTCCCATCCCACAAACTTAAAATTTTCGTCTTAAATATCCCGGTCGCGGGGCCCGTCCCATTCATACAATTTTTCCCATACAGCAGACTTTCTTTTCGGTTCAGACTTTCTTAACGATAATTCGTTCCAATTTATTTTTTCAGTAATTTCTTTATCTGACAATGAGTAATCCTTTTTCGTCGCAAACGGATCGAAAGACTACAGGGTCATTCCATGTCAATTCAACACAAAAAAATACAATTTTTATCCTTACCATCTCAGATTTTCTTGAAATTTTGCACAGGTGTACTATTGGTAATGACTTGGAAAAATATGAAATTTTACTGGGATGTGACAACTCGTTTTTGAATTATAGTGCTGTAAAATACTCATCAATGGGCGAAAAAAGAGGAAACACCAATTTTTTGAAACGCTGTGGTAGCCTTTTTATTCGAGCTAGAGACCTGAAATTGATGCCATTTTACAGCATTTCTAACGCCGTTTTCTATGATATACAACACTGTTGTAATTATATTTTGTTTGAATGTCACCATACTTATGTACTTTGTGTTATGTTGGTACCATAAAGGTTACCAGTTCTATATTGGCAACACTGCTAGTCTTGTAAGCATTTGTCGCAATGCGCCAACCATCTCCCTCTATTTGGTGTGCTGCGACCTTAGTGGGGTATAGACGCGTGTTACTCTGAGTTCTTTAATATTACAATTAAATCTGTGTGCATCCTTTTTATTTGACGACTAACATTGTTAATTTCCACATTAATTAATCATTAACCTCAACAGGTTATGGGCCCAGAACGAATTTTCTGTAAATTTCGAGTGTTTAGTGATTAAAATCTTGAACTTAGTAAGTTGCGCGAGTGTGAGCACGTGTTTGTGAGTTCGGACATTTTTTCTTGTAGAACGTTACTGCCTTGATTGTTTCAATAACAATGGAGTTTAAGGCTCAGATCGATAAACTGAGTGGAGCACAAAATTGGGCGATGTGGAAACGTCAAGTGTGTTTGGTACTGAAACACCACGAGGTGTATGAAGTTGTAACCGGCATGACGGTCGTCCCGGAAGCTTCGAACGACGAAGCAGCATTAAGAAAGTATAAAAAAGCTGACGCGCTAGCCCAACTTGTACTTGTTTCGACAATGAACGAATCGAATGTGGACTTGACAGCCACATGTGACACAGCTAAAGCTGTTTGGGAAAAACTACTCAGTGTATATGAACAAAGTTCAGGACAGCGCTTAGACAGGCTGATGGAAAGATTTTTCACCTATGAAAAGGATGAAAATGAGGATATCATGACACATATCGCTCGGCTTCAGCGCATCTTCAGGGAAATGAATGAAGAACTTACGACGGTTGCCCAAACGCAACTTCCTGACCTGTTACTCATGAGTAGAATTTTGTCAACCCTCCCCACAGATTACTTCGAATTTAAGAGTGTGTGGGAGTCCGTTGCCATTGCTGATCGTTCGATAAACAAGTTAACCGAGCGTCTACGGTTAATAGAAATGCGTTTGCCAACGAAGAAAAACGAATCTGAAGCGCTAGTTGCAGAGGACAGGAAAGCCTATAAACGTAAGCCTATTTTAAAGTGTTACAAATGTCACAAAATGGGACATGTTGCTCGCGAATGCAGAAACAAAAATTTCAGCAATAACGAAAGTGCGGGTGAAGCTTTCATGGCGGTTGCATCGTTCGCGAATAGTGCGGTAACTGACAGTGAGACTTGGTTTGCGGACAGTGGTGCAACGGCACACATGACGAGTAGAAAAGAATACTTTGCTTCTTTTCACAGATTCGAACAAGAAAAATCCGTGCATCTCGGGGACTCTAGTGTCATAAAGGCAATTGGTCATGGAACAGTGAACGTTCAGATGCGTTACAACGGTGCGTCAGTTGACAACTACTTAGAGAACGTCTGGTATGTACCAGATCTTGGGCGCAATCTCTTCTCAGTCAGCGCAACAATGAAGAAAGGCTTTAAGTTTCAAGCTGACATCCGCATGTGCAAGTTTGTGAAGAACAACGATGTGCGCTTAACGGGTACAATGACCACACGAGGCTTATATGCACTAAATATGACTGTTTCTCGGACAAATAATCTTTGTCTTTTTTCATCAGAAGTCGATGAGTGTGCGACCATGTTGGCGGCCGTGGCAACTACGAAAACGGCGTCACTCCAAACTTGGCATGAGAGATTCTGTCACCAAAACAAGCAGCATGTTCGTGAGGTGTTAAAAAGATACAACATTAGTGCGCTAGATCGTAATGACGCAGTTTGTGAAGCGTGCATTCTCGGGAAGCAACAACGAATAAGTTTTCGTTCGCGGAGAGACAAGGCAAAGAGTGCGGGAGAGCTCGTGCATTCCGATGTATGCGGGCCAATGTAGGTGACCTCTCTCGGCGGATCGAGATACTTTCTGTGTATAAAAGACGATTTTAGCAAGTTTCGGCGCGTGTTTTTTATTCGACAGAAAAGTGAAGTTCCTGAATGCGTTAAAACTTTCATAAATGAGGCGACTAGAGCCGGTGTAACAGTTCGCGAGTTTCAAAGTGACGGAGGAAAAGAATATGACAATCAGGCTCTCAAGTTTTTCCTCTCGGCGAATGGTATAGTGCAAACAATTACAATGCCTTATTCGCCAGAACAAAACGGGACCGCGGAACGCGAAAACAGGACATTGGTTGAAAGTGCGCGCACTTTAAAGATGCCGTTAAATCTTTGGGCAGAGGCTGTCAACACCGCTACGTATGCAAAAGCTCCGTACGTAGTGTGGCTTAACAGGAAACCAACCACACCGTTACACTTTAAAACGTTTGGAACAAGGTGCTACGTCCACATTCCTCACCAGATGCGTCGAAAACTTGATGCTAAAAGCAAGTCCGCTTGTTTTGTTGGATACTGTGGAGAGAAGAAGGGGTACCGTGTCTGGCTGCAAGATGAAAAGAAGGTAACTATCAGCCATGATGTGATTTTCATGGATAAAAATTTACAGAAATCCCTCGATCACATTGAACCATGTGCAGTGGATGTTAATCCAGTCCTGGAGGCTTACGGCGACGACGTTCATCAAGTTCCAGAGGAAGTGACAAACGACGATGTCCATCAACATCGAGAGGAAGAGATGAATCATGATGACGATGATGATGTCCATCAACATCGAGAGGAAGAGATGAATCATGATGACGATGATGATGTCCATCAAGTTGTTCAAGGTGAAGTGAACCAGGACCATGATGACGACGATGGAGTCAATCAACCTCGCGAGGAAGAGGACGATCATGACGAAACAACGAAAACCAAACGAAGAAGAAGACGTCCAGTACGAATGAATGACTATTTGTTGGAGGAAGAAATTGATGCTGAAGTTCTGTTAAGCGAATCGTCTACTGACGAAGCAAATTGGAAAGAAGCCAAAGAAGAAGAAATTGCATCTCTCATTGAGAACCAAACTTGGGTTCTGGTGAGCCTTCCCAAAGGAAAGAAGGCTGTTGGTTGCCGATGGGTATTAAGGCTAAAGAAAAATGCAGATGGCTCAATCGAGAGATTTAAAGCACGACTGGTGGCAAAAGGTTTCGTGCAGAAGAAAGACCTGGACTACAATGAAACCTTTAGTCCGGTAACCAGGTTTGAAACAGTAAGAATAATATTAAGTATTTCAGCATCCAAGGATTTTGATCTGGTTCAATTTGACGTTAAAACGGCATTCCTCTACGGAGAACTAGAGGAAGAAGTATACATGGCACAGCCAGTGGGGTTTGAAGATGGGACGGGACGCGTATGCAAGCTACAACGTAGCATCTATGGGCTAAAACAAGCACCTAGATGCTGGAATAAACGGCTCGTAGACTTCCTGAAGCAACAACACTTTGATCAAAGCAAAGCAGATCCATGTCTTTTTATCAAACGTACATCGTTGTACGTCATCATGATCGCCATATATGTTGACGATGGACTTGTGGCCACCAACAACCAAACAGAAGTCCAAAAATTTCTCGTCGAACTCAAAACGAACTTTAAAATAAAAGTGTCCAATTTAAATTGTTTTCTTGGTTTGCAAACCAAACAATGTGCTAATTCTTTATTTGTAGGTCAAAGCACATACACAAAACAAGTACTGGAGAGGTTCAACATGGAGGAGTGTAATGCGGTTGCCACTCCGAGTGATGACTACTTGTCAGACAGCGAGGAAGACCCATTCCTTGACAAGTCAACGCCATTTCGTGAGGCAATTGGTTGTCTTATGTACCTGTCGGTAGCAACAAGGCCCGACATTAGTTATGCCGTCAGCGCAGTCTCCCAATTTCTGGAGAATCCGAGAGCATCACACTGGGGCGCAGTCAAGCGCATATTTCGCTATCTTCGAGGTACAGCTGATTTGGGTTTGCTCTATCAACAACTGAGGCTGAATACATTGCAGCCTGTGAAGGCACAAAGGAAGCAATCTGGCTGAGCAGATTGCTGAACGATGTAAACGGGACAGACAGTAATTTACCTACTCTCTATACTGATAGTGCTAGTGCACTAAAATTGGCTAAAAACCCAGAATTCCATAAAAGGACCAAACATATTGAAGTCAAATTCCACTTCGTTAGAGAGAAACTAAATTCTGGAGATATAACAATCGAACACGTTCCAGGAGACGCACAAGTGGCAGATATTTTAACGAAGCCACTTCCAAAGCCTAGATTCATTAAACTACGTGAAATGTTGGGACTCAAGAAAATGAACTAAATTTTGCATGATAACATTAGAGGAAGTGTTGTAATTATATTTTGTTTGAATGTCACCATACTTATGTACTATGTGTTATGTTGGTACCATAAAGGTTACCAGTTCTATATTGGCAACACTGCTAGTCTTGTAAGCATTGTCGCAATGCGCCAACCATCTCTCTCCACTTTGTGCTGCGACCTTAGTGGGGTATAGACGCGTGTTACTCTGAGTTCTTTAATATTACAATTAAATCTGTGTGCATCCTTTTTATTTGACGACTAACATTGTTAATTTCCACATTAATTAATCATTAACCTCAACAATTCTCACTCAGAAACATTATCGGACAATGACAAAAAAATGACAAAATGACAAATTTTATAACAATTTCAGAGGTTGTACAGTCACTTAATATATCTCTTGATCAGTTGGGCGAGTCTCCCATTGCTAAGAGAAAAATTAAATCCAAGAAATATGGCACATCTAAAGTAAGAAATATTTCCTCAACTATCAAAAGTAAAATATTTGTGGCTGCTGCTGAAAGCTCGTCATCAGAAAATGATAATGGTATTGAGAATTCAGAAGTTGTAAAGTTTGTAAAACTAGCTTTGACATCGTATATACGTCCAGCGAAACTAGATTTTTACATACAATGTTGCAAAGTACGGCTACGATGCGGTAAAGTGACCAGTAAATTTTAACCTTTCAGGGACACTTACAAAATAAATTAAGTATAAAACACTAAAATCTAATTAAAAAACGCTACTTTACACCACATTTGTCACGATAATGTAGAAAATAAAAGTGATTTTTATAATTTTGCTGTGCGTCTGACATTTGGAAAAATGACATATTATGTACTAATGACTAAACGACTAATAAATTTGAATTAGTAAAAATGTCAAAGTTTGTGAGTACCAACATTAAAAAATTAAATAATTTTACAATATTGAAAATAATCTAAATCTATTTGTTTCTTAAATAATAATTATCGGCCAAAAAATCTTATACAAATTTCGTGCGGAAATGATTTTACACTGCTCCAGCGAATGGGGAACTCGCCCTTCGGGCTCCAAAACCAAAACCAAATGAGCTGTTGCATTGTAAAATCATTGTTTCCGCACTCCAATGTAAATAACTATTCCATTTGTACGAGTAGGACGAAAAAGCTAATGCTTTTAACATGTTTACCTAAAAATTGGAGCATTAGAAAGATAATGCGCGAATTTAATGCACCGAATTACATGGTTAGGCAATCAAAAAGAATTCTAAAAGAAAAAGGCTTTTACAAAGTCCAAATTTAAAACCAGGGAAAAACTTGCCTATATTAGAGAGAGTTGAAATTGTACGTTTGTTTTATGAACACGATGAAGTTAGTAGAGCAATGCCGGGTATTAAAGATTGTGTAGCAGTTACTGAAACAGATGGAACTAAACCGAAGATTTCGAAAAGACTTATATTGTGTAATCTTAAAGAAGCATACAAACAGTATAAGGACTAGGTTTAAGGTTTAAGTTTACTAACATGAAAATAGCCGGCGCGCGTGTGGTGTAGTGGTGACGCTCGTGGCCTCACGTTAGAGCGCTAACTGACAAGTATAGAGGTCCCGAGTTCTATCCCCTGTGCGGCCACATTTGTTCCAGAAGACAAATGTGAAAAAAAATGGTAATTAGCGCAATTTACCATAACAACAGGTTTCTGGGCCTAAGTGAATGTGAATGCAGAATACAATTGGCTACCAATAGGCCGCAGTGTTCGAGGGGTCGGCAAACCCGGCATTCACATCGAACCAAACTTAAAAAAAAACATGAAAATAGGTTTCTCTAAATTTGCAGAATTAAGACCTACCTTTACCCACACAAAGAACCTTTGTGTGTTAGCTGGCCAAAGTGGAACACACTCTGTTTGTGTGTGCACAACTCACCAAAACGTAAAACTGATGATAGAAAATGCAAAATTGAAGACCATAGCAAATGGAAAAATACAAAATTACAAGCAGTGCCTCGCGAAAGTGCTTTGTAATCCATCGTCTATAGATTGTAACATGAGAAAATGTGCTTATTGTGTCATATAAGTATTTATAATGTTTGACATTTTAGTAGGTTGGTAGACAACACACATAACTACCCAGGCAGTGATGCCAACTTGGGAGTTTTACCCCCAAAATTAGGGGAAACCATGATGTAAAGGGTTTTTTTTAGGGGGTATATTTATTTACGGGTTTTTTAGGGGGATTTTTTATCGGTTACATTATTTAAGAAATTTTTTTGAGCGCGATAGATTAAAACGTATATCTTGAAAAAAAAGTGAAAAAGAAAAGAATGTATATATAATAACACAGAATATAATAATTTATAAACCCAAATAATGCGCAAGTGAGCACAAATAGCATGAACTCACTACAAACAAAAATGTAGGACTCTATGCAATTTATACTAAGCCTTGAAACAACCATTGCATATTGTTTAGAGTTGTGCTTACAAATTAACAAAAAAATAAAAAAAAACAAAACTAATATCCCCTCACTAGCCCTCATTTAATACATATCTCGATGATATTTGTTTGAATTGAGTGAACATTATGTCTAGGGCAGCGGTTTCCAACCTTTTTGTTGCTACGCCTCCCCAAATAAAAAAAAAAAAAATTCCGCGCCTCCCTTACCGTTTATTTTTTTAATAGATTAAATAATATAGGCACGTTTTAAATAATAAAAACTTTATTACAAAAATAAACTGAAAACCACAATTAACAGAATAATAACAAGGTTTAGTTATAACATACAAATACGTGTATATTTATTTTTATATATAATTTTTTTAAACAATTAAACCAACTACATCTATCGCATAAAAATTTAATGCGACGGTTGTTGTTGTTTATTAGCACAAAGCTTATAAAATCTTGGGGGCAATGTGGAGAGTGCCACTCGTATCTCTTTTTCGACTACTAACCTGTTGCGATATTTAGTTTTCATTGCAGCCAGTGCCGAAAAGCCCGTTTCGCATAAATACGACGTTACAAACGGTAGAAGCACTTGCATTGCTTTGCAATACAAAGATTCATACTCTCCTTTAAGATTAACCCACAATTGAATTAAGGTTTCATTTTGAAACTTTTGTTTTAGTAGGCTATCGCATGATAATTCTATAAGTTTTTCCTTTTCAATGGTTGTCAGCTCAAATTTGTCGTTTTCATCGTCGATAAATGGATTCTGTACCCACAAAAACTTTGAGAAATCAAGGTCTTTAAAATAATTTGAAAAATGCAGCACTAGACCATCCAAGTGTTCAATAAAAAGATTCTTGCTTGTTTCAATATTGGCTGTGGCCCAGAAATCTTTTGACAGTGAAAACATGTCCAACTCATTCTTTTGTAAATTTGACTTCCATAACTTCAACATTTTAATGAAAGCTTTTACTTTGTCTTTTTGAACAAGTGGATGCATTTGTGATCCCTGCATTGATTTATTCAAACTGCTCAATTTTCCAAAAATTTCAACTAAATAGGCAAGTTTAACAAGGAAATTATCGTTCGTCCACAAATGTGCCTCTTCGTGGTGATTTTCTTCGAGAAAGGCTGTTATTTCTTCTTTGAGTTCAAATACCCTTTGAATCGCTTTTGCACGAGATAGCCAGCGAACTTCACAAAAATACAGAAGTGAGGTATAATTAGCTTCCATATCGCCACACAACTTTGCAAACAGCCTAGATCTCAAAGGACTGTTCTTAATGTAGTTTATAATTTTTATAATTTTTGTAAAAATGTTGTTAAGTTCCTCGCTCATATTTTTTGACACTAGAGCTGCTCTGTGAAGCATACAGTGCGTCCAGATAGCATGTGGTGCTTTCTTTTTAACTAATGCTTGAAGACCTGCTTTGTGTCCGGACATTGAGTGAGCTCCGTCAGTACACAGTCCAATACAATTACTCCACGTTATGTCGTTTTCTTCAAAAAAACTGTCCATTATATTAAAAATTTCAATGGATGTGGTCTTTCCAGGAATGGGTTTGCAAAATAATATATCTTCTAATATATTATTTTCCACAACATATCGAACATATGCAATTAAATGGGCATCTTTAGCTATATCAGTTGCCTCATCTACTTGTATGGCGAATTTCGAAGTACGCAGCCGAGAAACTAATTGATCGCAAATATCTTCAGATATATCATTGATTCTTCTTCCGACAGTAATATCAGCAAGCGGAATTTGTTGCAACTGTTTTGCATATGATTCGCCGAACATTATTCGAACCATATCAATAGCTGCTGGTAAAATTAGATTTTCTCCTATTGTATGTGGTTTCTTACATTTTGCGATGCATTTGGTGATACAGAAAGAATATTTTTGAACGTTTGCTTTTGAGTATTAAGCTCATCCAATTTTCTTTCAAAATATTTTATGGACTTATCAACGTATTCAGGATGTATATGAGATGAGTTTCATGGTGGCGTTTTAATTTGACTGGTCTCATACTATCTGAAGCCAAAACTTTCGAACACAACAAACACATTGGTTTTTCCAAGCCATCTATAATGACACTAGTGAATCCTAATGATAAATAGGATGAACTGTATTGTCTTTTCTTGGGAGCTTTACTTCCTTGTACTTTTTTTATTTTATTCTCACTAGTATCAGCATCAGTATCTTCATTATTGTTGACTTTTCTCTTGTAACCACTCAAAAATTTATCCATTTGTCTAAAAAATATTTTATTGATATAAATAAAAATCAATGATAGTTTAAATAAAAAAAATGAAGTTTAAAATATACTAACGATTATTTTCAGGAAGAAATCACGTCAGAAACAATTAAAAAAACAATAGGGGTAAATAGTACAGTGATTGGTCATTTTAGAAATCGAACAATGAAAACAATAAATTTCATGCTTGTATAAAATGAATTTACGAATTATTATAGTGCTAGTAATTGTAAAAAACGTCACTTTTCTATTTAAATAATAATTCGAATCAAAAAATTATAATGTTATAGAAAATAAGATGATAAATATTTGATTCATCAAAAAACATAGTTATAGATATATAGATCAGTATATAGATCATAAGAATGTAGTGATTGTCTAGTGGATTTACAGTAATTAGTCAACGCTTTATAATAAATAAAAGTAATTTGAAAATATGAAAAACTATTATGAACTAGTGATCACTCCAGTGATGAACACTCCAGTGATCTAATAAAAGAAAAATATTTAATTATTGTTAAAAAAAACAAATTAAACAAATTTATAATTAATGTTATGATTATTCATTTAATTGCCACCAATATTTTCTTGATTCTCTATCAACTCTATGATTTTTTTCAGTTTTTTTTCTTTTTATAAAGTTTTCCGTTTTTCTTTTTGTTAATCTTTTTATTTTTTGTTCGAATTGGTAAAACCATCCTACGTTATAGATAATCATACAAACTTAAAACAATCAGAACACAGCCTGAATATATAAATATATTCAACCTTTCTGGAGCTATATAACAATTACTGAGTCTTTTTAGGACTAGCAAAACAAATCTCATGTGAAATTTGTCAGTTATTTAATAGCTTTCAGTCCAAAAACCTTCGTGACACTCTACAAAAACCATAAATATAACATTGTTTTTAAGATGTCTTTCCATTAAGTTTGAAATTGCCGTGATTAATTTCATAAACATTGTGCGCCATGAGGGGCTATTATGTTTTTCATTTTTGGACATACCATAAAATAAGTTTCATCACTATTGGAAACACGAGTCGGATCTTTTAATATGTTTAAATATTTAATTTTTGATAAATAATCATATATTTCACTCAACCATTTTTTAATATTACTCTCATTTACACAAGAGCTGGCTTTAGTTGCTCTTTCTGGAAATCTTTCAATAAGAATCGGATTCCTTTCAAGAAAGGCTTTATACCACCCATTTTCTAGAACATGTCACAAAAAGGATTTTTTATTTTTCTTTGATCCAAAAACTTGTATATTGATCTTTCTTCTAGGAAATCCTCTTCGTTGACAATCAATTATCCAACGTACTAGGTTCTCTTCTGCATTGCATCCTAATACAGGAGACGGACCTGTAGTAGATTTGATGAATGCATTACTAATTCTAAATTGAATTGTTGGTTTGGGAATACCATACTCTTTTGAAGCTGTACATTGTGACATCCCATTTTAAACTGCATTAATAGCATCTTCAATTTGATTATCCGTATATTTTTTTATAAAACTGGTAAATAACTGGAATATTTCACACGAGATTTGTTTTGGTAGTCCTAAAAAGACTCAGAAATTGTTATAAAGCTCCGGAAAGGTTGAATATATTTATATATTCAGGCTGTGTTCCGATTGTTTTAAGATTGTACCTTTTCTTACGTTTGTTATTTTATGTATATTAACACTAGCGTATTTAACCTAGAAATAAATAAATTAGTATTTTCACTAACTACAATAACAAATACATAAATAAATTAAAGTAAAATAGATTTTTCATTTTTAATTGCTTTAAAATTGTGTACTGAATATTTTTCTTGTCCTCTTATTTGTAGGTTAAACACTCTAGGAATAACTGTCACATAGTTACTCTAACGTCAAAATACTAATTGGTCGGATGATCTATCACTATAAAAACTGTTTATCGTGCAATATTTATTGTCTTATCATATTTTTCACAATCAGTACTTTATTTTTATCAAAACACTTTTTATTTCGATAATTTAAACCTGTATTCATTTACAAATGCCAAAAATCAGCACAAAAATCATTTTTAAATCATGGAAATATCTAAAAATAGTAAGGTTACTTTTTGTACATTTCTGTCTAAAATGACGAAAATATCGGACTGGTCATTGTATTAATTAAATACACACATGAAACTTTAAGTTATAACAAAGTTATGGGTTGTATCCAATACAGAAAAGAATATAGAATTTTCTTCTGTTAATAAACAATTATGTCACCAAAAGATTGTCTTATAGTTATATAGTTTTCAAATTATGACCAATCACTACCTACTGACCAACAACTGTACTATTTACCCCTATCACGCCCTGCCGACACGCTTCAGTTGACACGAGTGACATTTAAATTTGAGGTTATTGTTTTATGCAACTAGCGGTCGTTTTGTGTATTACCGAAACAGAGCGTTTGCAAACGCGCCATTTTTAAATTTCTCCGCTCCAGATAATTTTTTAATAGGAATTAAATATATGTAAATGTAAAAAAATGAACATTTATGCACTGAATTTTCACTGTTACGTTAATATATCAAGTTTTATTCATTTGTAGATATTATGGTATAAAAAATAATTCATTAAAAAATGTTGGCGCCTCCCCTGGCAATAGTCCGCGCCTCCCCTGGGAGGCGCGCCTCCTAGGTTGGAAACCGCTGGTCTAGGGGGTCAAAAACGAGACATTTTATGAAACAATTTATTTTTAATTTAAATTAACTTAAAAAAAATAAACTTAAATAAACCTAAATAAAATTAACTTTAAACTAAAAAAAAATAAACAAAAAGAAAAGTTAACAAAAGAAAAGTATAAAAAGCAAAAAATAATGAAGGAAACGAAAATGTTGGATCAAAACAGTATTTTAAATTTACTTTTTAATTTACCTCTCAAACAAGGTGAACAATGAAAACTTTAGGGGTTTTTATTCGAAATCTAGGGGGAATTTGAAGTTGGACTTGGAGGGGGAAAATTATGTACGAGTTGGCATCACTGCAGGTTGGAAATCAGTACTAACCTAAAATAAAAAAAACAAGCAGCCAATAATATATCAAATTAATTCTTTTTTGATCCCTAATTATCTATGCAGCTGGCAGGTTTACAATATGTACTAAACTAACCTAAAAAACCAAATAGCCAATATTATTTAAATTTTATTACCCCTAATTATCTATCCAGTTTGTCTATCTAGTTTTTCTATCCAGTTTTTCTTAAGTATTCAAATCGCTCTAGGGGTACAGCAAAATTCCGAGAAAAAACAAAAATCCTAGCTCGACAAGAGTCGGCGAAAACCGCTGCTTCATTATATTCAACGGCAAAGACATAACTTTTATAAACAGTTTTGCCTGTATTTATTTCTATTATTTATTACTGTTACTATCTCCTCTGCTTCTGATCGGGAAAGTTTCAGATTTTAGAACGGCGCACCTTAATATAAAATTCTTACTTTTCCTAATATTATCAAAACAAATAAGATATACATCGTAAGTATATTTAAATTAAGTACCTAATGGAAATAAGTATATAATTAAGAAAGTAATAAAAAGCAAAAAATAATGAAGGAAAAGAAAATGTTGAATCAAAACAGTATTTTAAATTTACATTTTAATTTACCTCTCAAACAAGGTGAACAATGAAAACTTTAGGGGTTTTTATTCGAAATCTAGGGGGAATTGAAGTTGGACTTAGGGGGAAAATTCTGTACGAGTTGGCATCACTGTACCCAGGAGATAGAGGCAGAAGATATATTATAAATGTAGAATTAGGTTAACAGTTATTGAATAAACAGATATAATAAGTAATTCTCATTATTCCTGAACAACCATTATAACCAATATCCACACAGAGCAAGGATATAACATATTGTCCAGGTGAAACTGAGACACGTAATATTTTGGAGAAATCCATTGCTGAAAATTCAATTGAAAAAGTACAATTTCGCCAGTGGGTTTCAGTTGATCGTTGTTATCTACAGCTTTTAGAGGAAGATTCGGATGAATTTATTGATTTATTCTGCAGCAAGTTTTCTTCTTTGGTTCAGCAGGACTTTATTGCCAAGCAGCAGAGATATTTTCTTAACAACACAAGAGAAAGGCTGAAAGGATTAGAATTCGTTGTCACCTGTGACTTTTCTGAAAATTACAGCATAGTATTACAAGATAAAGCAAAGAGCTACCACTGGACGAGCCAACAGGTCACAATTCACCCCTTTGTTATATATTTTAAAGAGGAAAACAAAGTTAGTTAAGAACATGTTAGTTATGTAATTGTTTCTGATTCCCTAGAGCACAACACAATTGCTGTGTATACTTTTCAAAAGAAACTGTTAACCTTTCTGATAAACAAATTTAAAAAAAAACCCAAAATGATTTGTTTTTCTATCCGGGTCTGCTGCCCAATACAAAAACAAAAAAAATATTTTTAAACCTCTGCTTTCATGAGAAGGATTTTAAAGTGGAGGCAGAATGGCACTTTTTTGCCACAACACATGCCAAAGGACCTTGCGACGGAGTAGGGGGTTCTGTAAAGAGACTAGCAGCTCGTGCCAGTTTGCAAAGACCCTATGAAAATCAAATCCAAACCCCACTACAACTTTTTGAGTGGGCAGTAGAAAACATTACCAAAGTAGACTTTGAATATTCAACACAAGAAGACTATACTGAATCAGAATGTTTCTTAAAAAATCGTTTTGATCAAGCACTGTCTATCAAAAGAACGCACCAATACCATGCGCTCATTCCCAAAACTACTTCCAAAATATTGGTGAAAAACTTTTCGACAAATTCAAAAGCTTTGGAAAAGGAGGTGTCAAAATCTCCTGATAAGCTTAAATTAGCAGACATATCAGGTTACATCACTGTTCTGTATGATAACAAGTGGTGGCTTGGATATGTTTTACCGAAGAATGAACTTGATAAAGTAAAAGTATCTTTTCTTCATCCAGCAGGATTCTCTACATCCTTCTCATATCCAAGAAATGCTGATATTTTGTGGGTCTCAGTAATGGATGTCCTTATGAAAGTGAATTTTCTAACTGCCACTGAAGAACCTATGTTCTACTTGAATGTGATATTTGCCAGACAAATGAAGTCCTTTCAAACTTAAAATGAACATTTGTCCTATTATTTAATAGTGTAACTTTTATTAATAGTAAATATAGTAACTTTTGTTTATTTTCATTTATATATCAATATAGCATTGTTGGATTATGAATACAGAGTTGAATTAATGGAAACAGAAGTTCAGTCTTTAATTTTTTTAAACAATGAAGCCATCCATTGCCCAAATTTATATTTTGACCTGTGGTTTACAACTATACTAGCTAGTCATGGAATTAATTTGGAAATTTTAAAATATGTACTTTCGGAAAAAAATGATTAAAATTTTAAAATGGGTTTTAAGATTTTTTTTCTTAACTTAAGCTATATGTTGTAAATCATAGGAAAGGGCATGAAAAATTCTGTAAAATGCCACTATTTCTAGCTCTCTAGCTCAATTACGAAAGATTCTACAGGAATTAAAAAAGTTGTTGTTCCCTATTTTTGGGTCCATTTCTGAGAACTTTGCAGCTCTGTAATTCAAAAATGAGTTGACACATCTCAGTAAAATTTCATATTTTTCCAAGTCTATAGCAATAGTACACATTAGCCAAATTTCAGGAAAATCTGAGATCGTGAGGTTCAGACCCTACCCTGTGTTGATTTGATGTGGAGTGACCCTACAGGAACAACATCGTCCTGGGTTAAATCTCCTGGGTTGGACATATTATGGAAAATTTTCGTATGGCACGATAAACAATTAATTATGCACGGTGTAGATTTACTAGATTATCAAAGCTCGTCCCACTCCGTCCTAAACAAAATTGTCGTCCCATCACGTCCCATCCCACGCGACGTTCATACCATCATCCTATTCCATGGGACAATGGGATGGGATTGGATACCATGCTCATCTCTAGCTGAGTATTGCATATATGAGAATACCTAGATTTGTATAGTATATTGTGTAACCAGGGCGGTAAGTTGTCAATTGAGTTCCTCGAGAGCGAAATTGGGCGCACGAACGAACTAAGTGTTCATTCGTCGTGTTGCAGATAGTATTTTTTATTGCTCATGCGAGGGGACGTATCTTACAGGTTTAGGGTCCAGGGGCCATAAAAAAAAAAGAAGAATTTGCTTTTTCAATTCTCTCCTTTGGTGTTGATTCGTCATAAGAACTTTCATCAGTCTCCGGTATAACCATTTACACCCATTCCATCTCCATCACATCCCACGCGACGTTCATACCATTCCATGGGACAATGGGATGGGATGGGATACCATGCTCATCTCTATCTGAGTATTGTATATATGAGAATACCTAGCAGTGACGCGTCAATTCGCGACACTAACGCGCGTCATCGGGCCGCTGAGTGTCGCGTATATATTTTCGGGCACTTTTTTGACGTATAACCTCTGAAAATAACAAAATGTGCCCGAAACTTTCATTTTCCCGCCTTTTAAACAAGGCGAACGTGTATGCGCTTAACTAACCACAAAAAGGTATATTGTTTGTACCTTGGAAAATATGCCTCTCTTAAAAGGAGGTGCTCACTTTTTCTATATGAAGATTTTGCGGTTTTTTTTTGGTAAAGGTACAAAAAAAAATTTACTCTCAGTACATTGAAATACAAACGAAATGATATATAAAAATTGGTTTCTAGTATTATTTTGAAGAAACCGGGTGCTAAGTTGATAGAGCTGAGGGACACCCACTACCGTATGACATTGGTGACAGAAGCTAATTTACAAGAAAAAATGAATGGACTGAATCATGAAAGTTTAAAACATGGGACATATCGACGGTCCCTACATACATAAGGCATGTGAAAAACCGAGGTTTCAGGAGAGCGCTATTTATGATCAAACCGCTCTAGAAATAATTCTATGTACAATTATCAATATTTTTTTGGTACTTTCGTATTAATGCCACCACCGCTACATTTTTAAATGCCGCCAATCTACACCTAAAATTTTTATGATGAATCATAAAATAAAACATTTTATCTAAAATTAAAACATTTTTAAAACTCAAAATACTTATTTTTTAACCCCGGTTAGATTAGGTTGCCCGCCGCGAAGCGGACAGATAAATCAAGACAACATACGCGCGGCAGCGCGAACTCTCAATCCAATATATAGCAGTGGTGGCGTCAATACGTAAGTACCATTTTTTTCTATAATGTTTTATTAGCTTAAGGAACTATAAAAACTTCACATATTTTCTTTTTTTATTGGAAAAACTGATAGATGACTATTTCTACACTGATATTAAAATAAAAGCATGTCAGACATGTCAATGAATACCTTTTTATGCGCAGGAAAGAAAACAGTTTATAAAATAAAAGAGTGGCGCGCATTTTAAAATACTGTACGAAACGATACGTATAGATATCCGCATCTAAGACACTTATTCTTCTTCTTCCTTAGAATAGGCCTACTTTGGACCACGCTTGTTCAATTGTTGGGCTTTGACCTTTGGCCAGTATTGTCGCATCTTCTGCCAGTTTAACTCCTTTCTCTCTTCTGTCCAGGGGATACCTTTCCTTCGAGGTTTTCCAGAAATCTACGGACTTCCTTCAGGGTGCGTCTCACAGACTGTCTGTTTCTGAGATCTGTTATTCCCAGTTCTTTAATATCCTTCTCAGTCTCTGTCAACCAAGTGGTACGAAGCTTCTTGTTTTGCCAGAAAGTGAAGAGACGGTTGGTTAGTCGGTTTGGAGGAAATCTTGCAACGTGGCCATAGAAAGCTACCCTTCTTTTCCTTGCACAGTCAAAGAGCATCTTAATATGTTCGTAGAGCTCAGAGTTATGCCGTCTTCGGAATTCCCCATCTTCCTTTACCGGGCCTAGGATCTTCCTGAGGATTCTCCTCTCTCTGATTTCCAATTTCTCTAAGAGACCTATTCGGTTCAAGGAAAGACACTCCATGGCATACAGGGCTTCTGGTCGTAAGTCTGATGTGTAGTCCTTAAGTTTCAGGTTGCGTGACAGGCATTTCTTATTGTAAGTGTTCTTGGTCAGCCGATAGGCTAGTTCCAACTTGCTGACTCTCTTGGATAATGATGCTCTTTCTGATAAGTTGGGTTCAATCCATTCGCCGAGATACTTAAATTTCTCAGTCCTCTTGATGTTTCCCTGTTCTAGTAACATCTATCTGTTTGTTTCTCTGATGTTGGTGAAGAATTCTGTTTTCTCCAGCGACATTAGAAGACCCACTTTGGCAGCCTGTTTTCTGAGGCAGTTTACCTGCATTGTTGCCATCTCAAGAAAATCGGCAAACAGTGCCATGTCATCTGCAGAGGCCAGGCAATCTACAACCAGTCCATCGTTCTTACATCCCAGGTACCACTCTGAGCACCCAAATTGTTCAGTTCCTTGCGCCATTCTCTCATAACCTTTTCAAGGACACAGTTGAAGAGAAGGGGGGAAAGTCCATCTCCTTGTCTCACTCCAGTTTTTATTTCGAAGCTTTCTGAAATCTCGCCTCTAAATTTAACCTTGCAATAGGTGTTGGTCTTTCTATGATGAGTCTGCGGGTTTTGTTGTCTAGTGCTAGTTCCTTGAGTACTTTGTTAAGCGTTTCACTATCAATGGAATCGTAGGCCTTCCCAAAATAAACAAAGGTGACCACCACCTTGCGATTTCTCTTCTTGGAGTATGCAAGTACAGTTTTAAGATTGAGGATCTTTTCAACACAGGATCGGGTCTTCCTGAAGCCCCCCTGGTATTTTCCCAGTTGACTATCCAACTGATTTTCTGCCCTTGTTTATAACGCCTTCGAGAGAATCTTGTATGTTACCGGGACGAGAGAAATTCCACGGTAGTTTTTCAACAATTCCACAAGATCAGTAAAATCTCCCTTTTTGTGAAGCGGATGGATCAGAGCAGATTTCCAATCAGGTGGTAATTTCTCTGTTTCTCAGATGTCCTTGATGATCTCGGTTAGCTTGCGCACGGCATTGTTTCCAGCACCTTTCCACTTAAGAAGTTGAATGATATGGCCAACTTCTTAAATGAATTCTGAAAATCTAAAGCCAATTGTGCAATAAAAAAATGCCATTTTTGCATGTCTTTATATACGTAGGGACCGTCGATATATACCACGAAGTGGACCCTACCGGTATGAGACAAACGCTAGAAAGAAGAAGACACGTCAAATATTCCATTTCCAGAATATATGTACCTACAAGTCAGTATGCTTTTAACAACGAAGTTGTTAGGTAATTTCTAAGAAAATAAATTCCCAAGAACTGGTACTGATCTAACAATATAGTATATATAGTATATAGTATAACAATATAGTATAAACAATATAGTATATATATATAGTATATATAGTAACAATATAGTATATATAGTATATATATAAAAACCTAACCTAACCTAAACTCTATATTGACAAGCAGTAGCAATACGAAATATCATTTTTAGTTGGTTGCATTATTCGAAAATGATATTATAAAATGTTTGGTAAGTACGAGATATTATACAAACTGCACATTTGTTAATTTAATGTTAATGTAAGGTTCAATTAAAAACGAATAAAAAACATAAATTAAACATTTAACTTTGTTTCTTCTTCTTAAATCCTCCAAACTTCATACTATATAAGGGATTATCTTTCCCTTTCTAAAATTTAAAAAAAAAATCAATGTATTTGATCAAATTAGGAATATTATACAAAATTACCCCACGTTTCCTTGAACCCTTAAAGTGAGTTTTACTATTCGTTCTTTCAACATTCTTTGAGCTTGTAGTAATTCCAGCAATGTGTTTTAGTGAAGGTGGAACTATATATTCAGGAACATCTGCTAAATGCTTTTGAATCCTCACAGTGTGCAAAGCTTTGTCATGTTTTAAAACCTTCAAATCTAAAGGATTATCTTCAAAATATCCCTATAAAAATAGAAAAAAAGTAATATATTACTAATAATAATATTATATGTAGTTTTATAGTCATGTGAAGTAGCATTATCAGTAGAGATTATGAGCATGTATTATGTTACAATAAATATTATATTTTGAAACTGACTATAGTCTATTTTTTTTAAAATGCAGTACAGGGAAGATAGGGCTTATTTGACCTTGTTCTCTGATTGGCTTAAATCGAGGAGAAGTTCACACCGACGATATTTACATCTCCATCTCAACCTCTCTTCTCTCTTTCGTTTGACATACATTTGCAGCTGTTAGTTGTCAATGGCTACCATGTCAATTCACAATTATCATCTGATCTGTTTGTAACATTTAGATTTTTTGCGTTTTTCTCCATTTATTTCTTTGTATTTTATTACTATTGTTGCCATTTGGAGTATTTAATCAATAATAAAAAGATATTCAATGAATCCATTAATAAATTACCAATTTTATATTTAAGTAACTATATTTGAATTTAGCGGCAAACTTTGTAACTATATTCCATTTTTTTAAGAACGCAGTAACTAGAAACCTGATTTACACTATGATAAATGTTCAATCTAGTTACAAAATTTGGCGCTAAATTCAAATATAGTTACTTGAATATAAATTTGGTAATTTATTAATGGTTTCATTCAATATCTTATTATTATTTTCCAAATGGCAACAACAGTAATAAAATACAAACAAATAAATGAAGAAAAACGCAAAAAATCTAAATGATACAAACAGATCAGATGATAATTGTGAATTGACACGGCAGCCATTGACAACTAACAGCTGCAAATGTATGTGAAAAGAAAGAGAGAAAAGAGGTTGAGATGGAGAAGTAAATATCGTCGGTGTGAATTTCTCCTCGATTTAAGCCAATCAGAGAACAAGGTCAAATAATCCCTATCTTGCCTGTACTGCATTCTTAAAAAAAATGAACTATAGATTGAACATTTGTCATAGTGTAAATCAGGTTTCTAGTTACTGCATTCTTAAAAAAATTAACTATAGTACTGTAAGTCAACTCTTATATAAAATGGTGATAAATTATTTTATAACCAAATTTTCTCCATTAACATGGGATTACCAGATTTATCAACATGAATCTTGAAATGCAACAAATTTACTAGTACAATATAATCTTGATAATCCGACACATATGGGACCAGACAACCGCCGGATTATCAACAAATTGCGGATTATCAGGAAACAATTTTACATATTTTATATACAATTCTATTTCAGAAAGAATAAAATATGTATCTATATAGGTAAACGTGTACATACAAAAAATATGTACAAATGCACATCAGATAGTAAGACAATTGTAGAGTGTAGTTAGCTTGGTCTGAATCGTCAATCAAGTTTTCAGAGTTAAATGCAGGGTGTTGGCCAGACCTTTTTCCAAGAACACTGAATGGATAACTTTATTTCTTCTGTGCGCGAGGTTTATATCCGGCACGGGGTAGCGTAAAGAAAAGACACGTGTTTCACCAGAGCGCCGGATTATTGGACGTGCCGAATTTATCAACCGCCGGATTATCAAGATTATACTGTATTATATTTTTTATGAACATTAATTATAAAATGCATTAGCATTAAATCTAAATCAAAGATTTTTAATAGTGTAATTAAGTCTTATACTATACCTTCAACTTAGCACAATTAAATATTTCTTGTTTAATTTCTTTTAATCTTGCTTCTCTAACAGCTATACTTGTAACAGATCTCCATGCATCTCTTGCCCTGTACTTAAAAGATTCTACTTCTTCTAATTTAAACTGGTAAGTTCTAAAATATAAATATTGCAATAAAATAATATTAAATTTAAATTCAATATCATACCTAAAAACAGCTTCTTCATTTCCATTTCCAGCTTTTAAATGATCTTCAACAGCTGTTAACATTTCCTTCTCTTGCATACTAACAAACGATAGTACACTACCCTGCAAAGTAATCAAATTTCAGTTTTGTCAATTAATTTGAATTTGAATTATAAATTACAGTATTATTTCCTCTTGCTGTTCTTCCAGCTCTGTGAATATATGAATCAACATCTAACGGGAAATCAAAGTTTATAACATTTGATATGCATTGAAAATCAATGCCTCTTGAAGCCCCACTTTCTTTATCTTTACGTCTTTTACTTTTCTTTGTAGTTTCTGATTTTACTGATCCAGGGTGTTCCAAAGCCTTTTCATCCGATGCTATAATTATTTCATAATGTCCATCATTGAATTGGTTTACTGTGTGACAACGGATTGCGGCAGGTAATTCAGAGTTTAAGACCACTGTAGGAATTGCAAACTGTTCCAAGTACAACTTCATTCTGTGAAATTAAATTATTAATATTGATAGTATTTATTGTGTAATAATAAATTCTAACACTTCAACATCGTTTCTTCTCATATTTCTTGAGTTTTTATTTTTCATTTAAGAACAGAAATAATATTTTTCTATTTTGGATCTATAATGAAGTCATTAAAGCAGTCATATGGGTACGTTAATGGATCGCCGAGTGCGATACAATTTTCTCAATTTGTGACGGCGATTTTTTTACTTGGCAGAATAGAAATGGCATAGAACGGCGCAAAATAGTAAAAATGGTATAAAAAACTCGTTTATAAGCCGTTTTTCGCCCTTGGGGTCGTCCATTAATCACGTGATGTTTTTTAGCAATTTTTTAAGCCCCCCTCGCCCCAGGTGATGAGGTTTGAGGTTTTTAGAGAACATGGACGCGTGCTGAAAAACCGCGCTTATTGAACTCGTTCTTTATTTAATATACTATTATAGAATTGAAATTATAAGAATAATTATAAAAAACCTAACCTAACCATGTCATTTATTAGGTTTTATATTAACATTTTACATGTTGTTATATGCAAGATAAGTTTAAAATGTAAATGAAGATGTGAAAGAATAATTTTGTTTAAAATGTAAATGTGAAAGAATAATTATAAAAAACCTAACCTAACCATGTCATTTATTAGGTTTTATATCAACATTTTACATGTTGTTATATGCAAGATAAGTTTAAAATGTAAATGAATAATGAAAATATAATTACTTGTAACATTTATCCACTGAATTGACAAATATTATCGTCTTTCCTCGGATCAGATTCAATTTTAAAAGTGAGTATAAAATTGTAGCCTTTTCCAATTCTTCTGCAGGCAAGTGGTAATGGCTCAGCTGAGAAGTGGGTGCCAAATCAGGTTCTTCAAGTTTTAAAATTACCGGATTGTGCAAAATTAAACTTTTTAAATTTTTAACATCAGTACTTAAAGTTGCTGAAGCCAAAATAGCTTGATAAATTTTTGGCAAATATCTAAAAAAAAGATAAATATGTTAAAAATGCATAGAAATAAACATTTGCAATGTTTCTTTTTGAATTTGTAGGATAGTCTTAGCTGAGCTCACAAAACAAATACAGAATAATCTTGATAATCCGACACCAGACAACCGCCGGATTATTAAAAAAAAAAGCCGGATTATCGGAATTAAAACAAAACAATAAAAATTTTACATATTTTAATGCATCACCGTTTGCTACAGTTCGCCGAGTTCAAACATTCAAGTCATCGTTAGCTTCATCGTCATCCGTGGAACAAATTATTCGAAGGATTTCTTCGTCAGAAAAGGAATGAAAATTTTCTTCGCTTGTGCCTTGAAGCCAAGCTATGTCATAGTTTGTCAGAGTAACACCAAAGCTCTTGTAAAAGTTGTAAAGAGAATTGTAGAAAAGAGTTAGCAAGTCGGGCTGACTGGAGGAGGGCCGCGTCCATCTGTACGAAAAACTGAATCAGATGGGCTATCGGCAATTTCCAGCCATTCAAAGCCCCAGGTGTGGACGGATTAATTCCCGCCTTTTTACAAAAGCTAGGGAGAGAATTAATGCTGTCTGTATCTTCCAAAAATCTTTAGATGTAGTTTAGTTCTCGGATAAATGCTGGAGCTATGGAGAAAGGCTAAGGGTGGTTTCATACCGAATGTGGGGAAAAAAGACACCTCTCAACTGAAGTCATTTAGACCCATTAGTTGTGTATGTAAAAGACAAGAGGCGAATTGAGAATTATCTTAGCACAACAGTGCTGGTAGGTGCACCACTACACAACTGTCAGCATGCATACAGAGCAGAAAATACAAAGAGACCGAGGGCTTGATGTAACCACGAAGACGAAGTAGGGATGACTGGAGGAGGGCCGAGTCCATCTGTACGGAAAACCGAATGAGATGCGCTATCGACACTTTCCAGCCATTTGAGGCCCCAGGTGTGGACGGACTAGTTCCTTTATCCTTAATCTTTAGAAATAGTTTACCACTCGGAGTTGCCGCACCTCGAGTACTTTCAAGTCTTTAATAACGTCGTCTCTCCATCGTATTCGTGGCCTGCTTCTCGATCTCTTTTCGGCAGGCAACTATAGGGTCAGAGCTTTGATGTACCCAAACCACCTTAGCCTCTGCGCCTTCACATGCCTCACAATGTCTCTTCCCTCGAGTATTCCATCAATTTCTGCGTTGGTTCTTATTCTCCATCCTTCCTCTTCCTGTATCCCTTCATATATTTTTCTTATGATATTTCTTTCGCATACTCTTAGAGCTTCCTCACCACTTTTGCATAGTGTCCATGTTTCCCCCACATAAGTGACTATTGGATGGATTAGTGTTTTGTACACTTTCAGTTTAGCTTTTCTACTCAGTAGTTTGGATCCTAGCAGTTTCCTGTTGGCAAAGTATGCTTTCATCCCTAACATAATTCTGTGAGCAATTTCCTCACTCATCTTATTTTGGCTCGTTAACTTGGCCCCTAGGTAGGTAAACTCGGTCACTTCCTCGTATTTTCTACCATTTACTTGAATTGGTCTTAAATCTGTCACTTGATCCCTACCACATCTCATGTAATTTGTTTTATTTTCGTTTATTATTAGCTGTTATTTCTTTTAGGTGCTCCCTACCTCATGCGATGTATATATCGTCAGCATATGCTCCCACTTGCGCTGCTCTGGTTTTTAGGGTGCCTGTTACGTTCACCTCTCTGATTACTGCCTCCAGCAGTATGTTGAACAACATTGCAGATAAGGCATCGCCTTGTCTTACCTATTGCAAAGTCGACCGTGAGCTTGGAATCTATTAGGACTTGCGCACTTGACTCAGTTAGTGTTAGTCCTACAAGTCTACCCAGTTTCATGGGTACTCCTAGTACCAGTAATTGTGTCATTAGCTCTTTTCTGGAGACACTATCAAACGCCTGTTTGTAGTCAATATATGCTATACAATGTTATGTTATGCTCATAACATTTTTCCATTATTTGTCTTTGCGTGTGAATTTGATCTATGGTCGACCTGTTGCTTCGGAATCCACACTGGTATTCGCCTAATATTTCTTCTGAATATATTGCAAGTCTTTTGCATATTATTGCTGATAGCACCTTGTAGGCTATATTTAAAAGAGTGATCCCTCGGTAGTTAGCGCAGTCCTTCTTATTTCCCTTTTTATGGATTGGGCATATGATGCCTTTTTTCCATTCCTTAGTCATGGTTTCCGCATTCCATACCATGACAATCAATCCGTGGATTCGTGTCCACAAGTGCTCTCCACCGCTTTTTAAGAGTTCTGCTGTTATGGTATCACTTCCTGATGCTTTATAATTTTTCAGCTTAACTATTACCTCTCTTACTTCTTGTTAGGTGGCTTCCGGGATTTCTGGTTGCGTTGCGTGATAGTATTTTGCGTCTTCCCCATTGTTTTCATGTTCTTCGTTCTTACAAGTTAACAGCTCGCTATAGTACTGTCGCCACCTTTCAAGTATTTCCTTTTCCACACTAAGTAATCTTCCTTCCTTGCTGAGAAAGGTGTTGGTTCTCGATTGGAAGTCTCTGGTTTGCATTTCTATTTGTCTATAGAACTTTCTGCTCTGGTTGTTATTGTTGTATTCATCTAAGTCCTCTACTTGTTTGTTTAGCGCATTTTTCCTCTTCTGTTTACTCACTCTTTTTGCCGCTCTTCTTAATTCCTCGTATTTTGCTCTATTTGCTCTTGTCATTGTTTGCAGCATCTTTTTTCTGGATTCGTTTCTTTCACTCAGAGCTCTTCTGCACTCATCATCGAACCAAGTGTTTCTGTCCTTTACTTCCTTCCCGACTGTCTTTTCCGCTACGTCAATTATGACACTTTTTATGGCGTTCCATTCCTTGTCCACGTTTTCACCGGTTTCCGTTCTTTCTAGGGAACGCTCAATTAGATCTTGCTATTGTTTTTGTTTATCCTTCGATCTTAGGACCTGCGTATTCCATTTTTTGACATGTTTCTTACCCCCCACAATAGCTGTAATTCTTTGTCTCACCGAGACACGTACGAGATAGTGATCAGAGTCGCAGTTAGCGCCTCTCATAGACAGACCCAAAGGTTACAGCCAAAATAATTGGGTTGTTGAATAAAAAAAAATTATCGATTTTTTTTATGTATTTTAAAACCTTAATATAAATCATTTGAATGTGCGATGCGAAAAAGTTTTAAAAAAATTGTTCAATTAATTATAAATAATTTAAGTGATAAAATTTTGAAAATAATCACGTGACTCCAAACGCTCAATAATTTGTTTGTGAAGTCGAAAGGGTGAAACTTCATTCTAACATTCAAACATAAACATTCTTTATAAAATCGTCGTTTTAGAATTTTTTCGGCGCACTGTTTAAAACCATTGGTTTCGACGTGGGACATGTGGGACATTTAAAAACATGTTTTTAGTACCTACTCCTACACGATGGTACGAAACAAGCACGATAACTTTTAATATTTGACTTTTAATATTTGACATATTTGACATGTCTACTGCAACTACTGCATCAACAAAGTCAGGAGTGGGTAGAAATTACATATTTTACGTCACAACGGTACCGATGCGTTTTCGGTAGCGAGTTTAAAAATATATTTTCAATTTATTATAACTTTTTAATTACAACGAAAAAAATAAAACAAAAAAGAGTTTTGTCATAAAACTTATATATGAGCTTTCGATTTATGACGAAAAAAAATTGATTCAAATACCCAATTCGAGGAACCAAACGAACCTTCACACAAAACCAACTAACCCAAATCGAAGAGAGCTTTGCTAAGAATATCTCCAGAGATTTCTTTGGAACCTTCAAGCAGACACTCGCTCTATAGACACTCGCTATAGAAAATACGCTCCGCCAAGCCTCCACTTCATAGACTCACAGGGCAAACTGGCTTTTAACGACAAGGACAACTGCCAACTTTTTGCTCATAGTCAGTACTTGTAAAAAATCTTGTAAACTGTGACCCACCCAGCGAAGACTTCGACTGTAAACAAACCACACTAAACCTGTACTCGCTGCCCCCCCCCCCCCCTTCATTGGAAGAAGTTGGCCAGATCATTCAACTTCTTAAGAATAATATGGCAGCTGGACATAAACTTGGGTGTTCAAGGTGGTATCTACCTGGGACGCAAGAACGATGGACTGGTTGTAGATTGCCTGGCCTTTGCAGATGACATGGCACTGATTGCTGATTCTCTTGAGATGGCAACAAAGCAGGTAAATTGCCTCAGAAAACAGGCTGCCAAAGTGGGTCTTCAAGTGTCGCTGGAGAAAACAGAATTTTTCACCAACATCAAAGAAGCAGAGAGATGTTACTAGAGCAGGGAAACATCAAGAGGACTGGGAAATTTAAGTATCTGCTGCGTTGGTTTTTTCTTCTAACTCCTCTCGCTTTGCTTTGACCACTAGGGCCAGATCGTCCACATAGGCGACGGCTTCCGCGCCGTCCGGTAAGGTTTTTACTCCGTTGTATAGATGGCTCCACAAAAGCGGTTCCAAAACGGACCCTTGGGGGACCCCGGCCGTTACTTCTATATCGTCCTGCCCCTCCACCGACAGCCGCCTGTCGCAGAAATAACTCATTGTCAGGCCGACCAGGTATTCGGGCATCTTCCTGCGTTCCAACTCCTCGACGTTAATCCTCCACGGTGCCGAATTGAATGCATTCTTCACGTCTATCGTCACGATAGCGACAAGCTTTCTGGTTTTTCGAGATCTTCTTCTTTCTTCTCCGCCAGATTTAGAATGTGTCTTTCGGCCGTGACTGTGGACTTTCCCTTCCTAACCCGTGTTGTCTCGCTCAGAGTGCCGCTTTCCCTATCACGACCAGAAGCCCTGTATGCCATGGAGTGTCTTTCCTTAAACCGAAGAGGTCTGGTAGAGAAATTGGAAATCAGAGAGAGGAGAATCCTCAGGAAGATCCTAGGCCTGGTAAAGGAAGATGGGGAATTCCGAAGCCGACATAACTCTGAGCTATACGAACATATTGAGAGGCTCTCTGACTGCGCAAGAAAAAGAAGGGTAGCTTTCTATGGCCACGTTGCAAGATTGCCTCCAAACCGACTAACCAAGCATCTGTTCATCTTCTGGCAAGTCAAGAGGTTCGTACTACTTGGTTAACAGAAACTGAGAAGGATATTAAAGGGAATATTTCTGGGAATATAATTTCTAAAATTTAATTTCTGGGAATAGCAGATCTCGAAAACAGACAGTCTGTGAGACGCACCCTGAAGGAAGTCCGTGGATTTCAGGAAAATCCCCGAAGGAAAGGTACCCCCTGGATAGAAGAGAGAAAGGAATTACACCGGCAGAAGATGCGACAATGCTGGGCAAAGATTAAAGCCCAACAGTTGAACAAGCGTGGTCCAAAGTAGGCCCATTCAAAACAAGAAGAAGAAGAAGAAAAGGACTTTAGGGTATAGTTGTGTGACAGAACTATCAATGCCACAGAAAACATTGCAAATTGGTTCCAAAACAATGCTCTAGTTCTGAATACATCCAAAACAAACTGTATTATTTTCAGACATGGTAGAAATACTTCACTGTATCGAGACTCCATCAATCTTTATGAGACACAAATATTATATGCCAACAAAACAAACTTTCTTGGAATTACCATTGATGAAATTATGTGTTGGTCAATACATGTGAAGCATTTGTGTGGCAGAATTTGTTATGCACTTAAGGAACTGATAAAATTGGTAGATCCTGAAACTTTTAGAACAGCACACTTAGGTCAGTTTTACTCATTATGTCATATGGAATCCTTTTTTGGGGTGGTTCACACAGTCAAGAAGCCTTTACAATCCATAAAAGAATGATTAGAATCATGGGAAATCTCAAAATATGTGACTTCTGTAGAGAAAAATTCAAATCTTTAAATTTGTTAACTGTTCTTGGTTTGTAAAGTATATTTGTTAAATATACTTTTCTGAATGTGTAAATTTTGTTTTCAAAAGTTAGCAGTTTTTTGATGGAGTATTATCTACCCATTCTTATGATACTAGACACAAAGATAATCTTAGCTTCCCTGCACAGAAAACCAATGTTCTTTGAAAAGGCAGTTTTAATAAATGTGTGGAATTTTATAATATGCTCTCTAGCAAAATTAAGGAGGTGAAAAACTTTTGTGAAAAACAATATAGACAAACAATTATCAGATACTTAATCTGCTCTGAACCATATAAAATTAATGATCTAAGCCAGTGTTTTTTAAACCTTTTTCATGTCGCGACCCCCTTAGTATGGAAACATAATTCGCGACCCCACTACCCTACCCTCCGCTGTTTGTAGCCGCCCTTAGTATGCGACCTTAGTAGTACCTTAGTTTGCTACCCCCTTAGTATGGAAACATAATTCGCGACCCCCCTACCCTACCCTCCGCTGTTTCTAGCTTGTAGTTTTTTGATATAATGAGATAAATATCGAATCCGTACATCATATTTACTTATATTATATATCGGCTAAATAAGTAATTACTTAGATATAACAAACATATTTTTACCGCATCGGCAAACGCCTCCACTCATAGAGGGAATATTTCCAATATATGTTTCAAATATAAGTCTCTAAAAAGATCAAAACAACCGTCAGCTTGAACTTCTAGTGAGAGTAATGAAACAAACAAAAAATGCGTCTATATGACGACAATTATTTAAAATTCGGATTTGCTGTGATTGAAAAAAAAAACACGGTGCTTTATTTGCTACGAAACTTTATCACGCGAAATAATGAAGCCATCGAAAGTATAGTCCATGGTTTTCAAGAATGCAGTACAGGGAAGATGGGGCTTATTTGAACTTTTCTCTGATTGGCTTAAATCGAGGAGAAGTTCACACCGACGATATTTCTCAACCTTTTCTCTACTCATCTCTGTCTTTTCACATACTTTTGCAGTCACTGTAGTAGAATTTGGTGAAATGTAATTAAATGAATATAATACTACGAATCATTTCTAAATTTAATAGATCGTTAAATTATACTATGGCTAATAAGTACTATATTATACATTATACAATAATGTTTTATATATAATTTAATATTTAATTTTAAATTTAAAGTTAAAAAAAATAATTAACGCCATGTATATTTTTTTCGTATGCCAATGCATGTTGTGCTGTGAGTTGTCAATGGGTGCCATGTCAATTCAGAATTGTCTACTGATCTGTTTGTATCATTTACATTTTTTGCGTTTTTATTCATTTATTTGTTTGTATTTTATTACTATTGTTGCCATTTGGTGTTTTTAACCATTCATAAAATCATTAATAAATTACCAATTTTATATTCTAGTAACTATATTTGAATTTAGCGCCAAATTTTGTAACTAGATTTAACATGTGTCATAGTGTAAATCAGGTTTATAGTTACTGCATTCTTAAAAAAATGGACTAAGGTGCGCCACCTCAACAGAAAACATCCAAATGAAAAAAACAAACTGTTGGAATTTTTTGAAAGAAAATTAAACGGGCCTTAATCATCAAAAAATGCTGTAGTACAGATGTCCAATATAAATGAAAAAGGGTTGCTAGCTAGTTATCGAATAGCTTTTCGGGTGTCTAATGCTGGAAAACCTCATACAATTACCGAAAATTTGATTTTACCAGCGGCTTTAGAAATAGTAGGGGGGATTCTGTTCGGGAAACAAGAGGTAGAAAAGATTAAAAGTACTCTCTATGACAACATCATTCAACACAGAATAAGCGATATGTCGACTGACCAAGATCAAGTGATCAAGTCATAGAAAAAATAAAAGAATCCTTGTAAAAATCCTTTTTTATCCTTACAGTTTAATGAATCTACTGATATTGTGGCTTGTATGCAGTTTGTAGCTTTTGTACGATTTGAATCCAATGATTGAGAGAAGAAATACTGTTTTGTAAAACTCTGGCTACGAATACAACATGTCAGTGCTTATATAACATGGGCCTTGAAAAAACGACTTTATTACCGGACTTAAAGCACTGATGCCAAATGCTTGTTGGATGCTTTGCTTTCTTCATCGCCAACCTCTTGCATCCAAAACAGGAATAAATTAGTAAATTCTATTAAATGAAAAGCGTTACAGATACGTTTATTTCGAAACATTTGTGACGATATGGGTTCACTGCACCAAAGTTTGCTTCACACAGAGGTTAGGTGGTTATCAAAAGGCAAAGTAGTGACAAGAGTTTCGGAGCTTCGAGCTGAACTTTTGGTGTATTTACTGCAGGTCAAGTCCGAATATAGCAATTTATTTGTGACCCGGCATTCCTTTTGAAACTAGCTTTTGTATCTGACATATTCGAGCATTTAATTTTTTTTTTACTTTGAATAAAAGCCTTCAAGGGAGGAATGAAAATTTCATTACCACTAAAGACAAAATCCATGGCTTTACGAAAAAAATAAACCTGTAGTCATCATCCATAAAGCAAGACAACTTTGATTATTTTTTTTCTACTCAGTCTTATATTGGAGAAGTGGGGTCTGAGATACACATCAAAACATATATACCTGGCATGGAAATTGTATTGCAGAATTTGAAAGAAGAATTGTGTCATTATTTCTAGGTGAAAGAACTTTCAGAAATATTGGGAAAAGGTGGATCATAATTTTAAAAGCTGCTACAGATGCGGCAAATTTTGGAACCAATCTAAAAGAAAATCTGTTGGAATTATCTGCTGATAGAATGTTACACTTGGAATTCATGTCTATCATTTTGGATAGCTTTTGGTTAAAGAGAGAGGCAGAATATCCACAAATAACCAGAGAAAGCTTTGAAGTGTTTGATTTCATTTGCCACCTTCTATTTGTGTGAGTTGAAGTTTTCGTCGATAAAAGGCAAACAGAGAAATCGCCTAAATTTAGAAAGCAATTAAGTTCTATGTGTAGCAAAAACGGATCCGCGATGGGAAAAATTGATTAACAAGAAACAGGCCCAACCATCACATTAATGTGAATGTGTGCCTATTCCTCGTGTAAACAATGATTCATGTGACTCAAAGGTATTTGTTGATTTGTGTTCTAACTAACCTTTAATTAACATTTTCTTAATAAATCTATCATTTTGAAATAGAATGATTTTAGTTTTTTCTCTACTTGGAATGCCACCTTAAGGTACACTTGTAACACGGCTTTACTTAATAATTCAACTATAGACCATTCCGGGTATATATTTGCAACGCTGCCAGTTTGATTTTACTTAAAATTATAACTGTAAGAGAGTGTTTCCGTATATATAAGTTTAGTCAGTTTGTAGTCAATAAAAGACAATGTTTACGTCTACTACTGTCATGAGTGAACTACCTTAAGGGCTATTTATTTTAAATTTTAAAATAACTGAAAGAGGCTTCAGGACACCCTTAAAACACTGATCTAAACCGAAGAAATTTTTCCCAGTTCTTGTTTTAAATACTGATACAACATTAGTTTCACCAGTGTGGACGCTCACATCTTGGCATATGTGACTTTTGAGACATTTGTAATGCTAAAATAAATTTCTATACAAAAATTTAGTCTCTTCCATTAGATTCCGAGAATGACCCCTTTTTTTACTAATTTGAATGGGCTATAAGGGATTTAAGAGTCAAACTAAAATGGAAATTTGCAGGACATAACATCAGACAGAAGGGCAAATGGGTGGGTGGAACGTAGGAAGATCCATATGTGATCAGCTAATGATCAAGAAGCTTGCAGGTTCAATGCGGATGAATTTTGCCTTGGTCAGAAATAAATGGAGGCAAATGGGGAGAGATAATTTTCAAAGGCCAAAGAAGCTACATAGATAGATAGATCTAATAGCTGTCATTAATATTAATCAAGTGAAAACAAGCCCTCCAATTGCAAACGCTACTGACATATTTTTTTTTTGTTCACATGATACAATGCATGCATTTATATAATAAATGTGTGAAATCATTAAGTGAGTTAATTAAATGTTTAAATAAAATCAGTTGAACTTACGTAACAAGTTTCTTAATTTCATCCTCATAACCAAATGAGAAAACTAAATCAGCTTCATCAACAACCAGCAATTCAAGACTATTTTGAATCTCTAAATTCTTAGCTAAAATATGTTCTAAAATCTTTGAAGGAGTACCTATAACAATATCAGGTTTTTCAACCAACAATGGCTTTTGGGCACTTATTGGTAGTTTTGGAGCAATGTCAACACACATTACTTCACGAGAACATTTAATGGTCAAATTTTTAATAACCGTAGCTATTTGATTACACAATTCTTTGCTCGGAGTCAATATCAATGCTTTAACTTCTTGGTGGACAGCTGTTTGTTTGCTTTGTAAGATTTTTTGTATAACCGGGATCGCAAAGGCAGCAGTTTTGCCGGAGCCAGTTCGAGCTCTCACTAAAACATCCTTCCCTTCTAATAAGAGGGGAATTGCACGTTCTTGGATCAAAGTAGGTGTTTCCCATCCTAGTTTGGCTATAGCCTTAAAATTAATATTATTTTGCATTGAGCATAACCTCACATTTTCTTATGTTTTACCTTCAAAAGCCTGTCATCTAATTCCATTTCGTGGAATTGCAAAGTTTTTTCTGGTTTTTCATCCTCCATTGTTTAGAAAGTTTCGTTTTTATTTATAATGGTAACTATATGGACTTAAACTTAAACTATATGGACTAAAAATACACGTGCAAACTAAACCTTAACTGACAATACAATCACAAACGTCACTGTGGTTGAATACAGAGTTGCCTAGAATTCGTTTTGAAAAAATATATAGAATTTAGATGATTTAGTATTTCATTCTAATAAAATTTATTTTCTTTGAAATAAAGTTCCTACTGTGATAGTTTAAGGATTACTAAATTCATATTTCGAAACATTTGGAAAATTCCTAGTTCGGCTCATGTAAAACACGCTCTTTTGCCTTTTAAATTGCGCACATGTGCAATTGGGTATTTGAATCAATTTTTTTTGTCATAAACCGAAAGCTCATAAGATATAAGTGTTATGACAAAACTCTTTTTTGTTTTCCTTTTTTCGTTGTAATTAAAAAGTTATAATAAATTGAAAATATATTTTCAAACTCGGTACCGAAAACGCATCGGTACAGTTGTGACGTAGAATATGTAATTTCTACCCACTCCTTACTTTGTTGATACAGCAGTTGTAGTAGACATGTCAAATATGTCAAATATTAAAAGTCAAATATTAAAAGTTATCGTGCTTGTTTCGTTCCATCGTGTAGGAGTAGGTACTATAAAAAGATCTCAAAACATGTTTTTAAATGTCCCACATTGTTAAATGTCGAAACCGAAAGAAAAATCTAAAACAACGATTTTATAAAGATTGTTTATGTTTGAATGTTACAATGAAGTTTCACCCTATCGACTTCGTAAACAAATTATTGCGCGTTTGGAGTCACGTGATTATTTTCAAAATTTTATCACTTTTAAATTGTTTATAATTAATTGAACAATTTTTTTTTAACTTTTTCACTTCGCACATCCAAATTATTTATAATAAGGTTTTAAAATACATAAAAAAATCTTGTTATATGACAAATGTGATAATTTTGTTAAACCCAATTGGGTTGTTGAATAAAACAAAATTATCGATTTTTTTTATGTATTTTAAAACCTTATTATAAATAATTCAGTTCCTTACGATCAGTGGTGTATTGGTAAAATAAGAAGTAACACAATGGCGAAGAAGGAACGCATGGTGAGAGCAAAAAAATAGTCCGCGACTTTCCAAAAGCAGCTTACCAGCACAATTCGCAATGAAATTGTAATTTACGGGATTCGAACTACCGTAGACTTGCGCATTCGCACTATTGTTGAAGTTTATAGTTTAGTAGTATGGTATGTAGAATAGCCAACCTAGAAACATGACGTTTCACACAACATGAAGTTTATTTCATTCAAAAGGGAAAAGGAAACAAGACACAAAAAGTAAGATAAATTCTCTATTAATAAATATATTACTAAAATATTTTTGCAAATTGGACAATTTAAATTTTCATTTGAACTTAAAAAAATGACCAAAAAAAGTACCTGGACGCGTTCCGTTTCTAAAAAAGGTGCCGGAACGTCGTTCCGCCACGTTACAATTGTGTTCTACTGCACACATGCGTATAATAGCGTATAATAGAAGAGTACTAGAAATTTTCTATAGAACGCAGCTAGGGTTTCTGAATATCCGCACTTTTTCAAAACAGCAGTTTTGGTTTTTGAAAATTAAAATCCGCGGTTTTGGTTTCGGGTTCGGTTTTTAAGAACTTTTGGTGGTAGTGCCTGATATTTAAACGAGATCTTAGTTTTGTACAAAAGTTGCCGCTAAGGTAAAATGATCTTTCGGAGAAGGTGGATGTAGCTTTAATTGTAGAGAGTGCTTGAAAAAAAATTTTATCTTTTTGTTCTCTCAGAAGTTTTGTTATTTTGGCCCTTTTGTTATATTTACTCCTTTTCATAGAATTGGGAGAGCTATTTGTTTGCATACAAGTATTTTTATTTAATTCTTCTTGAATAGCTTTTTGTACGTCTTGCAAGGATTAGTTTGGATTGGTCACTTTTTCTAATTCTTCTGAATTTGCGGAACATTCAAATTCGACTTCAATCTTATAGTTGTCTAGAAAATGTCGTTCAGAAAGATGTTTCGCCAATATTAAAACAGACTTTGTTGGAACTTTCGAAGGATCTAGTAAGCATATAGCCAATTCTGATAATTCCAGATTTTCACGGGTCTTGAAACGTTCCATGATATTTTTCATTGAAGCTTTGCTTATATAAGAACCAATTAATTTCTCTTCCAAAAATCCTATTACAACTTATGGCGTAAATATCTTAGAATCATCGCTGCTTATTGTTGGTACTGCCAAGCTTACTGGAGATAAAGTTTCATAACAATTGAAAATTGACATTTTCAATTAAATGCACTGAATTTAAATCTGTTAGAATCTATAATATCACGACTTTTAAAAGAAACATTTTTAGGGTTCCGTACCGAAAACGGAACCCTTATAGGATCACTTTGTTGTCCGTCTGTCTGTCTGTCTGTCTGTCTGTCTGTCTGTCTGTCTGTCTGTCTGTCTGTCTGTCTGTCTGTCCGTCTGTCTGTCTGTCAAGACCTTTTTCTCAGGAACGCGTAGAGGTAACAAGTTGAAATTTGTATCAAATACTCGAGTCTGCGGTCTCTTTCAGCTGTGAAAAAATCAAACTTGTAAGTCTACACGATCAAAAGATATGACCGTTTATGTCGCATATTTTGCGATTTCACCAGGGAATCAAAACCTATAGGGTACTTCCCGTTGACCTAGAATCATGAAATTTGGCAAGAAGCGGTGTCTTACAGCACATGTCAAGGGAAAAATCTGAAAACCGTAAATATGTAGTTTAATTACAAGAAAAATGCGAATTTACTATTAGAAACTTATGAAAATTCACTAATGTTGTCGTAGTGGTATTGTCAGGCTCCAGAAGCATATGGGTTGCATACAGTTAGGTCCTATTCTATGTTTATTCTGAATTTTCTTTGTTTATATTTGATATGCATTTCATCACGTACGCTTTATATACATAATATATACAGGGTATATATTATGTCTAAATTTTGCTTTTTTATAACCGACATGCGACATACTCAAGTCCCGTAACATCCTGTATATATTATATTTCGTCTAATTTTTCTTTATAATCTACATAATATGTTGATAATCCACATAATAATACTATACTATACAAGTTTGTACGGAACCCTCGGTGCGCGAGTCACAACTCGCACTTGGCCGGTTTTTTGTATATTGGTTGAATAGAATATACCCACCCACCTTGTCTTGGTATTCATTGCTAATTCAATTTCCTTTTCAAAAAGAGCTTTTAAGTTTCTCATACCATTTGTAAATTAGTTTTAATTTCAGCATCTTCTTCGACATAATACTCATTATCCACATCCTCTTTGTGCGATTTTTCAGGAAATAAATCTTCATCTTCACTGCTGTAGCTATTTTCTACTTGAGATCATTTCTTGTAAAAAGTGTCGCACCCAGCGAGTTTAATTTTATGGTTAATGCAAATTTTTGGTTCAGCAGGACAATCTGTACCATTTTTTAATTACCCGGGCATCTTAATGTGTAGTATCTTAGTCAATAATAATCCCACGGCAATAAATCAGGTCAGATCGTTCCAGACTCAATCAAACTTTGAGGTTTTTGCGACCAGAAATTGAAAACCGCGTAGAAATCGCTCGATAACTAACGCCGCGACGAACCGTCAAAGTTAGATACACCGAAGATTGGTTGCATTTGTTTTTTTTTTCAAAATTTCGCTGCCGCAACAAATTCGATGTTTTGTTAGAGCAAAACGGAAATCGAAACGAATTCTTGGACAGTGGCGTCGCGACGCCACCGCAAAGTTCAATTTCCTAATGCGACTGCTGGTTTTTCCACCGTAGTTATCGTAATTTTAAAGCTAGCGAAACAAATATGACGTTTTTTTGAAGGGAAAGCTTGTCAGGAAGCGGTAGTGTAAACCGTGTTGCAAAATCTTTGATAGCGGCGACGCGACGTCGCCCCATAATTCAGCTGGCTAATCTAGGTCGAATTTCGGGAACTCGCGGTGATTTTTCCGCTGTAGTTTTCGCAATTCTGCAGATAGCGAAACAAATTTGATGTTTTGGTGAAAGGAAAGCTTGTGGTAAAGAGCGACTAAAAACCGCATTTTTAACGGCGTCGCGACGTCACCGCGAACTTTCTAATCCAAGTCACACACAATATCATTTCTGAAACTTTTCCAACACTTATTACGATATTATTTGCAGAACAAGTTCCTTCAATTCACAGAAAACCTAAATTGCAGTAAAAATTGTTTGGGAAACCGGCCAGCTATTGCTTTCCGAATAAATGCAGATTTCCAAATTGCTCGAAAACATATAGCCTCGATGTGTGCCATTTATGAATTCAATGTACTTTATTTTTATTTATCTTTAGTTAAAACCGAAAACCGCGGTTTTTTATGACGGTTATTTTCGGTTTTTGCACAGAAAACCGCGGTTTTGCGGTTCGGATATATCCTAACCAGAAACCCTAAACGCAGCTAATGCTGTCGTTGACGGAAAACTATAAGTTTAGCCTCTAGCCAAAAACTCGTTCAGCTCGCTGAAGAAGTTTCACTTCAAAAATAGTTTTGTTATAAAACTTATATATCGATGCCTTAGCTCACAGATGGGTTAAAAATTTTTGCAGACATGGGTCAAATACATCTTTAAAACATTCAGATAGAGATTGTTACAGTGCACAGATGTCGTAAGTGAAAGATTAATAATGACGTCACAAAACACTATTTTATTATGTGTTAATTGCGTAAAAATAAAATATTTATGCTGCAAATGTTGTAAGCACACTTAACTCATTTGGATTTTTTAAAACTCGCACACAGATGTGTCAAGTGTCACTTACAACATTTTTTGTACCGAAAAAAGATCACTGCTCTTTATGCAATGCTTACCACAAGAAACCAAGAGAAGAACGCACTGCTCCGATAAAAGAGAGATGGGAGCAACACAAACGAAGTGAAAAAGAGGTTCTGGAGCCCAAAGCAAAGGACAAACAGTTTTCCAAGGATGACAATGGTAAAATGTTTAGGTCAGTTTCTTTTGATCTCCAAGCGATACTTTCTCTACCATTTTCTTTTACTATTTTTGGTTTACTATTTTTGGAAATCACAACAGCAATGGTATTTGCTATGTTTTGGACGAGTATTATATTTATGGTATATAATATTTACATATATAGCATATTTATAGTACAGTATAAGTATGTTTTGTAATAATTATAACATTAAACACAAGTTTTGATTAAGAACCATCAATATAGGTTTCTTTACTTTCACATATGCTTACAACCATTTTGATTCTATAACATAGCAAATATGGATAAACAATAATCACAGATATTATTTCGATAATATAAAATATCAAAACACTATATCGCCAGTGTAGGGTTTCTAATTCGGATATATCCGAACCGCAAAACCGCGGTTTTCTGTGCAAAAACCGAAACCGCATAACCGTCATAAAAAAACCGCGGTTTTCGGTTTTACCTAAAAATATAGATATATAATAAAGATAAAGAAAAATAAAATACGTCGAATTAGTTCTCTTTTAAACATTGGAAACTGTTGTTGCAAAAATGGCAACCATCGATGGTATATGTGTTCGAGCAATTTCAAAATCTGCATTTATTCGAAAAGCAATAGCTGGCCGATTTCCCAACCAAATCTTGCCAAAATGTTCTTATGAATGTGTTATGTGACCTTAATTCAAAAGGAATACGAAGAAAGAAATTATTTTAAAGTTTCAAGAATTAAAAGCAAATGGACAAAAAATGAGAACTATGCTAGATGAGTGGACTATTTTGAGACGCCGAAGATACTTAATAACATTAAATAACATTAATATTCATGGAGAAAACAATTTTTTTGCAATTTAGCCTTTCTACGAATTGAAGGAGCTTGTTCTGCAAATAATATCGTAATGTGTTGAAAAACATATAGATTCATTTAGTATAAGTTTTAGAAATGATATTGTTGGTTATTTGGATTAGAAAGTTGAAGTTGGCAAAAATTTCGCAATGCGGTTTTTAGTCGCGCTTTATCGCAAGCTTTTCCTTCACCAAAACATTAAATTGTTTTCGCTATTTGAAAAATTACAAAAACTACAGCGGAAAAACCAGCAGTCGCATTAGGAAATTGAACTTTCCGGTGGCGTCGCGACGCCGCTGTCAAAGATTTCGCAACGCGGTTTTCAGTCTCTTTTTTCAGTCGCTTTCCGACCACGTTTTGCTCTAACAAAACGTCGAATTTGTTGCGAAAATTTCGAAAAAACAAATGCAACCAATCTTCGGTAGACATAACTTTGACGGGCCGCCGCGGCGTTAGCTATCGAGCGATTTCAACGCGGTTTTCAATTTCTGGTCGAAAAAACCTCAAAGTTTGATTGAGTCTGGGATTTATTGCAGTGGGATTATTATTGAGTAAGATACTACACATGACGATGCCCGGGTAATTAAAAATCTGGTACAGATTGTCCTGTTGAACCAAAAAATTGCAATAACCAAACAATACATCTCGCTGTGTGCGATACTTTTTACAAGAAATCATCTCAAGTAGAAAATAGCTGCAGCAGTGAAGATGAAGATTTATTTCCTGAAGAATCGCATGAAGAAGATGTGGATCATGAGTATTACGTCAAAGAAGATGCTAAAATTAAAACTAATTTACAAATGGCAATGAAAACTTGTGAATTATTTTCGTTTATCTCCGATAAAATCAGTTTCCTACAACAAAACGTAAAAGCTCTTTTTGAAAACGAAATTGAATTAGCAATGGACATTAAGACAATGTGGTCTTCTATTGAACCAATCTAAGAAGAATTTATTCTTTTAAAAGACGTAATATTAGAGATTCTAATTGATTTAAATTCACTGCATTTAATTGAAAATGTTAATTTTCAATTGTTATGAAACTTTATCTCCAGTAAGCGTAGCAGTAATATCATTAAGCAGCGATGATTCTAACATATTTACGGCACAAGGTGTAATAGGATTCTTGGAAAAGAAATTAATTGGTTCTGATATAAACAAAGCTTCAATGAAAAATATCATTCAACGTTTGAAGACCCATGAAAATCTGGAATTAATAAAATTGGCTAGATGCTCACTAGATCCTTCGAAAGTTCCAACAAAGTATGTTTTTATATTGGCCGATCATTTTGAACGACTTTATCCAGACAACAATAAGGTTGAAGTCGAAGGTGAATGTTCGGCAAATTCAGAAGAATTAGAAGAAGTGACCAATCCAAACTATTCCTTGCAAGACGAAGTACAAAAAGCTATTCAAGAACAATTCAACAAAAATACTTATATGCAAACAAATCGCTATCCTAATTCTATGAAAAAGGAGTTTGCTAAATATAAAAGAACTTCTGAGAGAACAAAAAGATTAAATATTTTGTTTCAAGCACTCTCTACAATTAAAGCTACATCCACCTACTCTGAAAGATCATTTTCGCTAAACGGCAACTTTTGTACAAAACTAAGATCTCGTTTAAATATCATACACTACTACCAAAAATTCTTAAAAACCGAACCCGAAACCGAAACCGCGGTTTTTAATTTTCAAAAACCGAAAATCGTGATTTTGAAAAAGTGCGGATATTCAGAAACCCTACATCAGTGAGGTTGCTGTTGGTCTTTTGAATCTGTTACCTCCTCAATAGTTGCAGTAAATGTAGTGACGCAAAGCAGGTGTTATAAGTAAAAAAAATCACTGCTTTGATTTAATAATTAACATAGTTGAAAAAGTATCAAAATGTTGGGGAAACCTGCAATCTTTTCTAAAAACTGTCAATGTGTTTTGTTAATTTTTTTTTCATTATCTCTTTGTACTGGTATGTACTTTTCCTGACGCATCGAAATTGAAATATGTAACTCCAGTTTATAAAAATGGTAACAAGTCTGAAATTTAAAACTATCGTCCTATTTCAAAAATGTGTATTATGGCGAAAGTTCTTGAATGTATTCTACGCATCTATGGTAAAATATCTTTTCTCATCCATGAAGCAATCTCTAGTACTCAGCTTGGTTTTGTTGACGGGCTATCAACTACTTCTAATTTGCTTGTATACGGGGAGTTCTTGTCTCATGCCTTGGTATGTTGAAATCAGGTGGATGTTTTATACACTGATTTTTCCAAAGCTTTTGATAGGGTACACATTGTGGTTTTAATTAATAAAGTGGAATCACTTGGTGTTCACGGGGATTTGATTGCATGGCTCAAGAGCTATTTAGGGAACAGACGGCAGGTTATAAAAATTAAAAATGTTTATTCAGATGAGGTTCATGTTACGTCAGTAGTCCCACACGGATTACATTTGATCCCTCTACTTTTCAATATATTTATAAATGATATATCATCCCACCTTAAATTCTGTCCTTCACTTCTTTATGCAGATGTTCAATGGCATACATAGCTATGATGATTGCTTGAGATTGCAGAATGATTAAAACTGCCTATCTGTATGGAGCAAAAACAATGGATTAGAGCTGAATATTAAAAAATGCCATGTTTTCACTGTTACCAGGAAGAAGAGTTCTGTACTATTTCCGTACAAATTGAATAATGTGCTTCTAGAAAGAGTTGACAAATTTAAAGATTTGGGTGTGTATGTGGGTAGTGAATTTACAATTGACTTTCACATTCACTATATTATGAATAGGGCCGTGAAATTGTTGGGCTTTATTTCTCGTGCCCTAAAAGATTTAAGTGATATTTACTGTTTTAGAACTTTGTATTGTGCATTTGTCAGGTCCATCCTTGAGTATGCAAGTCCCCTTTTGGCTCTATATTATCAGATCCATACTGTTATGTTGAATAATGTCCAACGAATTTTTTTAAGAATTATAGCATGTAAGCTGGGGATTCCGTTTGAGCGGATTAGTTATTCTGACTTTGAGCTGCTGCTTGGATTGGACGGACTAAAGAATAGACGAGATATACTTGATGTATGTATTACGTTTAAAATCGTTAATGGCTCTGTAAAGTCCCCAGAGCTTCTCTCCATAATATCTTTAAATGTACCTCAACGCGCTTCTAGAGGACTTGAGTTATTGTATGTACCATTTCACCGAACAAAATATGGTATGAACAGTTCTCTCACAAGAATGAGCAGACTGGGAAACAAGTGTAGTGATTTGGACTTCTTTTATCTGTCTTTAAAATCCTGCAAGAGCCAAGTCTCGTCTGCTTTTGGCTTGTCCAATTTAGGCGATGTTTCGGGGTCGGAGTGGTTGATCTGTTCGCGCGGTGTTTCCGGCTAATAAGTAGTTTATATTGACGATGCTGATAGTGATGTTTGTTTCCAACCACTATTTTAAATTGTCTGTATCTTGTAATTATTGTTATTGTTTTAATATTTTATGTTGACAAATGGGAAACCGTAAATAATTTTTTTTATTATTATTATTTTTTATAACCAGAAGGAGCTCCCCGTGGTTCCGACTTCCACAAAGTTGCTTGCTGATCAGTTCCTGTTCTTACATCATAGCCACTCCTCAAAGCCATGAGGTCTGTAGCTATGAATTCCGTAAATCATGTGTTTTAAGCAGACGCATCGACCCCAAGATGACCGCTTTATGCATTCCAGCCGCAAGGGTTTCTGCCGGTTTACGGCAGGAGGGAATGATTTTCAGATTGGAGACGAGCGAGTCCTTGATGCCTCCCATGCACCTAATTACCAAAACGACGAGCTTCACTGAGTAACCTGAGTACAGCCTCCGAAGCTCAAAGAGCAGGTCTTGATATTTTGTCCGCTTTTCCGCCTCCTTGACGCAGATACTATTTTCAGCAGGAGCCGAAAATTCAATAACAAACATCTGCTTTGAGGAGTGGTCCAATAGAACCACGTCAGGCTTGTTCGTCGTTATCTGCCTGACGGTGGAGAACGAGAAGTTCCAATAGATTCGGCACCCTTCGTTCTCCACAAGGGACTCAATATCGTTCGGGACATAGGGCAGAACTGGTAACCGGTCTATCGCATAATAATGTCTTAAGTGAAAGTATAACACTCTCAACGCCGCATCGTGGCGATGAATATAGGCCGAAACTGCATACACCGGGCATGCTGCCAATATATGCATTGCTGTTTCAGGGGCCCTGTGACAAGCCCTACAGCTCACATTCAGCACCTCTATACCCATCACGCTACTGCGATAGACTAAGGTGTTAATTACACCATCTGGCGCAGCGCAAATGAATCCCTCAGTCTCAGACTTCAGTCCACTTGATCTCAGAAAGGCAAATGTATGCCTTTTGGATAAGCCAAGGTTTTCAATGTTCTTGAAGAAAACACTATGCATTGACTTATCATATGTCTTCTCATGAGCATGTCTTGCTCGGAGATTCTGACGTGGGCTGTAAGACGGAGCAAATTGAGCTCGGTAATAGAGTGTGGCCGAGCTCACTCAGCGTCAAAGTCAAGATCGAGTTCATCTGCTGCTCTTCGTGCTGCCCTAAACAAAAATGCACCGATTCCCTACCTCTCTTGATCCCTGACAAGAAGCAACAGAGGATATTAACTTTGGATTATCTTACAGGCTACACTCAAGATAACCCTGTTATGAAGACACTCCAAACTCAAAAGTCCTCGGCCTCCCTGGTTTCGTGGAAGGTATAACCTCGGAACGGACGATTTTGGATGAAAACTGCGCTGTAGATGCATCATTTTTTGAGTATCCCGATCAATCTGTTTCAACTCATCCACTAACCATTTTACTGCTCCAAATGAGTAGAGCAGAATCCGAACAACAAGCATATTTGTGGCAAAAATCTTGTTCTTCTCCGAAAGCTCTGAGGACAGAACGGAAAGGAAAGAGCTTCGTCGGAGTAGATTTTTGTACTTGCCGCAGAGAGACTTTTTTACCTTGTGTGACGCTTGGATGTGGCACTGCTCCATACCCAAGTACTTGTACGTCTCTCCGGCGTTCAGATATCTCAGAACGCTTCCGTCAATGAGTTGAGCATCTTCATCAAAACACTCGCATCGTCCTCTTTTGAGATGAACCTGAGCGCATTTGTCCTAACCGAACTCCATAGTTATTCAAATCATCCATGTAAAACAAGTGCTTGACTTATGTTTTCGGTTACCGGGTGTACCACAGCCATAACCCCTTGCATCGCGCAAGGCTACGGACAGCGGCAACAGTGAGATGAAAAACAGAAGATTCAAGGAATCTCTCTGGAATTCTCCTTTTCTGAATGATATCAACTCTGTCCGAACTCGGTCCCGTCGGGATGTTATCGAGAGCCGAGTCTTCCAGAGTGACATCAGTTGTGTATCGGGTACCGCAAGACATTCCAGCAAGTGAATAATAAGCTCGTGAGATGTTGTGTCGAATGCCTTGCGATAATTGATCCAAGCCATAGATAGGTTGCGCTTATATTGAACGGCATCCTGCATGACACACCTATCGATCAGCAGGTTTTCTTTGCAGCCAGCCATCCACGCCCCTTTTACAGCCTCGCTGTTCGAAAATTTTCGAATACACCGGGTTAATAGCGTGGAGTATTCAGTAGTACAGGAGTCGTGTGAAAATCTTATAGCACGCATTTAGGCTAGTTATTGGCCGGTAGTTCTGAGGCTGATTGTGAGACAAATCACCCGAAGAAGAATGTGAAACGAACATGTCGCGAGAATGGATGAGCACGGAATTGTGAAAATTATCAGAGACAGGAAACCAACAGGCAGAAGAACAACCAAATACAGGAAATAACGTTGGATTTCTATGTCATAGGAGAAGTGCCATGATAATACAGACGAAGCTGCATAAAATAATAATAAGAAGAAAAAGGTAATCTGACGCATTTATTAGCCCTACCCTTGTCACAACGCCATAAATGTGCATCCATTTTTTCACTTTTCACTTTTATCAATGTCATTTCGTCCACAATAAATGTAAACTTAAAATTATTAGTTGTGGCGCAGGCGCTGAAGCTTACATGACCCGAAATCGGAATTCCCTTTAAAGAGAGCGTGTAAACTTGAACAAAAATCATGACAACTCAGTCATGCGGCGACGTTCTTCCCAAATCCTCTTCATTCGTGCACTATGTTCTTTCTTCCGTTCGTCCGTCCACTTTTTGCCTGGTATCTTTGGGAGCAGTTCTTTATCAAATTCATTTTGCATTATGGTGTTTCTAAATTTAACCCGATCATTCATGTCGTGTATCGTGATGTTTAGCTGCTTGAGGTCTTCTTCAGTTTCCTGTATCCTATTTGGACCTATTTTTACTGTTGAAGGTAATTTTGAAAATTTGTTTCGTAATTCTGTTTTGGTCCATTCTGTATATGTGACCAAAAAATGTAGCTCGTCTCTTTCTGAAAGTGTCAGTGATAGGTTCTACGGATTTATACATTTCTGACGATGGTCTCTTAATCCATATTCCCTCCTTATTCACCGGCCCAAAAATATTTCGGAGAATTTTACGTTCTTGTTTCTCTATTTCTTTGATTTTTGAGTGACCATGAATTAATGTTGTTTCTGCGGTATTAAGTGCTTCAGGAAGCACGACTGTTTTGTAGTGTTGTAGTTTTGCATTAAGAGATATTGATTTTTTGTTATAATGATTCCAAGTAAGTCGGTAGGCTCTCTGTAATTTTTTTACTCGTTTTTGATTTGCTATTATATTTAGGCCGGACGGTTGGATGATTTCTCCTGAGTATTTAAACTAGGAAACTCTGGATACAGCACCATATTGTGTCTTGATGGGTAGATTGTCGGACGGGGATCGTTCTATATACATAAAACGTTCTATATACTAAAACATGTCGTTCTATATACTGTGTTTTTTCATAAGATACCAGGAGACCAGCCTTTTGTGAAATTTCGTGTAATTTTTCAAGTACATGCTTTGCTGCTTCTCTGGTATTGGATAATATTGCAAGATCATCAGCAAACGCCAAACATTTGATATTAGCTCTATAATCTCTTCTCTTACCAATGTGTATTCCCTCAATCTCTTTTTCCCAAGTTCTGATTATTTTTTCCAGGACCATATTAAAAAGGATGGGTGAAAGTCCATCTCCCTGTCGAACACCCGTATGTATTTCAAAAGGTTGAGAAATTGCTCCACCAAACTTAACCCTTGATTTAGTATTAATGAGAATTTGTTGAATTATTGCCCTGGTTTTCCTATCAACTTTGAATTCCTCCAGAATGCTGAAGAGAGTTGGTCTGTCGACGGACTCGTAGGCTTTTTTGAAATCAACAAGGTAACCACGGTGTTTCTACAAGATCGTATTTGCAAGATTGTCTTCAGATTCCAAATTTGTTCCGTGCATGAGCGCCCCTTACGGAAACCTGCCTGATATTCTCCTATCTGTGGGTCTACTGGAGGTTCAAGTCTATTCAAAAGAGCTTTCGAAAGAATTTTGTACGTTACTGGTAGAAGTGAAATTCCTTTATAATTGTTCGGGTCCATTTTATCACCTTTTTTATGAAGCGGGTGTATAAGTGCACATTTCCATTCTGGGGGGATTTGTTCGGTCACAAAAATATCACATATTATATTGTGTATTCTGTGAATGAGGTTGTCGTCAGCCAGTTTCTATAACTCGGCAATGATTCCATCTTTCCCAGGGGCTTTGTAGTTTTTCAATGAATGAATGATGTCAGTTATCTCCTGGAAGGAAGGCGGCGGCACGGAATCTGGATAGGATTCAGATTGTTCAAAAATAAACTTGCTGGATGGGGGGTCACAGTTGAGAAGATTGTTGAAGTACTCAGCTAAAATTTGACAATTCGCATTGGTGTTTGTCTCCATTGAACCATCAGATCGACGAAAGCATAGGCTGGATGGTCGATATCCTTTCAGGTTCTCTTTAAAAATTCTGTAAAAACTCCTAGTATTATTCTTTGTAAATTCTTGTTCTATTTCCTCCAGTCTTGTTTTTTCGAAGCTACGTCTTTCTTTTCTAATTAGTTTTGATGATTGTTTCCGAATGTAACGGAACTCCTGCCATTTGTCTGGCGTTTTGTTGCTATGAAATTTTTTCCAAGCGTTAAGTCTGTCTTCTATTGCTTGGTCGCATACACTGTTCCACCATCTGTGCTTAATTTTACGTGGGGGCTGGCCTATCCTCATAGCGTTCCTGAGAACATCCGATAATTCTGTCCAGTTTAACGAGTTTGTTTCTTTGATTCCTTGCAAAATACTGTCCCTGTTTATTTTTAAATATTCAGGGTCAGGCTTAAAAATTCTTGGTTGTCGTGGTCTTCTCCTGTTGGGTTGGAGTTTAATTTTAATTGGTAACAAGTAGTGATCAGAATCGAAGAAACCTTTCCTTGTTTTTACATTAAGGACCTCCTTTTGGTTTGTATGAGAGATGGCAACATGGTCGATTTGAAATTCAACCATATTGATGTTGGGTGCCCTCCAAGTGCAAAGCTTTTGTCTGGGTTTTCTAAATTGTGTTGACATGATTTTAAGTTGGAAATTTTCACAAAAAGTATATATATATATATATATATATATATATATATATATATATATATATATATATATATATATATATATATATATATATATATATATATATATATATATATATATATATATATATATATATATATATATATAAATAGATATTTATATATATATATATATATTTTTTTCTATAAATATTTCTTTTCTTTCCCATATTTTTATAAATTTATAAATGAAATTTTAAAGAGACAAATTAAAAATCAATAAATTGTTAGTGTTATATTGATTTATATTGAATAGGTTGCGACCGTTACTACGTGGTAATCCATACTTATCACAGAACATAGTAAAATGTTCAATTCAGTGTTTATTTATATTTGTTGTAGTTTAGATAAACTACTAAAGAGCATGAAATTATTTTAAAGGTTTATTTTGGACTATGTGGTGTATGGCAATTTAAGCTTTTGCTAGCAGTAAAAGTTGCCTATCTAGTTTTTGGTGCTGTGTTGTCGGTTGGTAGCACATGTAGTGAGAACGAGTAATCTGTTTAGAGAACTGTATGTGCGCGTTTGAATGTTATTTTTAAGTTCAATATATGTTTTTTATTTAAGTTGTTGTGATAAAGACTGTTTTTTTACAAGAAGTATATTTTATTCGAGCAGATCTAAAACCTTAACAGGTTATGGACCCAGGTGCCGTGTGCGGTAGATTAAAGTGAAAAATTAAAAGGACCTGCTCCAATTCGTAGAAAAACCGTTGACGGAATTGACCTAGGCATTGCTAGAGTAGGCTTCGGCACAGAAACTAGCAGCAAAACATGAAGAAGGAGCCAGATTATTCTAACGTAAGTGTCTGTCAAATATATATGTTATATACAGCGTATCTCTGATAGTCACCTGATGTACGCCAAGGAGAAAGGTACGGTTTAAGACCAGTGCCGTCTTAGGCTATGCCGGGGCCCTTGGGCCCACAAGCATTTGAGGCCCTGTTGGAAAGTAAAAAAAGTGAATGACAAAAACTTTTTTCTGCTATGATCTTATATTTATTATGATTAATTGGTATAAATCAAATAAACATATGTTATAATTAGATAAATATGCTGCTGGTTTGAAATGGTTACGATTATGATACTTTCTTTCTTGATTTCTGTAGTCCAAAATCTTCTATTAAATCTTCAAAGTCTATTTTTTTAAGGATATCACTTTCTATGCACATAATTGACAAATTAGTTAATCGTTCTTTTAACATTTTTGTTCGTAATTCGTTTTTTATTTTCTTTAGCTGTGAAAATGATCGCTCTCCACTACCATTGGTAAACATTAAGCAAAGGCACATTCTTGTAGCAATTTCAACATTTGTAAAAGTTACTTATAATTTATTAGACTATTAATTTATGTAAGGTTGATTTACTCAAATTCGCAGATTCCTTTGCCATGTTCTTTAAATACTCCCTTAAATGAAAACATTCTGATTTGAGCTCATATGCATTAATGTCTTTATGATAGAATTCTTCAAATTTATTGCATTTTTTTGTCAACTCGTCAGAATCGATTGTTATTAATTGACAAAGAAAACTAAAACGATTGTCAATTTCTTTAAATGTGCATATAATGTGTCGATTATAGGAATAAACGTATCTACATGAATTTTTTTTTGCCATTCAACTGTACAGATTCTCATGATCCTTCAAAAAACAGTGACGCGTATACTGCGAATTCTTTTTCTTTAAGACTTATCTTTATAGTCAGTATTTGGATTTTTTCTTAAGCTACCGATTCGTACTGATCGAATTTATTGCGTGCGTTATTGACATAATCGATCAGAGATGAGTAAAGTTTCGTTGCAACGTCCATGGTAAAAGTTCTATTCTGTAAACTTAAGCTTATTTTATTAAAAATTCCCAAAAGATATCTCCGTTAAAAGAATAGTATTCATTTTGTACATTTTTTTTACTAGGCCTTGGGCTTCGTTTCTTGTTTCTCCTGGTTGATTGATGTCACTTGCCCTTGAGGACAAGGCTTCAGAAATATTTAAATAACCATTTTGTAAGGCATTTATTGCATTAGCACCTTGTATTGTATCTTGTATTCGGTAGAGAAGACTCAAGACTTCAAGTTCAAGTTCAAGTTCGAGTTCAAGACTTTATTTGCGCCCTAATGCTCTGTAATAATTTTCCATCGTTTGGTCGAAGCTGAGAAAAAAAAATGAATAATTTTTGGATATTAATAACTGAAAATCTGCTACAGCTTCGGAAATACATTCAACAGCCGGAACACCTACTAAATTTAGCGAAAGTGCTGCACATGAAACAAAAATTGCAAATTAACATTTTTCTTTTATTCTTGACTGAACACCAGAATACTTTCCAGTTATATTTGAAGCATTATCATAACTCCACGACAATCTTTTATATTAATATCAAGGCTTTCAAAAAAAGTTTAAAATAATATCTGCTATGTATTCTGCATTCTGCTTATCCATAGAGAAAAACTGCAAAAATCTCTCAATAGGCTCTCCGTCTTTTGCGTATCTAACGTAATGAAGGTCAATTGGTCAACGTGAGAGAGGTCTGGTGTAGAATCCACGCTTATAGAATAGTATTTTGATATTTTTATATGGTTAACAATTGATTTTAAAACCTGCTGACCCATTATATTAATAAACTCATTACAAATATTTGCAGACAAATATAATGTAATTCCTTTTCCATGTTTTCCGCAGTTTCGTATGTGATCAGCAAGAAAAGGATCAAGTTCACTAGTCACTTCTAAGCATCCCAAATATTTCCCGTTATTTTGAGACCCCAATATCTCCTTATCACCACGAAAAGCAAGACCTCTAGAAGCTAAAAATTTCACTACTGCGACAATTCTTCTAAGTACATTCTTCCAATAATTGACTTCTGAATTATATTGGGACAGCAACTCACTGTCAGCCCGTCCCGTAGTTTTGCTTCTTGCAACATAATTTATCATTAATTTCCTGTGATGTAATAAGTTACCTCAAGTAATAAGTTACTTATATGCTTACAATCTTTATATCCATTCGGAAAACTCAAATTATGTCCAGTAGTAGTATTAAATAGATGACAGCAATAACAGTACACAGATTTCTTCGACGGTGAACAAAGGAGCCATTTTGGTTCTAAGGACTCATCATTGAAGGACTCAAGTATCTAGTTTTTGTTTTACCGCTTGTATCTGGAAAACTTGTAGAAGAATTAGTCAGCCTATTTGCTTCTCCAACCGTAAAAAATGAAGTGAGTTTAGGAAGTTTCTTGGTTATTTGTTATTTTCATGGTTTATTTGGTTTCTTGGTTACCTTGCAACATGAGAACAATTTCTTGGTTATTTCTTTTTGAGCTACAACTTTTTTTCTTTTTTGTGAACCACTGAAATATGTTCTTTTCGACATAATAAAATAAATAAATAAACGCACACGTCAACACTTCTATTATCAATACACTAACGTTTCTATTGCTTTGGTACCTTGGTGGCAAAAAAGATCGATTTAAACTGAAGATAATTATAAATTGTTAAATGCAGGAAGGCTTACTCCCCGTTCCCATTTGCCTGCCCCCTAATAACAAAAGCATTCCACCCCCAAGTGCACGTAGTTGTTTCTATATTTAATATTTACAACTACAGAAAATAAATACTTAAATCTAAGATGTGTAAGTTTTAAATATTACATTGTTTACAAACGCATTTAAAACCATTAGTGGTCACAAACAGTTGCAAGCACGTAGCGGTCATAAAACAGCCCCAAAACGCATTCAAAAACCATTAGTGCGCCACGAGCACTATTGGTCGCTTTATCGTAATCATAGTATAATATGTAAATATCTAATTTTAAGAACCTAGAGATAAAGAAACTACAAATTAAAATAATTTTAAGACACAATAAAAATAGAATTGTTGGGTCAAAACAAAATCGATAACAATAACGATAATTTCGACTTAGATAATGTCGAAATGCGGAACTACATACATCCTATCTTTTGTCGGGTTATGTCTACATAAAATAAGAAAAAAAAACTATCGACCTTTCGGAGCCCCCCTGTCGAGGGGTGCCCTGGGCACGTGCTCCGTGTGTCCTTATGGTAAAGACGGTTATGCCTACGACGTATGGACAACATTGGTAAATACATTTGATCGAAAGGGAATAGCAAGTTAGTTACTCATCCGAAAGAAGCTTCTAAGCATGAAATTTGGCGTTAAAACCGAATCCCTTGCGAATAGTTTTCTGAAATGTTATAAACTCATTTGGGATTTGCGCTCAACGGGAGCAAAATTAGAAGGAGTAGATATATTGTTTGTCATCTCCTATTAACTATGCCCTCAGAATATAATAATATCGTCACTGCAGTATAAACTTTAGCCCAGGAAAATCTTTCCCTGGCATTAGTAAAAAATAGGCTTCTTGACCAAGAAACAAAACGAAATGGAATGAAAAAGATGAGTGGCCATGAACAATCACCGTCAACGGTTTTCGCTCGCATCATTTCCAGAAGAATTTACAAGGAACGACATGGAAGTCTACAGGATAGGGAAATCCGTCTCGTTTTCCTTTTAACTGTAATTACTGTGCCAAGAGAGGACACAAAGTAGTCGTCTGCAGGAAGAAACTCAACAACAACAAGAAAACCTCGCAAAGCGCCAATGCAGCCATTGGATCAGAAAATAAAAATTTAGATTCAAATTACTGTTTTTTAGCTCTCATTGGAAGCTACGAAACCTACGAAGTTAAATGGTTTCTTGATTATGGTGCCACCGAACACATGATCAACGGGAATGTACATCTCAACAATTCAAAGAAACTAAAAAGTCCGATAAAGTAGCCAAATCAGCGGCCTTCCTCGAAGCAAGTACAGTCGGAGAAATTCAACTATCGAGTTCAATAGGAGAGGAAGTATTATCGATTACCATAGAGTGCGTCTTGTTGTTACAAAAACTCGAGTATAATTTATTTTATCAGTCAGAAAACTAGCAATGAAAGTTTTTGGGGTTGTTTTCGAGAATAAGTCAATTCATCATCAGAGGAAACCGAACGGTAGCCGTTGCATTGAAAGACAAAATATAATTGTACGTGCTAAATTTCAGAAAAATATTTACTGCCAATCTTAGCACCAAAGATGTTGAACTAGAAATCTGGCATAAAAGATTGGGACTTTTCGACTATGAAGATGTAAAGAAACTCTTAAAGCAAACGAATGAAGTCAACGCAGACTTCTCAGGAACACCGAAGGAGATCTGCCAGGTGTGTGTCGAAGTAAAACAAACACGGAAGTCGCATAACCAGAGACGACCACGAACAACGGGACCCCTTCAGACAGTACACAGTGACTTTTTTGGAATATGTTCTCACCTTGAATGACGATTTCACCCATTTTACTGCCGCATCCAACAGGAGCACGAAGTCAGAAGTTTTTCATTGCTTCAAAATTTACGGAAGCTACGATGACGGCACATTTTAATCTGAAAATTTCCTGTTTTCGTTGCGGCAATGGGCGGGAGTACATTTCGAATGAAATTATCATTTTTTTCCAAGAAAAAAGAATACAGTTCGAGTTTACCATCCATTATCCACCACGCCAGAGGAAAACGAAGTAACAGCGAGAATTAATACAACCATAGTAGAGAAGGCCAGATGTATGCTTCTCGAATGTAAACTTGGTAAACATGTTTGGTCCGAAGCAGTCCAAGCAGCAGTTTACCTGATTTGTCGAAGTCTCACGTCAGCGTTGTACGGGAAAGTTCCGGCGTCCTTTTGGTTCAGTGAAAAGTCCAACTTGAAGAAACTAAAAGTTTTTGGGTGCATAACCTTTCTACACATTCCAACGCAATTATAGGCAGAAAATTCGAATACAAATTTTCATTCAAAGGACTGGAAAATGGAGACTGGATTGATCAAGATGTTGAAGAGCCAATAGAAGAAAAAAACGGGAAGCAGTTAAGGCGAAGAAGAATCCTATTAGAAAGAAGACTTCGATCGCAGCAACGAGAAAACCGAATCTTTGGAAGTTAGACTCTGTAAAATGGGGACTTACGAAAGCTCACAAAAGAAACAGGAAAAGTCGAAAGATCCGGAAAATGAAGAAACATCTAGTCGATCTACGAGTGGAAAGAGGCCACGTTATTTGCAACTCTATTACCTGGACGATGAAGCAGAAAATTATTCAATCCTGGCTCTGCACGCCGAAGCTTTCGTGGAAGATGTACCGAGCAACTACGAGGAAATCGTCACTCGTGAAGCCAAAGATCAATGGATGGACGCAGTCGCCGAAGAAATAAGCGCTCTTGAGGAGAACGAAACCTGAGAATTTACACCTTCCCGAAGAAAATCGCGCACTCAATAGCAAGTGGGTTTTCAAGGTTAAGCACGACGCGGAGGAGAACATCGAGCGCTACAAGGCTAGACTTGTAATCAAGGGTTGTGCGCAGAAATATGGTTTTGACTACGAAAAAACGTATGCCCCAGTGGCAAGATTTACGACGCTGAGAATCCTATTATCCGTAATCGTCGAGAAGAACTACGCAGCCTACCACATAGATGTTAAAAATGCATTCCTACACGGTGAAATTCAGGGGGAGCTGTAAATAAAAATTCCCGACGGTTTCGAGAGCAAAGGAAATTTAGTGTGCAAAGTGAAGAAAGCGCTCAACGGACTGAAGTAAGCACCGATAGCGTGGAATCAAACCATCGACAAATTCTTTACCAACCTTGATTTTAAAAGATCTGATCATGACAAATCCTTGTACATCTGGAAGAACGATAACACCTACATATTCCTGCTTCTTTATGTTGATGATATTATTTTTGCAGGATACAACTCGAGAAAAATTCATTTTTTCATGGAAGAGTTGAAGAGTCAGACTGACGAGGGTTTTAGCTAGAGTCAAAAGAATTACCTCCGAAGATGCTTTGAGATGTAAAACTGCAATCCAGTTCATACGCCGATGGAAATAATGCATATACCGAACAGCGAGAAGAAACTAGCTGATAACAAACCCTATCGAAAACTTGTTGGCTGTCTTATGTATGCGATGTTGATGACAAGACCAGACCTGAACTACGTTGTTAACTATTTCAGCAAATAATTGATCATGTTGACTTGTAATTCAACAAAAAGGTTAAATTGCCATACACCACATAGTCCAACTCTCCTCCTCAATTTAACGTCGAAACAAAAAAAAAACTTCTTCGAATGCTGGTGTTCATTTGATGAGTCCAAGTGCTGATTGAAGTTTACAGAACTATGGTCTTTGTAATGGCTTCGTGAGGTAGGCTCCGTTCGTGAGTCAGGTGGAAAGTGTTGAAACGAGTGCTGCGACACATCAAAGGAACTCTTGATACATCACTCAGCTTCAAGAAAGGAGGAGAGCTACTGATTTGTTTCACAGATGCAGATTTTGGAAGCGAAAAGGACCGGAAGTCGACGTCTGGATTCCTGACAAAAGTTTTTGGAAACACCGTCTCATGGACTACGAAAAGGCAAACTTCAGTTGCACTTTCCTCAACAGAAGCTGAATACATCGCGCCTGCGACCGCAGCAGCTGATGTATTGTGGTAAAGAAATCATCTTATCGATCTGGGTGTAGAGAACGAAGATGTAGCGACGATCTACGAAGACAATCAATCGGACATTCATTTGTTGTCTAAATGAGAGCACAAAAGACTAAAGCACGTAGATATCAAATATAACTTTGTACGAGATCGGCATGAGAAGTAAGTGATTCGAGTTAAGTACATTAATACCAAGGAGCAAGTTGCCGATATTCTCACCAGGACCACAGTTCTGTAAACTTCGATCAGCACCTGGACTTGTCAAATGAACACCAGCATTCGAAGATAGTTTTGTTTTTGTTTTGTTTCGACTTTAAATTGAGGAGTGTTGGACTATGTGGTGTATGGCAATTTAACCTTTTTGTTGAATTACAAGTTGCCTATGTAGTGAGAACGAGTAATCTTTTTAAGAGAAGTGTCTGTGGAGTCTGATTTTTATTTTTAAGATCAATATATGTTTTTTTTATTTAAGTTGTTGTAATGAAGTCTGTTTTCTAAACTATATTTCATTCGAGCAGAACTAAACCTTAACAGTGTATTCATATTTTATTCATATTCATATTTAGTACTTTGGTAATTTATGTTGAAAAAATCGAAATTATGAGATTGATATTTTCGTCCAGTTCGAAGATTATTAAACATAAAACATTGAAATAAGAAATGAATGAATAAATATTTAGATTATATATAATAAGCTAATATTTATATACTTTAATTTCGAATGGTAATAAAATATATCTTCCAATATAATAAAGAATAATAAAATAAAAGTCTTTACCCTAAAGTTATATTTTTAAAATTAAAAAACTTAACTTAATAAATTGAATATTTAACTTAATAATATTTTTTTTAACTTAATATTTAACTTAATTTTTTTTAATATTTTAAATGAATAAATTAACTTAATAAACGCAACTTAATAAATTAAGTTGTAATATAGCAAAACAATAGTATATTTTACAGCAAGATATGAAAGTATGGCGTTTTTTTGGTGAGGTGGGAGTTTGCTCACGAGCGCCAGCGAGTTAGCAATCACACCGATCCAAGAAAAAAACACTTTCATCTCGAGTAGTAAATGCATTTTTTTTGCTACTGATTTCGGTTGTAGAATCCATAATTCGACTTTAATAAATAAAATTCGAAGCGAACTGTCAATACAAATTCAATTGTTGGTTTGGTCGTTTCCATGGTAACATATTGCATTCTCATAGAAGGTAATACTTTTCTAGTCAAATGTTAATTTTATTTCGGTTTTTTAAACAGTTTCAGGCTCGTTTTACGTTTGTACATAAAATATTTCATTGAAATTGATGTAATTAATAAGAAATTATTAATTAATAAGTCCATGCAAATTTAGTTAGTTTAGTGTTTTTAGTTGTTTCTCGTGTTTCGATAAAATCATAAATTTAAAATGCTCACTTTCGTCTCTAGATGTGAAAATATTTTCATCTCTAGAATGGAAAAATGTCACTTTCATGCAGGGTAAGCCGTGGAAAAAATGCCATTTTCACATATATCAGTAGAAAAATTATTTTTTGACCTCCTGAATTGTAAAGCTAGCTTTGGCATCGTGTATATGTCCAGCGAAACTAGATTTTTACGTAAAAATACGGCTAACAAAGTACGGCTACGATGCGGTAAAGTGGCCAGTAAATTTTAACTTTTCAGGGACACTTACAAAATAAATTAGGTATAAGACAATAAAATCTAATTAAAAAAGCGCTACTTTACACCACATTTGTCACGATAATGTAGAAAACATGAGTGATTTTTTAAATTTTACTGTGCGTCTTACATTTGGAAAAATGACATAATCAATAAATTTGAATTAGTAAAAATGTCAAAGTTTGTGAGTGCCAACATTAAAAAATTAAATAATTTCCAATATTATAATTAATCTAAATCTATTTGATTCTTAAATAGTAATTGTCGGCCAAAAAATCTTATACAAATTTCGTGCGGAAATGATTTTACAATGCTCCAGCAAATGGGGAAACGAACTGAAAAACCCAAACGAGCTGTTGCATTGTAAAATCAATGTTTCCGCACTCTAATGTAAATAACTATTACGTTTGCTAGTATATATTTCGCTGTCCTGATATTTCGATATTTTCGACGAGTTGTTTATTGCGCGTTGTTATGTCATAGAACATATTTCTTACCATTTAGTTTCAAAATCTTAGGATTAGTCTATTGTTAGTGGTTCTAACTACTAATTGTGATTGTTGCACTAACTACTAATTGTAACGAATAATTAATATTCTGTTAAATCCTTTGCTGAATTCAAAACAAGAAACTATTTTATAACAATAACTTCCTTCTTGAGTGATTAATTAAATTAACTTTTAACTAAAACTGAAACAAATAAAGGAGAATAACTTAATAGTTATAGACAGTATCATACAGACAGTAAACCTAAACTTTTTTTTTGTCTAAAATGGAGTAACAGCCCATTCTACATCTAAATTCTCTAAAAAGTTTATTATTTCATGGCAACATATTGTTGTGACCGACGGAGAGTTAAAAATAACAATTTTATTAAAAGATTAATAAGATATATATATATATATATATATATATATATATATATATATATATATATATATATATATATAATTTTATAACTAAAAAATATATATATTTTTTTTTTGAATGACTTGTTTGCAGTATAATAAATTTTAATTTGCTCCTTGTTGAAGAAGCTTAAGGTTCTTTTATGTAAAGATTTAAATAGGAAATATAATATGCTTTTGAACAGCTGCAGGCCCCAAATCCTGAAGCTACAATTAGAGTATAAAATCTGTAGGTATGTAAGCTGTACAAAAATGAGTTACCGATTTCAGGGAAAAAGTAATATATAACTTGTAGGTTTGGTTGTTCGGAGGAATAGCTGTATGTAATGATTAGGAATCGGATTATATTGCACTATCAACATACCAAAATATGCATGAAAATATGCAATCAAAAATGGGCGAAATATGCATAATCAAAATACTATTTATTACTGGAATTTACTTATTTTTTACAATATTATTATTAGCATTTATTGTTCATTACAAATATAATACAATAGACATAAGGTATGCATATATACATTTATTTAAAATACAATGAACAAAAGGGCTCGTTTAGGCATTATAAGGTTATGTCCTAGTCTTCCACGAACCCTGATTTACTGAAAAAAGACGTTTTTTGTTTATGTTCCATTCATATAACATTTTACTCTATTTACCTTTTGGTGAGAGATACTTAGTGAACAAATTTGCATATATACCAGCTTTGAGTTTCTTACAAATCAAGAGAAAGGTTTAGGTCGTTCATAGAGTTGATTAGCACGTTGGGTTTACTTTCTTTAGCATCCTTTTAAACGGTTTAATGCCCGCTAGCCGAAGAGTGTCGTTTAGCCCGTTGTTTTTTTTTTGTTATTTGATATGTGAAACAGGATTTAAAGAGCTGCTAGTGGTGGTGTTAGTAAGCCTTTGCTGCGGACATTGAGATTATGTACATCTGTTCTGTATGTTATTTTATTATACAGGTGTGCTGGATGTTTGTTTATTATAATACGCTTCAATCAACATAAGGCATGGTAGTTTTTGACCTGTTCCATCGTTTTCCATAATGTTTTTATTACAGCTGGTATTTTACTTCTGCATTTAAGGCCATGGACAAACCGTATTCACTTATTTTGAACCCTTTGTATCCGCTGTTTATTTTCGAACCCGATATAACTACCATATACTGTATCTGCATAAGTGAAAAGTGAAAGGATATAACTTTCCACTAGCCTTTTTCTAAGGTGTTTCGTAAGGAAACTTTTCGCAGAGTACAGTAGTTTTAACTGGAGGTTGGCTATGTTGACCCTTTTCGATACATGAGATGAGAATTTTTGACCATCATCTAAAATAACACCGAGATTACTTACCTCCTTTATTATTGCTAACTTCTCTTCTGCTACGTATATTTCCATGATATCTTTAATTTGTTGACCCTATTTGCCGGCGAAAATTATAATTTGAGTTTTTGATGGATTGATGCTCAGTGAGTGGTGTTTAGAAAATTGAATTATTGAGCTCAAGTCGACCGTAAAGTCCTTTTCTGCTTGAAGAATATACAGTTGAAGAATACAAGAACAGGGAATGTCCTGATGAATAGATTCTGAGAAAAAAGCAATTTAAAGTTATAATATTTTTATTGGGATCTAAGTATGCAGTAACTTTTACTTAGAAATAACAATGACTTATTATTAAGCATATTTATGTTAAAATAAGAGTTTCCTGTTATTGACAACCATCTTCTAAAAGTACAAAACAAGGAATGTCCTTGGCGTCACAAACAAAAACAACCCAGCCAGCGTTGAATGTTGCATGAATGTTGCAGCAATGTTACTTTCGCAACGTTAAACATTGCTGCAACATTCCCGCAACATTCCTATGTCCGCCTCTCTGCAACGTTCAGAAATGTTGTGGGAACGATGCACGGAACATTGCAGGAACGTTGCGGGAATGTTGCGTGCATTGTAGGAACGTTGCGGGAACATTACGAACGTTGCGGGAACATTACGAGCGTTGCGGGAACATTACGAACATTGCAGGAACGTTGCGGAAACATTGCGAACATTGCAGGAACGTTGCGGGAACATTGCAGGAACGTTGCGGGAACATTACGAACGTTGCGGGAACATTACGAACGTTGCGGCAACATTACGAACATTGCATGAATGTTGCAGGAAGATTGCGAACAATGCATGAATGTTGCAGGAATATTGCAGGAATGTTATAGGAATATATTGAATATTGAAAAATAGAAAATTATATTTTTAGTTTTATTCTCTTTTATTCTTCTCTTTTATTTACAAATTTCACTTTCACTTTTAGTATTTTTTTTAAATTCATGTACTGTTATTGTTATTCTCATCGGAGCAAACTTCCGCATTTGCTTTTTTTGGCTCGACTCACTCTTGTTGGAGTTTGAATAAGTCATTTCTATCTTCTATATCTTTTTCCGACAATTTCTCTCCGCCAAGTCTGTAAAATTGTAGGACAATATAAAATATAAGTAAAAATATCTGGAAAAAATATAATAATGTTCACTTTTAAAGAAATAAACTTACTGCAGAGTAATTTCGCCATCATCAATTGGCTAAAACATCGTTTCTTATTCGAACGACCTTGCCAACTAAATTTAAAGGCAATGTGTTTGTTGTACAAGTAGGTTATGTAAACGCGTTTAGGAGGGACTCAGCGTTCATACACTTCCTTTTCCTAATATGGGGTTTCAGGAATTGCAATATTTGCAATAAGGGCCATTCTGGACGAGTCGATGCCACTGCCCCTGACCCATCCCATCAAGCTCAACAATCCACTTTTCTTTGACAAACCTCTCACGAAGCGTTTGCCATCTGGAGCTTCATCCTTTCACTGTTGCTGAAATAAAGATAGAAAGGATATAGAAAAGTATGAACTGTAAATTTCGAATAAAAAGATGCAACATAACCTACCATTCATTGTTTCGGCCACATTCTTCCATGCGGACTCTTTTTTTGAAACCTGCATGCCCCTTATCATATATTTGGGGATACGCCCGCACACACTCAACTGACGTCATTAATCGACATTTTTTAACTCTTAATTTATAAACAACTTTTCGAACACCAAACAAAGAGAATGTAACAACACAATGGAAAATGCATACGCACAAGAATCGAGAGCGTTGATTGGCTGAAAGATAAGGCGACACGACGTGAAACTTTGGACATTGGTATATTTCACATTACGTTAAGTTCGGAAACTTCATATTACCTCGATCGTAATGGGCCGCATATAAAACAATGCGTTTTAGGTTTTCATCACGTCTCATCTCGTTACGTAAGTTCATCGTAATCCCGCCTTAATACACTACATAAAAGTGGAAGAGAGGAGAACAGAAAGAAGAGAAAGCGTAGATAAATACAGCAACGTTTCATTGAGTATATACACGCATTGTGTATGCAAATTCCGATCGGTGGAAAATACACTCGCCGATCGGAAAAATAAGTAAAAATATAATACATTTTTGAGTATAAGAATAAAAAAAAGTGAGACGAGTAAAAATAATCACAGTAAAAATAAAGGATAATATTAATAATGAAAAAAATAATTGGCGCAGCCTTATTGGAATGTTGTAGCAATGTTACTACAACATTCACATTGTAATATTGCAACTGGAATGTTGCAGGAATGTTGCTGCAACATTTACATTGCATTGTTGCCACTGGAATGTTCAGGACTGTTGCTGCATCATTCGGAATGTTGTGCAGCCTTCGGAACATTGCTGCAACATTCCTGCAACATTCAACGCTGACTGGGAAGGAATGTCAAATTTAGACTTTGCATCTTTGGTTTTTGAATCATATATTAGTGTTTCATAAAATAATGGTATTCTATTGCACAAAATGGCATCAAACTCATCAAATCTCTGTATTTTACTTCACTTTTGGGTCAAAAATTTCAACTTTTTATATGCAAAATCTGAAAGTTCGGACTCAATTTAAGTGACAGGATTACAACAATTACTTCGAATTTTTGTTTTCTCCCAATCTCCCAAAGTAATTTTCTCTATGCAGTACCACAGGACCATGTTCTTTGGAAACCGGTACTTCCGTTTGCTTTTGAATTGGGATCTTACATTTCTTCATGAATTTTCCTGTGCAAAATTTCGACTATTCTCTTACGACTTCTCCTGGAGCAATTTCAATAACGTTGAAAGGTGACGGTTTTGTCCTTAAACTTTTAAGCAGGTTATACCAATGAATTGGCAAAAACATTGTCAGAAAATTTCAAAATTGTCAAAGAAAAATATTCAGAATATATAATAAGTCAGAAAACATTGTTTACAAATTTTAAATTAAAATTGCAACGCAAACAAACAATGTAAATAAAGGAAGCAGAACTCAACAACAAGTCAAAGAACTCTTAACTTCAAAATCACCAGTTCAAAATTGTCAATTTTTGGACTATCCTCCTTCTTTACCATTATGTCATGGACATTCCCAGTTCTTTTCGATTTGGCCATATATAAAAACGTATTCATAGCGACATTTGTTAGGTTTTTGAAAAAACTAGTAATTTGATATGCAATTACCATAGACATAGATTTGTTACTAGTGCAAAACAAAAAACAAAAAAAATTGACATTCCCTGTTCTTTGCCTGCACCCTTCAGTTGTAGTTCTTGTGACAATATACAATTAAATATTTTTCTAAATTTTCTTGAGCATACTTGTGACGTTTGCCATTTAATATTAATTTTTAGGCTGAAAATGACCCCTCTACGTCAACTGACGTTAGTGGACGGAACTTGTAGTGGACAGAAATTTGGCATCATTTCTGCAAAAACCTCTTCAGGCAGAGTATGACTGGTGCCTCTGATTAATGCCCTTACTTTCTTTATTCCTTCAAGACCCGGGTTTTTATATAGACAGCGTTTAATTTGCCACGGACCTTTTGCGATAGTGAACTCGGAAGGTCGTTGCTCTGTTCAATCATTTTTTCCAATATTTCCAAGGACTTGCACAGAGGAAGGTTTTTAGTTTCCAATCTCTCAATGGCGTCGGAAATATTGCTTAAAATTGTTACTTAGAGCAATATTTTGTTTGATTCAAGGATCCTCAAATGGCGGTTGGCTTGAATTAATTGCAATGGATTCTGAACTGTCATATTAACCAACTACATCTTTTATGGCCTCAAAATTCTCAGCATAAAACAATACAGCTTTCAACCATGTTCCCTACCGCATTAATATTGGTTCTGGAGGTAGTGCTTCGTTTGGCAGAATCTCTTTATATTTTTTCTATTTTGCGTCTGTAATGGACTCATGTGGCCACAGTGGTGTAGTGGTGAACGCATCCGCTCGCTATACCTGAGATCCCGGGTTCGATCCCCCGGGACAAACCGTGATTTTTTCACGAAACTATGCTGTGGCCACCTCGTGGAAAGCAATGGCAAACTAACACGAGTAACTCCTCTGCCAAGTAAAAAAAACCTCTCAAATAGTGCCGTTCGGAACCGGCGATAAACTAAAGGTCCTGCATATGAGAGGTCGCCCCACGCTAGAACACTAGTATGGCACCTTAAGTAGAATGGACTCATAATAGCACACATATGCGTGCGGTTATGGCTCGCCGAGTGAGATACAATTTTCTCAATGTATATCGGCGATTTTTTTATATATAAATGGCATAAAAGGGTGGTCAAAATAAAAAAATACTATAAAAAACTCGTTCGTAAGGTATTTTTCAGCACTTGTCCATTAGAAACCAAACTTGGACGTGTAAAATCGCACATACTGAACTCGTCATTTAATATACTATTGTACGAGCGATGGTGCTTTTAAAACACTTTCTTTGTAGAGGAAATCAATTTATTGACATTCCCGAACTCCTGTTCTCTTCCGCAAGTCGATGTATCCGTGGTCTAGACAGGTGATGTGAAGCAAGTTTGGGTAAAACACTTTCAGAGCTTGACCACCTTTCACCACATAAGGTGCACCGTCAGAAATAAAAACAGATATTCTCTTGTCCATAGATGAATCGAAAAATATTTGCTGGAATCATTTATGTACCGGGCGATAGTTGAATAATTTGTTTTCTCTAGGACCTTGCAGGAAAGCAAATGGGGAGTAGAGGGTTCTTTGGATAATTTTCCAACAATCAAATTCTCTATATAACGTCCACATGAATTTGTTGTTTCATCGGCTGAGATCCATATTAAATTGTTCAAAAGATCGCTGCCTGTTTCACTTAGCACTTCTTCGTATATTGTTGACAGTTATAGATTCTTCAGGAACAATCTGATTAGTAAAATATAATAAAATAAAATTAGTAAACAATACTTATTAAGGAATCTTTGGCATATATCGTTATTCAATTGATGAAAAGGAATATTTCACTCAACAAATAACTCCCATAAATCTTTGTAGTCATTCCTGCCATTCATGCCTTCTTTATCCCTTATAAGGGTTTTGAGCAGGTAACCGTGACTTAAAATCATAAATTTATGAAAAAAAAAATATATTCAAACTTAACTTTTCTTTTTGTCCATGTCTGGTAAAACAACTGAATTTTGCTCTGTTATAGTCGGCTGCGATGTTTAACCAATGGTTTATGAATAATTCTTTATTTTGTGGGTCATGTCTTAAAATAATAAAACTCTGTTATCAATACGTTTTATCTTTTATTATGAAATGAAACAATTCAGTCACAAATATATTGACATTACCGTTGATTACAGTCTTCTTTCTTATAATCACATTTAGAAGTACAACGTTTTTTAAATTATCAACAATCATTAATTTGAATTCCAACAACTCTGTTACTTTTTGAATATTGACTGAAATTAAATTCTACCGAAGTCCTGCAAATATTTATATATTAACTGCTAATTATTATTAACTAAATTTGCAAATTTGCGTATTTTAGTATTACCATATTATATTAACTAGCTTTTCAGAAAAATCTTTAGGATGTTCTTTAATCATTGTGACATAAAAATAACACATTAACAAATCTAACACATTAACAAATCAAGTTTTTTTTGTATCTTACATGACTAGATTGCACTCAATTGAGCTTGAGGTCAAAATAGCATATACAATAAATTTCAATATTTATAACAATTAACCATATGACTGTATTCACCAATCTAGATTTAACGATATAACAATAAAAAAGAGAAATTTTTGAGCTAGTAATTGAAGACTGAAAGTTGCTTATTTCTCAAATAAATCTAAAACAGTATCAAATTGGTAGTACAAATATTCTTCTACCTTTACAGACTTTTTAAGTTCTGGATGAACAATAGTAAGTTTATTTTCAAAAGACTGATAAGGTAAATCAGACTCAACCAATTTAAATTTACTTGCAATAAAATAGATTAACTTAAAAAACAGAATTTTAACCTCGCCTTCTTCACCTACTTCATAGGAGGCTCAACCCAGATATACGTAATCCAATTTTGAACTGGAAATTTTAACCAAGACATAAACACCTTGTTTTGTTTTATTAGCGTGATTAGAGTTAATATTTTTCCTGTTCCGCAACTAAATATTGGACAGCCAATTGTTTTCGGAAGTGGAAGGAATTGATTGTTCCATTGCAGTTTTTAATGCAACGGAAAGCTAGTGGGATCCATGCAAGAACAAAAGCCACGCCAACAGAAACAACTCAAATTTCTATACCTTGGGACTCCAGCCTCATAAGTGAATGATGGCCTTTCAATGCAACTAATACTGGCATGATATGCTCTTTGTCAATATCCTCATTGGTTATCAGATGTAGTCTTACCTTAATAAAATTTCAAGTCCAAAGTTAAAGAACATAGGCATATTCAACTCTGGTACCATCTTAACAACTCTGTTACTACGCCCTAGTAACAGAGTTGTGTAGTAACAGAGTAGTAAATTTTACATTCCATAACAAATAAGTCAGAAAATAAAGCTTAAAGTATCCTTTTTCTTTCAAATTTATATTATTTTCCTCCTTGTCAACACACTGAACGTAAAATAATGAAAAATACGTTGATTTACTTACGTAAATAGTTAGGTAACAGAGTGGATGCAGAATAAAAATACGCACCCTGTTCAACGCTTCGAAGACGATTGACACCTCTTGTATCCCACCTCCCGACCTAGCGATCAACCAGTAGGATCCATGCAGACCTCCCAAGCAAGCTAGTACAAAGTCGAAGCAGTGATATCTCTATTTTAAGTTGAAATTTAGTCAGTAACAGAGTGTTCCAACACTTTTACACTATACGCGGGACCAAGTTTTAAAATATAGTTACTTATTACATTTTGATACCGGTTTTAAGACATAATTTATAAAGCGTAACAATACTCTGTTTGTGGAATTAATTTATTTTAGGTATTTTGATATAGTAGGAAACGAAATTATTTTATTTTTATTATAACGGAGTGATACCGGGATACATATATTTTGTACGGAAAACCACTCTGTTACCAGAAATGACCACAATGTTACTTTAAAAAAGAACTATAAACATCTAAAATAAGTCTTTATTTTATTAATATATATTTATTAGTCCGATATCCGTATTTTGTATTTAATGTAACATTTTTAAGAGACTGTTTGATTATGACTAATAAAAAAAAATTAAATAGTTTCGGGACTAGTTTACCTGCCCAAAATTTGACAACAACACATAACGTAATAAACAAGTAAATAAATTGAAACATTTTGATGTAAGTTTATTTAAATAGTTACATATACTTAAATGGTTTGGTACGCCTTTCCGGGAGGGGGCGGGATAAATGCGTCAAATCGGGTTTGTAGAATGAAAATGCACGTTTTTAGTGATTTTCGAAAGAAATTTTGCAGGGAGACAGTGGTAAAATGTTTAAAAAACTCCAGACAATTGACTAATTTTTGAGAAATTGTGGTGCCGCCGAAGGCGGCGGGGGTGCGGCGCGAAAACGAAATTTCCGTTTCTCGGTCGCCGAGCGGCCGAATTTGGACCGATCGCGACGCGAATGGTGCTATCTGGAGAGAAATTTCTGAGTCTTTGCTGAAAATTTGGAGAAAAGTACGAAAAAACGAAAAAAAAAATTTCGCAAAAAACGATCTTCTTTAACGTTCTATTGCGAGCCGACCGCTGAACATAACGCCTTCCCGTTTGCGGGTCCGGTTTCGTAGGTTCTTTCTCCCTGGGTCTTCGAAGAGGCCGTGCGTTTTTTTGCAAAAATGGCCGTGCGGTACATGTTTTTGCAAAACCGGACGTTATCGGCTGCCGAACCGGAACTGGGTGGAATTTTGCAATTTCTTCTAAACTGTTCGATGGAGGTCGACGGTATCTTGCGTACGATGTGCCGATTTGCCGATTCGCAGAAACCACGAGGTCGCCACGGCCGATAGTAGAAAACCGCTAGGATGTCAATCCGCAATCGAGATCTACAAAAGTACAAATGGCACAACTTCCTGCCCTACAGTGGCAGATCGAGAACAGACTGGACCGTGCTATAGGCTATTAAAAGTTTAGCAAAAAGTTCGCAACTGGCAAAGTTATTGCAAGAAAACGAAATTCGCATTTTTAGCTAAGAGCCGCATGAGAATTTTTCAGAAATTTTTGAATGGTGTCCTTCCGCCGGAAATTTCCGACATTCTGAAACTAAGTTTGCACGTTTCGCTTGCACGGTGCGTCCCCCAGAGCCCTGGGAATCGTCACCCATTTTTCGCACGTCATATTTCATCCGTCTTTCAACTTTAGCAACTATTGCCGCGGCAATTCGCAAATTTCAACTCTTTTCTGCAAGGGTTGTAAATTTAGCTTCTTCGCCGGTTGCGGTTTGGCGTGGGCGAATTTTCCAAAATTCCTCAAATTTCGGGTACGTCAAAATCGGAATTTTCTTACCACCACATTTACGCTGCAACGAAGAACAGCAATCGGTGGTAACACATTTCCGCACTTTCACCTGCAAGTCCCGTCGCAAGATGATTCGAATTTTCAATTTTTTTCTCACATTTTCTGAACCAAGAAAACACATCGGCGCTACTGGCGGGACGCAAACACAAGTCAGTTGAAATCTACTGCGACCGCTGAAAAATTTGTTTTCGAACAAAACTCACACTTTTCGAACAATTCTGACCGAGAAGGGATCCCCAAGCAAGTTTCGCCCAGAAAAGTTTGTTCTTGAAATCAGTGGAAATCATTTTGGAACATGTGTGAATATTAGTGGAATTATGTGCGAAAGTATTTGTGGTTATTTAAACAGTTTTTCTATTCCGAGTTTTAAATGTATTTAATTTGGTAATAAACTTTTTTTTTTGTAACGCACACATTAACAAGTATTTTATTTATCTTGGGTGAAAAATCTAAATCTTTGACCACGTTTCTCATTTAAATTGATGGCTGGTTTCATTAAAAAAATGTTTTATTAGATTCTACAGCATGTGGCACGATAAAATTGTATACGCTACTAAAGAAAAAGTCGATCTGTCTAACACCTCAATATCTAACACATCATTTTCGAAACATATTTGATCTGGCGGTGGCTGCCGTAACATGTTGGAATTCCTTATTGACGTCTAGATTCATTTAAAAAATTATTTTAGTAAGTTTCACTCCACGTGGAACAATAATACTGCACACATCTGTAGAGAATTAGTAATTCTATGATATCCCTCAATTATTTTTACAAATTATTTTATCCGGCGGGGACCGCCGCCTCTCAAAGTCAACGCAGCACAGAAGGCAACACATTCAAATAACTATATTTTGAAAACTGCAACAGATGTATTCAAAAAACTTTCAATTCTAGATAGCGCATACATTTGTCTATCGAAATTGTCATTTTGGAATCTTCGTGGCCGATAGCCTTGACGCACGTTTTTTTTTTAATTTAGAAATTTGTGTTGAAAATGTTCAAGTATTTTTTCTGTCCAACTCTGTCTATCATGTATTTTACACTGTTAGATAAAGCAGATTTTCTTTTAAAACCCGTTTTTTGGTGAGGTATTTGAAAATCGAAATTCAGAGACGGGGGAGAAGTAGGTTTTTAAAAAAACCTACCCTTGAATTTTTTTTGCATTTTATATTTTTTACTTTTGTGACTAAACCGAAGGTTGTTGCAAAATTTGCAAATAATACTTTTTGTAGACACCGACATCCTACATCCGGATATCCTGGTTATGATTGTCTATTTTAAGGCGTTGACGAGATATTTGCAAAAAAACTCTGAAGACAAAATAATTTTCCACGTCGTATCCATTGGACGGGGAGCGTTCAAATTTTATCAGCTGATGCTTCTGGTGGATACTCACATACAGTAAAAGTTTCATTGAAATCCTTACAGGCTAATAAATTTTTTCGCAATTTTTGAATATTTTAAAATTTTCGTCTTCGGATTTGATCGGAATTCGTGATTGACATGTCTGGATTTAAAAAAAAAATTAGTAAGTTTCACACAACGTGGAACAATAAAATTTGACACATTTGTAGAGAATTAGTCAGTCTATGATATTCCTCAGTTCGTTTTGCAAAATATTTTATCTGGCTGCGGTCGCCGCCCCACATACTCGGACCTTAACAAAAAGTAATTAATTCAAATAACGATAAATTGAAAACTGCAACAGATATAATAAAATTTCTTTCAGATCTACATAAATTATACATTTTTCTATTGACATTGAGGCTTTGATATCTTCGTAGCCGATAGCCTTGACACAGGATTCGTTCTAATAAAGAAATACTTATTAAAAACTTGCCAATATATTTTTTTGTCCAACTCTCCGAAGTCTACCAAACCTGCATTTAGCACTATTTTATCGAGCAGATTTTCATCTAAAAATTGTCATTTTCATATTTCCAAAGCGAACAGTTTTTTTGCAGAATAATTTAATTTGAAAACCTCTTAAAGCGTTCACCATTTAAACCCATGTAATTGAAAAACGAAATGTAGAGAAGGGGTATCCCTTGAAAAAATAATTGCATTTTATATTTTTTACGTTTGTGACTAAACTATTTTACAAAATTTGCAAATAATACTTTTTGTAGACACCGATGCCCTACATATCCCGTATACCATAATTTTCTATTTTGAGGCGTTGACGAAATATTTGCAAAAAATCCTCATAAGCAAAAATAATTCCCCAAACCGCCTCCATTGGAGGCGGAACGTTCAAATTTGGCCAGCGGGTACTTCATGTGGCCACCAACATTCACTGAAAGTTTAATTGAAATCCTTGAAGCGTAAAAAGCTCTGAATACATCTATACATATACATATATCAATAAATATTTTGTCAATTTTTTAATATTTTGAAATTTCGTATTCGGTATTGGTTGCAATTCATGCTTGACATGTCTGGATCTGTTAAAAGAATTATTTCAATAAGTTTCACGGTACGTGGAAGAATAAAATTTTACAAATATGTAAAGAAAGCATCATTCTATCAAGTCTTCTTAGGAATTTTGCAAAATATATTATCTGAAGGTGGCCGCCGCCCCTTAAACTCTAAGCGGCACACAATGTAAGACATTCAAATTACTAAAGCTTAAAAACTTGGATTTGTATTCAAAATTCTTTCAGTTCAAAGGATTCTTTCAGTAAAAATAGGGTAATGTGGGTAAGGATTGTTGGTGTTGGCATACAATTTTGATGAAAAAGAAGTGTGTAGCAGAGCTGAATTTTTTTTAACTTGGTTATGTTGTTTGTCACATTTAACACAACAACAACTTGAATAAAACAAAATATGTTGGTTATGTTGATCGCCAAAGTAAACAATATCAGTGTCAGTTAATTAATTTATTGGTTATGGAGTTTACAGTTAGATTTTAGTAACTTTTACACCACAGCTGTTTTTTTTGTGTTGTAAGACTTAGTAACTAATATCACTTCGTTATTTACAGTAACTTTCTCTTATCAATGCTGGCAGATTTTCATTTCTAATATCACTTCTGTAAATATAATAACTTTGATTCCAGACAGTTAATAACATTGTATGAATAAATTCATTTAAAAACTGATTATGTTGTTTTTGATGTTTAGAAAAATATTTGTGTACATCAGGAATCGCCCAATTTGCAATTTCTCTTATTTTCACACATACGTAACCCAGGTGGCACTAAAAGCGCCACAACAGTCGCACATCCTTCAAATCTGCTTGAACCACATACTCATGAAATATCATGTGACCGGCACTTCAAGAATATTATTATTTGTTTGTTACTATTTTAAATATTGTTGTTACTCCTTTAATATTGTTGTTAGTATTACAACTATACCATCTACAACAATCGTTTCACCCTCATCAACTTTTCCAACCTATTCAACTATTCCATCCAGAACAACTCTTCCGTCCAAAGCAATACGATGCGCATGTACTAGTATTAAAAAAAAAATTAACTAAAAAAAAACAATGGTACGCAAAGGTTTTTATGCACAATCAGTACAAATGTCTTTTATGTGTTCTGGACAAACCAAAATTCCACATTTCATGCTGTATCTGCCAATCATTTTATTTCTGCTCCTCCCACATTTCAAACATCTTGCTCGGCTTCCAGGAGCTTTAGTAACCACCTCGTTTTCTGGCATTTTATTTTCAGGTACCTGAAGTAAAAGTTTAGCTCTTCGCCGTATTTCCGATTTAACCAGTGGCATTTCACTCCGCCTCTTTATCTGTGGTTTTATTAGTTATCACGCAATGGATTCCAAGAACTCATTCCTCTCTACTTTAGATAGTGGGTTGTTGTTTCTAAATAAGCAGTAGCTGTTGATTCCTGCTATGTTCAGCAGGTCATAAATTAGAACCATTCAAAAAACCTACACTTTTGATCTACAACATCAACGCCTATTTTAGTTTTGTTATAGGTCACAATTTCAGGTTTCTCTGAATTACGGCTTTCTTGGTCAATGTTTTTGTCGTAATGCATACTTGAAATTAATAAAACAGTCTTATTTTTCTTAGGACAATAAGATACTAATGTTAGATCTTTTTTGAAACCAAAAACCGAAGAATAGACGGCTCGTGATTTATTTGGCAAAAATTCTTTTGGAATTTCTCTTTTATTTTGTCGCAGTGTTCCTACGTAGGTTAGCTTATAGTCTTTCAAAAGTTGCATAACCAAGGGATACGACGAAAACCAGTTGTCACCGACAACATTTCAATTTTTGTCTCTTTTATTGGCTCAACAAGTCTCAACACCACGTCCTTTGGACTGGTACTTTTTTTGTAGGGCCCTTCTGGTTGCTCTCCTACATATGGTACAAGATTCACCGTATACATGGTTTTACTGTCCACCAAAGCAAACACTTTTAGCACATATTTCGCCGATTTGCTTGGTATGTACTGCCGATACCGACAGTTTCCTCTGAAAGCCAAAAGTTGCTCATCAATCGTGAGGTATTCGCTAGTAGTAAAATATTTGTTTTAATTTCCTACAACAATATCAAAAAAATCTCGTATTGGAGCAAGATTATCCAGCAACATACGTTCTTGTCTAGTTCTGACGCCATCAAAACGCAATCAGCGTAAATGAAACTTAAATCTCTTCTATGACATTGCGATATAACATGATTTAATTCCACTTCCTTTAGAATTGTCCCACAATCTGGTTATATTTTTTCGAGAACTGCGAAAACTGCCAATGAGAAACATGAGGCCAAATAAAGATCGTATTTCACAGACATCTGTTTTTCTAATGTCTCTCTCCCTCGCAAATTTATCATGAATAGTGTCAATGTATATGTTTGTTGATTCTATTCTACAACTAAATGAATAATTTCACTACATAAAAAGGTCTAAAAGTTTTATTGGGTTTGTAACTCCTCTGGCATTACCTTTAGGTCCTGGTAAACCAAGGATTATATTTCTTAAAGACGTTCTCACTCGTGTAGTAGGCTCATCTTTTCTCCACTTTGTAGTTTTATCCTTCCCTATATCAGTCATCAGCTATTACTATCTGAATCAGACATTTAAATACTTTGTTCAGAATTGCTATCATGTTCTGAAACATTTAGTACTTTTAGTACTCATCCTGCACACCATGTTGAACCTGATCATCATCGCTCTTGTGTGAATTATCGTCAGCATTTTCCCACCATCTAATCCAATCATCAGGGTTACAGGATCTCTCATCAGTTTTCCTTTTTTTAATTTTCTGTTTTTCTGTTTTGACATTTTTCAAAACTGAAACACGAGAAAATAACGTGAAACACACTCAGAATTCTCATGAAATGAAGAAATATCAAGATAACTGTAATAAATAATTAAAGTTAATAATTAAATAATTAAAGTAAATAATTTAAGTAGTTATTAAAATAATGTAATAAATGAATATAATAATTAACGATAAAATTAAAAAATAAAAGAAAAATACAACTAATGCCCGGCATACACGCTATGGTCTACCGTGCAGGTTACATGTGCAGGTTTGCCTGCGCAGGTCAACCGTACGCAAGAAACTGCACAGGTCTATTCCCACACACGCTCCGGTCTACCTGCAAAGGCAAACCTGCACAGGACCTGTCCGGTGGACCGTTGTGTGTATGGCGGGCATAACCTTCTTTTGTGTCAAGAAGAGTCGCATGGATGACAGGTGTCATCCACCAAACCATCTTTTTGAGAATACGCTAAGAAAACTAAAATAAACACATAAATGATGATTACAATATACTGACGTGAACTAGACAATCTCATTGAAAGGTACTGAGTCGTCCATTGAGCTCAATCTGGTAGCAAAAAAGTGAACTAATTTTGAACTCGTGTGGACGACACTTGTCATCCATGCGCCCACTGAAGGGTTAAATTGGCCTGGGTAATTTTTAATCCAAGATTCTATTAACACTATTATTACCGACGATTTATGTACACCTATACATACCGCAACCGGTCAAATGACCTCTATTTGAAATAATAATATTGCAAGTTTTTCTTGATGATGAAACAATGCTCCGTTTGTTGCTGTTTCTGGTACATCTTTTTGCTCGCGCACTTTTCAAAATCAGTGGCAAGTTCTGCTAGTTGAAATAAAAATTGCTGTCTCGATAATTTCTCTCCAGTTGTCTCATTATACAAAATCCATGCATCCATGCAACGTGAGTTGCTGTTGAACTCTACCAAACAACAAAATAAAAATACGGTTAATTCCTAAAATCGACCCGAGTGGTACGTGGCAGAAAATGCAACTAACGTAGCAGCTCAGTGGCGTTGCGCGAGAACACACTATAGAATATATCCCCAAGTTTAACTATTTAAAAAAAATTACTTAATTTTCAAAAGATGAATTAGATAGAGACATTTTTAATACTTTTAAAATGTAATTTTGTATTGTTAAATTAAGGGAGAGACGAGGCAAAACAAGACGATACGTTGATAGACCTGGTATTGTTAGCGAAAAGGTATGTTTGTATTGAGTATGGCGATGATATGAAATTGGTGAGAGAAAAAGTCTAAAGGATGGGTGGGTATGGTGTTGCGGTATAAGCAAGGCGAAAGTGGGTATGCACAAACGGGTTGCAAGGAGTGTAAGGAAGGGTGGTTGGTTTGAATGTAGTAATTTATCATTAGACCAACGGTCCTTGCCACATTGTTCTATATTGGATTGAGAATTCGCGCTGCCGCGCGCATGTTGTCTTGATTTATGAGTCCGCTTCGCGGCGGGCAACCTAATCTAACCGGGGATAAACCAATGGTCCTTGCCACATTGTTCTATATTGGATCGAGAATTCGCGCTGCCGCGTATTGCGCGATTACCTTACCCACTTTAATATATAAAATATATTTTATTACTCGCACAAAATCTATTCAACTTATTTTCACTACGCCTCTGTATCCCATTGTATTGCGCATGTCTGAAATTGTAATGCGCATGTACGAAATTAAAAAAAAAACTACACCAGCGCCGCTATGTAGCAGTCGGGTTGATATTAGGATTTAACACATGCATTTTGTGGGAAGCGTATCCCCTGGCTGCGATCGCGCATACTAAATGGCGCAATGAAGTCAAATGACCGGTGGCGGTAGATATGGACAACTACATACATTTCTTGGCAAATGGTAAATAAAAAAAAGTGTGAATACCGACAAGTTGTTTATACGTATATTTAAGGAAAAATCGTGAATTGATTTGACGATACAATGAAGTTGACTACATTAATTTTTAAACTAAAGTTTAAAAACGGTCATTTGACCGGTCGTGGTAGTAATAGTGTTAAAGTTTTGATTTTTTTCTACTGATATATGTGAAAATGGCATTTTTTCCACGGCTTACCCTACATGAAAGTGACATTTTTTCATTCTATAGATGAAAATATTTTCACATCTAGAGACGAAAATGAGCATTTGAAATTTATGATTTTCTCGATTTAAACACTAAACTAACCAAATTTGCATGAACTTTCTTATTAATTACATCAATTTCAATGAAATATTTTATGTACAAACGTAAAACGAGCGTGAAACTATTTAAAAAACCGAAATAAAATTAGGACATTTGACTTGAAAAGTATCACCTTCTATGAGAATGCAATATGTTACTATGGAAACGACCAAACCAACAATTAAATTTGTATTGACAGTTCTGACAGTTCGCTTCGAATTGGATTTATTAACCCGCCATTTGTGACTTGTATGTCTCTAAGACCGCGTGGTTTATCCGCCATCCGCCATCAAAATGATTAGCGATTTCCTGTACTTTCCTTATTGCGCGTCCTCCACTGTTAATCCACTCCGCGCCGGCGACACGGAGGCTTGTTTTGGCGCCATCCCGGTGTGTGAGACCGGGGTTACAGACTAAGTCAAATACTCATAGTTTAATTTTTGAATTTTAACTTTTTGGTAAGTTTATTATAAGAATTAGCAAATTATAAGATTAGCATGTTAATGAACGTGAAACTCGTGGTCGTCCAAGCTCTTCTACAAGAAGAACTATTATCTGATGACTACGCGTAGCTACGTACCACAAACATAATCGGACAGTGAAGCTGGAAGTGATAGCGAACTGGAAAATCAAACTCCAGATCAAATACAAAATTTGGGCAGCGGAATTCGACCTCTTTCGAATTTGGAGAGACTTTTTTGACGGCACCATAGTAGATGTTATTGTCACGTGTATCAACCAATACATTGACACCGTCAAACATAAATATAACAAAGAAACATATGCCCGATAGACTAATGTCAATGAGATGCAATGCTTTATAAGTTTGATTTTATTAACCGGAGTCTATAAATCAAATAATCCAAAGGTTTACAATCTATGTCTGCCCAAAGGTTTAACATTCTGCTACGAGTTTTGAGATTTGTTGATGTCCCGACGAGGCAACAAAGAAAAGCATATGACAAGATTTGCCATGTCAGAGAAATATTTGAGAGACTTGTCCAAAATTGCAAAGATAATAATTAGACCTTATCTGCTTTTGTGACAAATGACGAAAAATTGGAAGGCTTTCGTGGAAGATGTGCATTTGAACAATACATTCCGAATAAACAAAATCCTTATGGTATCAAAATTCAAGCTTTCTGTGATGCTAAAATGTTTTACACATTTAGTATGGCAATTTATTCTGGAAAACAACCAAATGGCGGTCCATACAGTTTTGACAATTCTGGCCTAGCTTTTGTTCAAAGATTATGCCAGTTTACAATGCTGGTTGCGACTATAATTGTTTCACTTGTTTCAATTGACGCATTCCTACAAAAATGGTCAACAACAGTTGGCAGAACCAGGAAGAACAAGAAAGAAATACCTCCTGGAAGAAAGGAGTCGAAGTTGTCGATCGTTTATGCGCGAATTACAATTGTGCCCGAGCAACAAAGCCTATGGCTGCCTATGGTTCTTTTACGCTATGCTCAATGTTAGTACTATAAACAGTTAGGTGATACCTGCGTCTAATAATTCAAACTTAAAATTTCATCGCCGTCACTGTATTGAGAATTTGGTTATGAACTAATAGAACCTCAGATCAAATAACGACGGGTTCAGTTGAACTTGCCTCGATTGACGAGACAAAGACTTGCAGAAATTTTGAAGTTTGATGAGGGACCTGGGATAACCTATCCTTCTTATTAGTGTGGATGGCAGAAAAACCAAAAAACACCATATACTTGCTACCATTGCAAAAAATATTTATGTCTACAGCACATAGTGCCAACATGCACTAGCTGCATGGCCCTTGAAAAAGACTAATTTTTGAGGGGATGTTTTGTATATTTATTTATTGGAAGGAGTTCTAATTGCATAAGTGTAAAGATATAAACGTTATGTTTTTTTATGAAATATCTTTGTTTTATTGTTAAAAAAACATGTCTTTTAATATTTGACCTAGTAAAATTAGGTTAGAGTATTGCTTATTAGATATTGCTTTTTAAATCTTAAGTTGAGAAACACGGTGCCTAGGACCGGCCTCACCAACGATGTAAGTCAAATTCACGTCACAAGTGGCGGGTTAAAGTCGAATTATGGATTCTACAACCGAAATCAGTAGAAAACATTGCATTTACTACTCGAGATGAAAGTGTTTTTTTTTGGTTCGGTGTGATTGCTAACTCGTTGGCGCTCGTGAGCAAACTCCCACCAAAAAAAACGCCTTTCATCTCTTACTGTAAAATATACTATTTTTTATTGGCTGCATTATTTCAACAAAAACAATATTTTCGTAGGCATACAGCGTATTTATTTATTACATATAAACAATAAAATATACAAGTATATCCGATGTTCATATGTATCCAGCACTCCGTCGCAACGACACTATGCTGGTTTTGCTAGTTAATATTACAATAACATATAATAGAAATAATAGCAATAATTAAGTAACATAAGTCCAAATCAATAATACTAATAATAATACTTAACATAATAAATTACACATTAAAACAACATATTAAAATCTCGTAAGACAGAGCATTGATTACATCATTACAATTTAGGAATGAACTACATAGAGCTTAGTGGGTGCACTATGAACAAATGATTATTCAATTTTAGTTTATTTTTATAAGTCGTGATCAATTCTTTTCAGTTTTTTTGTGGATATATTAAACGTTTCCCACCATTTATTATCTTTCTCAATTTGCTCAAGTTCTTCCACGTTTTGTCCAAATTGACATGTTGGAGAATTTCTTTTTCCAAATCTATGGAGGTAAGACTGGAAATTACCGTGTGAGGTAATTAGTTGGACTGCATGGTGAGACAACTCAATTTGCATTCTGATCCATGGTTCAATGAAAGGGATAAACTTTTTTGTCCAGCGGCCTGTTTTTGCCGACTCCCATCGAGTTTGCCACTCGCGAAATGAGCGTAGGGAGAGTTTCCGCTTTACGATTTGAATAGAAATTTTGTCGTATATAATTTCATTCTGGAATGCTGAACCATCTTCCTCTAAATCCAATCCAGAGGCCTGTCTAGCTAACTCATCGGCCCTTTCGTTTCCTTTGTGACCAGCATGAGCCTTTATCCAGTGCCAGCGCAGGTTTATATATTGAGAAACATCTCTTGAAAATTTCCAAATATCTATGATTAACTCTGTAGGTTCAGTCACTTGCATCAATGCTTTTAGAGCAGACGAGCTATCTGAAAGAATCTTCTTCCTAATATAGATCAGCACCTGGTTTATGGCTACAAGCTCTGCTTGGAATATTGTACAATATTCTGCTAAATGAAATTTTTCATGATGCCTTTCTTCATTATCAACGTATAGCACAAAGGCAGCACCCACTCCCTGAACAGATTTTGAAGCGTCTGTATACACGATGTCATTAATAAATGTAATTAATAAATTTGTATGTCGTAGGCATACAAACATAGCGAACGATTTAATGACAAGCCATCCGAAAATTGCCGCTTCCCGCAAACGCTTTCACCTTGTGCAGCCAGTAGATCGGGTTGCCGAGTGTGAGGTGCCCGCGTGGCACGTCACTGGCTGTGGCCCGCCACCGTTCCCGCGTAATACAAAACACATTTAACTACTGAAATAGGCACTATAAATGAAAAAGTACTAAAATATGGAAATATATTTTATGCATTTGCATATGCAAACATGCAAATGCATATAATTCGATAATCCAGTAATGATAAACTATATTATTTAGCAGATGAATTGATATATATGATAAACTAGAAAGAGTCTACAAAATAAAATAACTAGTAACTTGCTAATGGGAGAAACAAATTCTTATAAATGAATTTCATTCAAATAAAATTATTATTTAAAACAAAACCAAAATTTGTTGAGAATTTTAAATGTTAATAAACGGGAGACACATAATCAACAGACACGAAATATTGCAATTTATAAAAGAGAATTTATAATAATGAAATTGTAATTAAAAAAATCGGTAAAGTTATAAAAGTTGTGTAAGAAAATTAAAGTTTTTTTGTAATCATTTATCGCAATCAAAGATTTAGTCTAAAAGTTTTTATTGGTACAGATTACACTCCCTCTAAGTTGTTTAATCACTTTTTCAAAGTTGATTTATAAACCGATTAATTTTTATTACGATTATATTTCAGATACGAGTTAATCATAGATTATATTTAGAAAAATATATTTATACTACGCGGTGGTGTTAGTAAACTAGGTGAAAATTTATGGTTAGTAAAGATATGATTATAAGTAAACAACTATATATACAACTATATATCTGTTGTGGCGTGGAATAATAAATACTTTTCAAGTGACTGTTTTAAATTTATAATCAATTTATTTCAAATATTGTCTCATTTAAATTGCTTGTCATTTTTGAGCAACAAAAATAATACAACAAATAACGTTTGAAGCAATCTTTACACACGCCGATTCTTTAATAGATCTAAAGCAGAGTTGTTTTCCTTTCAAGAAAAACATTCTCTAGTGATCTCATTCATTCATTAACACTTAATGCGTTTAATGAAATTAAACACATAAGTTATTTATATGACCACGATGTGGGAGTGTTTTAGCGCGTGTTAAATAACATACATGTATAAACAAAATTGGAAAAATAGAAAAGTTTAGGGAGCGGCGGTTCGCATGAGCCGTCCCCTTTACCTTTTGCTCCAAAACAGATTTACGTACATTTCGTGGATTTACGGCAGCATAGCATGCGGAATACACGTTTTCGCCGAGCAAGCCGGCATGGCAGCAGCGTTGAGTTTGCGCGTTCCTTGACGTTTCCTGCAGCTCGGATGCGAGGACCAGTCCGGGTCGAATCCGGGAACTGTTCGCGAAATTGTAACCATCCTCCGTTCACATTTTACTCATTTAATAAATTAAAAATGTATTAGGATCAACAAAATATTTTTCAATTTAAATTTAATACTTTAATTAATGTACATTGCGATAGTAAATGTTGTTAGTGTTTTATATTATGGTTCGTTATAAAAATAGTCAATGTTAATAGACATTAAAAAGGATTGAAGAACGAAAGAGTTTTTTGTTAAAGTTTAAATATAATGTGTTTTGGTAAAATTCATCTTTAACAATCGAAAGCCATGGCTACCCCATCAGACAGCCCCATTGAAGAGGTGGTATATGAACTAGAGCCGTCCAGGGTTCCAAAACCCATACCCGTTGCACTTGAAGATCTTTGTAGATTGACGAAATTTACTAGGCAAGAGATAAGGATCATGTATCGAGGATTCAAAACGGCAAGTCAATTTTAATTAAAATTTCTCTCGCACCTCTCAATTTCCTGTCAATTATATTAAATATTGATGTTTCCATTTATAAAAGAAATTGAAAAAGTAGATGTTTTTCAGCATGCGACGAAATATGTAGTCCAATTACATTTATTAATTTGAAATGATACCACGCGTAAATGTTGCCAGCTGAAAATATGTTCACGTATCACGCAATAATGGAATTATAAATAGAAAACGCATGGTTTCGATTTAAATTAACGTATTTTTTTTATATTTGAACCGATTTTCAGAAGGAACAATACCACATAATAGTCATAGCGATAGAATAGTTTTCCGCTTTGGCGCCACGATACGCCGATTTCCCTGCAAAGCAGTTTCTTTACCCCTTTGCTCCAATTTACTAAAACCTCTGGAAAGTTTTATTGCTATTTTGAACTAAACAAAAAGTCATAAAATTAGTTTTAATATCGAAAGTCCTTAATTTGATTAAAAAGGGCTTACGAGATTTTTTTAATCTATAATCCTCATTTTCTCGTCCTAAATTAATTAATTAAAAATCTTTCTAAAAGATCACTTTCATTATACTTTTATTAAAGAGATCCAATCACACATAATTTATAATCTAAAAAACTCTTAAGGTAATCAACAAACTGGGCTTTATTAACACACGTTAGGAATTAATTAATTATAAATTTATATATATATATATATATATATATATATATATATATATATATATATATATATATATATATATATATATAATATAATATAAGTGTTGCAAAATATAATAATGCATCTTGCTGTTCCGCACAAATAAGCTGTAATTACGCAATTAATTTCTTATATAATGCGCGCGCCATATATTACTTTGAAAATCATTCTATTGTAAGTAATAAGTTAATGAGGTCACCATCTGATCTTGATAGTTTATCAGAAATTAATATAAATATATTGTTTCTGTTCTTCTGACAAAATATTACATATAAATCAATCAGCAATTGCGTTTTGCTGAATTTAATATATTTCATAATCTTTACAACAGTAGATAAATTGAGTATTTAAAATCGTATATGCAAGGGACGACGCTATAGTCAAACAAGAATATTGATGTCAGACAAGATGAATAACTAAATAGATATATTTAGTAAGAAAACGTTCGCCCGTTCTAGCCAACTTCATAAACATTGAAGAGCGGATTGAAGAGTATTTAGATGCGCCGGAACGCAAATAAAGAGGAAATGATTAGGTACAGATGGATTAAGCTATGTAACGCACAACATTTAACAAATAAGATTAAAGAGATACGACTTAAGATTAAAGAGATAATAATCACTGGTCTGCAACGAAATCCTCCTTCAAATAAAAATATCGTGAATTTGAAGATTTTGAATGTGCTGAATTTATATCCACTTTCCATTTTTTGCTTTTTCATGTAAGATTTTTGCGATATGAAGGAGCAAAATGTCATAAATGTACTTATTGATACTTTTTAATCCTTTATTACAGGAACAATTTTTGTTTTGCTTTAAATCGATACATTTGGCTAGCGCTGATATTTATCTTTAAAATAAGGTATAATCGCCTCAATTCCGTCTATATAATATAGTCACTAGATAATGGTCTTTAAAAAATTATTGGCGGGGTTCTCAGTATTTATATATTTTTTATAAATAATAAATTACTACAATTAGGTGAATTGTAATATGTTATATCGATTATAAAGTTATTCATTAGTTAATTGAAACATAGAAATTTGCAGGTTAATAAACATAAATTAATTGCTATATGTGATTCCATATCCACAACATAACATTAGCAATTCGAAATTTTATTTCAATGATGAGTATTGAATTTGTCACAATTGTTCGTATACATATTTTTTGTGAGCATTAGAAATAGTCGTGGTCTTATTATTATTACAATGTCATATTTGACACCATTTACGTGTATGAAGGGTGCTACTTGAACCTGATGTATCAGCTGCTGGTGTATCAGCTTCTTGTGGGATTTTACTTGTTGTTTCTGGTATTCAGAAGCAAGTTATACAATGGACCATATAAATACTCTTTTCTTGAAATATTTCCACCTGTCGTGTTTGTATACAATATCCAGGCATTTATTCCAGCTAAATCTAGTATATTGAAAATAACTTGAAGTAGCCATCTTCTGGAACCTGATTTGACACTATATTGTCGTACCATTTCGTTAGTCACGTCGACGCTAAATTTGGTATTGTTATAAAAAGTCACAATATCGGGTAATTTCATAGAAATTACATAAAAATAGAATATACATAAAATGTAATACATATTACATAAAATGTCAGTCATTTCGACTGGTTTGGTATAAGGGGTTAGGGGTAGTCAGAGACACGAAAAAATGAGAATTTTCAGTAATTTTTTTTTGCTATTAAATCATTTTATTTTACAAAAGTAATAATATGGCATTATTAAACAATGCTTTGACTTGAAGTCACGAAAATTTGAAAAATTTTTTTTTATAATTTTCAAAGTTATAGCTGTCTGTGTTGACCCAGTTTCAAAAAAAGGTCCTTGCGGTGACTGTCATAAGTCCTTGGAGATTCATCTAAAATCAATCGGATGAAAAAAAATAGTTTTATAAATAGATAATCCTGGGCCTGATCGAAGCTTTTTTTTTTTAAAAAAATTAACAAAATGGCGGTTAACCTCAGGAAATTTTTTTCTAGATTTTCAGGAAAAAATCAACAGTTAATTGGTCTTAAAAAATCGAAATTTTTGAAAAAAAAAAAATCCTTCCATCAGGCCTGAGTTTATTATGTATTCTAAAAGCTGTATAAATTTCATTAAAATCTACTGAGCGGTTATCGAGTTACAGTTGTCACCAGTTCAAAAAACATAGTTTTGAGAAAAACGCATTTAAAGTTTCACACTAGATTTACGTACAGAAATACGAATTATTTAATTACTTACACAGAGTCATCTATTCCTGGGCCATATAATAGATCTTCAGCCATTGTGGAAGTTTCCAAAACGTCAATTTGGTGTTGCCTACGAAGCATTCTGCCTTCCCGAGTGTTGTCGTTGGCGCGCTGATCTGCCACTTTCACACATGCAGCATCCTTTTTTCAGCATACCGATGGGAATTAGACCCACAATCAAGTCCTAGGGTATTCATAATCATTAATAATGAATGTATACCTTCATTATACAAGTAGCTATGTATGCAGCAATTTGTACGATAGTATAACTAGTATTCACGGTTTTTGGGCATATTTTCCACACTAGTTGGTTGAAGCTCTCATTATTATTCTGATTGAATCCACCTACACATCTTGAAAGTAAATTATCATTACTGAGATCGTCGTAAATCGGTTTAATAGCTGTTAAAACATCAGGAGGTAAGGGAGAATAATCTTGAGTATAAGTATAAAGCTCTTCACGTGCTTCAGCGCGCTGATAAGAGCACCAAGAATCTTCGCCTTTTGGACACATATCATGATTCGGATTTTCATCAGTCGAACCGTAGTGGTAAAAAGTTGCCATAATAGCAGATTTCATATCTTCCATAGAATCGCAATGACGACGTATAGATAAACCATAGTACACAGTTAATTTGTCTATAACTTTTCCTGTAAGCTTACCTCTACCACCAAGACCTTTTTGTTTAGATTTCAGAGTACGCAGTCGAGTCCCCATCCGCTTTTGAACATGGCCTATACATTCCTTTTTATTTACGGTTGTATTTTTGTAAGGATCTGCTTTTATAATTCCAGAATAGGTTTTCGAATCACCATCGCCAATGTAGTTGATATATTTAACTCCATATTTTGTTTCAGACTGCTGAAACATTTCAATCATCGCATCCACCTCCATTTTCCCAGAAGACCCCTTGTGATTAGCACTACACTCATTTTCATGCGAATCATACCATTCCTCGAACTCAACCGTATTTCTTTTATTTTTCCAATACTCACATAGCTTACAATAAGCACTTTTAATGTTTATATCAAGAATCTTTCCAGTAAAATAGCCAATTATAGAAGAAACTCCAAATGACGATGTAAATCCCCTTTTTTGCCAGGTTCCATCTCCCGATACAGTCAAATCATTCTTATTTTCATTTTCACTACTTGCTTCTTTTTCTTCATTCACAGCTTTTTTCATCAAGGCTTCTGCAACGGTTTTACCACAATCTAAAATGTGCTTCAATAATATTGTATGCGTAGTTTTATCTAAAAAAGACGGCATGTCCATCAGGCCACAAAACTTGCACAAACCTTCGTATCCTATCCCTAGTATTCTCATCACAAAAATGAAGCGTCTATTTATTTTATAGGAATGCCCAATGAAAGAGCACGAAGGAATATATTCATTGTCACAGTTATTACAAGAAACTACAATTTTAAATCCCAGCCCACGTGTACTAGCTGTTTGAAATGCAATGTTTCCATCACATTTTTTACATTTCACAAGAGCAGAAATGGCAGTGAATACTGTAATAAAATTAATTATTCGAAATTCAGTGGTGCAACTTTCGGGTACATCGTTTTCAGTATTTTGTTTCAGTTTTTTAAACGATGTACTCCGAACACTTTCATCACGTTCCGCCGTTTTTGGGTTAAATACATTTTTTGGTTTCTTTGAATACGACTTACGGATATTTTCAGATCTTCGAACTTCTCTCGAAACTTTTTTCGTATCACGTCCCATAATAAATAACTTAAAAAATAATTTATTTTAATAACGCACAACTATCGACTGCTCTCCGCAACTGCTACAGGCATACTAGTGACGTGGCGAAAAACAAAAAAAAACGGTTGCTTGCAGCTGCCGCTAGCTACCTGCTCCCGAGCGTTTTGGAGTGCCCGAGCGCTCTTTGTTATTTGTCGAATAACTCGAAAAATAATTATCGGATCAACTTCAAATTTTCAGAGAATATTTTTAAGATATTACAATTAACGAAAATGCAAAAAAAAAAACGATTTTTTGAAAATCCTGACTACCCCATAAGTACCGATGATAATCACAAACTTTTTGATTTTTAATTAAAATATAAAAATAGCCCCCTAATATTATTGATTTAATTATCACTACAAATGTCATGACATTCGTTTCCAACAAAATTAAAGTGAAGTAGGAATTTAAACATAAAATTGTAAAACCAGTCATTTTGAGTCATCTAGTGTGGTAAATCTAGTGTTAAGTTCAGGAACGCATCTGTGCAAATATTTGATGTATAATGAAATAATATATATGTAAGTGTAGGCATTTTTTAAAATAAATTTGAAAGAAGCAGAAATAAAATATACAAAAAAAACTTTCTAAAAACAACGTTTTTATTAAAATACCCTAAAAAGGAGATTTTTTTTTCCGTGTTGACTAGAAATAAAAGCGTGTAGCTTCCTTACAGATAACTTTAATTGAGTTAATCGCTCCACGCTTTTATTTATAGTCAACGCGGAAAGAATATATTTGCTGTCTCTCTGTGTTTCATCAGCCCTTCTCGATTCTGCTTACAGGCATTCTTCTCTAACTGTGTTTTACGTAGTCCGAATGTTTATAATTTATAAACAATACATATATAATCCCGACATATATAATTACATGTAATATAGAATACTTAATTAAAGTAAAATTATGTGTTTAAAATATTAAAATATTGCATTTAATCATCCAGAAATTCAGTTCACAGCTATATTTAAAGTTTTAAGCCTCTAGCTCATCGAAAAGTTACTTAAAAATCAATTGCCAAATTCCCTTCGAACAGAATGAACGGATAAGAGAACGGACACGAAGTTAATAAAAACCTGGTAAAAAGGACATGGACCGGTTTTGTTGCAGAGGGTTAGGTTAGGTTATACAACTAATTTGTTATATAATTATGCGCGCTTCTTGTATTACTTTGAAAATGATTCTATTGAAACCAATAAGTTAATGAGGTCACCTTATGATTTTGATCAGAAATTAATCTGGGGGCACGACACTGCTCCAGCCAAGTCGAGCACAACCGTACTATCTTTTCACGAAGCGACAAACGGCACTTTTGCCCCCCTGTAACTTCGTTGTGTATAAAGCAGGAAGTTTGATATCAAGAGACATACTATAACTGGCTGTATTGCCAATATACCTAATAATTATACCTTATAGTTTAGGAATTATCGCCAGTCAAATTTCTTAATTGTGTAAGTGACACACTCACCTACGATCAAAATTCTAAGGTTCTTCTAGCAATGCGTTCGTTACAAACATCAAATTTAGAATTTTAGTTAGCCTTTAGCCTATAACGGAAGGAAACAATAAAAAACCCCGAAATTTCATTATGCATTAAATGAAAAATAATGATTATTTAAAAATTTCTTAATTTTGTCACGGATCATCAAAATTCTAAGGTACTTCTAGCAATCTTACAAATTCCAAATTTTGAATTTTAATTAGCCTTTAGCCTATAAAGGAAGGAAAAATTAAATTAAAAATATTGATTATTTAAAAATTTCTTAATTTTTTCACCGATTATCAAAATTCTTAGGTACTTCTAGCAATCTTACAAACTACAAATTTTGAATTTTAGATGATAACCTTTAGCCTATAACGGAAGGAAAAATTAAAAAATCCCGAAATTTCATTATCTATGAAATGATAAATAATGATTATTAAAAATTTCTTAATTTTGTCACCGATCATCAAAATTCTAAGGTACTTCTAGCAATCTTACAAACCCAAATTTTTGAATTTTAGTTAGGCTTTAGCCTATAAAGGAAGAAAAAAATCTAAAATCCCGAAATTTCATTTTCCATTAAATGAAAAATAAGGATTATTAAAAATAATATTCAACGAACGCATAGCGTTTGTACGTATGGTTGCTAACTTGTAAATAGAGACAGGGAGTGGGTTTCAAGAAAATCAGTAGCTGACTGATACTGTATATTACCCGACTTAAAAAAGGAAAATAACCTACAAAAGGAAATGAGATCCCATCAAGAAGATAAAATGTAACATTGCCAAGTCTCGTAACGCAGTTCTTTCGCTACAAAAAGTTGTGCGATCTCATGTAAGTCCAAGTCAGTTATTTTAGTTAGTGTGTATGTAGAAGCACATATTCAACTACTTTGTTATAAATTGTTATCTAATCAATTACCTATCAACATTTATAGTGACCGTATCATTATTAGATACCTTTATTTCTATTATAATTATAATGACTTGACAATTGCACGGCAACGTAATTATAAAAGAATAATCTACTAATTCGATTACTAAGTAAATCTAAACAGTAAGTTTATTTCAATAAATACACATTTCGAAGGATCAAATACAAAATTGTTTTACTTAGGTAATAGGTGGTAATAAAAAAGAGAGTATCTTTGGTACTTGTACTAACGTAAAACATTGTATCACAGGCACCAGTAAACCTAAGAATAAAGAGTTTTAATTAGTAGAATATGTTACCGTGCAATTGCTAAGTCATTATAATTATTATAGAAATAAAGGTATCTAATAATGATACGGTCACTATAAATGTCATACGGTCACTATAAATGTTGATAGGTAATTGATTAGATAACAATTTATAACAAAGTAGTTGAATAACTTCTGCTTCTATATACACACTAACTAAAATAACTGACTTGGTCTTACATGCGATCCCACAACTTTTGTAGTCAAATAAATACACTGCCCGTAGCTCGACCTCGTGGGCCATCGGGCCGGTTCCGGACAATCCATCCGGCATGTGTGTAAGGTGTTCAACCCGGTGCCGGGCCTGCGCCGGATACATCCACGCGGTACGTGTGTAGCGAGCCTTAGGCTAGCTACACACGTACGGTGCATATGGCGTCATGTGCAGTTTCTTGAGCTAAATCTTCGCAAATTTTCGCTTTTCATACTCGATCGGTGAAACATTGTGTAAACAGTTCTGAGTAATTTTGTTATGTTCTGCGTAACATGTACATTTTGCAGCTACCCCATCTTTCTTTCCAATCATGACATTATCTCCAGTAAGCAATATAATATTTTTATTACGCATGCGTTAAAAGTACTATCTTGGCGCACATTTTTTAGTGCGAGAAATGCCATTTTTGGTTGTATTACCACATAACTTGGGTAACGCACACAAATATTCAATATCGCTAAGTTACATAAAAAAAAAACAATTAATTAAATGTAATAAACACAATCAAAACCTCAATATTTCAAAAGTGACTTGAAAGTGACAGAAATTTTGTTTAATTACAAAATAAAAATTAAAGAAAACGTATATAAATATAATAAATATAATAAACACAATACCACACGAATATACACGAATCCACACCACCGGACACAATTGCAAAAAGCAAATTCTTCATTTTTTATTCTATTTTTTTGGATGACCCCTGGATCCCAAACTTATAAAATACGTCCCAACGCATGAGTAATAAAAAATATTATTTGCAACACAGGCGGTATTGTCAATTGCCCTCTCGAGCAAATGTGCGCACTCGCTTCATTCGTGCGCACAATTTCGCTGTCGTGACCAATTGACAACTTACCGCCCAGGTTGCTAAATATACTATTTGATCTTTAAGTTATGTGCAACATAATTATTTTAACTCTTTGTTAAAATTGACTTGCTGTCGCAATGTTCCCCTTTCAAAATACCAACACATACAGTTTTGTAATTTATATCATTTTCACGATATTTAAAATCCAAAATTAGTACTTTTTGCACTGAAATATCGGTGCTATACAATTTGTGTATAGAAGGTTGAATTTTCATTTCGTTAAAACCATTTTTTCCAGGATATTGATATCTATTCCAGGCGCGATTATTTTATTTCTCTGATATTTTGTATATATAGGCTTTATGTTTTAACTTAAGGATCAGATTAAGATTTGAAGTTAGCCGTGGTCTGCGGGGTTTCGAATTTTGGAGATTTTTCAAAGGGGCGTGACAGTTAAATAAGAGTTTTATGCGTTTGTTAAAAATGTCAACTTTTTTATTAATATTTTTCAAAAAATACATGTCGTCAAGTCTGGCAGCAACCAGGTCTTTTTTAAATTGTTTCATATCAATATGTCCATATCTTCTCCGAATGGTTCTCTGCATGCTGTGAGGCAGTGATCAGAGATGAGAACATCTTTCACATAGCTCTTACTTATGTAACAAGGATTAGCTGTTAAAATGAAGTCAATTTATGATGAGCTATATATGCCAATACAAATATCTTCGTTAATTATTTGATGAAAACCGCATACGTCAATCATAGTATTGAAATCGGAAGTGGACTTACTCGGAAGTGGACTTATTCGGAAGTGAAGCTATTATTCGAAAGATTAATATTAATATCACCCAAGCAAAAAACTATCGGTTTTCCGTTTCATATCGAGTATTTTTATACCATATTAGATACCATATTTTTATTACCATATTTAGATTCGGAAGTATCAAATCTATAAAATTTCATGAATCAAAAATAAGAAGGAGGAAAAAATGGTTTGATTTTTGGGCAAGGTCAATGCAATTCATAAATTAAAAAGTCAAAATTATCCATACGATACAATGTTAGACAGTTTAGACCAAAAGTTCGCAAACTGGGTGCCATGGCACCCAAGTGTGCCGTGAATTATTTTTAGGGGTGCCTTAAAAAATCACATTTTATAATTTATTTAAGCAAAAATTATCAGAAGTTTCTAGTTGATCCCAGTAACAAATTTGAATAATAATGGTTTCGGGTCGTCGTCGCCATCGATACCTTGTCATCCGTTTTATAACTAGAGTTTGTTTCTGGAGCAGTGGCGGAACAAAGTAAATTTGCCTACACAACACAATAAGCTGAAATTATGGAAACTTGTGTGAAATGCAATAAAAAGTTTGACATTAGTCACTTATTTGCATGTGATAGTTGTAAATTATTATTGTGCAGTGAATGTGGAAATTTAACAGGATCCGAAATAAAATGTATGCAGTTGAAAACCAGGAGAAAACTAAAATTTGTTTGTGAGCAGTGTGAGGATGGTTTTTATAAAGTACCAGCCCTCATCAAGGAAGTATCTGAACTTAAAGAACTTGTCAAGAAACTCACAAATAAAGACGACAGTTCACAAATATCGAATGCAACTAGTGTATGTCAGATACCAGATATGGAAGAAATCATTTCGGAAATGCTAGATAGGCAAAGTAGAGCCTCAAATATAATAATTTATAATATAAATGAATCTCATAAAAATACTCAACATGATCGCAACTCTGAAGACAAACAAGCAGTGGAGTACATCTTAGAAGATTATAATTTCAATAAAATCAATGTTAAACAATTTAGACTCGGACAATTTAATGCATCAAGAATAAGACCAATTAAAGTTGTTCTGAGCTCTCCACAGGACGCTAAACTTGTGTTGAAAAACAAATCAACTAAAATCACAGGAATAAAAATATCTGGAGACCAAACAAAAGTGCAACAAGAATATTTTAAACGCGTTAAAGCCCAACTTGAAGAATACATAACAAATGGTGATGATTCAAAAACAATAAAGTTCATCAACAATAAGCCAACCATAGTCAATAAAAATGTTACTTCACAACAAAAAAACATATAAATGACCCTAATATTCACATCTTCACAGATATCATCTACATTAATGCCCAAAGTTTACTGAATAAAATTGATCAAATTCAAATAAGCATTCTGTGCTACTTACCAAAAGTAATCTTAGTTAGTGAGGCAAGAATACCAAGTGAAATTGAAGATTCTGAAATCAAACTCAACGGTTATAATCATATCCGATGTGATTCTCCTAATCGCCAAACTGAGGGTGTAGTGATATATGTGAAGGATAGTCTGCGTTCTCAACAAAGAAGACTTACATATTGCGGGATAATTATTGGTGTAAAATAGTTATGGTTCATTTTGGTGTATGCGAATGGTTAGTCGGATGCCTTTATCATTCTCCATCTAGCTCGGATGCTTTATTTTTAGAAAATTTTGAAGATATATGTGATGAAATCTTTACTAGAAAAAGTCGTTGGATTTTAGTGGGAGATTTTAATTTAGATTTTTCAAGTAACAGCTTTTATGTAAGAAAAATTAAAACTATGCTTCTTCAATACGGAATTGATCAACTAGTATTAAACCCTACTAGAGTTACTAATGTCAGTAAAACTTTAATTGATTATGTTCTAGTTAATGATAATTCTGCTAATTGTTTTGTTCATTCTACTCCCAAATTAAGTGACCACTCTTTAATATCTGTTTGTCTCAAAAACAAGAACAGCAATGAAAGTACTACTATCAGAAATTATAGAAATCTTAGTGAGAAGAATATCGATAAAATTAAACTAGATTTAATCTCATGTGAGTGGGATTTAAATTCTACAGATGTTAATATTATATATACAATTTTTTTCAATAACTATGAGTCTGTTATTAATAAGGTAGCGCCAATTTAAGTTTGTCAGTATAAAAACCACATACCATGGTTTGATAATGAAGTTCATAAAAAATTAAAACAACGTGATAAAACATACAGGGATTTTTTATTAACTCTTGACGTCAATAAAAATGTTAAATGGGAAGAATTTAAGAAACAAAGAAATGAAATAGTGAATTTATTAAAAAAGAAAAAAGACCAATATTTCTTCGAAAAAGTAGATATGTATTAAAACAATTCTCAACTTATGTGGAAAACATTAAAAAATCTGATAAGCTTAAATTGTCAAAACGTTCCAAGATATATTGAATTTAACTTAGATAACCAGATAAATATTATAAAGAATAAAACTGAAATAGTAAACAAATTCAACTACTTTTTCATTACTAGTATTCAGCAACTTGTGGATAGTATTGATAATGTCGATATTTTGAAATTCTGTAATTCTAACTTATATCCTAATTTTTCAAAGTTTCACTTATTATCATTGAATGAACTGCGTCAAATTATTGATTCCTTGGACAACAAATATAGTGCTCATGATATCCTGAATTCCAAAATGCTGAAAGCCATTTTTGAAACCTGTGGCCATATAATTCTAAATTTGATCAATACTTCTCTTCAAACTTCTAAAATTCCCAATTCTTTAAAAGTTAGTACTATAGTTCCTATACCAAAAGTAAACAACACAATCAATGCCAGTGAATTTCGTCCTATAAATACATTGCCACCAATAGAAAAAGTTCTTGAATTGGCTGTGTAGAATCAGGTACTAGAACATGTTGAAAAAAATGAAATTCTAATAAACAACCAATCAGGTTTTCGTAAAAAATATTCATGTGAATCTGCATTACAACTTACATTGTCTACATTCAAAAGAGAAGTTGATAATAAGAAGTTTGTGGTAGCGGTTTTTCTTGACCTGAAAAGGGCATTCGAAACGATCGATCGTAATATTCTTTTGAAGAAGTTAAGGGAATATGGCATTGATGGTGAAGTCTATCAATGGTTGGTTAACTACTTGTCTCATAGAAAGCAAAAAGTTAGGGTTCATGATACCATCTCTCAGGAGTTGGATATAAATATTGGTGTCCCACAGGGCAGCGTTTTAGGACCTCTGCTTTTTATTTTATACTTGAATGACATAAACCTATTTGTTAATGTGGACTTTGTAAATTTATTTGCAGATGATACGCTATTGGCATGCTATGATACTAACTTAAATAAAGCCATTGAAAAAATGAATGCTGCACTTGAGGAGGTTAATGAATATCTCATGGGAAATAAATTGAAATTAAATACAGTAAAAACTAAAGGAATGATCATAACAACCAAATATAAGTTAAGCACTTGACTTAAATGTAATAAATCTACAAATTGATAATGAAAAAATTGAAATTGTATCGTGTATTAAATATCTGTGATTCCAGTTAGATAATATATTACTTTTTGACATGCACTTCGATTATTTATGCAGAAAAATATCTAAAAAACTATATTTCTTTTCAAGAATTTCTAAAAATTTATCCACTCAGACAAAAATTACAGTTTATAATGCTATCATCCAACCCCATTTTGACTACTGTGCTTCAATTATTTTCCTTTTTAATGTAAATCAAACATCACAATTGCAAAAACTTCAAAATCGAGGCATGCGCATAGTCCTAAAAGCAAATAGATACACTAAAATAGGAGTCATGTTGCAAACATTACAGTGGCTATCAGTTCACCAACGATTACATTACTTAACAATGATCTTCATATATAAAATACTGAATAATTTAGCATCATCATACTTTCGAGAATTTATTATTTTAAATTTATTTGTTCATAATTATGCCACAAGAAATAACGCCAACTTGTATGTATGCAGAACGAATAGAAGTCGTACCATGAATTCTTTATTTTTTAGAGGCTTTTCTATGTACAATAAATTACCATGCTTAATTAAATCAAGTTCTTCATTAACCATTTTTAAAAAACAGTTATTGGAATACATCCGTCACATCAAATAAAACATGAGTCCTGAACAATTCTTACTAATAATGTGTTGTAGTGTATGTTGTTTTTATTAAATATTTTATTTGAATCTGTATCTTTCATAAGTACATAATATCCACAAGTAATCTTGATCTTAATATGTATGTTTCGGTAGAAATAATCTACTAATGTATAAGTATTAGTGTTCAAACTTTTTATTTTTATTTTCTTGTGTAATGATTATTAGGGTTTTCCTATTTGTCAATAAAGATTTATTATATAAAGAAATATTATTTGACACGTACGTACTTTTCTCGTTGATCATAAAAACCGGATGCAGTTCGTGTTTCTGTTTGTTTTAGTTGTTAGTCGAGCGCAGTTGTGCTGACACCGTGAAAGTGTTACAAGTTTTTCTTTACCTAAATATAATTAAAATTTTGTTGAAAACGTTCGCCGCTTCTAGCCAACTTTATAAAGATTGAAGAGCGGATTTCCAGATCCAAGAGAAAAATTTGGATACGCCGGAACGCAAATAACGAGGAAATGATTTTTATTAAAATACGCTAAAAAGTAGGAAATGTTTTTTTCGGCGTTGACTAGAAATAAAAGCGTGTAGCTTCCATAAAGATAACGCTAATTGCGTTTAGCGCTCCACCATTTTATTTATAGTCAACACGGAAAAAAAAAATTTCTCTCTCTCTCTTTCTGATTGAGCAGTTGGTCTCTATTCTGCTTACCATGCATTCTTCTCTAACTGTTTTTTACGTAGTTCGTATGCTTATAAACAATACATCTACATATATAGTCCCCGACATCTATAATTACATTCAATATATAATACTTAATTAAAGTAAAATTAAGTGTTTAAAATATTACAATATTGCACTCAGTCATCCCGTAATCCAGTTCTCAGCTACGTTTAAAGTTTCAAGTCTGCAGCTCATCGAAAAGTTAGTTAAAAATCAGTGTCCAAATTCCCTTCGAGCGGAATGAACGGGTAAGAGAACGGACGCGAAGTCGAGTTAATAAAAACCTGGCAAAAAGGACATGAACTTTTGTTGCAGTGGGTTAGGTTAGTTTCCATTAAACAATTAATTTCTTATATAACTATGTGCGCCATATATTACTTTGAAAATCACTATTGTAAGTAAAAAGCTAATTAGGTCACCATATGATCTTGATAGTACATCAGAAATTAATATAAACATATTGTTTCTGTTGACAAAATATTACATATACATCAATCAGCAATTGCGTTTTGCTGTATATAATATACTTCATAATCTTTGCAACAGTAGGTAAATTGAGTATTTAAAATTGGACAAGCAAGGGACAACGCTCTAGTCAAATAAGAATATTGATGTCCGACAATATTGATATATTTAGTAAAAAAACGTTCGCCGGTTCGCGAACTTCATAAAGATTAATGAGCGAATTTACAGATCGAAGAGAAGAATTTGGATACACCGGAACGCACTTAAAGAGGAAATGATTAGGTACAGTTGGATTAAGCTATGTAAAGAAGACGAACAAACAGCATTTAACAAATAAGATTAAAGAGATACGACTCGTTAACGTAGATAATAATCACTCGTCCGCAACGAAATCCTATAAATATTCCTATAATATTTTATAAAAATATCGTGAATATGAAGATTTTGTGAATATGCTGAATTTATTTCCACTTTCCATTTTTTTGCAGCCATGTAAGATTTTTGCGATATTAAGGAACAAAAGGTCAACAATTTACTGTTTGTTACTTTTTATTCCTTTATTACACGAACTAGTTTTTTTGCTTTAAATCGATACATTTGGCTAGTGCTGATATTTATCTTTAAAAGAAGGTATAATTGCCTCAATTGCGGCAATATATAGTCCCTTTAAGTTCGGCAACGCTTCTTTGCAAATATTTTATGTATTCTGAAATAGTATATTACGTAACGAGAGTTGTAAGAAGCATAATACGTACGAGCGGAACAGTTACGGACGACCCGCGGAGCGGGGAGTGCGCAATTCCGCGATTACGTAATTACCTTACAATCCGAGTTATGTACTATACTTGATCTACGATCACACTAAATTGTTTCTAGATATGTTTGTTCTACTAAATATGTTTATTTAAGTATCGTTTTTTAACATTGCAATAAACAAACAGTTGTATTTTCATATGTAACTGTAACTCCATATTATTTAAGTTGATAGAAATGAAAAAAAAAACATTCTTAATGGTTACATACCTTATCATTTAGTACTTATTTGGGTTAAACTGCAATAAGATTGCTCATAGATATAGACCACCCAATATACGCAATGTCAATTTCCTATAGTTTGAGGCACGGGAGGGCGCTGAACGTATGAGCACGTAGTAGCAGCTTTGAACCAATCAACGAATCGTAACTCAAACGCACGTGTGTGTTATCAATCATAACTTAATATTAATCGCAGACTGTTACATACATGTGTGTTATGATGAATTTACATAATCCACGAACTGTACAATAATGGGCATTTACAATAGTAGTCGTAGATAAAATATATATCGCACAGGAAGACTGTTACATGTAAAAAATCATGGTTCTGCAATAATCAAAGTTGAATGTTTGACAGCTGAACAAATTATGTTTCAGATTTACAATTAGTATATTGCTCCAGTCCATAGCCCATTATTCTCTTCATACATTATCTGACTAATTATTACCAAAACTTGTTTTTAATAGGAAACTGTTGTTCTTTCTTTTTATTTGGTTTTCTAAAAGTATTTTGAGTTGTAACAGTATTCTTGCTTGAATTGACACATAATTTCCCATTGCCCTATCACCTCCGGATTTTTTTATTCTAATTGACGTTATTATTTTATTATTGATAATCAGAATACCTAATATTATAACTAATTTTTATATTTCTAGCTAAAAATAGTAAAGTAGAAGTAAAGTAAATTCAGCCTTTTGGTAAACATTAGTTATCAATCACAGATGCGTTATTAAGTCTTAAACTCATAAAATATAGAATGACTTGAAGGAATATGTTTCACATTGACCAACTCATACTTAAACTATTTCAACTTAGCAAATCCGTTTTCTTCCTCTCAGTTATTCCGCAGGGCTGGATATATGCTTTTCTCCCACCCCATGAATCAAAGTATTGTAGTTTTTGATTAACGGCGATTGAACAATTACTCTTTCTCAAATTTCAAATTTTCTCCAAAAAAAAAACGGCCAAGTGCGAGTGGTGACTCGCGCACCGAGGGTTCCGTACAAACTTGTAAGTAAGTTATCTTTTTTTTTGTGGAGGACGTAGCAAGCACATTCAGTTAAATTGACAAGTGGCCCTCCTGCAATCACGACCATCTTAGTACAGCTGCAAGCATAACCTCAAGATGTCGCTGTCGTACGATGGAATTCTACCCTATATTTTATTACCATACATCCCCCATTCACTATGAGTGTTTAGGGGTTCTGGAACTTCACTATTTGTTTTTACTGCTCCATTTTGCCTGTATATACCCAGTATAAAGGTATACAGGGTATTTTTTTTTTAAATAACGCGAATATTTTTAAACTTATAAAAAGAAAACTATATTTTAGTATTACACTTATTCACTAAGTTATATTAAGATCTAACTATTTCTAGATCTAATATAAACTAATATATTAACTATTTCTAGATCTATTTCGATACTCTAAACATTCAGTTGTTCAATTGACTGCTTTTGGGCAATTGACTACCAAAAAATATAGGGCGTACGTGATTTAAGTATATGTAGATTATAAACAAAAATTAGACGAAATATAATATACTTATACAGGATGTTACGGGACTTGAGTATAACAAGCAAAATTTAGACATAATATATACCCTGTATATATTATATATATAGAGCGTACGTGATGAAATGCATAACGAATATAAACAAAGAAAATTCAGAATAAACAGCTTGGTGCCGACACATACTTTTTAACCTTCGGACCTAACCGAGGAGGACATAATCGAGGAGGACCTAACTATATGCAACCCATATGCTTCTGGTGCCTGACAATACCACGCAACACATTAGTGTATTTTCATAAGTTTCTTAAAGCAAATTCGCATTTTTCTTGTAATTAAACTACATATTTACGATTTTCAGATTTTTCCCTTTGCATGTGATGTAAGACACCGCTTCTTGCCAAATTTCATGATTCTAGGTCAACGGGAAGTACCCTATAGGTTTTGATTCCCCTGTGAAATCGCAAAATATGCGACATAAACGGTCATATCTTTTGATCGCGTTGACTTACAAGTTTGATTTTTTCACAGCTGAAAGAGACCGCAGACCCAAGTATTTGATACAAATTTCAACTTGTTACCTCTTCGCGTTCCTGAGAGAAATGGTCTTGACAGACAGACAGACAGACAGACGGACAACAAAGTGATCCTATAATGGTTCGGTTTTCGGTACGGAACCCTAAAAATCATTTTTTTACGAGCTGTTTGGATTGATGACTCATGTTTAAAGTTGTAAGAAAGGTTATGCATACTCTAGTTTTAAAATATCGAGATTCAATGTTTGGAAAGTAGTAGGCACGTTTTACGTTTCTTGTAGATTTTACTTCCCCCTGTGGATGTTAGATTCCTTACTTTCTCGATTTTCCTCTTCATCATTCAAATTTTCCTGTTCTTCATTGTTTTGCTCTGTTTGAGCTGTGTATTCTTGTTTATTGCCTCCTACTTTAATAATGTTAACCATATTAGGAAGAATGAATTCTCTGTGTCGGGTCAAATTTCCCAAAGATCAATAGCTGGTAAATATATCTTTTTTTTTCGGAGGCACAAAAATTTTCTGTACAACAATAAGAGCGTCCGGAACAAGGTTGCTTTACAACTTTGGCCAATTTTACTTTTAGAGAATTTTTGAAAAATATTACTGACCTAAATTCCGAAGTTTTTTGGCCCTATTTCCCAACCAGTCTTATGGTTTAGGCTTTCTTTTTCTAGATCGTAATACATCCGTATCTGAGGAGAGAGACAATGAAGAGGATGCTACATTCACTGAATTAATGGGTAAAATATCAGTTTTCTCAGTATTTTGCGGCTCAGCTTCACTTTCCGGTTCGGGTTCTTTATGTAGAACAGTCGCAATTATTGATGTTTTTCCATTATTATTACTGGAATCTTGTATTTGTGTAGAGACTTGTAATTCATTTGGTAGTAAAATACAGTCATTATCAACTTCAAAAACATTTTCAACTACACACTTTCTCCTGATCACAATAACTTTTATCAAGTTGCGGCTGCTTATTTTTACGTTCAATAATTTGTTTTGGAAACACTTAGTATTTCTTCTATTTCTTGAATAATTTCTATAGAATAGCAGATCCAGTACCATCTGTGGCATCTGTACCATGATTCAAGCAAAGGGATTTTTAGGAGCTTCTATATTTTCCTCTGTCACAGTCTTAAATAAACTTGAGTTTTCGAAGGGCAGGATAGGAAAAACATCCTCTTCCCACTTCGGACCCAACCTTTGTAATGTTTCTGACTTCTTAATCTTATGTGAATACCTTGCCTTTCTTAATGGTCGGACTGGATTAAATTTGTTTGAAATTTGATTAAAAAGTGTACAAGTTTTGTTATGTTTAAGATTTTTAGGGCCCTTGAACTAGTAGGTAATGGCATCGTAAACCAAGCAAACAATGGTTTTTTATCAGGTAGCTTCCATAAAGATAACGTTAATTGAGTTTAGCGCTCCACACTTTTATTTATAGTAAACGCGGAAAAAAATATTTTCTCTCTCTCTGTGTTTGATCAGCTGGTCTCGATTCTGCTTACTATGCACTCTTTTCTAACTGTGTTTTACGTAGTCCGTATTGTTTATAAACAATACATCCACATATATAGTCCTCGACATGTATCATTACATTTAATATAGAATACTTAATTAAAGTAAAAAAAGTTAATCGTTAAGTGTTTAAAATATTATAATATTGCATTTAGTCATCCTGTAATCCAGTTCTCAGCTACATTTAAAGTTTCTAGTCTTCAGCTCATCGAAAAGTTACTTAAAAATCAATTGCTAAATTCCCTTCGAACGGAGTGAACGGGTAAGGCTTGTCGCACACTGCATCCGCTCCGCTCAACTCACATCAGATCCGATTGGGCCCGCTCTTCTCAGCTCCGTCATTTTTCCACATATTGCATCCGCTCAGCTACGTTACTTTCCCACACACTGAATCCTCTCCCACCTCTCCACAGGGATAGTTAAATATGTGCTGCTATCCTGGTTGCATATATGGCTTAGCGCCTATATGAAAACGTTAGTGTTGCGCCTGCGTGAACCATCCGCCAACCTCCGGCATAGTATTCTTCACAAACAGAGGATAAGGAGCGGTGAGGAGCGGAACGGAGCTAAGCTGAGCTGAGCGGACGCAGTATGTGCGTTTCTATTTAAATACACGGGTTTTATATTTTTCTGGGTTGAAAGGCTGAGCCGAGCGGAGACGAGCGGACCCAGTGTGCGACAAGCCTAAGAGAACGGATACAAAGTCGAGTTAATAAAAACCGAGCAAAAAGGACTTTTCTTGCAGTGGGTTAGGTTTGTTTAGTTTAAACAATTAATTTCTTATATAACTTTGCGCGCGCCATATATTACTTTGAAAATAACTCTATTGAAAGTAATAAATTAATTAGGTCACCATGTTATCTTGATAGTTTTTCAGAAATTAATATAAATATATTGTTTCTGTCGACAAAATATTAGATATATTACATATATTACATATATTACATATAAATCAATCATTTGAATTTTGCTGTATTTAATATATTTCATAATCTTTACAACAGTAAATAAATTGAGTATTTAAAATTGGACAAGCAAGGGACAATGCTATAGTCAAACAAGAATATTGATATCAGACAAGACGAATAACAATATTGATATATTTAGTAAAAAAAATATTTAGTAATATTTTTATTACTCATGCGTTAAAAGTACTAACTTGGCGCACGTTTTTTAGTGCGAGAAATGACATTGTTGGATGTATTACCACATAACTTGGGTAACGCACACAAATATTCAATATCGCTAAGTTACATTAAAAAAAAAATAGAATAAACACAATCAAGACCTCAATATTAAAAAAGTGACGTGAAAGTGACAGAAATTTTGTTTAATTACAAAATAAAAATTAAAGAAAACGTTCTTATGACGAATCTACCCCACCGAAGGCAATTGAAAAAACAAATTCTTCATTCGTGGACGAACTTCGTTCGTGCGCCCAATTTCGCCGTCGTGACCAATAGAGCTTTTTAGGTTAGTTAAGCGCATGCGCATCCGCCAAGTTTGAAAGGCGGGAATATGAAAGTTTCGGGCAAATTATAAGGTTATACGTCAAAAACTTCGGGCAAAACACGGCGGAAATTGACACAAGTGCACACAAAAATTTCAACTATGAAAAGGTCTATTGACAACTTACAAACAAACCTAACCCACTGCAAGAAAAGTTGTAGATGTCCTTTTTGCTCGTTTTTATTAACTCGACTTCGTATCCGTTCGGCTTGTCGCACACTGGGTCCGCTCGTCTCCGCTCGGCTCAGCCTTTCAACCCCTTTCAAAAATATAAAACCCGTGTATTTAAATAGAAACGCACATACTGCGTCCGCTCAGCTCAGCTTGGCTCCGTTCCGCTCCTCTCCGCCCCATATCCTCTGTTTGTGAAGAATACTAGGCCGGAGGTCGGCGGATGGTTCACGCAGGCGCAACACTAACATTTTCATATAGGCGCTAAGCCATTTTGTTGCAAAATATACTATTTGATCTTTAACTTATGTACAACATAATTATTTAAATTTTTTGTTACAATTGACTTGCTGTCGCAATCTTCGGCTTTCAAAATACCAACAAATACAGTTTTGTAATTTATATCATTATCACGATATTTAATATCCAAAATTAGCACTTTTGCTGAAATATCGGTGCGATTTCATCTACAATTAGTATATATAGGGTTGAATTTTCATTTCCTTAAACACATTTTTTTCAGGATTATATACATTCGATGAATTCAAAAGCATAATTTTGAGCAACTTAATTTTTCCATATGCTTATGGATTTCAGGAACGCAATTCATTCGTTAATATTACATTTTCGATTAATACATTAACTTTCTCAAACTCAGGTTTTGACCGTTCTTATTTTTCCCTTTTTTCAGTGACGTTCTTTGGGTGTTTCCATTAACATTTTTAAATTAACATTTTTTCAATATTTGTGGTTTATTAACAGCTTCTCTATGTTGTTTTTGAATAATATGTCTTTTTAAATAATCTATCAATTTCGCCAATTTCGAAGACAAAATCAACGTCTCGTAATTTAAGTGCGCGGAAACTCAATTTATCTGCGCAAATTTTAAATGTCACAAAAACTTCTGCGCATCCGCGCACCCGCGCAGCTTACAGGGCACATTTCTAACAATCAACATTTACGACTTGTTTGCTAATAATCACTGGTCTGAAACAAAATCCTTAAAATTAAATTATTGTGAATATGAACATTTTGTGCATATGCTGAATTTATATCTACTTTTAATTTTTTTGCTGTCATGTAGGATTTTTGCGATATTAAGGAGCAAAAGTCAAAAAAAGTAGCGTTTGATACTTTTTAATCCCTTATTACACGAACATTTTTTGCTTCAAATCGATACATTTGGCTAGTGCTGATATTTATCTTTAAAATAAGGTATAATCGCCACAATTGCGGCAATATATATAGTCCCTTTAACACTTATGCCAATACCCGGGGAAACACGGGTACCCTTTTGCATGTTCTTACATACATATCTTTTTTATCTAACGAAAATTCGCCAAATCCTTTCAGATCCTCGTTATTTGAGTCTATTGACATCGATTCATATACATAAATAATAAAATGTGCCAAAAAAATATATAACATTTTTGGACTTAAAGTCAAATACCCCGTTGTTCAATACCCGGGGTACCCGGGTACCCATACATACATAAATAATTAAACTTATTTCTAAGGATAAAAAATATTACTTAATATATAAATAAATCGATTTATTGAACTATTAATTAATTTTATTATAGAACTTATTATAAATTATACATAACATATTTTTGTATTCAATTTATTATTGGCAACATTCGTCACATTTTACAATTGCTTTTGAATGTTCATCGCAAACTGGTTTGTTACATTCTTTACACGATTTTCGCGTTTTTTCTCCGTTTTTTATAGAAATCCTGGTAACAAAATGACTTGATCCTACAACATTATATCCACACCAATTTTTGGTTTATTATAATACTGAACAATTTCTGGTTTCTTTTTTTGTCTTCGCTGCAAATCTGAGTGCATCGTAGAGAGAAGTATAACAACTTTCTTTTTTTTGGGAACATAAGAGCATTGAGTAACTTTTTCATGAAACCCAAATAGAAAAGAGAATTCTTCACGATCTTTAGATGCTAGCATGTCTACTAGAATGTATTTTTTTTCAATGTTCCTACAATTGTTAGGTTTCTTACAATAAATACTTTGCTAAAGGTAAAGTAGTAAAAAAATTATCCATTGTAATATTTCTTCCGTATCCTTTATATTTTGCAGCTAAATATTTTTTTCTCTTCCACTCTTTCGCCTTGATTTATTTCACGGCCAGTTGTTATTTTGCCAGTGTAAATTTGACCTTTCAATGGATATAAATTTTTAGCGTATTTTGATCCCATACTTTGCCCACCCAGCGGTTTTATTTATAGAAATAGGGTTTTTCGGGTAGTGGAATACTCTATGGGTAATCCCGAGTTGTAATGTGAAAGTCTGCGGGTATTAAATTTATTTTATTGAATGAAAAATCCATGCGGGTACACGGGTACCCGGGTATTGAACAACGTAGTAACGACTGGGTATTGACATAAGTGTTAAGGTCGGTAACGCGTCTGTTCAAATAGTTGATGTATTCTGAAAAAATATGTAAGTATTGTAGGCATTTTTTAACATGAATTTGAAATTAGCAGAAATAAAATACACAACAACAAAAAACTTTCTAAAAACCACGTTTTTATTAAAATACATAGGTACTAATACTTAAAAAGGAGAAAATATTTTCCTATCTGTTGACTATAAATAAAAGCGTGTAGCTTTCATAACGATAACGTTAATTGAGTTTAGCGCTCCACGATTTAATTTATAGTCAACTTGGAAAAAACATAATTTCTCTCTCTCTATATATCGCTCTGTTGAATCAGCTGTTCTCGATTCTGCTTACCATGCATTCTTCTCTGTTTTTACGTAGTCCGTATTGTTTATAAACAATACATCCACATATATAGTCACCGACATCTATAATTACATTTAATATAGAATACTTGATTAAAGTAAAATTAAGTGTTTAAAGTATTAAAATATTGCATTTAGTCATTCCGTAATCCAGTTCTCAGCTACTTTTAAGGTTTCAAGTCTCTAGCTCATCGAAAAGTAAGTTAAAAACCAATTGCCAAATTCTCTTCGAACGGAATGAGCGGGTAAGAGAATGGACACGATGTCAAGTTAATAAAAACTTGGTAAAAAGGGCATGGACCACTTTTGTTGAAGTAGGTTATAGTTTTCTTTCTCCTTTCTACACTTAAATGTCCACTTATGTCCCTTAAAAGCACTATGTCCCTTGAAATCCCGTAAAAAAAGTCCCGTAATATTCATTTTTTGGACTCACATTCCGATGTACCTATTTCTCGAAAATGCCGAAAATGTAATGAATTGAATATGGCCAAAGGTTTTATATATATATATATATATATATATATATATATATATATATATATATATATATATATATATATATATATATATATATGTTGTATTGATTCCGCGTTGATGCTGAGGGTTGGCTCTGAAAAGAACCGGATTCTCGACGTTTCGGCGAACTAACATTCGCCATTCTCAAGAGAGAAGTTAGTTCGCCGAAACGTCGAGAATCCGGTTCTTTTCAGAGCCAACCCTCAGCATCAACGCGGAATCCCCGAGAAAACAATACAACACAGGTATCTATCCGCGAAAACCTCAAATACAACATTATAAACCTCCACGGGGAGGAAATTTACCACCTCACCCGTAGTTTCGAGAAACTACGGACAAAGCGCTCTCAATTATTATGCGATTTAGCATTTTTACGTCGCTGTAGAGATACAGACATAACACCCGTCTGTATGAGGCTGTCACACCAAAATCCGACAGCCAGGTCAAACAAAATACTACACAACGCAAGCCAAGCTTTGCTTCGGGACGAAATCCAAACCAAACGACAGAAACTTGACAGCATCAGCCAAAATATCCTGACAACCCACATAGCTCTAACCACTACGTTACACCCTCTCCTCTGGCAACAGATAGACTTAATATCTAACAACAGAGCCGAACAGAATAGATTATTAATTACCAATAGACAGAAAGAAAAATACAACCTTCTCAGACGGAGACAAAAACCTGCACCAAAACCACTCAACATCGACAAAGTGGTTTACAATCTTTCAGACCAGCCCCTAGACGAACCTACCAAAACCGTACTGGCCAAGGGTTTTAACTTTGCAATAGCACCAACTCGCCTTCCCAAAGAAGACATAATCACTGGTGTCGAGACTGCTATTTCACAACTCCCTGCCACATTAGCCGAGACAATAAGACAGGAAACATGCCACATTTTAAGATCTGCCAAACCACCGACAAGAAACATCTCATACGAGGAATTCAAAGCCCTCAAGGCACTAAGAGAAAACAACAGCATTGTGGTCCTACCAGCTGACAAGGGAAATTGCTCTGTAGTCATGAACAGTGCTGACTATAAACAAAAAATGACCACAATCTTAGATGATCCAGCTTATCTACCCAGTACAACGGACCCCACAACTTACCTTGAGAAAACTACCAGACAAAAGATCCTAAGCTCTACCATTGACAAGGAAACAATGAATTATCTTATACCAAGGGAGAAATCTTCACGGTGTCCCAAGATATATGGTTTACCAAAGATCCACAAAGATGGAGCCCCACTACGACCAATAGTAAGCTCCATTGGTTCACTGGTCCAACTTCTTGCGAAACATTTAGCAAAATGTTTACAACCATACGCTGAAGATTGTGATTCCTATGTCCGCAATGCTGAACACTTCATAGACATACTGAAAAATCACCAACTCCAGCCCGGCCACCTCCTTGTGAGCTTTGACATTGTATCTTTATTCACAAAAGTACCGGTCCCTGAGGCCTTAAACATTATAAGATCAAAATTAAAACCAGAAAAGTATGTATCAGATCTGGCAGAACATTGTTTAAAGAATACATACTTTAGGTACGATGGTCAAATATACAAACAAGTCCTAGGAGCACCAATGGGTTCACCTCTATCCCCAGTAATAGCCAACATATTTCTTACAGATTTTGAGGAAAAGGCAATCTCATCAGCCACACTTAAACCTACACTCTGGTTAAGATATGTTGACGACACATTTGTAATCTGGCCCCACGGCAGACCAGAGCTGGACAAATTCCTTAACCATCTTAACTCCCAACACGACCAAATTAAATTCACAATGGAGATAGAAAAGCATCAACAACTTCCTTTCTTGGATGTTTTGGTACAGAAGAAACCTGACGGCACTTTGAGCCACACTGTGTACCGGAAACCAACCCACACAGACAGATATCTGAACGCTTCTTCGCACAATCATCCCAAACAACTAGCATCTGTAGTCAACACTCTTACCACCCGATCCAAAAGACTAGCCGACCAGCTTAACTTACCGAAAGAATTGAGGAACTTACGAGAAGCTCTTTCTTCAAATGGATATCCAAACAGATTAATATCCAGAGCTTTCCGTCGTACAGAGAACAGTAGCCAAACAACTGAAGAACGACAGAAACCCGTTAGCACAGCATACCTACCATATGTTCATGGATCAACTGACAAAATCGCCAGAATCCTTAAAAGAAACAACATCGATACCATTTTCAAACCTAACCAGAAAATATCCTCCATGCTACGCAGCGTTAAAGACTCCATCCCGTTAGAATCCCATGGAATTTACGAAATACCTTGCGGAACATGTGAACGAACCTACATTGGACGTACCAATAGAAAAATATCTGCTAGGATTCAAGAACATGTAGTTTCAGTCAGACACAGGGACAAAGTTTCATCGGCACTTGTCCAACACACAAACACCGGTCGCTGGATGGACTTTAGAAATTCAAGGACTGTTGCACAGATTAGCCACGAAATGTCACGAGTATACAGAGAAGCCATAGAGATAGAAAAACGAGACTACTGCATAAAGACGAGAGACGATTCCGTGAGACTGCCCCCAGCATGGCGACCGATAATATCCACCCTCAAAATGCAATCCCAGACACCCCAGACTCATGTACGACCAACAAGACAAACAAACAACCGAACCGAAGCACCGCACACAACGTGCATGACCCGAAGCCAGACAGCTATAAGTAGTCGCATCGCACGAACGAGCTCTCAGTATGCGTCTAACGGTTGACCCGCACGGACGCATATATCTCTTGAGAATGGCGAATGTTAGTTCGCCGAAACGTCGAGAATCCGGTTCTTTTCAGAGCCAACCCTCAGCATCAACGCGGAATCCCCGAGAAAACAATACAACACAGGTATCTATCCGCGAAAACCTCAAATACAACATATATATATATATATATATATATATATATATATATATATATATATATATATATATATATATATATATATATATATATATATATATATATATATATATATATATATATATATATATATATTATACACATAGAGAAGCAATTACAACGGGAAATGGTCAATGCTTGCAATTTTTGTTGCTCGATTGCCGCGAAACTCAAATGGAAAATATGAAAACTAAAATTCTATTATTATACAAGTAGATAGATTGTTTTAATGATTTTGATGTTTTATTAGGGTTCCGTACCGAAAACCCTTATAGGATCACTTTGTTGTCCGTCTGTCTGTCTGTCTGTCTGTCCGACCGTCTGTCCGTTCGTCTGTCTGTCTGTCAAGACCATTTTTCTCAGGAACGCGTAGAGGTAACAAGTTCAAATTTGTATCAAATACTCGGGTCTGCGGTCTCTTTCAGCTGTGAAAAAATCATACTTGTAAGTCAACGCGATCAAAAGATATGACCGTTTATGTCGCATATTTTGCGATTTCACAAGGGAATCAAAACCTATAGGGTACTTCCCGTCGACCTAGAATCATGAAATTTGGCAAGAAGCGGTGTCTTACAGCACATGTAAAGGGAAAAATCTGAAAACCGTAAATATGTAGTTTAATTACAAGAAAAATGCGAATTTACTATTAGAAACTTATGAAAATACACTAATGTTTTGCGTGGTATTGTCAGGCACCAGAAGCATATGGGTTGCATACAGTTAGGTCCTCCTAAAGATACCTTACTTACCAGTTTGTACGGAACCCTCGGTGCGCGAGTCACAACTCGCACTTGGCCGGTTTTTATTATATTAGACGCATACAAAAATAAATAGGCATCTCGGAGGAATACTCTCCCTTTCTCTCCAAAGAACTTGTTTTTTCAATGCACATAATTAGTTCTCCAGTCCACATTGGTATTCTCAAATTTCTCGAACATCTCGAGAATTCTTAAGAGATATAAAAAATGACTTCTTGAGGTACAAGAAGCTTATCTCAATATATTGCTCGCTCCAGACTCTCGCGAAGTAGCACGGAGTTGCGCGAGGAACGAGAGTGTGGTCAGGTTACTCGCCTCGCCTTGTGCTTCCTCGCCTCGCCTTGGCTAACTTCGTTTCATGAAGCGGTTTTTCGTGCCCGAGTCAAAGGGACCCGAGGCGTTTCAACCGTCACAACAAACAAAATATTTTTATTTAATATTATTAAATTTTACTAATAGTAATTTAAATAATATCAAAAATAATTTACTAATAGTAATTTAAATAGTAAATTATGATCGATTGGTGCCAAGAACTTAAATTACAATTCCTTTTCAAAGGGAACCAGTTATTTGGGATCAGTTATTGGGATAACATAATAATAATAATTAAAAGCACAAATAGCTGCAGCAGCTTACTACCTGTTCGGTGTCGATCATGGCACTGAGTCCTCGCGAAGTAAGGCGAGAGTGTGGATGCCTACTCCGTGTAGTTCCTCGCCTCGAACAACTTCGGCGAGGATCCTCGCCGAAGTTACTCCGCGGGAGTCTGGAGCAGGCATATGGGTCTCGACAAAAATTTGGGTCACGTTAAATTTTTATTGGGTCCAAAAAATAAATTGGTAAGAAAAGGTTTCCGACAAATTTTTCATCGATTTTTAAAATATTCTAACATTTCTAGATAATTATTTAGACGCGTGATTAAAGTTTGATAAACAAAACTCCACTTGCCATTTTTTTTTTAATTTTATTACTTTCTGCCTTGACAATTAAATAGAAAATACAAGCACAAGCTAATATATGGCAACTAAAAAGTCATTTTATTTAGAGTTGATACCGTGTATAAATCTGACTAGATACCTAGTTTATTATAGATTGTGGAATTTTTGGCTTATCAACGTTGCAAACTTTTCGAACTCTAAAATAAAAACAACGAACCATAAAGTAACAATAATTAATACAACTGCAATGCAATTTATTTTTTTAAATAAAAAAATCAATAATATTCTGAAAGAAATTATTGAATATATAAGAATCAGTTATATAATAATATTTTGAATCAGTTAACATAAAGTATTTCATATTTTTATCTACTCGCACACCAAAATGAAGACACTAATAAGTAATTATTGTATGTGAGGGATGCCATTATTATAATCGTAAGTAAAAGTATCCAAACCGTGCGTAAAATTCCAATGTAAATCAAAAGCAGTTTCACTATTAAACGATTTCTGTTTGTTGTTTCTATGGCAACAATTCGCGTCGCTAAACAAAAAACATAGACGTAGTGAAAATAATTTTTCTGAGGTATATTGAAATGCAATTATTTTTTCTTATTTTGAATAAAGAAGTCTCGGCTTCTCGGTCTGGATTTACCGGCTCTAATATAACTTAACCTAACTATAACCTAATCTAGATTAAATCTACGTTAACCTAGATTACATCGAAAACGACAAAATAGTGTTCCCGTCACTGTCCGTTTTTACTAATTAGCAATTTTCGTAACATTCTTACCTTATTGTGTCAGTGATTAGAAGTATTTTGTCTGCCAAAATTATAATTTTTCAATATTATCGGTAAGAAACAATTATTTTTAGTAGATTCAACAATATTTTAACATGCTTCGTAGATAAAATTATGTATGATACACGTGTGTGAAACGCTTTTGTGCACTCATTGCGCTTAAATAACACTCGTCTTCGGCTGGAGTGAATTAAATATTTACTTTCAAACTGACTTTAATCGCAAATGAGTGCACCAAAACATTTCACACACGTGTATCATACATTATTTTATCTACGAAGCATGTTAAAATACTGTTGAATCTACAAAAAATAATTGTTTCTCACCGCGCCTCTTACATCATAACTTTAAATTGCTAACTTGTAACAACATACAGTGACGGGTGACAGTGAACACTATTTGGTCGTTGACGATATAATCTAGATTAACCTAGATTTAATCTAGAGTAGGTTAGGGTTGTTATATTAGAGCCTGATAAATCCAGACTATATCGTATATCTTTTTGATTAGGGCTTCACACGAGACGAGATAGGGCGAGAGTTTCAAAAATCTCGTCTCGCTCTCGTTTGTTGTGTAAAAAATTACTCTCGTTTCACTCTGCCTCTCGATCTAGGAACCGTTAGTCTCGTCTCGCTCTCTCTCTCGTAACCGTTAGTCTCGTCTCACTCTCGCAACCGTTAGTCTCGTCTCGCTCTCGTTCTCGTAACCGTTTGTCTCGCTCTCGCTCTCGTAACCGTTTGTCTCGTCTCGCTCTCGTTACCGTTTGTCTCGTCTCGTCTAATCTCGCCAAATATCGTTCTTGCTAGAACTTATTGTTAAGATAGTCCAAAACTAGTACATGTGGATCGTATTTTTCGGAATGGAATAGTTTTTGTGAATGGACCAGTTGAAAAAAAGGAATAGTTGCTAAAGGTGGAATAATTGATGAGGGTGAAATTGTATAATGAATTTTGACATTTGTATATGAAAGAGTAATCAGAATTGCGAGCTGCGCGATTCTTGTAGAAAGCGCATCAGCTAAGGTTGTATGAGTTGCAAGATGTACAACTCCTACTGCACAGAATATTAACTAATAATTCATCCGTCTCAAATGATTTTAATGCTGCCAGGTTTGTAAAATAATATAATCAAACACTTTTAAGGTGTACTTAATCATATAATGTTCCCAATTGTCTGAAATCAAAGTGACTTTAATTTAAGGAGTGATATTAGAAATGAAAAGTTCCCAACGTTCATAAAAAGGTTACTATATCTAACGATGTGATATTAGTTACTAAGGTGTACAACATGGACGATAAAAAATCAGCTGTGGAGTAAAAAGTTATTGAAAATCTCACTAAAACTTTCATAACCTTTAAATTGATTAAGTGACATTGATGTTGTCAACTTTGACGTTCAACATAACCAACATATTGTTTTAATCAAGTTGGTATCTTGTGTTTTTGAGTTACCAACATACTCAAACATAATCTCACCAACTATTTGTTAAAGTTACATTGTTGTCTTTTTTTTCGTCAAAATTGCAAGCCTTAGTTACTAACTTCACTTCATCATATATAGTAACCTCCTTTTATGAAGGTTGGAAACTCTTGATTTCCAATATCACTCCTCCAATTATAGTAAGTTTGCTTTTAGACAATTAGCAACACTTAGCAAAATTATGTTAATTAAAGTTTCACAAAAAAAAAAATAATAACCAATAAATTACTCAACTGATGTTAATGTCAACTTTGATTTAATTTTCATGTATTTCTTTATTTAAAAAATCCAGTGTCAAGGTTATCGGCCATGAAAATTCCAAATGGTCAAATTCTTTCAATAGAAATATCTATGATCTTAATAGATCTGAAATAGTTTTTATTATATCTATTGCAGTTTTCGAGTTGTTGCTATTTGAATCCATTACGGTTTGACTTCGAGGGATGTGTATGTGGTCTGGATTTCTATGGCGGGAAACCTAATCTACGGGGGTTAAACCAACGGTCCTTTTTCACATTGACCTATATTGAATCCAGAGTTCGCGCTGCCGCGCGGATGTTGTCTTGATTTATCTGTCCGCTTCGCGGCGGGCAACCTATTCTATCCGGGGTTAAACCAACGGTCCTTGCAATACTGTCCTATATTGGATCGACAGGTCGCGCTGCCGCGCGTATGTTGTCTTGATTTATCTGTCCGCTTCGCGGCGGGAAACCTAATCTACGGGGGTTAAACCAACGGTCCTTTTCCACATTGACCTATATTGAATCGAGATCTCGAGTCTTCGAGTCTTCATCAGATAAATCAAGACCACACACGCGCTGCCGCGCGTATGTGGTCTTAATTTGTCTGATCTGATGGGGTGAATCAAAACCAGATTAGTCAAGACCAGATATATCAAGACCACATACGCGCTGCCGCGGGTATGTGATCTAGGTCAGAAAAAATAAATTATGTGTCAAGGCTATCGGCCACGAGAATACCAAATTTCAATAGAAAGATCTATAAGCTACGCCGAACTGAAAGAATTTTGAATACAACTGTCCAAGTTTTAAAACTATAGTTATTTGAATGTCTTACCTCGTGTGCGACTTTGAGTTTGAGGGGCGGCGACTGCCGCCAGATAAAATATTTTGCAAAACTAACTGAGGGATATCATAGACTGACTAATTCTCTACAAATGTGTCAATTTTTGTTGTTCCACGTTGTGTGAAACTAAAATATTTTTTTCAACAAATCCAGACATGTCAATCACGAATTCCGATCAAAAACGAACATGAAAATTTAAAAATATTCAAAAATTGCAAAAAAATATATTAATCCTTGAAGGATTTCAATGAAACTTTTACTGAATGTGGGTATCCACCAGAAGTAACTGCTGACAAAATTTGAACGATCCCACTCCAATGGGGACGGCGTGAGGAATTATTTTTGCATCAAACTTTATTTGCAAATTACTCATCAACGCCTCAAGTTGGAAAATTATAGCCGGGATATCCGTATGTAAGACGTCGGTGTCTACAAAAAAGTATTCTTTGAAAATTTTGTAAAAACCTTCAGCTTGGTCGCAAAAGTAAAAAATATAAAATTGAAAAAAATTTAGAAGGGGTACTACCCCTTCTCTGAATTTCGTTTCTCAATTTACATGGGTTTAAATGGCTCTTCCGCCAAAACGGTTCGCATTGGAAACATTAAAATGACTTAACATTTAGATGAAAATGTGCTCTATAAGATAGCTCTAAATGCATGTTTCTTAGACTCCGAAAAATTGGACAAAATAATATACTTGCAAGTTTTCAATAAATATTTCTTTATTAGACAAAATTATGTGCCCAGGCTATCGGTCACGAAGATACAAAAACGTCAATTTCAATAGAAATACGTAAAATCTATATAGATCTGAAAGAAATTTCAATATATCTCTTGCAGTTTACACTTTATAGTTATTTGAATTTATTAATTTCTATTATGTTCGAGTTTGAGGGGCGGCGGCCGCCGCCAGATAAAGTATTTTGCAAAACTAACTAAGAGATATCATAGACTGACTAATTCTCTACAAATGTGTGAAATTTTATTGTTCCACGTTGTGTAAAACAAATCCAGACATGTCAAACAGGAATTCCGATCAAAACCGAACGCGAAAATTTCAAAATATTCAAAAATTGCGAAAAAATATATTAATCCTTGAAGGTTTTTAATGAAACTTATGCTGAATGTGGGTATCCACCAGAGGTATGAGTTGACAAAATTAGAACGCTCCCACTCCAATGGGGACGTCGTGAAGAATGATTTTCTCGTGAACAATTTTATGGAAATATCTCGTCAACGCCTCGAGATAGAAAATTATAACCGGGATATCCGTATGTAAGACGTCGGTGTCTACAAAAAAGTATTCTTTGCGAATTTTGTAAAAACCTTCGGTTTAGTCGTAGAAGCAAAAAATATAAAATCCCAAAATTTATATTAATATACGTCAGAAAATTTATTTTCACTACTTCTATAGTTTTTGTTCAGTGACGCGATTTGTTGCTATTACCATTTGATTTACAAGTTTTACGCACGATTTGGATACTTTTACACGATTAAAATAACGGCATCCTTCACATACAATAATTTACTAATTAATGTGTTGTAATGTGATAAACTACTATTTTGTCGATTCTTAAAAAATGAATGTTGATTAGTACAGGTATACCATAACATTTTATTTTCTTTTTCTATTTAAAATTAGATTTATGAAATAATAATAATAAATAATAATAATATACTTTATTAGCAAAAGCTATACATATACAGGATTTTCTAAATAAATAGGATTATTGAGATAACGTCTTAATAACTAAGATGACACCTTAGTAAAAATTTAAAGCTGCTCAGTTTCTTACAATTCTTTACTTCGGTAGGCAGCATATTGTATTGAATCAGTCCCCTGCTAAGTACAGTATTGAATCTCATAAGTGTAGAAGACTTTTAAACAGCGAAATTCCTCTACATTCCTTAAGTTGTAGTTAGTTTTATGTTTGACCAGTGGCATCTTGTCATTTAGATACTATGGTATAAGATTATTTTAAATTTTGTATAAAAGTATCATACTATTATATTCTATTCTGACTTTAATAGGCATAAGTCCCCGGCACTGTAACATAGACCTTACAGGTGTGTATATGTTGCATTTGATTATTTTACGCATAAATCTGTTTACAAGACAGACGCATAAAAATTAGCATATCCTAATAGCACCAAAAAAATATCCTAATACGGAATATGCATCATTTTTTTAGTATTTGCTTAATTCACGTTTTACTTCGTTTTAACATAGTAATAAATATAAATACTGTTGATAGTGTGTCTATTAATTTTGAAAATAATATATAAAATACCGATTAAATTTGGCCTGTTTGAACGGTCCCATTTTTTCGCGCGCTTTGGATGACGTCGCAGAGCACGTTGTCCTTTAGTGTTGTTTACTATTTATGTAGACAATTAAGAATTTTTAGTTTAAATAGCTATTTTGATAATGGAAAGAGCTAAAAAACCGTTCTATAGATATTGTCTAGTGCCGGAATGCAAAAAACACTTCTTCTTCTTGTATCGAGTGGACCTATTTTGGACCACGCTTGTTCAATTGTTGGGCTCTAATCTTTGCCCAGTATTGTCGCATCTTCTGGCGGTATAACTCCTTTCTCTCTTCTGTCCAGGGGGTACCTTTCCTTCGGGGTTTTTCCTGGAATCCATAGACTTCCTTCAGGGTGCGTCTCACAGACTGTCTGTTTTGGAGATCTGTTATTCCCAGATCTTTAATATCCTTCCCGGTTTCTGTCAACCAAGTGGTACAAACCTTCTTGTTTTGCCAGAAGTTGAACAGACGGTTGATTAGTCTGTTTGGAGTCAGTCTTGCAATATATATATATATAAATATATATATATATATATATATATATATATATATATATATATATATATATATATATATATATATATTGAGGTGGTGAATAAACAAATACTTTTTTTTATTTTTAATACATACAAGAAAGGGACATATGTATAGAAGAAATATAATATAAGAATATATTAATTAGAAAGGAAAACAAAATTGAACTTATTATTCTTATATTTTCCTTGCTTTAATTTCAGCAGAATGGGGGGGGGATCCCCAAAATGGGGTGGGGGCCACAGCCTATGTGCCCCGCCCCCCCGGGCATTCGCCCCATTGACAGACGCTAGCGACGCTACTGTCTTCAACATGTGTTTAATTCATTAGTTTTTTGTCCGCGGTGACAGGGATGGAAATAGCTCGATTTATCATGAAATGATAAGTAGCTAAGTTATGTTATTTTGTGCGATTTGATGTGAAGGGGATACACGTTTGCACTTCATAGGCTCAGAAACATAGGTGTTATATAAACTGGCTTTAATTAATTACACATTTGTCTTGGGGTATGATATTGGAACGAGGGCTAATAGAAAATGACCTTGAACGGATGAAACTCTAGTGTGTAAAGCAGTGTTTTTTATCCTTTTCAGTGAGCCGCACCCCTTTGAATCTGAAAATAGCTCTCCGCACCCCATTGAAAAATGTGTTTCAATTTTTTTTGTATAGAAATTTTTTTTTTGCAAAATTTATTATTTATTTAAAAAATATTTTATATATCAAATACAAAACAATATTATTTTTATTAAGGGCTAGGCTATTGTCGCTTGTTCTTTATAAAACTTGTGAAGCGACGCTCCTTTTTTGAAAGAGACACGCGTAAAACATCACTTGCATTTAAGCGATTTCTCGATTTAGTTTTTATATGCAAAAGCGATGAAAATCCCATTTCACACAGATAGGTGGTGGCAAATGGTAAAAGTAATAGCAATGCTTCTTTCGCCAACTCTGGATAACGTTCATACTGTGTACACCAGAATTGTTGTAATTCTAATTGTTCGAATTCCATTTGAATATGTCCACTGTCTCGCATTTCAATAAGATCGTCTTTTTTTAAATCACTATCATCCATCGAATTTAAGTTATATAGAAATGGATCAAGTTCCATCTCCGAGTTTTGGTAATATTTCCGGTAGAAAAATATACATTCAATGATTCTCGCAATCGTTTCAAATGTATTTACAATGTCGGGTATAATTTTTTTTTTTTCATTTTCCACAAAAATTGAATCAAGCAAGGGAAAGTTCCCATTTTCAACTCGACTTATCCAAATTTCTAATTTTCTAGTTAATATATCTAATAACGCGATCCCAGCTTTCGCGTTATTGAGGGATTACTATAGTTTTCAAATACTTTATTATCAAAAATTTAATAAATGATATTTAATAATTTGTATTGTTAGGGGCTGTTCCCGCACCCCCAAAAATAACTTCCCGCACCCCAGGTTAAGAACCACCGGTGTAAAGTGTGTAGATTTATATAACTTCAAAAGTTATATAAAAAGTTATATTAAGTTATATAATAAAAATAAATTGTGGTAAAAACATAGTGATTTTTTCAGTTTATACTGATTTAAATGGAAAATTTAACTTAAAAAAAAACTGTGAATTTGCAATATAATACAAATTAAATCTATAAAATAATTCAGAAAATTAGTCGAGACATTAATGAGTTCTTTTTTAAATTATTTGTTGGTATAATTATTTTTAATTTTAAATGATTTATGACTATTAACTCAAGTATGTAATTTTTCGTAATTTAGTTTTCTTCCTAATATAATATCAAATACAATCTGTTGACAACTTGTTAGACTTGTAACTTTTAGACCAATTACTCATTTAGTGGCGCAGCTGTTATTAGTCCAAATGTTTACAGACCGCTTCTCCCGAAACTATCGATTTCAAACCAAGTGAGAATTAATGGAAACAGCGAAAGTTAAAATTTTTTACTTCAGTTTCAAATCAATGGAACGTTGTAATAATATAAATAGATATATTTTTTTAAACATTATATATTATTTTGAATTATCATTTGTTAAAAAACATTTGATAAATTGTGATAAATAGTCAAAATTAAACGTAGAAAATTAGATATATAAAACTATATAAATACTTGACCGACTATACTAGACAAACAAGACTAAGGAATTAATACTATATGTAGTTTTGTAGATTTCAGTGGTGACTTGTACTGCGAGCATCATAACATCAATGAGCATCATAAAAACTTACTTTTTCATGGAATTTGGTTATTTAAGTTTTGTTCTTAATAAATAAGAAAATAACCAAAAAAATTAGATTATTCTTTCAGCAAGAGGAAATTCTTTCTTTTTATATTCGGACCGGCGCGAGAATGCAGCTGTACTGCGCCGAGGTATGAGGGGCAATGGACACGCCGAGATACGCGCATATGAGTTAAGAAATGTGCATCCATTTTTCAAATGCGGACACTAAACACCGCGCACTCGATATAATGTGGAGGTATGCGCAGTACAATGCTAGATCTCGAAACGCGTCTCCAGATTAAAGATAATGGGTTAAAGAGAAAGATCTGAACTTAAAAAACAATGTTAATTATCTAGTGTCTTGTTTTAGTGTCACGGAAGTGAACTGAGTCGTAGTGAATAACACAAATATCTGTTGTCTTTCAACATGAGATTTGTTTTATTGTCTTAAGAAGACTTTTATAGTCTTAAAAAGAATATTATAGAGATTGGGAAGGTTGAATATATTTATATATTCAAGCTGTGTTCCGCTGTAATAAGTTGGTATAATATTTATGAATAAAAACTAAAGATAATTGGAAACATGTTGTATTTATATCTACTATTAAAATTTTATTTTGTAACATTTTATATTATTGTTATAAAATTTGTGATTTAAGATGTTCTAGTTGCTAGAAATAAAATATCTTTAAATAAAACATTTGATGTCTTGATATAAACAAAAATAAACTTTTATTATATTTATAATTTGTATGTTGTTTCTAGTTTATTGTGGGAAGGTCAGTGCATGCATATTTTTTACGCACGTACTTTGTAGACGAAAGGAAATATTTTTTTAATTTTTTACTTATTCGGGAAGTGTTAATATTTATAATTTTGCTGCAGTGCAGGTGCGAACTATATATAGTTAACATATGCGTTTATTAAACACATTTTTACAGCTAGAAATACATTTCAATTTATGTAGATAATTTCAAATTGAATACCTAACAATATTACACAATTTTGATGTTTATGAAAGTCAAAAATAAATTAATAAGGAACGTAAAAATAGTGTTTTGTAAAAGACTGTCAAGGCATTTACCTTTGTTTTAGAAATAATTTATTATTTTGTTTTATATTCATTACGGCCAACTATGGACCGCGTTTGACAGTTTTTACATTATTTTTTGTCCTCACTCTCTGCCAATATCCCTTCATCCTCTCTCCCACTTTCTTCTTCTGTTCCTCCGTGTAAGATCTTCCTTTTCTCACTGACAATTCCCTTGTCTCCTGGAAACCTGTAAACTCCTTAATTAGTCACCTAAATCTCTCTCTGTCCTTTATGTCTTCTTTTTTTCACCCCCATCCGATCCAAGTCCAATCTCACTTCCCGAAACCATTTCGGTTCCGTCTTCTTCTTCTTGAAGAATTCAAAAATCCTCTTCGTCTGTCTGGTACTGTTCATCCTCACTAAGTGCCCATAAAACTGTATTCTCTTTTTTCTTATTTGGGCTACAATTCCTTCTGTCTTCAGGTATAATTATTTGTTAGGTTTTAGTCTCCTCTCTCCATCCATTTGGGCCTAGGATTTTTTGGAGCATTTTCCTTTCTTCCCTCCGGATGTCTTCGAGGCCACCCTTACCAATCATGTCTAGTATTTCTGCTGCATATAGACATTTGGGTCTGACAACAGTATCTACGTGTCGGAATTTAGCCCCAAAGGATAGACCCTTTTTGTTATATGTATCCTTTGTAAGTTGATAAGCCATTTCCATTCTTCTCGCCCGCTCTTTGATGGCATCCTTATCCGACCCAATGTCCTCTAAATTTTTCTCCCAAATACTTAAAACACTTAACTCGCTTTAGGTTGGCTTCTCTCAACTCCAAGTGGAGAGGAGTGTCTTTGATGTTGGTCATGAAGACAGTCTTCTCAAAAGAAATATGAAGCCCAGTCTTCTTGACTATCATCTGGAGTTCTTCAATTCTTTTTATCGCTGTTTCAACACCCGTAGTGAGTATCACAACATCGTCGGCGAATGCCAAAAAATCCGTGCTTATGCTTTCTTTAACTCTCCCTAACCTGAAAGCCTCTTTATCCGAAATTCCCTTTGTCCATTTTCGAATAACTTTTTCTAAGACGCAGTTGAATAATATTGGTGAGAGCCCGTCGCCTTGTTGTACGCCAGTTTTGATTTCGAAATGCTCTGACAACTCTCCCCGGAACTTTATTTTGGAGAAAGTATTGCTAATCGTCTGTTGAATTAGATTTCTCGTCTTGTTGCCCACTCCAAATTCTTCGAGAATTGACATTAAGGTTTTTCGGTCAATGGAGTCATAGGCCTTCTGGAAGTCCACAAAGACGGCGATATATTTATTCTGTCCCAACATCCTGTACTTTATGATATTCCGCAGGTTGAAGATTTGATCCGCGCAAGATCTTCCTTTCCGAAAACCTGCTTGGTTTTCACCCAATTCAGAATCCAATAACCCTTCTATTCTTGTTAGTAACGCTTTCGATAAAATCTTGTAAGGAACTGAAACTAGAGAGATGCCTCTATAATTATTAACGTCCATCTTGTCACTTTTTTTATGAAGGGGATGGATCATAGCCATTTGCCAGTCAGCAGGGATCCTCTCAGTTATCAATATATTCTCAATTATAATTTCTTATAATAAAATCGAAAAAGTATATTAATAAAGTAAATTAAAAATAATTAATGAAACGTTATTTTATAGTTATTAAATAAGTTATTTTAGAAATTTTTAGTTATTTACGTGTTTTTTCGGTTGTAACAGTTTACTAACTGATTGCTTCAATATAACAAAAGGTTTATGTTGTTTACAGTTTATTGAAAGTAATGAAAATGAACAATTTTAATTTGATTTGCTAAGTAATGAAAATGAACAGTTTACTTTGATATGCTTTTGTTGAAACAAAATAAAGTTTAAGAACTTCAGTAGTGCGTAATCCCTCCTCAGGCAGTTACAACGACTTGCAAACGACGTGGCATGCTCTGGATCAGATTTTGGATCACATTCTGCGGAAGATTGTCCCATTTTTGCACAAGTATGTTGTGAAGCTCTCTAGAATTTCATGTGTCCGTAAACGTTTTCCCATGTCATCCCAAATATGCTCAATTGGATTTAAATCTGGACTGCGAGCTGGCCAAACAAATCGCGTGATTTCACACTCGTCAAGATACTCAGTAACTATCCGAGCAGTGTGGGGCCGTGCGTTATCATGCATAAATGTTGCGTCGTCTCCAAGAATAACCATGAACGATAAAACATACAAACGGTAAAGACTTCTAGAAGCTGTGTCAGATACCTATGAGCAGTCAACATCCCATTCTCGATAAAGACTAATGCCCCCCATTCACGATCAGTTAAACTTATAAGTTGAACTGACGTACATCCAAAAACTGACCGTGAGTGTGAAATCCTAACGTAAAATTTTGAACTGACGGCAATCCACGGATTTACCGGGCGCTCCATAAATCCGCTGGCTTCAGTTCGTTTTCATCACGCCAAACTGACCGCGCATGCGCTTAGTCAGTCGTAGTTTAACCGGCACGGCGTCCGGGCGTACAATAACTGAAGAATTTGTAGAAAAATAGCTTGAAATATGTACATTCGTCCATTCTAAAATAGTTATGCCAGTCACTCGGTTTCAGTGACAACTCATTTAACAAATTAATATGAGATACTGTTAGGGGATAACCATTTTTTAATTCAGTTTTTTTTTTGTTTTTTATTGATTAAACTAATTGTCATATGTAGAATATCCTCTTCATAATCCGAATCAATTTTTTTAAGTTACGCGGGGAGAAATTTGCTAGCCAGATACAGCACGCGACAATCGAGAACTGAAGGCCGGTTTTAAGCCAGTGAGTGGGGAAATCATTTTGAACTGATCAGTTTTACCTGATCAGTTCTAAACATCAGTTCAACTGATCAGTTTAAACTGATCGTGAATGGCGACCTTAACTCCGTGCGAATGTCAAAAGATATGTCTCCCCATGCCATAACCAGTCTTCCCTTTAATTTTTATTAGTGCTGCGCGGTTCAAAGTCTAGGGTGAGCAAAAAAAGCCATTTCCCCCCTGAATTTCAAACAACTATGCATGATGTCAATTTCTCTGAATGGAAACAACAACAACAACAGAGGCGCAATCAAACCTAAGGATTCTGCATAGCCTGAAATACCATGTCGTTCAAGAAATTCAATATCCCCTAACCCAAAGAAAAACTTGCAACTTTAAATATTAACTCGCTCTTGAAGCCCGGCAAACTGAAGCAGCCCGCCAAAGTTTTGAAGAAAGTGGGTGATACTATGAGGGAGAGAAGGGTAAGCTTCTATGCCCATTTGAAAAGAATGAATGATGAAAGGCTGACCTAGAAAATATTAATGTTTTTTGACAAGAAGCCCAGAACCCAAATCACATGGTTCAAATATGTCAAAGCAGACTTAGTGGACGTGGGTATTGGAGAAGAAGGCATAACAGAGACTTGATAAAAGATTAAATTCTCAATTTTGAAGGATTTGAGGCGAAGAAGAGAAAAACTGGAGGAACAGTGTGGACAGAAGACCGAAGGGAACAACAAAGAGAGAGGATGAAGATATATTGGCAAAAGAGAAAAGAGGATGAACGCAATAGGAGAAATGTACATTGAACAATAGTTCTTTAACGGGGTCCCTAGAGGGTCAAGATCGAAAAAAATAGCAAATAGCAAAATAAGAGTTTGGATATTTCCAATGAAACTTTGATTTATTGCTCCTTTGTACTAACCCACTCTTTATAAATTTCGTCGGTATTAATTGTTTGCCGATTTGATAAATTAATGCAATTTTATTCTCATTAGGTCACCAAGGTGTGCATAGATTTATTTCTCTTAAGAGTCGCATGTACATCGGCATGTCCAAATGGATGTTCGACAGCGTTGTATGGCGCTGCAGGTCTATTTGTTGATCATAGTATTATGTTGCTGGTTACAATAATATATTAATTAATCTAGTATTCCCAATTTCGAAGACGAAATCAACTTCTCGTAATTTGTGCGCGGAAAATAAAATTTGTCTGTGCAAATTTTAAAATGCCACGAAAACTACTGCGCATCCGCGAAACCGCGCAGATTACAGAGAACATTGGCCATAACTGATGCTCCAACAAATGGTAGTCGCTCGGCAATACACGCTTGAGCATATCTCTCACCTTGTCGTCGCCACACTCTTACATGTCTATCTGAGCCCGTAACACAGAATCGCGGTTCATAGGAAAACAATACTCGTTTCCAATCCGCTATTGTCCAAGCTAAGTGCTATCGTGCAAAATTCAACATCGCAATCCGGTGTGTACGGGAAAGCGGCGGTCTAGTACTTTAGTTCGAGAAGATAATCCAGCAGCATAAAGTCGCCTCCTAACTGCCCACTCACTTATGTTTACATTTCTCACTTCTTGCAGATGATTTCGAAAGGAAACTGTCGTGACCGTTCGGTTTCTCAAAGCACTAGAAACGAAAAAGCGGTCATATCTGTTGGAGTTTTGCCTCGGCCTGAAGTTGTTCTTTTTTATTATTTAGCATATAAAATTAAAATTGTTCAACCGAAAACACGTAAAAAACTAAAAATTTCTAAAATAACTTCAAATTACGAAGTGACCCTAATTTTATGCTCCGCAGTGTAGTTTTATAGAATTTGGTTGTTGAAAAAAAAAACATTTTTTTATATATTCTAAAACTTTATTAAAAATGTATCTTTAGATATTATCCTTTTTTTAATTATATTTTATTTAGTTCTTGGGTAAAGGATTTAATAAAGGTTAATAAAATTCCGATATATTGCCAACGTTTCGGTCTTTTTTAATTTCTGACCTTCTTCAGGGCTACAAAATTAAACAAAAACAATTACAATATTATTAATTAATATATAAATATCATACCTTATATCTAAATATTATATATTAATTAACTTTAATATAATAAACATAAATATAAACTATTAAGATTAAAATTTAAATATGAATTTTGTATATAAAATGACAAATATTAAAAACTAATAAATTTGTTTGTTTTAAATTTAATAGATATGACAATGCTATTTTTTCGTTTGAATTTTGAATTTCGTGGTTGTTAGTTATGTTAGTTTTATAATGTGTGTTAATTTAATAGATTATTATAAAATATACTAAGGCCCATAGTGTCTTTTCTGTAATTAATAGTGTTATTTGTTTTAATTTGTATCATTTCACTAATATTTCTTCTTGTGCTATTTTTGTCAATGTCAAGAATTTCAAAATTGTCAAAATCAAAGAAGTGTCCCTCTATAAAAAAGTGTTTTGTTAGTGCAGTTTTGTTTAAATTATTAGAATTTTTACAATCATTTTTATGTTAACCAGTGCGTTTTTTTTATGTATTGCCCAGATTGCGCAATATAACATTTATTACAATTGTGACATGGAATTTTGTATACTGAACCTGATATCATATCTTTTGGAACTCTCTCTTTGATTTTGGTGAAAAATAATTTCCCTGCTGTTAGTGTATTATACGGAGCAATCTTAAAATTGAATTTTGTTGTTATCTTGTTAATTTTTTAGTCAAACCTTTAATGTATGGAAATTTACAGTGTTTAATTATGTTATCATTATTATTATTGTGTGGTTTCTTATTGTGTATCTGTTCTGTGTATTTTTTAATTGCCGAATTAATTAAGTATTTTGGATAATTATTGTTTATTAAAATTTTCTTTGTAATAAACTTAATAAAGACGGAACAAAGCTTGAATATATAAATATACTCAACCTTTCCGGAACTCTATAATACTAATGAGTCTTTTTAGGACTACCAAAAACAAATCTCTTATGAAATTTGTCAGTTATTCTATAGCTTTCAGTCCACCTTCGTGGCACTCAACAAAAACCATAAAAATAACATTGATTTTTAAGATCATGTCTTTCCGATACCTTGAGTGGATAGCCATCTGTGGACGCGTTTCGAGATCTATCTCTCATCAGCACAGCTTTGCTTCCATGAACAATATTTTGTAAATCACTCACTTGAAAACCCATGTGTTGATTAGGGTTAGATGTTTTTAATTTTGACATTTTGTGAGAGAGACATGAACTTAGCAGGTTATTGAAGCAAAAATAAAAACATCTAACCCTAATCAACACATGGGTTTTCAAGTGAGTGATTTACAAAATATTGTTCATGGAAGCAAAGCTGTGCTGATGAGAGATAGATCTCGAAACGCGTCCACAGATGGCTATCCACTCAAGGTATCGGAAAGACATGATCTTAAAAATCAATGTTATTTTTATGGTTTTTGTTGAGTGCCACGAAGGTGGACTGAAAGCTATAGAATAACTGACAAATTTCATAAGAGATTTGGTTTTGGTAGTCCTAAAAAGACTCATTAGTATTATAGAGTTCCGGAAAGGTTGAGTATATTTATATATTCAAGCTTTGTTCCGTCTTTATTAAGTTTATTACAAAGAAAATTTTAATAAACAATAATTATCCAAAATACTTAATTAATTCGGCAATTAAAAAATACACAGAACAGATACACAATAAGAAACCACACAATAATAATAATGATAACATAATTAAACACTGTAAATTTCCATACATTAAAGGTTTGACTGAAAAAATTAACAAGATATCAACAAAATTCAATTGTAAGATTGCTCCGTATAATACACTAACAGCAGGGAAATTATTTTTCACCAAAATCAAAGATAGAGTTCCAAAAGATATGATATCAGGTTCAGTATACAAAATTCCTGTCACAATTGTAATAAATGTTATATTGGGCAATCTGGACAAAACATAAAAAAACGCATTGGTCAACATAAAAATGATTGTAAAAATTCTATTAATTTAAACAAAACTGCACTAACAAAACACTTTTTTATAGACGGACATTTCTTTGATTTTGACAATTTTGAAATTCTTGACATTGACAAAAATAGCACAAGAAGAAATATTAGTGAAATGATACAAATTAAAACAAATAACACTATTAATTACATAGAAGTTAGTATATTTTATAATAATCTATTAAATTAACACAGATTATAAAACTAACATAACTAACAACCACGAAATTCAAAATTCAAACGAAAAAATAGCATTGTCATATCTATTAAATTTAAAACAAAAAACAAAAAAATTTATTAGTTTTTAATATTTGTCATTTTATATAAAAGATTCATATTTAAATTTTAATCTTAATAGAATTGAAAGTAGGAGATTACCACTACGATATCTTCAAATCTGTCAGTAGCTACAATTACACGGAAATCTACTGTTACTATTTGGCACACCCCGCTGAAGAAGCGTGGTGTGAGCCGTTCGCTGCGTCAAAGCAAGTAACGGGAACGGTCAAGACCGATTTGTGTCAGGGGCTGAAGGCCAACAGATGTTATGAAAGAGTAAAGAAAATAAAGTTAGAATTTGTGTAATTACTACCTTAGAGTTCAAGTTCCCGTTGGATGAGGAGCCGACGAGATCTTCTTATCTTGAACTCTAAGGTAGTAATTACACAAATTCTAACTTTATTTTCTTTACTCTTTCATAACATCTGTTGGCCTTCAGCCCCTGACACAAATCGGTCTTGACCGTTCCCGTTACTTGCTTTGACGCAGCGAACGGCTCACACCACGCTTCTTCAGCGGGGTGTGCCAAAGAGTAACAGAAGATTTCCGTGTAATTGTAGCTACTGACAGATTTGAAGATATCGTAGTGGTAATCTCCTACTTTCAATTCTATTATAAATTTGGTTCAAACCATGACATCTCATTTTAAATTTTAATCTTAGTAGTTTATATTTATGTTTATATATATGGTATGATATTTATATATTAATTAATAATATTGTAATTGTTTTTGTTTAATTTTGTAGCCCTGAAGAAGGTCAGAAATTAAAAAAGACCGAAACGTTGGCAATATATCGGAATTTTATTAACCTTTATTATATCCTTTACCCAAGAACTAAATAAAATATAATTTATTATAAATGATTTGAATAGTCGATACGAAAAATTTGATTTTTTTTTAAATGGAATTAAGTGACTTTGAACCAGCCATGATTGGTCGTCTTGTTTGTGACGTCAGAATGTTAATGTTGAATGAAATAATTCCACAATAATACATATCGACGGTCGGTCTACGTTTTTACATAAATATGTTTTGACAAAAAATATTCGAATTTTAGTGCATGTTTTAGTTGCAAAAAATGTTTTTAAAACTAGTTTTATGAAGTAAATAATCTGTGATAAGGATTTATGAAGGCCACCTCATATAATATACCTAAAGTGGATATATTTATGATAACGTATTTTAACAAATCGTGTGTAAAATTCCAATGTAAATCAAATGGGGTTTCATTGTTAAACGATTTCTGTTTGTTGTTACTATGGCAACAACTCGCGTCACTAAACAAGAAACATAGACGTAGCGAAAATAAATTTTCTGACGAATATTAAAATTGAATTAATTTTTATTACTTTGAATTAAGAAGTCTCGGCCATTGTTTTCAATGTATTACTTTGAATTATTTTGATTGCTTGTTGAGTTATTGCTAAAATATGTTTTCTTTCAAATTATCATCCAATCATAATCAATATTATTGAATTAGAAATTATTTCATTTTTTTAGGCATTGTTACCGGATAATTGAATAATTTTCAATTTGAAAGTAGGAGATTAAAAATTTAACATTTTTTATAACTCAGAATACCAAAATAAAGATTAAGTTTGTACTTGTCAATCCAAAATCTAATAGAACTTTGAAGCTTGAAAAACTGCGTTGTAGGTCGCAGACCCGATAAAATCGGTCAATTTGGTTAAGAGTTATCGTCAACGAAAGGATTAATAAAGATACAATTTTAATTGAAAAAGTTGCCGATTTAAATCAATGTTTAATATAAAAATACAATATCATTAATAACCATTATCCTTAATTATAATCAAATAAATCAGTTTTTTTTGAGGACTAAATATTTATTCAAACCAATATTTTTCTGACAATGATCTTAGAAATACTCGTATTTAATATATTCTCCTGAGAGTCTAATTCTATTATTCCATATGAGGCGTTTAGTATGAAAACCAGCTGAATCCATTTTTATAAATTTTGCAGGAGGGACAAAAAACATTTCAGGATCTTCCCATTTAATTTTTTCAAAAGAAAAAAAGGTCATTCAGATAACCTTCGGTGTATGATTCGAAATCTTTATTTTTTATTAGTAGTATTGTAATTGTATATTACATAACATGAGTTGTAAGAGGCATATTACGTACGAGCGGAACAGTTATTACGGAATTGCCTTACAACTCGAGTCACTATACTTTATCTACGACCACAATAATTTATTCCTGTTTATTAAGAAAAATACATTTCATGTAACAAATTTGTTTCTTATTAGGTATATAATTTAACATTATAATAAACAAACCATTTTTTCTTATCCATTTTTTCATTATCACTAACACTAGACATTATTTAATTTCATCGAATTGAAAAGAAATACATTCTTTTATGGCTTTTATATATTGGTTACATACCTTATTATTTAGTACTTACTTATAGTTTTCGTTAGATTTAAACGTGAAAAACGAAATGAATGACAGCTTGGCTGCGAATGATGTGACGTTTTATGGTTGTTTTTAAATCATGGAGTACTATATTTAACAGCTCTCAACCAATCAACGAATACTAAACCAAACGCACTAATGTGTTATCAATCATAACATATCATTAATCGCGGACTGTTACACTTGTGTGTGTTATGGTGCATTTACATAGTCCACGAATTGTACAATAATGGGCATTTACAATAGTGGTCGTATATAAAATTATGTATAAATAAAAATAATTTGTATTGAGCTGGATTTGCAAAAAATTGATTATTATTATTTTATTATTATTATTATTATATATTATTATATATTATTATTTTATTATTATAAATTTAAGAAAAATAAGAAAAAGAGGAAAATATTAAAAAAATGTCATTAGGTAATAGCATTTTTATCAGAGTTCACATTGGCAACACATTCATTGCCTTTTTCTTTATTTTCTTGTTGAATGTAGTTCTTCACTACTTCTCTGTAATATTTGAGAGATTCGATTTCCTTTTCGATTCGATCATTTACCTTTGCTGGAGCAATAGGAACGCGAACAGCCACAGGGAAAGGAAGAAAGCCATGAATAGTTTGTTCTGTTTCTTCTACACACTCGTGAAAGCTCCAATGTCCGAATGTCAATTGTCAGCAAAGACAAATAGAAGAGAACAACAACCTTTCCCTATACTGACATAAGAAGCAGTTGGCATTAATATAATTCGCATTAATAGAAGCATGGATTGAGCTGGGTTTTAGAAAACACCAGTTTTTGACACCGGTTTTCGAACGGATCAAGCGGGATTCGTTCCAGATTATGCTGTAGCTTTATAGTATCGACAATGACCTATCAAGCTACGCAAAAAACTTTTCAAAATTAGTAGATGGCCTTGATACGAAACGCCTCATATATTGCCTATTGCATAATTGGCAGTTCTATTAGCCATTCGTTCTGAGGATACAGAAGACGCAGGAGCGATCAATCAAAATTTGAGCGGATCTGAATGTCTTGGAATATTTGTTTGATCAAAATGCCTTATAAATTTATTTGGAACAGAACTTGAGCTAGGAATGTCGTTATTTTATTTATTTTGACAAGACCAAATTGATTTTGATCTACCATTTCATGTGTTATTTCGTGTTTTTTTTTGGTTCAGGTGAGATCTGTTCTCTTCGCCGGTGTTCTACACGAATTTCCTCAGAACAGCTTAAGCACTAATCTTGGAAGATGTAAATCTAGGATTTAAGATAGTTTCTTCGCAAGTAAAATTTTATCTTCTAAAGGCTCTAACCGATCTTTGATTCGTTTAAAAAGACTTTCTCGAATAGATTTTCCAAGTTTTCCACTGTAGCCAGCCTGATTCTTAATAATTCCTAACGTAACAAATTCATAATAGGGATAATTAAACAAGCCGTGACGTAGTTTTCACCCTGATATCATCCGTATCTTGTTTAACGGTCTAAGAAGTTCGATAAAATCAAGCACGACGATTAGTTGAGAAGATGTATCAATATCAGGAACTTTCTCATGCTTTCTTATGGCTTCTTATAGCTAAAACTTTAGCTGCAACTGCTGACAATTCAAGAAATCCTGCTAACATATCAAACCAATAATTCCACCTTATATAAAATGATTGAACTACGTTCAAAACTTCTCCTTCTTTCTTACCAGTTTTTTTGTTGTTCAGTACGTAGCTCATCCTTTGCATTTACAAATTGCTTAAAATAAGTAACTAGACTTCCGATTTGCTCTGCAACTGAAGTGAACACCATATTTTTTTAGAACGGACCATCAACTATAAGTTGAGCGAATGAGCCATGCCAATATTTAACAACAAAACTCCGCAAATTCAACTCTTAGTTCAAAATTAGCTTTAGATAATTCCTGAACTAAATGGGCGTTGTACAGTTTAAACTATTCCTTCTTTAATATTCCTCTCAGAGACGTTTTAGAAATATCATGGTCTACAGAGAGCTGACTGATGAAGAAGTATACAAATTCTAATAATCGTTGGTTAAGGGGATCGTAAGAGAACTCACGCGGAAGCGTGTCATTTATTTAATGACACAACAAATTGAATTCCTATCAGTAGATCCACAGATATTTATTATAACATTATAATAAACAAACAATTGTAATTTTATGTATAACTGTTACTCGACATTATTTAACTTGATAGAACTGAAAAGAAATACATTCTTAATTTTTACATACCTTATTATTTAAAACTTATTTGTAGTTTTCGTTATATTTAAACGTGTGAAAACGAAATGAATGACTGCTTCTATGTGAATATGTTCAGCGCCCCCTCCGTGCCAAAATTGAAACTAACGGAAATTGACTTAAAACTACCAGTGGCGCACAAAAAAGGCCACCGTAGCTACGGATTTGAACAAAATGGATGATTTAGATTAGGTTATATTAGGAGCAGATAAAACAAGACCACATATCGCGCGGCAGCGCGACCTCTCGATCCGAAATAAGAAAAAAATGTATGTCTATAGTTTAAACAATTTTTATATACCCCTTCAAATTTATTTTCCCTATCCCTATGTGTCTAATGCTGTACCAACGATATAATCTGTACCAACGATATAATCTTGCGATAAATGAGAAAAAAAAATGTTCAAAAACCCAATTCTCTGTTAATTGAAAATTCGTCCTAAAATAACAAAAACATATATAAACTTATTAAGGGCGAAATATAGCCTGAATATATAAATATATTCAACCTGTTCGTAGCTAAATTGAGTCTTATGAAGACTACAAAACAAATCTCATGTTGAAACAACTACTTCCCTTGCTTATACCACGCAGGATATTGAATTATACAATGTAAATTTATATACTATTACTAGCCCCAGTCCACTTTCCACATATCTTTCTATTTAACTTAAGTGAATAGCCAACTGCAGGCGTGTTTCAAGAGCTATCTCTCATCAGTGCATCTTTGCTGTTTTGAATTATATATTGGAATACACTTACTTCAACCTCCTGCATTACTGATAGGTTAGGTTTTAATTTGACGTTTATGGAGACAGACATGAATTTGGCAGGTTATTGCTTTAAATTATAATTTGATATACTTGAAACCATACTAATTATAGATAATCATATAAACTTATTAAAGGCGAAATATAGCCTGAATATATAAATATGTTCAACCTGTCCGTGGCTCTATAATGTTAAGTCCTATTAAGTCTACAAAGCAAATCTCGTGTTGAAACAACTACTTCCCTTGCTAATACCACGCAGGATAATTAATTATACAGCAGATGTTTGCATGTTGTTACTAGCTCCAGTCAACTTTCGTGGCACTACACTAGTACTAAATGAATAAAATTGTTTTTAAGATCATATATTTCTATTTAACTTAGAGTAGCCATCTGTAGACATGTATCGAGATTTATCCCTCATCAGTGCAGCGTTGCTGTTTTGAGTTATAAATTGGAATACACTTACTTGAACACCCCATGCACCACCTGCAACACCTCATCACGGGTGAAGTTAGGGTTTAATGTGACGTTTATGGAGAGAGACATGAACTTAGCATTTGTGTCTCAGACATGTGTCTCTCCAAAACGTCAAATTAAAACCTTCAACATGTAATCTTAATTATAATATAATAAGTAATTATATTATTGTTGGACTTAATTTTGTAGTCTTAATAAGACTCAATTTTATAGAGCTACGAGCAGGTTGAATATATTTATATACACTTAACCGCAAAAAAAACACACCACTTATACATTCTGATTTATTTCGAATTATAATATGTGTTTTCCGATTCATCAATTACAAGTATAATAATAATGTTTATTGTTACGCCTTTTGTAGGTTTCAGCTGTCCTCTATATTTAATCTAGAAGTCTTAGCTGCTTTTCATAAGTAGTATGTTTCTCCAATAATTAAACCCCGCTTCTAAAATTAGTTTTCACTTGGTTTATCAATAGATACGATAATTGTCATTTGTGAAATACATTTGCATGCAGTGCAACATGCTCCTCAAAATTTAAATCGTGATGCATGTGTTGAATTTGTAACTTTGTCCAACGAAGGACTAACAAATCGCGAACTTAGTAGAAAATATGGAGTGTCTCATACAACGATCGGTAGGGTTCTGCAGAGGTTTATAGAGAAGAAAGATCACGCTAGACGACCTGTTCAAGGCAGACCACGAGCTACTAATGCCATGGAGGACCGATTTTTAATGCTTCGAAAACTGAGGGAACGGTTCACAACTGCACGCAGACTCCCAATACAACTTGCTGAGGTCCATGGCACTGCTGTTAGTCAAGATACCATAAGAAGAAGACTTCGTGCTTCAAATTTACAATCTCGGGTAGCAGCTACTGGTCCCAGATTTGTCTGTAAACCACCGAAGAAACAGAATGGATTTTGCAAGGAGGCATGTGGATTGGGAAATTCATAATTGGGAGCAAGTATTATTTACAGATGAGTCAAGGTTTTACCTGCTAAGTTCTGATCGCCGCCCAAGAGTGTACAGAAGGCCAAATGAAAGATATTCCGCTTGTAACATTCGAGAAACCACTTTATATGGAGGTGGCCTAGTGGTGATATGGGGTGCAATATCTTTAACAGCTCGCACAGAGCTTTTCATTGTTGATGGGCAACGTCTGCATTCTAAACGATACATAACAGACAATTTAGAACATTATGTGGTAGCTTTTGCATCTTACATTGGGGATGGATTCGTTTTTATGAAGGATAATGGTAGGCCAAATGCGGCACACATTGTTACTGAATATTTAAATTATGTTAATATTCAAGTCCTGGAGTGGCCAGCCCGCAGTCCAGACCTGAACCCAATAGAGTGAATATATCATCTTTGGGACATAATGGAGCGCCGGGTTAGAAGTCAAAATCCGCCACCTAACAGCTTAGACGAGTTGCGACAAAGTCTTATCCGCGTATGGGAAGATATCCCTTAAGAAACGATTAGATCTCTAATTGAAAGTATGCCACGGCGATGTCAGGCTGTAATAATATCTAGAGGTGGTAACACTTAGTTATTGATAATATACTATAGTTATTGATAAGCCAAAAACGTTTCAAAAGGAGCTGTATTCGTGTGTATAATAATAATTATCATTTTTCATAATTTTGTTAAATAAACCATATTTTTGGTTTTCGTTTTTTCTCTACAATTATGTATGTCAAATTTATTATTATTATCGAAATAATTCTGTTTATGTGTCCTATTCTTAATATGTTTTTCAAAATGTATGTTAATATTGCCGACAATTAAAATAAATGGAAATGTATATGTGGTGCGTTAATTTTGCGGTTAAGTGTGTATATTCAGTCTATATTTCGCCCTTAATAAGTTTTTATGATTATCTAATTGGTATGGTTTCACCAATATAAAAAAAATGTTTTATATAAGTTGTAGTTTAAAACAAAACTTTCTTAAATTAAATTTTGCATAGTGCAGTTTATTTTTTGGTTTACACAATAACATTTTAATAAGTTTAAATTGCTCATTTACTGATTCATATTAGTTAAATAGTTTATATTGCCAAAGTTAAATTAGTTTCTAAAATATCTTAAATTTATGAGAGAAAGTTTTCTTATTAATATTAAAAAATATATGAATTTAGAATTGTAGGAATTTAAAAATAATTAATAGAAAAATTAATGGAAAAATAAGTTTAGGGACCGGTCAGTTTCTTTGAGTACAAAAGTTTGTTACTTAACTCAGATATGTATGTCACACCGATATTATTATTGTGTCGCCAACCTAAAGTCTAATGCACTACACCGTCATAACAAAATATATTGTAATCATTTCTGTAAGTACATCTGCAGTCATGTGTCAATCGAGGATAGGTATATGGAGTCGTGAAGGCATTGTGCTTTAAGATGCAGCTGCAAACGAAAAATTAAAGTTTCTATGTAAAGTTTCTCAAGTTTACCTTGTTTGTTTCCGCTTTACTTCAATGTTTAAAACGTTATCATTGTTCCACATGCATGGGGTTTTAACTTCTTAATTTGACATAAATCCACTTGATGAAAGCGTACAGTGTAGTCGAAAATAAATAAAAAGGCAAATAAATAAAATTTGACTAAAGCTTACAGAATGCGTAAGTCTGGATGGAGGGGAATATTTTCGCTTAATAAAAAGCGTACAATGTTCTCGATAATAAATTAAAGATACTCTTAAAAATATTTGAAATGAGCTGGGGTCCCAGCGATGAAAAAATGGAGACAGTCTGACACATATACATTAATAACTTATTTATAATTCTTAAATTGCTCCCCTGTCGAGAAATATTTGCAGAATCACTTGTTCACTTGTTATAAATAGTTTTGGCGAAACCAAGCTATTTACTGAAATCTAATTTAGTCTATTAACTATTTTAATGTTGGTCGTGACAAGTAAATAAATTTGATAATTTTCGAATCTCAAACAAATAATCTCTAGATCATAATTTCATTTAGATTGTATATCTTAGGAAATTTATCTTATAACTCCTGAGTATTTAATTTTGTCGAAAAATGAATATTTTTTACAATTATCCGTCGTATTCTATCCTCCATTTTCTTTTCTCGTGAAACCAATATCGAATCGTAATCAACAATCCCAAATACAACCAATTAATAAGTTTGGTTTGAAAGACATTAATATTCAGAAGTATCATTCTCTTCAGAAATTCAATATAAGATTTGTAATCAGCGACGCCAAAAACTCCTCGAGTATTAAAATTAATTGCAAAATAATGATATTTTCGAATTATGGCCAACTTTCTGGGATTTTTGCTCACTGTGCGGCTCTTTTTTCTTACATATCTGATAATATGTACTACCTCGGGTTGTAAATGAACGCATTCAACCCTATTTACCCTATTTTGTTAGTATTCAGTAAATTAACATTTCATTATCTCATTTAATTAATTCCATTTCAATACAAATGGAAATGTTTTATGGGTTAGCATGCTATTCAAAGAAAACGTTGTAAGTAGTCTTTACATCTTGGAGTTCAAGATAATTTGATTAGTGTAATATAATTTGCTTTTATAATCAAACAGAAAAAAACATATTTAATTTACGAGGCATTGATATGACTTTTTATACATGTTTTGTAAGTTATTCCAGAGTCAATTCGAGTTATTCCATTTTAATATCTTTCACGTCTTAGATTCCATTAATTATAATAGGTTTTAAAACTTTTCCTTATTTGCATTGTCCTGTTATATGGTTGTACATTATTCATATAATTGCAGTTTTAACTGGGTATATGTTTAAAGGGTTTTATTTTTAACTTCACAAAAAAACGTATTTAAGAAGTAAAAAAAGCAAATCACATTTTTATGCAAATTTCAAAAAAAAAACCATTAAACTGTTATACATCAGAATAATGTTGAAAATTAGGTATAGAATACAGTGAATAAATAATAAAACAATATTCGTTTACACATTTAGTATAAATGAAATCATTTGAAAGATACTTAAAACAAAAAAAAAAACAATCAAATCCTCGATTGTTAGAAATTAAGAAAAACCTTAAGTTATTTCAAACCATCTCAAAGGTTGATTGACATAATTATAAGAGGATATATAACAACTTACGAAAGAGATATACGGCAGCGTTAAGAGAAGCGAAAAGGGCGCAGTATAAAAACCAAATTGATATGACATAAAACCCCGCAAAAACTATATGGAATGTCATCGGGCAAATAGTTAATATTAAAAAGCCTAATCTCGCATACGTAAGCGAAGACCAAGATCCAACCATAACCGCCACATGGATTAGTGTACCATTACGTTGACAGAGCGGCTATGTTACAAGAAGGAATGCCAAGAAAAATGTACGCCGATATCATAGATGTAAACGCAAATTCAATTATCTTTTATCCAGTTTATATAGAGGAATTGAGTGCTACAATCAAATCTTTTAAAAATAAGAAAGTTCTGGCTATGACTAAGTGCCAATTACAATTTAAAAAAGTCATCGATCATATATTACATACATTGGTGCACATATTTAATAAGTCGATTCAATATGCTATTTTCCCAGATGTTCTAAAACTTTCAACAATAACAACAGTATATAAATCCGGAGGAATTGATAACTACAGACCTATTAGTTTATTGTCAAATTTTTCAAAGCTCTTTGAGAAACCTATAGAATGTAGAATAATAATCGTTTTAGACAAATATAACTGTCTAAGTAAGACACAACACGACTTCAATAAAGGAAGAAATACGGACACTGCATGTTTTTGTTTTGTCCAAAACATTTTAGAAAACCTGGAAAAAAATTTATCGCAACTGGAATTTTACTTAGATCAATTAATACTCTTGAAGAAACTAGAAAATATGGAATAAGGTGCGTGGATTTAGTCTGGGTAGCATCGTTCCTTACTAACCGGGAGCAGTGAGTAAAAACCAGGCAAGGGTATGCACAGTCAAATATTAGAACAAATAATTTTGTGATACCACAGGGAAGCGTAATAGGACCGCTTCTGTTTAACTTATACATAAATGACCTACCTCATAGCACCAAGAACACGGTACATAAAATAACTCAATATGCAGACGATACCAGCACGTTGTTAATAAGTAAGTGTATAATACAAATTGGATGATGCAGGCCCTGGAGCAATGGTTTGTGACAAATAAACTAATTGTAAATAAAAACAAACACTAACATAATAACATTTAAGACAAATCGTCCAATAAACTATCCAAAAGAATACAAAATAGGAGAAGATATTTTGAAAAGTAAACAAGCTGTAAGATTTTTGGGTATCTTCATTGACGATACATTGGAATGGTCAGCACATATAATGCAACTAAGAACTACGCTAAACAAAGCAGTATATGCGACGACCTTATGCAGATTTTGGGACGTTATGGCTATATTTTTCAAATTTCCATAGCCACCTTCGTTGCGGAATCTCTTTTTGGGATAACAAATTTATATATACAACCTGTTTTCAGAATTCAAAAACAGGCTCTCCGTATTCTTCTAAACCTTAAATTTAGAGAGCCTTATAATAATAATATATTGCTTTATTGTCAGTAGAAATACATGATTTCTGTGGACAAAGCACAGGCAAAATAAATAAATAAATAAATAAGTCACTTAAAAACTAAAACAAAACATATCAAGAAAGTACATACATACATAAATACATACATTCGTGAGAAAAAAAAAACGAAATAAATAAAGAAAAAAAATAAATAAACAATAAATAAACAATAAATAAACAATTAAATAAATAACAATAGGCTAGCTGAGGCTAATATGTGTGTGTGCAGTTCAAAAACTAGTGATCACCGAAGAATTCTGCCGTAGTGTAGTAAGGTCGTTCTAGGAAATATGACTTGACGGCGGAACGAAACTTGGAGTTATTGGTGATTGATTTTAAGTGGATAGGTAAATGATTGAACATTTTTTTCGCATTGTAGAATATAGATTTTTCTGTTCTGATCTAGGTAAGGGTAGATAAATATCCTGATCCAAGTTCCTTGTACTGTGTTTGTGTTGTGGTCTCTCCAGTAAAGCACGAATGTGCTTATGCATTAAGCTAACGGATTCCAGGATAAATAATGAAGGGAGAGTTAAAATTTTGAAATTCTTAAAGTAGGGTTGACAATGGGCTATACTACTCAAACCAAACATATAGCGAATAGCTCTCTTTTGTAGCTTGAATAAAGATTCAAGTTGGAGAAGGTTGGAGTGACCCCAGAACGGAAGGCCATATCGCAGGTGTGATTCGAAAAGAGCGAAATAAGAAGATCTGGAAGTATGGAGATTTAGCTCTCTGGAAATAGACCTAATTGCGAAGCAAGCAGAAGATAGCTTCTTGGTTAAGATCTCCACATGCGAGGTCCATTTGAGTGAATTGTCAATGTTGAGGCCCAGAAATCTAACAGAGTCAACAGGGTTAATGACGTTGTTGTCTAGTATAAGAGGCAGTAGAGTACCTTTATAAGATAGGACTACAGTTTTCTTAGTACTTAATTCTAGGCAGTTAGAATCGTACCATGACTTAATACATGCAAGGTCATTAGATATTGTAGAGTGGAGAAGCGGCAGGTTAGGTTTGGACCATGTGATACTAGTATCATCGGCAAAGAGACAAATTTTTCCACTGATATTTAAATTAGTTATATCGTTGATAAATACTAGGAAGAGAATTGGACCTAGAACGGAACCTTGAGGGACACCAACATCCACCGCTCTGCAGGAGGAAGAGTAGTCATTTACCCTGACGAACTGCCTTCTATTGCCAAGATAGGATTTGAACCATTCCTGAGGAGTTCCCCGAATTCCATAAAAGTGCAGTTTTTTTAGTAGAATCTCATGGTTCACACAATCGAAGGCTTTGGCAATGTCACAAAAAACTGTTGCTGTGAAAAGCTTGTTGTTAAGATTGTGGTAGATATCACTAAGAACAGAGAATATGGCATCACTCGAGCTTTTACTGGATAAGAATCCGAACTGATTCGATGTTATGATGCTATATTTGGTCAAGAAAGCCATCAAGCGTACCTTGACGAGCCTCTCTATGATCTTTGATAGAGCAGGTAGTAAGGCGATTGGTCTGTAGTTGCAGCAGCTGTCTTTATCGCCACTTTTATGTAGAGGGATAATGATTGCTGTCTTGAGGCACTGGGGGGAAACACCCTTCTCGAATGATTGGTTGATTAGATGGGACAGGGCGTTCATTGCTTCAAGAGGAAGGTTTAGAAATACTTTAACCGGTAGACCATCAGTGCTGCATGTAGACTTACTTGTTATAGCTGTAATGGCTTGTGATAGTTCCGAGTTGTCAACAGGACTTAAAAAGAAACTACTGGAATTCAAATTAGAGGCAGGGAGGAAGGAAAGGGGGTCGCAATTTGAAGATATATTAGTTGTTATATTTTTGGCTACATTTACGAAATAATTGTTCAAATCATTTGGATCAGGATAAGTTTGGTTAGGTGAACGAGGTTTATTTCTCAGATCATTCACTATTGACCAGGCCTCTCTAGCGACATTACTAGTAGTTGAGAGGCGATTTTGAAAGTAAACTTTTTTTGCCAGTTTGATGATTTTGATGTGTAAAGTACGGTATTGCGAGATGTACTTAAGGACCTTAGGGTTGACCGTGAACTTTTTAATGTACAGCAAAGAGCGCATGTTTTTGGAAGCTGTTCTAATTCCCACTGTAGTCCAAGGTTTATGACGCTTGGGCTTAATGGGAGTTAGGGGGAACGCTGAATTTCTTGCACAGGAAACTTTCATTAAAAAATCTGAGAAGTTAATGTCTACCTCTCCGGAAGGAAAGTTCCAATCAATGGATTTACATTTATTTCGAAAATTTATAAAGTTCTTCGCTGAATAAATTCTACCTAGGCGGTGGGAAGTGGGTTTTGGTTTTTTTCCTAGAGAAAAGTTGGTCAATATTGCTTCATGGTCCGAGAAGCCAGAGCAAATAACTATAGATTCTACATCGTTAGGTGGTAGGTCAGACACAACGTAGTCAATGGTGCTAGCTGTAGTTTTTGAGATTCTGGTCGGTGACTCGACATGCATTTGAAGCCCAAAGGAATCAAAAATGGATATCAAAGATTTCTGAACAGCACACACATTAGCGAAGTCAATGTTAAAATCGCCACCTAAAATTTTTCTGCTTTTAATAGGTAAAGCATCGAGCAAGCTTAGAAGGTTCTGTAAAAAAGATGAACTATCTGAACTAGGTGATCTATAAATACATATTATATAGAGATCGAAAAGTAGGCTATGCACTAGCGAAAATTCAAAGACTTTCTCAACTAATAGGGAGTCAAAGTTCGAAATCGGAGAAAAATCACCCCTAGCTGAAAGTATTAAAGTTCCTCCATGAGCTGAGTCTCTTCTATTAAACCGAGCAACAGTGATGTACTTTTCAATAAATACCGGTTCGCCTACTTTTAACCAATGTTCCGTTATACATACTATTTCAGGAAAGGTCATTTCTTCTAATAACAGAAACAGTTCATCTGTTTTGTATCTTAAAGATTGTATATTTAAGAGAACCATGCCAAGCTTGCTGTTGTTAGGTTTGGAAAACGTTTGGTCTTCCGAACACGTCAAATTATTAATTCAAAAATTCTTTTCGGCGAGTTACAGGAAAAATAATTTTTTTGACTATCCCTGACTTTTTGGAGGTGTATAATTCTTTCGGAAGAGACGTAGGACCTATAGGCGGAGAGGTCGGCTTCCACATCGGAGGTAGATATGCCATAAGCTTCGTGAAAACTAAAGAAGATGGCACGAAGGGCTTTTAGTTCTATTGGGAGGCCTTCTGACGCTAGAAGCACTTTTATGCTGGTGTTGGTGAATCTATCGTAACACACATTGGCGGGTTGGTCATGAAGGTACGCAAGGTATAACTTAACTGCTCTCATGATGATAGGTTCCCTCAGTCTTGACAAGGTGTATCGATTATCTCCACTAGATTTTTTTGTTAACCGAACTACTGGTGGAGTCATGGGGTCCAATAAAGTTTGTGGGTCACTAGGCCCAATAGGGCTAGAAAATATTATCGAGGAACTGTTAGCTAGGACATTTGATTTGCAAGCGGCAATAGCCTGCTTGTCAGATGTGATCGTAGTAACAGTCTCGGTGGCTCGTTTGTTGTTGTAGGAGATGGTCCCTGTAGAGTTCACTGGAGTGACGGGATTACCTTGGCTAGTGAAAATGACCTGCCTAGTCTGGTGGGAGTCAACTTCAGGATTACGCTGAGATGGCAATTGAGGCGGAGATGGTAATTGCGGCGGAGAAGGTAATTTCGGCGGAGATGCTGCAGACAAATTTACGAGAACTCCAGTAGGCCAGAGGTTGCTTTCGAATAAGCCGTAGATTAGGCTTTTTTTCCTCACGCCAATTTTAAACGACAGGTTAGAGGGGTTGTAACGTTCTTTTGTTAGTGGGTAACATCTTATAAAGTCTGAAGTCCTCAATTTTTCTTTAATAAGATGAACCACTTGAATGGATGAAAAGCTGGGGGGAAGATTACTTGCAACCACATAGTGCCATTTTGTTTCAGTCCTGTCATGTCTCAGATTCAATGTAGAAAAGGATCTTGCGTTGATGGGCACTTTGACTTCCTTGCGAGAGGATTCCTCAGGTGGTGTAGGACACTCCGTTTGGGTACAAGAGGAGGAATAGCTCAATCTATTAGTCCTCGGCTCATTAATTTTTTGAGTCACTATTTTTATTTTGTAGTTAAGATCTTCTATTAGTTTTTCTACGCGAGCTAAGCTCTTCTGCGTACTCTCCAGCTTCTCTTTTACCTCGATGGATGCAGAGTCGTGAACAGACACGTTGACCGGTTGATCCTCCGCTTTATCGAAGAAAACCGACGACAAGTTGAAGATATTTTGCTCCATGAGCCTTGCAGGGGAAAATTTAAAGAAGCAAACATATTAACCACTGCGGGAACATATGTGTTCGAAAGTTTACGGTTTTTATTAAAACACAAAATTTCCTGATGAAATTCGAGAAATCAACTGAAAGGAACACTATATACATTAAAGATATGTTTAACATATACATATACTATATACATTAAAGATATAATTTTCCTCTGCATAGACTTACACTAACAGAAATGAATACATCATATAGCCTCAATAAATTATATAACAAATTACCTAAAGTAATTCAATTAATCTAAATCTAGTGAAAAACAAACTATATTTGTGTATTATGAACATTGAACCTTATAATATGGGTGAGTATTGCGCTGCAGTAAATCTCCCCAGGAAACAATATGTATAATTCAATGAGGCATTGAGCGTGAAAGCGGAGTAAGCCACAATTTTTATAAATTTGCGTTTTTGGCATTAATGTACTTTATTTTACTTTATGAATTATATGAATCGAGCAAAAGTGAATTTACCCACATTTTCAAAATTAGATAGATACTATAAAAAGAGTTCTTTCATTGAATGTTTTTTATATTGTCTGTGTGCAATAGTGGACTAAAGTTGTTTGGTTCGTTTTTGCTCAGTGCTGATACACATATGTGATGGAATCTGTGGTTAAAAAGATTATGAAGTTTTTCATTCAGTCATTGTGAAAATAAGTAGTAGTAATTAAGCCGCTATTTTTGTATTATTCACTAATATTGTGCATAAGTTATGACAACACAATCAAAAACTGTGGGAGAGGAAATGCAAGGTAATGTTTTTGTATTATAATCCAATCTGCTGAGGAGCCAGATAATTTCACAGATTCAAACTCAGAATACATGCCATCTGATGGGAATAGTCGGTTTTCTGCAAGTATACCGGAACCTGATTCTTTGGATGTAGATAAGAGTACTGGTATAGGAAGCAAAGAAAAAAAACGTGTTAGGAACGAACAGGTTCGGATGCGGAATCAGAGGAAACAAAAGCGAGATTGATTGATGATTTTTATTTACAATGATCAAAGTTTTTTATAAATCTCGAACGTATTCGCAAGTATATCAGTATTCCAGAAGGCTAAGGAGTATATTTTATTATTTACTTGATTCTAGTAGAGCTGATATCAAGATATGAAAAACATTTTCTCAGAATACATTATCTGTATCTGCGGGTAGAATTGATAGGGTTCTGAAACAAAAGAGAATACTCGCTACTCCGCCATGTGATCGGAGAGGCAAAAGCTGAATCTGTTAATAAAACTTCTGCTGATAAAATAGTTGAAGTAAAAGCTTTCATAGAAAAATTCATTCACTATTTCAGCCACTACACTCTTCATAAATCCAGATATCGAAAGTACGTGGCACCTGATTTAAATATTTGCAAAATTTATTCTCTTTATCGTGAAGCGGCGACAAATCCCGTTTCCAATTTCATTTTCCGAAATTTGTTTAATGAACAATTCAATTTATCGTTTCATGCATCTATATCAGACTCCTTCCGAAAATGTGACTCTTTTAAGATTAAAAGCGATGCTTTAGAAAATGAAAATGAGAATCAAAGGTTGGCTGTAGCATAGGAACTCCATAAGAAAAAAGCTGAGAGTGCACGTCAAAGCATACACGACGGCACCGCACTTGCAAAAGTAGATTCTAGTATTACTGCTATAACTTTTCACCTTATGAAAACGTTGCGCACACGTGCACTCTCAAACGAATCCATTGCTTCACGAGGGCACCAAGAAATAGGTTCATGCTTACTGCACTTCATAAAATATTTTGTTAGAATGTCATCAAAGCTGCTCGGAAAAGAAACCCATTTACAGTTATAATAATGGATAAAAAGGATTTCTATTAAAAAATAAAGCTTGAGAGGAATATAACAAATCGAAAATCTGCTGAGGACCAATGAGGTAGGACCAAGTGTAGTTGTTAAAGATTCAATGGTTGCGTTTTGGGAGGGAAGAGCCCTTTAAAATCTATTACAAATATTCAAACAATATTGACGTGCTGTTTAACAAAGTTGATATCGGCAAAAAACACACCAAACTTATCTCAAAAATAGATGTTCTCTTTCCCCATGGGCGCTGCATAAATCTGTTAATAAAGAAAGACCTTCTTAGTTTGTTGGAATACATTCCATCTATTTATCACGCATATTATAGAGGCCTGAACACAACCACCAACAATGATGTAAATGAGGTACCTGTACTTGATTTTTGTACTGAAGAAGATGTGTAATAAAGTTTTGTAATAAGTTTTGGTTTTAATAAGTCGTACTCTAGCATTTAAATGAATTTGTTAACGAACTATCCCATAAAAATTTAAAACAAGTCAATTCAAAAGTGAACTAACTAACCCACATCAAAATGATCTGTTTCAAAAAATATTGGAGTAACTAGTTCTGATTCCAATAATAAACATCTTGCATATAATCAGAAGCTACATAACATGAGCAAATGCAAAAACGTTTCCAATAAAAAAAATGCTTCATTATACTCATTATAACTCGGTTTTATATTTGTTGGTGTTAGTCTGCTTTTGCGTTCAATGCCTCAAATATACCTTTGTGTGTATTATATATTTTATATTGTATAAATTATTCTTGTTATTTTTCTATACATATTTCATTTAGTTTATGTATTCTTACATGTGCTTATATTTAATGTAATAAACTTATTGATTGATTGATTAAAACATACAGCACATAAACCATCGAACTTCCCTAAGTCGAACTGCCATAATTCATGGAAAAAAATCGAATTATAGAAAAATGGAGTTATAGAAATACATAACTATTAAATGAGTAAAATACACTAAACACAATTTATTCAAAGTAAATACATATGTACATATGTATATATTTATAAACAAAAAACAAACAAGAAATATGTATACATTATTAATATGTGTTGGTTATTATTATCCCTGTTGTTTATCATTTTTTTATATATTATTGGTAATGGGAAATAAAGTTCTTATATAATTTAAAAATTTATTTGCCTTTCTAGTTTCGATGTGAAAACTAACATATTAATCATAGGCTAAAAATTACAAAAATAAAATTAATTACAAACTATAATTAAAACATTAATAAGAAATACCTCTTTTCCATTACCAATAATATATAAAAAAATGATAATTAATATGATGTTATATAATTATAATTAATTTAAAATAATTTTAATTAATATATTATTTTTTGAAAGTCAGTAATTTTTAATTGTTTATATATAGCATAATATCACCTTGTGGGTGATCTTCGAATATATCGTCTCTTTTTGGATTACCGAATCTCGGGAGAATAATATCCTGCCGTCATCTTCCTAAAGCAGACCCGCTGGTAAATTCTTAGTTTTGCTTTATTCGAGTTTTTGGTGATCATAAAATATGAAATATAAAATGTTTGGTAATCTGCCCGAGGAGTACACTATCGACACTATCGACGGTTTATAGTAGGCAATATCCGGCATCATAAATTTTGGAAAATACGCGGCGGTTAAAAAATTGGAGTTATAGAGAATATTTTTTATGTAAAATTTTACCATTGTACAAATTTTTAATATAAGTTATGGAAAAATTCGAGTTAAGGAAAATTTGAGTTATGGAAGTTAATTTAAATGTAAAATGCTATATAAACGTATGAATTGTTAAAAATATTTGAGTTATAGAAGAATTACAGAAGTTACAGAAGTTCGAGTTATGGAAGATCGACTGTATTTGAAATGTATATGTTCAGGAAGGATTTTTCTTATCACATATGCAAGTATAAGAGAATATTTGATCCTTTTACATTTATCTGTTTTAATTAATGTTTGATGCTTTATTTACATTTTCATTAGTTTTCTAGTTACTGTTGGTTCTGCTAAAGTTTTTATTTTTGGATTTTTATAATAGTGTGACAAAAAAATAATAGACACTGAATAGTTTTTAAAAAGTCACGGGTTGAAACTAATTCAATATTTAATCAAAATAATTCATAAAGAATCATTTCTGAAATACCGACTATTAACTGGGTGACTTTTCAATACACCCGCACCGGGCGCCGTTCGGTATACATAGGGCTTCATGAAGTGAATCTTATATCTAGACTGTTGTGAAGCATTCCACTCGCTTAGGAAAACCTGCGAGCAAGGTTCGATTGGCCAAGAAGTACTTCAATTAGACTCATAAGAGGAGCATACTATTTTTTTAATAGTCCAAATAAAGTAAAAGAGATCGACTAAAATTTTTGTTTTTGATACTAATGAGGTGTATATCCAATATTCTAGATAATGTTATGTATTTAATGCTTCAAGAATAGTCGATATAAAAATACCAATTTAAGAGATAAAGAATTAAAAATTTACATAATAGAGACAGCAAAGATAAATTTTCTAAAGCTAATCAAAAAGCAAATCCTATCGTTATAAAGATTATTCGATAAACACTTTTTGTTGTCTGCCTTGAATACTTTCGGTTTGAATCTATTTCAAACCTTTCCTACCTGTCGTAGCTCTACAGCTTATAAAGGTTATGTAGCATTGAATTTGGTAGATAGTTAGATTTGCATACATAGGAAACCATGTTAAACAATATTGTCATCGTTTTCCATAAATGAGCATAAATAAGCACGAAAAATTCTTTCAAATCATTGTAATTAATTTAACAAAAATTAATTAAACCATTTCTTATGCTAATAGAGACAACCAATTTATTGAACTCTTTATGATTCAAGAACATTTAACATTCCAGTTCTAAGATTCTTAAGAAATTAACTGCCAAGATTATTATATTATATGGTACTTGTGGATTTAGCAAGATATTGCATTGACTAGTGTACATAATTGTTTGATTGGTATAGTGGGTACAGTTTCTTCGCTTCGAGATTACTTGATCCCAACCTCATTGATTAATATCTCTAGGGGCAGTTTATGCGATGCAGAAATCTCTCACTAATTGAAGTTCAGTTCTGTGAAGGAAATGTTCAACACAATCATTATTAGTTTGTGTCTTATGAAACTATATATTAATTCTAATACCTGTCATAACAGCAATAATATAGACCTCTAAATAGAATTATATTAATTAATGATATACTCTATTTTTTTAAAACGGTTGCCCCTACCAACAGCATTTAATAATTTCAGAATTCCCCTTAAGATTAAAGTGTAAGACATTTGTATAGAAATTGTCTATGGTGTTATAGCTTTGCGAGATGTTACACGATACATTAACGACATATATTGCTATTTTACTTGCTTCAAAATATAGGTACTAAAACTGCCTACATGAAACATTATTCAATCTAGATTGTCGAACGATAATGCCCATATCGGATTTTTTGGGATTTATATGTTAAAGCACCAAAACACAAAATAATATTTAATGTGTAATACTCAGCACAAAACATTTTCAAAATTATTACTAAACTTATAATGAACGATAAACTATAAAATGATTTTATTACCAAAAATATTGTAATAAAGTATAAAACATTAATTATGTTATATTAATAGTAATTATTTTTTTTGGTACAAACATAAATAATATAATTTAAATTTTAATAATGTGAGGGAACTTCTGAAATATGGGGGAGACGCACTACATCGCAAGAAAGGATACCAGCACGATGGAAGGAAAACATAATAGTGCCCATCCACAAAAAAGGGGACAAAACAAAATGCGCGAATTATAGAGGAATCTCACTCCTAAACACGGCATATAAAACCCTCTCAAACATCATTCTTAGTAGACTAATCCCTTATGCTGAAAATGTCCTAGGCGAATATCAAGCCGGCTTTAGGGCAAACAGATCAACAATAGATCAACTATTCACGCTGAGACAACTTCTAGAAAAGGGATGGGAGTATAACAAACCCATACACAATCTTTTCATAGACTTTCGACAGGCATATGATAGCGTAGAAAGAAGCCAAGTATGGAATGCCATGGCGGAGTTCTCAATACCAAAGAAACTCATTCGGATGACCAAAGTCTGTATGGAGGGTGGAATATCTAAAGTACGTGTAAATAATAAACTGTCTGGCAGCTTTGAAATCAACAGTGGACTTAAACAGGGTGATGCGTTATCTCCACTACTATTCAACCTTGTATTAGAGAAAGCCATGACGTCGGCCGAAATAAAAACAGAATTGCTATCGGGTCAAGGTCCCAAAGTGTTACTCGCATATGCAGATGACATAGATCTCGTTGGAGACTCCATTCTATCCACGAAAGACATTTTCAACAAGGTGGAAGGAGCAACAAGTGAAGTAGGGCTGAAGATTAATGAAGAGAAAACGAAATATATGTGTATAAATAGAACGACACGAAGAGACAGAATAGGACAAAATATGACGATAAACACCTTTAATTTCGAAAGAGTACAACGTTTTAAGTATCTGGGGGCCGTAATCACAGCGGACAACGATGTTACCGAAGAAATAAAAGACAGAATCCAATCTGCAAACCGCTGTCTATTTGCACTGAATAAGCTCATAAAATCAAAAAATCTCACAAGACGTTCAAAGATCAAAATCTATAAATCCATCGTCAGACCTGTAATAACATACTGATGCGAAACGTGGACCATTACCAAAGCAAACGAAGAAAAGCTCAGACGCTTTGAACGAAAAATACTTAGAAAAATTTTCGGACCTCACCAGGACATCACCACAGACCAGTATAAGATCAGAACCAATATCGAATTAAAAGCACTCTACAACGACACCGATATTGTCCAAGAAATTAAATCACAGCGACTAAGATGGGCAGGCCACGTGCACAGACTGCATAACGAAAGACTTGTAAAACTGGTATGGGAGGAGATTCCCACAAGCAAGAGACCGCTCGGACGTCCCAGAATGCGATGGAGAGATAACATCCAAGCAGATCTCCGGAAAATGAACATCCCATTTGACCCTAGGTTGATGGAAGACCGAACAAATTGGAAAAAAGTTGTACAGTCAGCCAAGACCCACCCAGGGTTGTAGCGCTACGTGATGATGTTGATGAGGGAAAATAAAATTTAATGAAAATGTATTCTAAAGGGCGACAGATTATGAGTGTCCTAATTTTAAACTGCAATTATCAAAAAACGAAATAAGTTGGACACCAAATTTTTTGTTGAAGCTTTTTACTCATTGTAGAGTAAAATCTAAAGTTTAATAACAAGTTAAATGCTTAATCCTAACTTAACAATAAATACTTAAAAATGAGATAATCTCCGTTTTCTTCGATGCGTGACTGAGATCGATGCAATAATGAACGCATTTCACGCTGGAACATTTCTGGTAAAGTCTCACCAATAGCTTGTCGAATGTTTGGTTTTAAGTCTTCCAGGGTTTTAGGTCGGTCCTGATGGAACGGAACTTTAAATTTAACATGACCCCTTAAGAAATAATCCAATGCCGACAAGTACGAAGAGTGAGAAGAACACAACTGGTCCTCGCGCTGGGAAATCAGACGACGAGGAAAGAACTCTCGTAACACTCCCATAGATGGCATCCAGTAAGAACGTTTGTAGCATCTCCACATAACGTTCACTATTCAAAACTACTGCGTTTTACATTTCCTCTTCAAGAAAATACTGTCTCAATACTCCAGCTAAGCATATTACACACCACATACGTTACCTTTTGAGAATGTAGTTTTTTCGAATATAACTTGAGGGTTTTCAGCAGACCAGTAACGTAGATTTAGTTTGTTCCTCTCCCTATGCAATTCAAAATGTACCCTGTCACTAATAATTACTTTGTTTACAAAATTATTCCTTCGGCCTAAAATCCATCGACTGGATTCTAAACGTGAGTTTCGGTATATTGCAAGAAGTTTATGTGCTTTTTGCTTCATTTTTTTGCTTTCCGATCTTAGTTAAACAGTGCTAAAGACGATTAACAATAGTTACATCAGATAAAAGTCCGCAACTCTGAGTTTCCATGAGGGTTGTATTCTACATATTACCCTTTGTTTTCTTAATCAAAAATAGGACACGGGTAAGGTAAAGAATACAGTTTTTTTAAAACTTAAGGTTGCGGACTTTATACCTCGTGTAACTGTTGTTAATCGTCTTTGGCACGGTATAACTAGAAATGACATATTCGACGCAACGGCTGGCAAATTTCTGGTCACGTGACAAAAAGTGTACGCATGCAATCTCGGTGTTGCCACTTTTACTTCTCCTATTACAAGACACCGAAAAATGTGTTTTGGAATTAGTTGCATGTTTACATAATAACTTATTTTGCCGAGAAAATAATCGATATATCCTAAAAAAAGTATCGATATTTTGAAATGCATATGGGGTAATATTTTTCTTAATTTAATTTTTCTATTAATTCCAGCCAGTTGCGTGCGCATCCACTATCTGTTACGTTGAAAATGTCAATTTTTAGGACAACAAAATACGAATATTTATTGAAACAGGCAAACTGAAGCTTCATTTTTGCTTTCCGATCTTAGTTTAATAGTGCCAAAGACGATTAACAACAGTTACGCCAGGTAAAAGATCCGCAACCCTAAATAAAAAACGTATTTTGTACCTTACCCCAGGACACTCTTAATTTGTCAGCCTTTAGATTAGAAATATTGTTTATAGTTTGTAATTTTCACATTGGAGTTATTGCTAGTTATCTTATTTTGTTTCAAAATAATATAAAAAATCATCAATGACAATTGAAGACTTTAGGGAAAGTCACTTCGGCAAGGATTTTCAGGAGAGTGTTCTCTAGGTTAAAAACCAGAATGTAAAAACTTGTATACGAAAGTATTAATTAATATCTCCTAACACAAAACATTCTTCCACATCACACCACAGCAGCCAAAAGGTGGCATGAAAAACTCGATTTGAGACAAAATGTGACTCACGATGTGAACACGTTCTTTCCCTGGGATCTTCAATTGTTATGAAAACTAACACGACACAAAACCTATAAGAATAAATAAAACAATGCTTAGAAAAAATTGACAGGAACGATTATTCGTTAGACTATACTCAATAACACCGAATTGACAAATGCATTATGTTTCAACCACATTTAATATGTAAAAATATTATATAACTTGTTATACCTGGTTACATAAATTTAAACATTTAACACGACTCCGGTTTCGACTGGTGAAGACTTTCAAACTTGAAAATAACCTTCACCAGTCGAAACTCAAGTCCTGTTAGAAGTTTAAATTTATGTAACCGTGTATAAGAAGTTATTTAATAATTTTATATATTATGTGTGGTTAAAACATTGTGAATTTTTTCAATTCGGTGTAAGTATGGATTACCACGTAGTAACGCTGTCGACCATCCTATTCATTAATACTCAATAAACAAACCTAGTTATTGTAACATTAAATATACAGGGTATTTACGGTGTTGTTATTTTATTTTCAACAGGTGATTAAACATCTTAAAAGAAGGCTATTAACCTTAAAATAGCTTAACAAAACTTGCATAATAAGGGAGATAATACTGTTAATTTTTTTTTCGTAAATTCAAACGATTCTGATCTAGGCATTAAGTAGGCTGACGATGGTAACTTTACCCATCGTCAAGCTGTTTCATCAGTTCTTACGGTTCACCACTGTGATTTGCAATAAATTCTTCCGAATAAATCCTGATGAGGAAAGTAAAAATGGTCCATAGCACCAATAGTGAATGTTGATCTGTTGTTAATTTATGTGGAACGTACTCCAGATTTCTGCAGCAAATCGATTGAATGCTGAGCGGTTACCTAACAAGAACAACACCTTTTCCACTAAAATTCACCACTCTAGTAATCCGTGCAGGATAAACTGCTGATTGACTGGAAATAATGCCGATTGACTGTTTTTCCATCAAAATAAGTTGATTGAACTATTGGAAGAAGTTTCTTTGAATGTACGTCGATAAATGTGACTTCTTCAAGATGTCGCACCGCCGCATTTTAATCTTTTAGTTGGCTAACATTTAGATAATTTGTTTGAAAATGTGGATTGTTCGAGGAGGTCCTGTTCAATCGCATCCTCGGTCAACCGACCTAAACCCTCCTGATTTCTATTCATGGTGCGTTATGAAGACCATGGTATACTCCATCGAAATAATTGACGATGATGATCTTCGTTACTGAGTTGAGGCAGCTGCGGCGACAATTCGACAGCAAGGCCAAGGCCTAGTAAATTATGACAATTCATGGATAAGTCGAACGATACTTTGTGTTCAACAATACGGCGATAATTTTGAACAACTAGGGAAAAGTGGATTTTTAAATAAAAATTAAATGATGTTTTATTTAATTTGTTTAATCGCTACTTAAAAAGAAACAAAAATAAATTAAAAACAGTAATATCTCTCTTATTATGCAACTTTTGATAATACATTTTTAAATTAATGACCTTCTTTTAATCACACCTTAAAAATAAAATTACAAGACTGTAAATACCCTCTAAATAATAATACCAAAATAGGCAAGACTAACAAGCCTCGGCGTGAAGACTACAAAAGAAGACTATGCTAGATTTAAATTAATATAATATTAAAAACCAGAGATGACTAGACATATAAAAGAACTAATTTGACAGGCAATATTAGGCAAGACTAGAAAGAATACATAATTTGTTTTGGATGGATAGACGTAGATTATCTATTACCAAGTTAACAATATTATCTATCTAGATTCAACCAAGAAACATGGACAAGGGGTTGACAATAGTTCTTAAAAATGTGTATTTTGTATTTCTAATAGTAATTTTTTTTTACGTTGAATGTTAGGTAGAGAGCAAGAATTATTGTTGCCGAATCTATAGGGCACGACTAAGCAAGTTATATTTAGATATTGAATTTATAGTGTAAACTTGATATACCATGACTTTTATAGATCTATTATATCTCACCTACTTTTATAATTGCTGGTATATTACCATCTGGTACATTACAATTTAGAGCCCTTCTTCCAATCATGGTTATTTAATAATCACGGGATCTCAATAGCCTGCAAATAATTTTCAAATCTAGCTGTAAGTTTCTAATAATACTTTCTACTGGCCCGCAGAACCTTCAATTGCCAATCAATTATCAATCAACCCGAGAGTTATAAGATTTTCCTTGATTCGCTTCCCCACACTGTACCAAACCATTTTAATGGCTATTTGCTTGTCTCTCAAGGCTAATTAATTTTGTAGTAAAAAAATGGATGACAAGATTCAATTTCGGAATCTCTACTTAGAAGGTAATTACTGGATTCCCATATAGCTGCATAAATCTAGTAATAGACCATATAAATTGTTGCAAGTTTAAAGAGATATACGTTCATGGGGTTAAACATCGAGAAAGCGGTTCTTTTCTAAAGTTTAAAAAAAAAGTTACAAAAGATGAAAACAGTAATTATTACTATTAATTAAAGAAATAAAGGTTAGATTGATATAAATATGTCCTGAACCTATCCATCGTTGTACTCTGACTGACTCCAGATGTTTTCCACGGTTGCCAACATTACTTTATTTAATCCGTTTAAAAAATAATTGAAAAACTTTCTAGGTAATTGTTAATAGAATTTCTTGCCTTCTATACATTTTTAATTTCTTTTGTAATAATTATGAATGTGAACTTATTTTCTTCACTTGCGATTCTATCAAAGAATCATCTTGGATTTCGGTTTACATTGAAAAGGATAAAAATAAAAGACAGAAGGACCTCGTGGTACGGTAACCTTTTGTGTACCATTTATGCAACACATATTTTCTCTATAAATATTTATACAATGTACCTACAAAATACATTTGAATATGGATTTGAAACAAACATATTGAAACCTAAATTTAATATAAACTTAATAAAGTCCGAACACAACCTAAATATATAAATATATTCAACCCTTCGGTAGCTCTATAATATTCTTGAGTCTTTTTCTTCTTTTTATGCATATTCACTAATGAATTTTTGCGACCATATGACTCATTTGTATTCCGTCTCTGGCCGTATGCATTTGGCTTTCCACTGTTCGTAAGCCGGTCCACTGTCTAATGTTACGCAGCCACGACATATTCTTCCTTTCCATTCCCCACCTTCCTTCTAACTTCCCCTCGATGATCAGTTGTAAGAGCTGGTATTTCGTATTTGCATTATGTGCCCTAGGTATGCGGTTTTTCTTTTTTGATCATTAGCAATAAATAGTTCACGTTCAGAGCAATAGTACACGTTCAGAGGCGTTGGTAGCCAAGTAGTCAAGGTGTCAGACTTCGGAGCCGCAAGTCTCGGGTTCAAATCCTGGACATGGTAAAAATAAGCGACCGTTCTCCTGTATATGGCTCTGCCAAAGTCATCACAGTAAAAATCTGCCTCGAAACCTCCCATAATAGTGACTCGCCAAACACGTTAAAAACTGTAAGGGCTCCCTACACTTGTGTAAGATTAAGACATCAAGCGCAAGTGTAGGCAATGGGAGGAGGAGGAACAGGTCCAAATGTGACTGTAGCGCCACGAAGAAGCAGAATAATTCACGTTCTTTGTTTATTCGTCGTAGGACATTTTCGTTGGTTACTCGGGTCATCCATGGGATTTTCAGCACTCAGCGGTATACCCACATCACGAAGGCCTCTATTTTATTCATTGTGGTCACCTTCAATATCTAGCTCTCCATGACATAAAGTAACACCGACCAAATGTAAAACTTTATGAATTTCACTTTTAGGTTTAGATCCGTATTTAGGTCGGTTCACTTTTAGGCTTAGGTCAAAGTCCGTATTTGTGAAGATGCATTTGAATTCCACGAATGTGTTGCAGGCGCCCTCTATAGTACATCTTATTTACAGGCCAGAAGTCCATTCTTCAGTGAGCCATACTCCGAGATATTTAAATTTGTTCACCCGCTCAATTGATGATCCGTCCAATGTTAATCCCAGATTTCTTAATATGTCTGATTGACGAGTAAAAATCATGTATTTTGTTTTCTTCTTGTTCTTCCTTCTTGATTTAGGCGAATCGCCTGTTTATTCTTCGTCAACTTGCCTATTACTCTGCATTCAGGTTGTTGATCCATCTCTTTCGAGGACGCTCTTGCGCCCCCGTGGTGATTTATCACGAGTAATTTTTACTATTCTCCTGTTGTCCATCCTACTTATGTTTTCATTCCACTCTTTTTTTCTGTTTGATACCCAGCCATTAATGTCTTCGAATCCACATGTATTTCTTATACTTTCACTTCTTTCCCTGTTTAAAAGTGTTTTACCAGTAATTCTGCGAAGTACTCTCATTTCGGTCGTTTCTAATAGTCGTTTAGTTTTCGACGTTTCTGGTCTAGTTTCTGCCGTATATGTTATGGTGGGTCTTACTGTTGTTTTACAGATTCTAGTCTAGGCCTCAATTCCTATGTTTTTGCTGCACCATATTGTACTATTCAAACACCCTGCTATTCTTGTATACCACCCTTCTATACTTAAATTTCATCCCTTGCTGAATAACTTCTCTACCAATCTAACCAATCTACATCTCAATGGTGTTTTTGATGTTGTCATACACTTCGTTTTTGTCGAAGATATTATCATGTTAAGTGATTTAGCTGTACGGTTGCATGAGTGTAGGAGTCTCTGTAAGCGGTCTTCGTTCTCTGCTATCAGCACGGCGTTGACGGCATAGCACAAAATTCTTACCTCTTCATCTCCCATTTTATATTCTCTCAATAAGCGAACCTTCTGTATAATCTCGTCTATGATGATGTTGAAGAGAAGCGGGCTTAATGGATCCCCATGACGAGTACCGCCATCAATTGGTATTGGTTCGGTGAGCTCTCCGTCTAACTTTTCCTGTATTTGGTTTGCTGCATATATGTTCTCTATAGTTTTTACCAGGTTGTGTGGGATTTGTCTGTTGTAAAGAAGATGTGAAACATCTTTTAGTTGGGCGCGGTCGAAAACTTTGGTAAGTCGATGAAACATATATAGGCTGGCTTATTGTATTCGATCGACTTTTCTGTAATTTGTCTTATGACAAAAACGGCGTCCGTGCAAGACCTTCCCGACCTAAATCCCTGCTGTTCATCTGCCAGCGAGGTGAGGCTGTTAGTTAGTTTGGTGAGGTATTTTGTTCGTTATTACTTTTGTTGTCAATTTCAATGTGATGCTCAAGAGGTTTATTCCTCTGTAGTTCGAAGGTATTTTCTTATCCCTCTTTTTGAAAATAAGGATAGTGGTGCTGATCCGCCATTCATCTGGGATTTTGTGGTGATAGAGAATCTTTCTGATTAATGTTGTCAGTTCTTGTGTGAGTTTCTGTCCGCCGTATTTGTGCAGTTCATTCGTTATTCCTTCTTGCCCAGCGGTTTTTTTTTTTTTTTTGCTTTTGCAGTGCCAGTTGCTCGTCGGGTGTATCAATTTTGGAATTTTCTTTGATAACTATTTCTGGTGTGCCCAGTTCCTCTTCTATGTTTTCTGCTCTATATAGGTCAGTTAAGTAGTTGACCCAGTCCTCTTTGTTTATGTGAGTCGTTTCAACCAACTCATTGACCTCTCTTCTCTGTGATCTGATTAATCACCACATTTGTTTTTGAAGTCCAAAGAAGTCGTTTTCCATGCGTTTTGAAAAAACCAGTACTCAGTTTTGATCAGTCTTACTAATTCTTTTGTTTCGTTCCTGATCCGTCGATACTCGTTGTATGATTGTGGTGTTCCTAATGTTCGGTATGTGAGGTAAGCTTGTTTCTTCTCCTTGCATTTTTCTTTGTCTTCTGGACGGTACCATGGGGTTTTGTTGTATTTATATGGTTCTTTTTTGCAGTTCTAGTTCTAGTGCTTCATGAGCTGTTTTTGGGTTTGTCACGATTTTTTCCTGTAGTATTCTTTTGTAAAGCTCTTTAATTGTTCGCTCCCATAGTGATTCTACATTGATTTTTTGTTCTTGTATCGTAGGTCTTGAATTCCTTTATGGCATAAATTTCATTCTAATTTTGCCCAGTAGAAGGCTCAGGTCACTCCCTATATCTGCTGAATTAAGCGTTGTAACATCTAGTATTTGGAGTGGATGGAAATGTCTATTAGTCACAATGTAATCAATTGTTGATTGATGGCCCCTGGAGTTTGCGAATGTGAATTTATACTGATGTTCATGGTCAAAGAAGGTGTTAATTCGTAATTCTTTAATTATCATTAATATTAATTCGTAATTCATTAAACTCTGTGCACCTTTAATTTTTTATTATTAGTTCTCTCTCTATTATTCTCTCTCTATTATTAGGTTTATCATTAGTTCTCCATTATCATTTGACACATTTTCCTTGAATCTGTGTTTAATTCCTGACACTATTTCATTACCGATGCGAGCGTTAAAGTCATTTGTGTATTTTGTGCATAAAGTATTTGGAAAAAAGGTATTTTGTTTAATTGATGTTTATTCTTATGCCCGTTCTCTTTCTGTGCTCTCATGCTGCGTTGACAAGATGTTGTAGGTCGCGCATATTGTCAGCAATCAAGACTGCATCATCCGCGTAGCGAATGTTCTTAATTCATGTTCCATTGACTTTAATACCCTTTTCAATACCAGTAAGTGCTTCCTGAAAGATGTTCTCGTAGTACAAATTGATCAGCCTTGGCGAAAGAAGACATCCCTGTCGGACTTCTCTGCAGATTTCAACATTATTACTTTGTTCTGCATCGACCTTTATATGAGCAAATTGATTCAGATAGAGATTTTCGATGCATCGGATATCCCGCCGTCTATATCCATTTGTCTCATTGTTAGTAATTTATGACGTTGTACTCTGTCAAAGGCCTTCTTGAAGTCTATGAAACATAGGCACACATCCGTCCGCTGATCGTGGTAGTTTTGTATCAGTATACACACTTTTTAAATATTCTCTGATGTATTATTTTGAGAAATAGTTTTAAGGAGTGACTCATGTAGCGGCAACGAGCCGTTCCATTTTTATTTCTAAGTTTACTAGTGCATTATAATAATTACCCAAATATTTTCGAACAATTTCTGAAAATATTTGATTAGGGTCGGTAATGTAATCTTCGAGTAGATTAAGAAATATTTGTACTTTTAGTTTTACGAGGGCATTACGGTGATTACCCAAATATTTTCAAGGGTATATTTTATTAGGATCAATGGTGTAATCCCCGGGGAAAGTACGACAAGATGTTTTTCCCGAGACTCGGTAATCACCAAAGCGACAAATAGCTGAAAATAGAAAAATAATCACCCCCAGATGAGGGACCAGTATACCTGGACATAACATAAATACCTGAACCCCCGAACAAGGAAGTCATTTCCTTCCAGACAGTCAGGCGCAAATAGTCAGTAAGTCGACTCCAGTTCAGTTCAACAGTGAGGCGCAACCAACCAACGAGTCCAGTTCAGTCCAGCCAGTGGACTCAGTCAACCAGACTCAGCTAGAAGTTCAGATAGTCAAGCAAGTTCAGTTCAGCACTAGTTCAGTTCAGTCCAGCCAGTTCAACTAGACTCAACCAGCAGCCATTTCAACCAGACCAGTCCAGTTCCGAGAGTTCAGCTCCATTCAGTCGCTCAACAGTGTTTGTATCTCTTGTACATTTGTATATATATATATATATATATATATATATATATATATATATATATATATATGTATATATATGTATATCCATGTAAATAAATTCCTCTACAAACCGTGAGTGATACATTATTCTACTGCGTGTACCACCTACAAATTGGTGACCCCGACGTGATCGTCAAGAGGAATCCGATCATCTACAAATTGGTCGTCGTGATCGAAAAGAGAAAACTACCCACTCTAATATGGAACCAAATGAACCTGAAATATACCCCTTCTCGTACGCCTCATGATACCGCTTCCGCCCTGCAACAAAAAAACGACGCTTTCAGCCGTCTACGAGGACGCCGGAAACAACAACCTCTACGATGACGCTTTGACGATGACTCTACAATGACGCCTTCAACTATCTACGAGGACGCTGGCAACAACAACGTCTACGACGACGCCTTCTACCGTCTACAAGGCCGCTATCGACTTGTTAACCTTCCCGATCGACTCGTACTGATAGGTGCAAGCTGGTTTTGCTTAGGAAACCGCCTATCAGCAAACGACGTCTACAAGGACGTCTTGCACCAAACTTGCAAGAACAACGTCTACGATGACATCTTCAACCGTCTACGAGGACGTCTGCAACAACAAACAACAACTACAGTAACGACTTCAACCATCTACCAGACGTCCACGAACAAACCCCACAACAGCGACGACAATGACAAATTCAACCGTCTACGAGGAAACTTGCAACAAAAAACAATGTCTACGGTAACGAACTTAACCATCTACCCCTATGTCTATGAACAAACTATGAATTATGAAAAAAATCTATGTCTATGAACAAACAAACAACAACAGCAACAAACGCTACATAGCGTCATCACTGGCAAGGGGGTGTTGTAGCGGAAACGAGCCGTTCCATTTTTATTTCTTAGTTTACTAGGTCATTATAATAATTAGCCTTAATTACCATTATAATAATTTCTTAAAATATTTGATTAGGGTTTTTCCTCGAGTAGATTAAGAAATATTTGTACTTTTAGTTTTACGAGGGCATTACGGTGATTACCCAAAAATTTTCAAAAGAATTTCCGTAAATATTTTATTATTGTCAATGGTGTAATCCCCGGGGAGAGTACGACAATATGTTTTTCCCGAGAATCGGTAATCACCAAAGCGACAAATAGCTGAAAATAGAAAAATAATCACCCCCAGACGAGGGACCAGTATACCTGGACATAACATAAATACCTGAACCCCCGAACAAGGAAGTCATTTCCGTCCAGACAGTCAGTCGCAAATAGTCAGTAAGTCGACTTCAGTTCAGTTCAACAGTGAGGTGCAACCATTCAAGTGTCCAGTTCAGTCCAGCCAGTGGACCCAGTCAACCAGACCCAGCTAGATGTACAGACAGTCAAGCAAGTTCAGTTCAGCACTAGTTCAGTTCAGTCCACCCAGTTCAACGACACTCAACCAGCAGGCAGTTCAACCAGACCAGTCCAGTTCAGCTCCACTCAGTCCCTCAACAATGTTTGTATCTTTTGAACATTTGTATATATATATATATATATATATATATATATATATATATATATATATATATCCATGTAAATAAATTCTTCTGCAAACCGTGAGTGATACATTATTCTACTTCATGTACCACCCACACTCATAGAAAGACGGATAAGCCTGTGATCTTTGCATTTCTTGGAGTTATTTTTGTGTGGCAGATGTATAAAGGTTGATGTCAGCCATTGATCGGGGTACTGGCCGATTTCATATATCTTGTTGAAGAGTTTCGGGAGAACTGCTATGCCTCTATCATCGAGTAGTTTTAGGAGCTCTGCCGGTATCTCATCAGGACCAGGTGTTTTGTTGTTTTACAATGTGCTGGTGGACCATTCTATTTCTGATTTTGTTATTGAGGGTCCTATTAGATCATCCTCCGTGTCTTGGTTAAGAATTCTTTCATCTGAGAATAGATTTCTAATATAGTTTTCCAATATTATTTTCCGGGCATTGGTGTCGTATGCGATTTCATTTTTCTCATTTGTGAGAGTCTTTTTGGAACTACCAAAACAAATCTCATGTGAAATTTTCCAGTTATTTACTGGGCCTCAGTCCACGCTCGTGGCACTAAACGAGAACCCGAAAAATAACTTTGTTTTTAAGATCATGTCTTTCTATTAACTTAAGTGTATATCCATTTGCAGACGCGTTTTTAGATTTATCTCTTACCAGTGCAGCTTTGCTGTTATGAATTTTAATTTTACAAACACTAGAGGACTAGAGGTTAGATTTAGTAAGGAGACATTTCGTTAGAGAGACATGAACATGCAGGTTTTTTATATAAAGGATGAATTAAATTTAATTGAACATACAATTTATAGTATTACTGTTTTTCTTAATAAAATTCATAACAGTGTAACGAAATGTATTTGTTCATTTATACAAAATAACACTGTTTTAGATTTTATAATACTTCTTAATTAATAAAAATAACATTAGATTAATCATATTAAAACATTTACTAATTTCAAATTCAAAAATTATTTCACATTGCAAAGATTATTGATAATATAAATAATAGAAGTATTTATTAAAATATTTTCACAAATAAGTCAGTTTCAATAATACACATAATTACAATAATATCCGAAACGTTTACAGATAGTAGGTGTACGTGTTGTGGGAGATGATCTAATAATAATCACATAATTTACATGTATCCGAACGGTTACTTAAGATAGCGTGTCGATTTAACTCTCGCTTTGAGACTAGGTAAAATATTTATACAAACGCGTTAACACGCTTAAGTTTTGATTTTCTAAAATAGCAATTTCACGTTGTGTTTATCGAGTTTTTATTTAAAAACACAGTTGGTTAATGTGAAATTGTTGAATGTTTTATAAGTGGATTTTGTGTTTTTATTTATTCATTATATTGGTATAAATGGAATATTTGAATTATTTCTCATGCAATTAGTTTATTACCTTGTTTATACCTTGGAACATCATTTAAATTTCAGCTTTATAATTGATAATTAACTAAGTTATGTATTTCAAATAGTTATAAACTTCAATAAGTTTAATAAAACGTTTAATTTTTGTAGCGTTGCAATAAATCTTCATATTAATGAAAAGGATGTTTGTGACCGTTACTACGTGGTAAAACATACTTACTCAGAATTGAAAAAATCATATTACCACTAATTTTGTGAAAATATGATATAACTTATGAAGTTATATAAATCTACACACTTAACACGACTCGAGTTTCATCTGTTGAAGGTCATTTTCAAGTGTGACCAACTTGAAAATGAACGTTAAAATGACCATGAACAGTCAAAATCTGAGACGTGTCAAATATGTAGTAACTTATAAAGTTGTATAATATTTTCACAAAAATAGTGGTAAAAACAAATTGAATTTTTCAATTCAGAATCTGTGAATATTATTGTTAAAAGAACACTGTGGTATGTATTTATCACTTACTTCTCAATAATAGATACTTCTCAATAATAGACAGTCGGTTTTTGATTTTTTTTGTTTTGTTTTTATACTGCTTAGGCCGAGGCCGCACTATGTTTTTTTCTCGTGAACGGTAACCGCTATAACCGCGAAACCGCTCGAGAAACACACAGCACGCTATGGGAAAAATCAGTCGCGGCTAAAAACCGCAAGTGAGGCCGTTTGTATTAATCTTCTTGACTCTTAAAATCAGGCGGTTGAAAACCGCGGCGGTTTAGCCGTAGTGCGGCCTAGGCCTTATATGATAAGTTTAAGTTCATATTATGAACTTAAACTCCTTGTGCGTTTGCGCGATCGTATTTTGTTGGCGTGAGCCCATTGCCTCGCACAGGGCCTGCGCGCTAGACTGACAGCGACGTATTCGCCCCATTTTCAACATCCTCCTCCGGCAGAAGATCATCCACTTCCAGTGAATAAAGAAGTTGGACTGGCCTTCGTAGCTTCGTCCCGTTACTGGTCTGGACTTTGCAGGCTCTCGTTATCCCGTCTCTACACCGAAACAAATCTGTTACGCTTACAAGTTTCCATTGGAGTCTCGGCAAATTCTGATCGTGTAAAAACGCCACATCTTTTTTCTTTGTTTCTTTGGTATTTACTTTGGATATGTGGTGTACACATCTCAATTACAACGTATGTGGTGTACAACTCAAAACAGCAAGTAATCTGTATGCCATCGCTTCCAAAACTTTGGAAGCTGTATGTCTTCGATTCACGATCCTCCTATTGCTGGAGAATACTGTCTTATTTCATTAACTTGCAATGGACCTGTTCTTTTCTTCTTAGTTTTTGGTGAAGCGTCATTACTGTTTTTATAAATATAGATTCATATTCAAATAATATTTTAATTATGAAAACACCGGCTGTACAGGTGCCTGCTCTTATGGATTCGTTGGTTGTACCGAAGCCTTAGGAGATGGTGGACAATATGGGAGAATATATACGGGTGGTGTATTGTTCCTTGATTTATTTAAATACGAACTTATTTTCTTATTCTATTTTTTTGTTCCCCAGTCTCTATCAATATTTAAAAACTGGAGTAGATAATTTTCACACTTATTGTAAGACATTCTAATTCTTTGTAAAATATTGAGAGAAGCAGTTGAAATTTATATTCGTGTGTGAATTCGGCAAGTTTACGATATTTCAATTCTTGAACAATTTTAAAATAGAAAAAGATCTGTAAATTCTGGACAATAACTAAGTGTCATACACCGCGGTGTTCAAACACGTATTTTCTTCTGGGAAATCCTGGGATTTAACATTCATCTCCTGTTTAAAGAAACCCTGCTGGCTCAACCACGTGGTGGTACCTTCGAACTCTACAGGTCCAGGTATACACCGGATTGTTGAAGTGGTGAGTGGGTGCTTTGTTCACTGGTGTTTTCATTTGTTTGATTTTCAGCATAGATTTTTTTTCCATAATCGTAAGCAAGTTTGTCCAAGGGTAATGGCTATTTACACTTCACACCAGTTTTACATAGTTGAATAAATCTTAGGATATACGCTGGAACATCCTTTCTAGTTTTTCAAACTTCTCCAAATTAAACAGAGGTTCAATCTTGATATTCCAATCCTCTTTTATGTCACTTAGGTTAAACAAGGCGTTAATCTGTTTTTCTTCATTGTTATCAAATCAAATCAAAATAAGTTTATTTCATTATCTAAGAATACAAAAAAATATTCTAAATGAAATGTGTCACAGAAAAAAAGAAAATGGTATATCTAATTAACATGTTCTTGGTAATTTACTCTTAAGTACAATTCTTCGATATTATACGGTTCTATATCAACTAGGAGTTTATACAATTCTTTTTTTAAAAGGTTTGCATTCACTAGTTGTTTGATCCTCCTTGTTAGTACGCTATACATTTTCATATTGCTGTACGGTGGATTTCTTTCAGTTAGCGTCAGCCTATGCTGGAGCAGCTGAAAGACTTCGTTACAAAATCTGGTACTCCTTAGATTAGGCTTGTTAAAGTTCCCAAATAAGTGTCTATGTTTCAGAACGAAAAGTATAGACTCATAAATGTAAGTAGCTGTTGTTGTTAAAATATTAGCAAGTTTGAACTGGCCTCTGCGGGATTCTCTGTAATGTAGATTGTTCAGAGTATGAATGGCTTCCTTCTGTATTCTAAAGATGCTTCTGATGTGGATACTATTTCCCCAAAACAGAATACCAAATTTTAAGTGGGAATAAAAATTCGCGAAGTACACCATCCTAAGAGCTGCACTATCCATATACCCATGGAGACATCTCACTGCAAAAACTGCCTTGTTTAGACGTTTTGTGAAACGGAGAGTATGTGTCGTCCAATCAAGCGATTGATCTATAAATAGTTCAAGGAGCCTGATAGAATATTGTACCTCGAGGTCTTCGAGGGTACTGGTTCGTATCTCTTTTGGTTTTAAAAATGATAGTATTAGTCTTGTCTTTATTTATTATTAGTTTGTTTGTATCAAACCATGATATCAATGATGACATCGTGCTATTAGCATTTGGACTAATATCATCGACAATTTTGTTAATGATAAGTAGGGATGTATCATCTGCATAGTTGATCATCAGGTGTTTCTCAGTAGCGGGATTTTGATGTAGATCATTGATAAATATTGAGAACAGCAATGGGCCAATTGTGCTTCCTTGTGGAATACCCAAGTTCACAATCCTTGGAGAGGAATAAACAAAATCATGGGGAGAGTGAACCCTGGTTATCTGTTCCCTATTGTTCAAAATGATTTGATCCAATCAGAAGCAATGCCTCTTATTCCATATTTGTATAATTTCTCTAACAGTATCCTATGGTCTACTAAGTCATAGGCTTTCGAAAAATCCATGAGCATGCCAAATGGAATATTAAAGTTTTCTAGATTTTCTATTTTTGTATGTATGTATTGGAAACATGAAGTTTCTATGCTACGGTCTTTAACAAAGCTGTGTTGATGGCAATTTAATAAATTATATTTATCTAAAAATTTTTGAGAAGACAGATAGGATACTGATAGGCCTATAGTTTCCGATCTCATTTTTATGTCCCGCCTTATAAATTGGAGTGACGAGTGCACGTTTCAGTTTTTCCGGAAATTTATCAACCAATAATGAATTATTTATTATGAACAGTAAGGGACTTAATATAGAAGGTAACACATATCAATGTCATTTAGTGGCCACCTTTGTTGATCTTCTTGTAACCAAGTTGGTCCACTCAACCATATGTCTGCTGTAAGTAAAACTTTTGTAGACATACCTCTAGTTAACAAATCAGCCGGGTTGTCTTTGCTCGGACAATATCTCCATTTTCCCTTTGTTAAGCTTTTTATTACATTGACTCTGTTAGTTATGTATATTTCTTTTCTCTTTGTATTTCCTTTTATCCTGTAAAGGGTGATCTTTGAGTCCGGCCACATACATATTCCACCACATTTATATTAACGTTGAACTTTTCAAAATATTATCCTGAAGTCTAGCTGCACACAATGCTGCAGTTAACTGAAGTTTAGGCAATGTTAACTGTTTGTCACTCCTTTTATTTGAAGGAGTAACTTAAATTTTCGCGATCAAAAAATGTTAAACAAACAAACGTATTTGTTACCGAAAACAAAGGTATTCTTTTCGGACATTTTAAATATGCTACAGTTCCATACGCTTGCGAGCTCGCGTCTGCAAATACATGTAATTCCACTTCGTCGTTACTGTTATTTTAAGCTATGCGTGGAAAATGTAAATTTGCCAATTCTAGTAATTCCAGACTTCCAATTTCCAATTTTTTTCTTTCAAGACCTTGCATATACATTGCAGTATAATTTTTATTCTCACAGTGTGAGGCCCAATCACACCTAACGGGTCAAGAATTCTCGCACTTCTTACACTTCTTTTTGTAGAGCATTCAACAAAATCCACGTTACTAATAATATGTGATATATCAACAGACATTTCATCATTCGTAGTATACCATAAAACTCCTAAGACCCTTTTTGGTTCACTCTTTACAACTGATTCTTTCTTTTCGTTGAAATGTTCATTTAATTTAACATTTTTAGAGCTCCATTTTCTTAAATTCATGTTTGCTGCTATAAGTACTTCTTTGGACTATTAATAGCTTCTTCGAAAGTATTTACTGCAAGTACTAGATCATCTATGTAGAATCATTTATCTAAAGTATCTACAGTTTTCCTTAACGCTGCAGGTTGTTTTCCAAAATGCTTCTTTAACGTGGCTTCTAACAGAAACTGACTAGTTGTAACTCCAAATGTTACTCTCTTCATATACGTGGTTAATTCTGGTAACTTTGACGTTGATTCGATGTTTTCATCAATAGGATTTTTGTACCATAAATATCTATGTGAATCGCGATCTCGTTTATTCAGCGATATTTGGAGGAACGCTTTTTCAATGTCCGCAATTAAACCGATTATGCCGATTCTAAAATTTAGTAAAATTACTACTAAGTTCTTAACTAAATTCGCACCCACTGACACTTATTCGTTTAACGACTCAAATGCAGGTCCGTGCGTTGAAGCATCATAAACCACACGTAACTTGGTCGTATCGTTGTCTTCTCGGTATACTGGTCTGTGAGGCATATAATAAGTTTTTGCATCACCCAAACTATTTAACACGATTTCCGCCCAATCGATATTTATGTATTCGCGGATCACGAAATCATATTCGTGCAGTTTACCGTTTCGAAATAGTTTATTGGTTAATTTTATCACACGCGTTAATGCTCCCCAATAGTTCGAGCCCAACAATTGTTCACTTTTCCACGGTAACGATTCTTCATAGCGACCGTCTAAAAATTCAATTTTTTCTTTTATGAAGTCTTCTGTAAACTTATTATTTACTTTTTCACTTGAGTTTATACCGATAGTCTATAAAGTCCAAAAGTTCTTATTATATATTTATTAAATTATTATATTAAATTCTTCACCAACGGTTTGTACGTTTAAAACAGTCACTAAGTTCAGATTCGTCATAAACTCTATAAGTATTGTTACTACGAACGGAACCGAGTAAAGTCCATCCAATTTTGAATTTGTCGCCATAAAATTTTCAGTTAATTGGTACGTTTCGCCTGTGATTCATTTCCAGTAGTTATCCGCTCCAATCAATAATGATATTCCGTTTATTACTCGCCGTTTCTGTTTCATGTCTGCTATCTGATGGCTTCTAGAAAATTCTCTAATTACAGAGTTCTTCAAACAGGGCGTCTCTAAAGATTCGAAAGAGATTTCAGGGACCTCTATTGCTTTCATATGGATAAATTCATCCCTGTATTGTCCTTTTAACACTATTTTGACTGTGTTATAGTGTTTTATTTCCATGTGTTTATTTCCAAAAGCTTGTATGGCTATTTTATATGTACCTGCAATAGGTAAATCCAACAGACACGATAAATTTTTTTTTATGAATGTGAGTTGGCTACCACCATCTATAACCATTCGATACTGTTTCTTCTTGCGATTTATCCATTACAATGTACCCACAGGCAGTTTTCCAGTAAACATTGTCAATTGCCCGTTTGTTAATAGACTTGATGAACTTTCATTATTATCTGTACTAGGTTTAACATCAAATCTTTTTTGTTCCCGGTAACTCGGATCACACATGGAATTTACATGTCTGTTTTTACATTTTGCACAACTGAAATCTCTAGTTTTACAATGTTTTAAAATGTGATTCGGCTTTGTGCATCGAAAACAAAACCTTTTTTGCGTTTTCGTCCAAATTTAAAGAAGAGTCACAATCTTTTGTTTGATGGGTTCTGGCTTGACAGAGCAAACAATAATCTTTTACACTTGTTAATAGACCTGCGGCAGTGAACGTTTTATCTTTTTGATTTTCTGTACTGTGGTTATTCGAAAATTTCTGATTACTGTCACACTCACTTTTTTATTTTTTTTATTTTATGACCTTTTATTCACATACATACAAAACATCTTAAATAAATACATTTCAATACGAGCCATCATATATTACAAATTACACATTAAGGGAATAGGTTCATCCTTAGTACATATTTGCTCTATCTACTTTTTCACTCTCCTTAACAATTACAAACCATTTACCCTTTCATCCATACACTCTTTCCATTCTCGCCCTAAACTTTTCTCTTGTTCCTTCCATTCATTCCTTGTACATTCTTAAATCCAATGTTTCCATCTATCCTCTCCTGTACCACATACTATACAATTCCTACAATCTTCGCTTATCCAATATTTCCTACCACTTTCTTCACTTCCACACCTTGACTTGACTACCCACTAAAAAACCCACTCCTCAATTCTGACCCTTTGCGGGACTTCCTTCTCAGCATTACTTCGAACGGGGTTTGTGTTCTGTTTATGTTATTTCTCCTTTTTTACGATTCGTTTCGTCCATCTCTTTGCTGTTATGACAGATTTCGCTAGCTTCTCCACTGCGTCGCAGAATTCTCTGCTTTGTAGCACTGTCTCCTGTAGGTTTTCTGGGGTCAGCTTTCCTCCCACCGTTATTTCCATTTCCAGCCGTTGTTTCGCCCATCTGAGGCAGTTGAAAAATGTATGGTAGCAATCATCCACCAGGTCCGGATAGTACAAACAATGTTTAAAATGAGATGTCATGGTTTGAACCAAATTAATAATCGAATTGAAAGTAGGAGATTTGAAGATATCCTAGTGGTAATCTCCTACTTTCAATTCTAGTACAAACAATTTTCGGTGTGTACACACAATTTTCAGTCACCGTCAGGTGTCTGCGATAGAGGTATGCCACGAAGCATACCATGTCCGAGCAGCAGCTGCGAGAGAAAGTAATCCACTTCTCCGTATTCCCGTGTCACCCATAGTTCTATGAATGGGATGATTCGTTTTGTCCACACCGCACATCCAGTTTCCTGGTTCCATCTTGTCTGGAATTCGTGCATAGTGTCTTCCCTAACCCGACTACTGCTCTATTCCCCTTCATGGTCCCTTCTTAGTCTTTCTTTTGCCATCAGGTTTATTGGCATCAGCCCGACAACTACCGACAGCGCTTCCTACGTTGCCGTGTAGGAACTACATATCCGTATTGCCAGCTGTCTCTGTATTCTTTCATACATTTTTCTATATTTTTTTGGTTCCCATCAACGATTCATACCACGTAGGAGTACCGTACAGCATTTTTGACAGTGCCACTGTGCAGAGTGTGCGTCTGCGGCTCGCCCTAGGTCCCTTAATGTTCACTTCGACACGTAAATCTTGCTAGTATGACTAGTATGCACGTCTGACTCATTACGCTTGTTTAAATAAGTGTGTAAACGACCATGCACCTGAATCGTTGCGTATTCTTTGAAAAACCTACTATTGGCAATTTTGCTTTGGCGTTCCTGTAATTCTACTAATCGCTCACCTATCATTTCCACCCAGTTTTGCACCTTGCCTCTTAAGTTTTTATAGTCCCTCCCTCCAGATATCCCTCTTTTTTCATATGATTTTCTTTTATTCATTCCTCACGCATTCCCTTTCTTCTCTCTTGCACCCTCCCGATTCGACAAACTAAATACCTCTTTTATTATTCTTTCATCCCCCACCATGCATTCATATTTTACCACTCTCTTTGCAGCTAAAATGGCCACCTTGTAGGCATTCACCTCTTGCAGGACTATGTAGTCTGGTGTCGACTTGTCTAGCTTTAGGAATTTCTTGTAAAAGCTTTGTTGAACCCTCTCTATCTTGACTTCCTCTATAGTCCCCCATACTTTCGAACTATACGCTAAAACACTTCTTACACACACTTTCCATATTACCCCACCGCCCTAAAGTTCATTTCAAATCTAGATTTCCATCCATTCCACATACGTTCTGCAGCCACCCACGATTTTTTGACACATAATGAATCACTTGAACAACGTGCTTGTTCAATTGAATCTAGCTCAACTTTTATGAATCGCAGTAATGTCATTATTTGCTTATTATAATCTACATCTGTCGTGTTATTCTGTTGAGATCCACTTCATGAAATACAATCGCTTAAGTCGGTATCAGTTAAGTTTTCCTTTTTGAAAACAATTCTCAAATTGTATGGCAATGCTTTAAATATAATCGATTTTACTTTCGATTTTACTAGATGTCGATTTTACTAGATAATTTTTCGATTTTACTAGATGTCCATATTGGTTTGGAGAAATACCAAGGATCGTTAGTGATTTAGTTACGGTTGTAGCCGTATTATACGATTTTCTCAAGACATTTATGTCCTCATATTTTATGTGTGTTATTGCTAGTAACTTCTGAATATAAATATCCACAATATGCTCTTGGTTTCCAAGGTTCGTCTTTCAGCAATTCGATTGCATCATGGTTGACTTGACGTCAAACCGTTAATTGTTATTAATGCTTTACCAGGCAAGTAACATTTTAGATATGCAAATTTTGACGAATCATCTAAATTTTTGTTTTCGTGATTTGCGAGATTGTACTGCTCTCAAAAAGCCGGCCAACTTGAAATATTACCGTCAAATTTAATTAAATCAAGCTTGGGTAATCTTACCAGAGTCTGGCCCTGACTACTTTGTACATGCGCCGTATCTTCTTGTTGCTGCATTGTTAATGGCGACGAAGCCGCACCAATCCCGATTTTGGTTGAGGCTATGTCTGCTTGCGTCCGTCGATACATTCTTTGTTCTAATCTTGCAATTACCTTCACTGCATTGTAGTTATACTCCACAATTTTTTCGCACTCATTCTCTAGTTGATCTTCATCGAATACTGGCGCTAATTTTTCATTGACAACTCCAAGCTGATCACGAATAGCCTTTGTAAAAACCTTTGCAATAAGTACTGACAGATTCTCCACATCAATATCTTCTTCCTTCATCAGCTTTTCTGCATCTTTTTTTTTGTGTGGGGGTCGTTTGGCTGCAAAGCCTTTCTGCTCTCCGACCAACTTGATCTATTGTGCTTGACACTACTACACTTACTCTCCCAGGAATTCAACTTCGTGAACGAAGTCTAAGATATTCCTGAGAGGCTTGCTACTCAGCTCCAAGGTGGTCAAACTTGCGACCTTAAAGTGGTCAAGCCTTATGTGTACTAGCGCTACACATGTGCACATTATATGTTCAGCGGTTTCTTCATCTGATTCACATAATCTACAGGCAACTTCCTCTGCCTTTCCCATTTTGTGTAGGTAATATCTCACCGGACAATGTCCTGTGAGTATGCCTACCAAAGTACTGATTTCTCTTCTAGAGAAGCTTAGCATCTGCTGCGTTATTGCGGCAGAATACTTTATGAGCATTTTAGCTTGCCGCTGTCCTGGCGTGTTCTTCCAGTGGGTTTGCTTTTACTCTTCTTCCCATTTCTGAGCCCCCTGCCTTAAGTGGGCCTTTGTAAGCCCACAAGTTGTCTCCGGCCCCAAAAAGGGAGTTTCGGGCCCGCTTTTGGCGAGTGCGTCGGCCATTTCATTCCCATATATGCCCTGGTGACCCGGTGACCACATTAGCGTGAGTCTGTTACCTTTCACCAGTTGCTTTTGGGTTTGTTTACAGTTCCAGGTTACTTTGGAATTAAATTGGTGGGCTTTTACATTCCATAGAGCTACCTAGCTGTCCGTTAGGATGTAGATTTGCACTCATTTAAGATGTTTCTTTAGGCATATTTGTGCGCATCTTTCAATTGCTATAATTTCAGCCTGTAGTACCGTGGGAGCCTGGCCCAATGCCGTGGACTCCCTGTGACTCCGGCTGTTTATGCCAATTCCTGTACCCTCAGCAGTTTTTGATGCGTCGGTATACCACATGGACGCTTTGTCTTTTAGGTTTTCGATTCTTTGAACACTGCTTTGGCGGTCATTGATGACCACTTCAACGGCTGTGTCAAAGTCGTATTCTGTAGACAATGCGTCCCAGGGCTGCTTCAGAAATTTCTCTCCGATTTGTTCCCTTATTTTCATGTGTCTCTGAATAGGCGATGTGCACCTTAGTCTCAGAGCACTGAGAATACCTTCTTTATCTACCTGTTTGTGCAGTGGTAGTATGTCCAACAGAACTTCCATTGCTGTGATTGGAGTAGATTGCATCGCTCCTGTTATACCCAAGCACGCGAGCCGTTGAAGCTTTTGTAGCATGTTTTGGGTCTTTATTTCCTTTGTTTTGTACCACCATACGAGTGAACCGTAGGTGATAATTGGTCTTACCACTGCTGTGTAAGACCATAGGAACATTTTGGGTTTTAGTCCCCATGTTTTCCCAGAAAGCTTACGGCAGGTCCAAAAGGCCGCTGTGGCTTATGAGAGCGTTTTGTTCAGATGCGAGTTCCAAGTGAGTTTCTTATCCAAGGTTACCCCTAGATATTTTACCACCTCGGAAAACTCTAACGTCTGACCTTCAATGCTTGGAGCTTTCAAGTTCAGCTTCCTCTTTCTGGTAAAGGGGACCATTACTGTTTTGCTCGGGTTGACACTAAGGCCCTCCTTCTTGCTCCAACATTCTGCATCTTTAGTTATTAGCGTTAGTTGTTTGCGGTATGTTTTTCTTAGTAACATTTCCATTTTCTTCGTTATAGTTCCGATTATAACACTCAAACACTTTTACAGATTATTTTCCCTGCTTTCGTCAGGTGAATATAATCAGTAAATGTGAATATTATCGTTAAAAGAACACTGTGGTATCTATTTATCACTTGTACTTTATTCTCTACAATAGACAGTATTAAGTTTTATTGATTTTATTTTGTTTTTACATATACGATGCTGCTTATACGATATATGAACTAAGACTACTTGTGCGCTTGCGCGATCGTATTTGGTTGGCGTGAGCCCATTTGCTCTTCTTCTTCTGTTTTTACTTACAAATGATAAAAAGCCCAAAAGCTTCTTTCAATAGATCGAAACTCACGTCTAAGATTTAGTCAATCGATTTTGAGCAGAGGGGATAATTTTGTCAATAAAATAATTATGACTGACGAAGCACATTTTCAATTGCATGGGGAGAGGAAGAACCAAAATTTACGTTACTAGTCTGCCGAAAACCCGCAAGTTATATTCGAAGAAGAGCTGCATTCTCAAAAGTTAAACTCTATATTGTGGAATATGCTCAGCTGGAGTATTGGGACCGTATTTTACTATGCATCGGTAAACGCATCAGTTGTCAATAGTGAACGTTATTTGGAGATGCTATAGACTTTCTTAATGGATGCCATCGCTCAACTCCGAATATCAATAAACTTTATTTGGTGTCAGCAAGATCCAAAAACGTTAATAGGAGTGTTACGAGAGTTCATTCGTGGTCGTCTGATTTCCTTCCTTTCAGTTGTGATTCCCTGCTCTCCGAATTTGTCGGCTTCATATTATTTCTTATGAGGTCATGTTAAATTAAAGTTAGAGTTTATCTGAACCGACCTGAAACTCTGGCTATTGGTGAGATCTCCGTTATAGATTGAAACAAACGGAGGTCATCTAATCGATGTAATTTTCAAGTAATAATTGTTAATTTAGGATTAAGAATTTAACTTGTTATTGAACTTTAGATTTTACTCTACAATCTTCAACTAAAAAATTGTCCACATTTTCAATGTGTTTCGAAGATGATTCTCCTTTTCGTAAAACTAGTTCAGAAATGAGCTTGTGTTATTTATCGTTGCTAATTTTAGGTTTGGAAGATCGCTTTTCTTCTTGTCACAGCTTGATGATATGGCCAGTACAAAGATTTCGTGTCCCCTATCATTGGTATTTTATTATTATTCATTGGTTGTACTAGTATCAGTTGCTGACAACTGATGCCTCTATCATTGATGTGGTACCAGTACAAGGACTGTGCTGTCCCTTATCATTGATATGGTACCATTTCAAGGATTGTACCTCCACCTATTATCGATATGATTCCAGTATAGGAATTGTATCGCCCCTTATCATTTATGTTGTACGAATTGGACGATTATACCGCCCCTGTATAGTTAATATAGTACCAGTGCATATATTGTCTGTCCCTTGTCATTGCTTGTGATATGTTCGAAGGTTGCTTCCGCTTTGCTATAGTTTGTGATGTAGGGCAACCAAAAATATGCTCTTAAAAAAGTACTTTAAGCGCTTAAAATACGCTCTATAAAAATAAAAATTTGCCCTATAAAATTAAAAATATGCGTTTAAAAAAATGTATGCTCTTAAATCTGAAATAAAATATATGAAAAAATGTTAAATTGTAGGTACGAAAACATAAATAAAAAAACCGGCCAAGTGCGAGTTGTGACTCGCGCACCGAGGGTTCCGTAGAAACTTGTATAGTATAGTATTATTATGTAGATTATTAACATATTATGTAGATTATAAAGAAAAATTAGACGAAATATAATATATACAGGATGTTACGGGACTTGAGTATGTCGCATGTCGGTTATAAAAAAGCAAAATTTAGACATAATATATACCCTGTATATATTATGTATATAAAGCGTACGTGATGAAATGCATAACGAATATAAACAAAGAAAATTCAGAATAAACCTAGAATAGGACCTAACTGTATGCAACCCATACGCTTCTGGAGCCTGACAATACCACTACGACAACATTAGTGAATTTTCATAAGTTTCAAATAGTAAATTCGCATTTTTCTTGTAATTAAACTACATATTTACGGTTTTCAGATTTTTCCCTTGACATGTGCTGTAAGACACCGCTTCTTGCCAAATTTCATGATTCTAGGTCAACGGGAAGTACCCTATAGGTTTTGATTCCCTCGTGAAATCGCAAAATATGCGACATAAACGGTCATATCTTTTGATCGCGTTGACTTGCAAGTTTGATTTTTTCACAGCTGAAAGAGACCGCAGACTCGAGTATTTGATACAAATTTCAACTTGTTACCTCTATGCGTTCCTGAGAAAAAGGTCTTGACAGACAGACAGACGGACAGACAGACAGACAGACAGACAGACAGACAGACAGACAGACAGACAGACAGACAGACAGACAGACAGACGGACAACAAAGTGATCCTATAAGGGTTCCGTTTTCGGTACGGAACCCTAAAAAGTAAAATAAACTTCAAAATAATTTAAATTTAATTTTTTTTTTAAATTGCAAATTTTCTAATTTTTATTACAATAAATGACAAACATAAATGAGATGTTTGTCATTTATTGTAATAAAAATTAGAAAATTTGCAATTTAAAAAAATAATTAAATTCTCTCTATAAGAAATCTATTCCTGATTGATCGTAGGACATTTTTGTACAAATACTACGTTCCACATCAACCGAAGTTATAGGTGCAAATTTAAATGCCATTGCTTCAATAATACTATATTTATTGTCTATTGTTGTAGAACCTCTAGACCAGTGGTGCGCAAACCGTAGGTCGCGGCCCCTCGGGGGGTCGCGAGGGCAATTTTGGGGGACGCTTAATTCAAAGAAATTTATTTACCAGTAAGATAGTGAATTTAAATTATGTTATTTATAAAAATAGAACTATATTTTTTTTACGAAAACAATTTCTGTTTTAACACCTAACCGTATCAGAACCGTAGCAATGCTTTTGGCGCTCTTGGGAAATATTTAAAGTAGACATTTATAAAATCAATTAACGAAATCTACTTAAGTAATTTAGGAATTAATTTTATTACGAGTAAATTCTGAATCACAAATTAAAATTTATGAAAAACCTACAATTATTATTATAAACTATTTTACAACCGCGTTCGTAAACCTGTTGTGATGCCAATAAATTTTTTTATTACTCATGCGCGAAAAGTCAAGAAGTACTTTTCGCGGAAAGGTTGAATATATTTATATATTTAGGCTGTGTTCCGACTTTATTTAGTTTACATCAAATTTTAATGTCTAAATACAAAACGCACGTTTTCCAATACGAGAAATGCCACTTTTCGTTGTATTTCCACATAACCTGGGTAACGCAAGCAAATATTCAATATCGCTAGGTTACATTAAAAAAACAAATAAATAAATTAAATAAACAACGTCTTAAAATGAGTGTAAATTATATAGTGATACCCGAGACTGAGGAGAGTTCTTATGACGAATCCACACCACCGGGTTTTTTTTCCATTTTTTTGTATGGCCCCTGGATCCCAAACTTGTAAGTTACCTCGCTTGAGTAATAAAAAATATTGTTTGTAACACGAGCGGTATTGTCAATTGCCTTCTCGAGCGAATGTGCGCATTGCGCATGTGAATTTTGCTAGTTACAAAATATACTATTTTCTAAGTATCCTAGAAGGCAACACTTGCATAAAGGTCTCCGCACACCAATGCGTCAGTGCGTTCCGGTTCGTTGTCATTCGTGCGAGAACGTACAAATATGTACTGCACACACCAATACGTTAAATGGATTCCGTATTTGGTTAATTTTCCTAATTTTTTCATAAGGAAATCTTTACAAACTTAAAACGGAACACAGCCTGAATATATAAATATATTCAACCTTTTCGGAGCTCTATAACAATTACTGAGTCTTTTTAGGACTAGCAAAACAAATCTCATGAGAAATTTGTTATTTTACACCTTTCGGTCCACCTTCGTGGCACTCAACAAAAACCATAAAAATAACGTTGTTTTTAAGATCATGTCTTTCAATGATCAAGGACGCGTTTCTTGATTTATCTCTCATCAGCACAGTTTTGCTTCCATGAACAACTCCTGCTAAGTTCATGTCTCTCTCACAAAATATCTAAATTAAAAACATCTAACACTAAACACCCACATGAGTTTTCAAGTAAGTTGTTTATAAATTGCTGTTCATGGAAGCAAAGCTATGCTGACGAGAGATAAATCTCGAAACGCGTCCACAGATGGCTGTCCACTTAAGGTATCGCAAAGACATGATCTTAAAAACAATGTTATTTTTATGGTTTTTGTTGAGTGTATCCACGAAGGTGGACTGAAAGCTATAAAATAACTTCCAAATTTCACATGAGATTTGTTTTGGTAGTTCTAAAAAGACTTAGTAATTTTTATAGAGCTCTGGAAAGGCTGAATATATTTATATATTCAGGCTGTGTTCCGTTTGTTTTAAGTTTGTATGATTATCTATAACGTAGGATGGTTTCACCAATTTTAGGAAATCTTTAAGTTATTTCGATCGAATATGTTGTATCTATTTGGGTATTTGTATTATGTTATTGTTCCAATTGTATTTTATAATGTATTTTTATAGTGAACTTTATTTTAGTGATAGTAGAGATAGATAGTAAGCTGTACTGATGAGAGATAAATCTCGAAAGACGTCTACAGATTATTATTATCTACTCTCGGTTATCTACTTAAGCTATCGAAAAGACATGATCGTAAAAAACAATCTTATTTTTCTGTTTTTTGTTGAGTACCACTAAGGTGGACTGAAAGCTATAAAATAACTGACAAATTTCACATAAGATTGGTTTTTGGTAGTCCTAAAAAGACTTATTGGTATTATAGAGCTCCGGAAAGGTTGAATATATTTATATATTCCAGCTTTGTTCCGACTTTATTTAGTTTACATCAAATTTTAATGTATAAATACAAATATATCGCTTCATACTAATACTAAACTTCTAAAAAAATCTGCGTGTATATTCGAATTCATTATATGAAGTTTAAGGTGTCAAAACTTTTATAGCATTTTTATGATGGTGTCTAAGTTTGCTGCGTTATTTTGAAAATGTTGTATCTACGCAAATCCCAGAAAAAAAATCACTTTACCTGCGGTAACGATTAAAAAATGTCTACTGTCGATCCAGGGGACGCGACAAGATTTTACTCAAAATGAGGGCTCACCAATGAAAAAAGTTTGCGCACCACTGCTCTATTCAAACCTCTAGACCAGTGTTTCCCAACCTTTTTCTCCTCGTGAACCCTTGTAAAACTCAAAAGAATTTGGCGAACCCCCTATACTGGCGTGTAAAAAAGTAACAAAATCCGATACACGGAAAAAAGTACTCTGTAGAAATTACAGTTTAAATAGCAACGTTACGAATCGGTCCTTACGAAAACAAACTTGTAACTACTTGTACTATTTACTAATTTTCTTATTTACTAATAAAAATCTTACAATTGCAAGCTGTGAATTTTACGGTTTGGAAAACTCCTTTTAATTAAATGGAAAGTTAAAATATTTGTTACTTATTATTTTGTAACTTTTCATCATATAATATGTATTCATTATTAGACCAAACTGTAAAAAATACGATTTTTTTGTGATGTATTTATTACTTCATAATATAATATTTCTTATTTATTTTCAAAATAAAAATTACAGTTGGAACTATTACTCGGTGAGTATAAGAAATGAACGCCGAAATATTACATCTCGATACTGTGATTTTTAAATTATTTTTAGTAGAGTGAAACGTTACAGCAAAAAAATGTAATATCTGAAACTGTAACTTTAACAAAAAACAATTTGTAACATGATAACTCTTATTGTAATTTTTACAGTTTCAAATTCGTAAGGTCGCTGCTACTATTTGAAACTGTACTTTTTTCCTTGTAGAACATTTATTTTCCATATTGAACAATAGTCCTTAACAAGGATAGAAAACAATCAAATTTGGCACAATATCTGACAATTTCAGTCTTAGATCAGGTTCCGCATTTAACCTGTTTCTATATTCATATATCAGAAAGGTATATCTTGAAAATCCTTTCTCACATAGATATGTTGCGCAAAAGGGTAATAGAACTTCAATTGCTTTTTTTGACATAACAGGATATTCATTTTTATTGAGCCAGAAGGCAGTTAAAGAGATCTTTATGTTCTTTAGAAATAGATTTTAGGGAACTGTCACAGGATAACTCTTTTTTCTTTATCCAGTAAAGTTAGAGAGATTTCTAAACTTACATCTCCTTGAAAAGGACTACGTGTCCAGTTGTTTGAGAGGCATATATTGGATCTATTGGGATAATAGTCATCGAAAGTTAATTGTTAAGTTTTTAAAAGTTTTTTCAGATATATTCAGAGAACCAAAACATTCGTACTCAATTCAATTTCAGGCATTTACAATATTTACAGCACCACCAATTAGTAGATAACGCTGCAGGTATACGCTTGCGTGCCAATGCTTATCTATGAATGTAGCAATGAGTCCATTAAATATTCTCGTTCATCTTCTTTTACTCGTGTCATGAAACCAGAAAACTTCCCTGCCATTGATTTTGCACCTTCTGTACCACACCATCAAAATCAAATCAGTTTATTCCATTTTTTCAAAATAATCATTGATCAGATCGAAAATTGTTTCTCCAGTTGTATAGATTTTCAAAGGTTTCAAATAGTACGCCTTCTTGAACGATATTCGCCAAAATATATCTAACGTAGCCAGGCAATACTGCGGCGTTTGCTACATTGGTCGACTAGTGAAGCTGGATCGGAAAATAATTCATTTTTAATCATTCAATCTCTTCAAAAGTTCCATTCCAGTTCCACATTATTTGCAAAATTATTAATTCTACTCGCCCAAACTTTTTATCACAGTTTTGGAGTATGCTTTTAAAAAGCTCAATTGGGAAAATAAGGGCCTAAACATAGATGGTGGAAACTTCGAATCTACGTTTTGCGGATGATATAGTTACCTGCTCTCAGGTAACCTTAAAGACATTCAAGATATGTTACAAGAACTACAAAAGGTATGTGCTGACGTAGGTCTAAAAATGAATATTTTAAAAACAAAATATATGACAAATTTAGTTACCAGTGAGCAAATTCTCATTGGTGATGAGGAAGTAGCTTTGGTGGATAAGTACAACTATCTTGGTCATGAAATCCAAATCTCACGAGACAACCAATCGTGCGAAATGAAAAGAAGAGTTACACTACCTGCGGCAGCCTATGGAAAACTTGCGGAAATCTTTAAAAGCGACATACCACAATGTTTAAAGAGGAAGGTGTTTGATCAGTGTGTGTTGCCTGTCATGACCTACAGAGCTGAAACCTTAACACTAACCTCACCAAGTACTTGGAAACTTATGGTAATTTAGCGCAAGGTGGAAAGCTCCATGCTCGGAGTGTCACTGCGGGATCATGTAAGAAACCAAGATTTACGAAGAAGAACCGGCGTCACAGATGTAGTTATCCAAATTCGCAAACTCAGGTGGAAGAGGGCTGGACATGTGGCACGAATGACGGACGGAATATGGGCGAAAAGGCTGCTCGAGTGGAGACTGCGCTTGGATAAAAGAAGTAAGGGAAGACCCCCTACACGCTGTACGGACGATCTAAAAGATGTGCAGGCAACTGGATACAGAGAGCTCAAGACAGAAGGCTCAAGACATTATGTTCAGCAGTGGATACAGAGAGATGAATGATGATGATGGATTAATTCTACACAACACCGTATTGTTTAATAAGGGAACAAGATCAATTTTCTTTGCTGCCTTTTCTCCAATATATTTTGAACATGGTCCAATATATCTGTCTAGATCTTTTGATTCTATAACTCACTCGAAATGATGTCCAAGGGCCATTTTACTATCTTCGTTTGAAGACAGGAAAGAAGAAACAAAAAGTTTATCCCTCTGCGTCGGATGTTTTGTTTCAAGGTGTCTACTAAGAAGTCATGGTTTTAAACTGCTGCTGGCAAGAACTTCATTGCAAAATATACAAAGTGGTTTAGGTTTATGACTCTTCCCCAGAATAAAACCCATTTGTAAATAGTCTTTGCCACCTTTTTTTCTTTGCTTTTAGTCTGTTGAAATGGTAGCCCACTACAGCTTTCAGTATCACGAGGTCTTGCTTCTAAACGACTGGTATACAACGGTCGATCCATAATAAAATTGAGGCATAATGATTATTGAAAAGAATGGCACTAAACAAACAAAGCCACAATAGCTATGCTACTAATCCAGAACTAAATCACAAGTTTATAACCCTCTGTATGAACATCTGTTAAGGAACGTCTTAACAGATTTTGACGTGCTTAGACATTGCCTACCAACATAAGGATCTGTATCAACACAACCTTTACCCAACAAACGAGAGGATATTCAATATTTTATAAGTTGTGTTCAAGTATTTTAGGTTACCTAGTTAGGTTGTCGAGAAGTTGCCTTGTAGAAATATAATGAGACATCAACAAAGCGATCGAAAATAGAACTAGTACTTTTTGTTTGCTGAGTATTGCATGTTTATTTGGGTATAATTTTTCTTGCGTTTCTCTTTCTACGGCAATTTAAAATGTCTCCATTACAATAATATTTTTGCGAACCCCTTTTGTATACCTTGCGAACCCCAAGGGTTTCGCGTACCACTGGTTGGGAATCAATGCTCTAGACCTAAACAAATTTATTGAAATTTCCTTTATAATGGAAAACCTATAATTTTGTTGCAACAGAATACACAAAATATGTCAAGAATTTTGTAGCAATATCCAACCGGATATGCTTACTGCAAATGGCCTGCAAACCATTCAATATCAATTTTATTCAGGTTTATGCTCCAACTGCTGAGAAGAGGTATGACATGGAAGTGGAAAATTTATATGAGCTAATTGATTCCACATTGAAGACTTTAAAGAGCGATAGTGTTATTATTATATTGGGAGATTTTAATGCCAAAATTGGGCAAGGACAACGCAAAGATATAGTTGGTACTTTTGGGCTTGGTAGCTCCAACGAGAGAGGTGACAGACTCTACAAGTTTTGTCAGGACTCAGGGATGATAATTGCTAACACGTTTTTCGATCTACCCAAACGAAGACTTTATACTTGGCAAGCCCCACACAGTGAACTAAATAACTCAGCACCAATTAGAAATCAGATCGACTACCTACTGATAAATAGGCGTTTTAAAAATATAATAAAAAATGCCAAAACTCACCCTGGGGCTGACATTGGCTCGGATCATAATCCCCTTGTGGCTGAACTGTCGTTAAATCTAAAAGCTAAAAAGCAAACACACCCAGCTAGAGCAGTTGATGTAACGAGACTAAATAACCCTGAAGTCAGACACATTGTTGCCGAAGAAATAAATAACAAGTTAACAAGTTTGCAGGAGAACCAGCTCCAAGATATAGAGATTCTTTGGAATAACATCAAGAATATCATTGTGGACACGTGTAAACTACATCTCCGCGTAACTTTTAAACCCAAAAACAAGTGGATGACAGATCACATTCTAACCCTTATGGAGCATCGAAGACTGGCAAAGAACAGACCCGACAAATATAAAAAAATACAAAAGGTCATAAGATGGGAGATCAAAGAAGCCAAGCAGAAATGGATGAAAAGGGAATGTGCAGAAATAGAAGACCTCTGCTCCAAACATGATACTTTTAATATGTACAGAAAAGTAAAGGAAGTAGCTGGAATCCACAGGAAGAGAACGACTATCTCACTTACAAATGATAGTAATCAACTAATTTTGGAAGAACAAGAACTAAAAAACACATGGACAAGTTATATAGAGGCCAACTTCAAAGATCATAGAGCTGATGCGGTATACGTGCATGTGGGCATGGGACCAACTATTCTTAAATCTGAGGTGATACATGCATTCTCTATAGCAAAAAATAGGAAAGCATCTGGCTCTGACGACATTCCGACCGAAGCTCTAAAGCTCATTACAGAGGAAAATATTGGCTTGGTAGTTAAACTGTTTAATAGTATCTATGAGACAGGTGAAATTCCATCTGACTGGTTATCATCAACCTTTATTGCTCTACCAAAAAAACATCAGCCAAAAAAATGTGGTGATTATCGCTTAATCAGCCTCATGTCCCACATGCTCAAAGCATTCCTACGGATCATTCACGCACGCATCCGACGTAAATGTGAGGAAGATCTTGGTGATTCTCAATTTGGCTTCAGAAACGCTTTCGGAACTCGTGAAGCACTTTTCGGTATGAACCTTCTCCTCCAAAAATGTCGCGATCAGCGAAAAGATGTTTTTGCATGCTTTATCGATTACGAAAAAGCCTTTGACCGCATACTGCACGATAAACTTATAGATATACTACATGGGGTTGCAATAGATGATAGAGATATCCGCATAATTAAAAATCTATACTGGAATCAAACGGCACAGGTAAAAATAGGCAATATTAAAACAGACTGTATTGAGATACAACGTGGAGTAAGGCAGGGTTGCATACTGTCGCCCTTACTCTTCAACCTATACTCTGATAGAATATTCAAGGAAGCATTGGAAGCAATATCACACCTCGGCATCAAAATAAATGGAGAGCCAATAACAACAATCAGGTATGCTGACGATACAGTGATTTTAGCAAACACAATCGAGGGACTACAGTTGCTTACAAACAAAATCGGTGACGTGGGAGAGACACAAGGTCTAAAAATCAATATACGAAAGACCAAATTTATGATATTCAGCAGGCAACCGCACAATGGCACTACCCTAGAACTTAATGGAAGCCAAATTGAACGTGTCTCTAAGTTCAAATACCTTGGTAGTATTATTACAGAGGATCTAAACCCGGACTGCGATATAAAGTGCCGAATAGAGATTGCTCGGGCAACTTTTAATAATATGAGATCCTTTCTTTGCAATGACAACCTGAATCTGAAGCTAAGACAACGCATGGCTGAATGCTATGTATGGTCGGTATTGCTGTACGGAGTAGAGACGTGGACTCTGAAGGTCAGGACGATGAACCAACTGGAGGCATTCGAAATGTGGCTTCACAGAAGAATGCTTCGTATTCCGTGGACACAACATGTTACAAACGAGAATGTACTACGAAGAGCAAACATCGAAAGGCAACTTTTGACGACCGTAAAATGCCGAAAGACATCATATCTTGGACATATTTTGAGAGGTGATAAATATCGTCTATTACAACTCATACTAAAGGGCAAGATTGAGGGGCGCCGTGGAGTTGGAAGAAAGCGACAGTCGTGGCTCAGAAATATACGGGACTGGACCGGCAAAAGGAGGGCTGGTGAACTCTTTCGCTTGGCGGAGGACCGTACAGCTTTTGCCATGGTGATCGCCAACGTCAGGGAGACCGGACAAGGCACATGAAAGAAGAAGAATGGAAAACCATATTTTTTTTAAATAGCAAGTTTATTTTCACAAAGTTAGCTGCTTTACCGTTAACGCCATTAATTACATCCTAAGCATGTTCCTCAATATTACCTCAATCTGTTTAGCAAGCAGTAGCCCAGACGTTTCAAGCGAATTTATTGATGGGCTAAGGAATCCATAATTTCAGGCAATGAAAATAAAATCAAATTTTCTTTCACCGTCATTTAGTAGCTCTTTGGATTGATGCGGCCTCTCACACTTCGTCACAATTATTTCGAAGTTGCTGACATAGTACACTGCGGCATGTTCCCCATCTAGTAGTTATTGGTTGCGGAGGAAGTGCGACGCCAGGTGCCAAATCATTAAAAATCGTTACCCTTGACGGTGCTTTCAAAAATACTTTTTAACATTGGCTATTAGACGATCGACGTTAGTATAAATTCTCGAATTTGTTCACATACTCTGAACTCATGAAGTCTCTGTGCAAGGCAAGTCAGATGTGTCAATTTTGGCTAAAAAGTTTTTGGATTGTATGGCCTGAGCTGCTTTTACCATATATAGAGCGGCATTTGATATAAAGAGATCCAATCGCGATTGAAACTTTCACCCAGAATTTTTATTGAATCGTCAGTCTTGCAATAGTGCTATGATTTGCCTTGTCTAGCACTGCAGTATTTAATACGCTTCTAGAGATTTCTGACAAAAAGCAGATCAATGAATATAAATATATTAACCAAATTGAGCATAATATGCACTAAAAATATGCAGTTATTTGTATTATATCAGTTATATATCAGTTATTTGTAGTTATGTCTTATCATAGCCAATATGCAATTTATGCTCTTATTGGTGAAATTTGCAGAAATATGCCCTTATGAATAGGGCTCTATATTCATAGTTTAGTCAGAAACACATTTCTAGCTAGTCCATTCTTTTATAAGTAGAATGGGAAAATATATGCATTTGCATATTTTTGGTTGCCGTAGTGATATGGTACCAAGATTCCTTGTCCTCGGAATCATTGTTTGGTTTCGATGGTTTCTGTCTAGTCTCGTCTGTATTGTCTTGTCTGTCCAGTCTTGACTGTCTAGTCTGTCGTGTTTGCTTCGACATATTTTCTCTGTGAATGTGGTACGTTAGCTGTTTTTAACATCTGTTTTCTTGAATTTATCACTCGGATCACTATTATCAGACTTGGAATGAAACCATTAGTTAAATTATTTATATCTTGTTTAGTTTGAAGATTTGATAATATTAAATAGTAGCATTTGTATCTTTTCTTCAAAGATTATAATTTCTAGGAAATTATTGTATACATGTATATTATGTATACAAAATTTCCTAGAAATTATAACCATTAGTTAAAATTGCCCAAAAAAATCGATATCACAAAATAGTGACATTTTTCTTATCATTTATCATAACATGCACAGAATACAATAATTATTATATACGTGCTGTTGGAAATTATTGCACAAATTATTCATAACAAAATGATATGTCTGGTATATCTATTTTTTTATATAAATATAGATTAATCCTCTGAAGCGGGTCAGCACTCAATTTTCCTCTATTACACTATTTAGATTTTATTATGTATATTAAAAGTATATTATATGTTTCCTATCTTAAATTTATATCTGTTTACAAATTATATAATACAAATAAAATAAGAAACACAAAGGAAATAAAAAATATTTCAGTTTTAAAATAGACTGTTCGTATATTAAATTAAATGTAAGTCTGCTCGCTAACCATCTGCAGCAGTTAAAAATAAACTTAATATATTTCATGTAGTTATATAAATAGTAATTATAATTTATTTTTTAAAAATGTAATCGCATACATATTTATATATGTTGTGAATTAATTATATTTAGTTATAAATGCCAGTTTGGCTAGTTGGAATCTTCCAACAACATAAATAATCCATTAAATGAATTTATTATACGTGTATGTTGGAGTACTATTAAATATTTTACGAATGCGCCAATGCTTTACATAAAAAACGGCCAAGTGCGTGTCGGACCACTCGCAATGTAGGGTTCCATAGTTGCCATTCACTCTTGCCATTTACTCTTATGATTTAAAACTCAAATGTCTAAAAAATTCCGTAACCAATAACTTAATCAGCTGACATTGATGTTCTCGAGTTTGACGTTCAAAATAACCAATAACTTGACTCTAACAAAAATTAGAATTTTAAAGCTTAATATTGCACAAACGGATCTCTTAATCGAAGTATTATTTTCACAAACCTGTAATATTTTTGAAAAACTTTTCCAACGATACCGACGATTTCCAACGATTTTCCAACGATTCTCGTCTACCCCACACCATGGGGTAGACGAGCAAAAAGAAGTCCCAACTTTACGTGTAGCCACTTTGTCGGTGTGACAAATCTGTATATCCATGCCAAATTACAGCTTTATATTTCTAATAGTCTCTGAGCTAAACTGCGGACAGACAGACGGACGGACGGACGAACGGACATGTGGAAACTATAAGGGTTCGTTGTTGATAACAACGGAACCCTAAAAATAAAAATATGAAATGCAAGTTGCTATGGAGATTCTACAACATAACTATAGCAAGTTCAACTATACATACAACACATCTATTAGAATGCAATGCAATATTATATTTAAGATGAGGTTTAGGCAGTAAATAAAAGGCACAAGCTTAAATATATTTCAAGAATTATCTATGTGTATATACAAGCTATCGCCCGCGGCCCTACGTCCCAAGCCTCCGAATATGAATAGGGGTTGTGTATTGTTCACGTAATGAGCAATTATTTACTGCAGACGTAGATCGCCTCGAAGTCATCTCTGTTTCATAGACACTGTGCTTATTGAGACGACTTAACTATTATATTTACAAAAAAGAGTATTAATGTTTCCATATCAATTAAGTATCTGGAGAGCTCGTGTTGGACGCAAGAAAGTCGTCCACTTACTTTATGAGGAATATTCAAAATTTTTACTTTCCAACGTGTTATTTACTAGCCACCAGGCCACTTTAGTCGCACTAAATAAGATAAATATAATTGTTTTTAAGATATTTAACCCTAAATTTAAGTGAATAGCCATCTGCCGATGCGTTTCGAGATCTATCTCTCATCAGTGCAGCTTTGCTTTTTTGAATTTTAAAATGTAATACACTTACATTAGTTTGAAAACTATGTGCCGGGCTGTTGAGGATGGGTTTTGATGCGTGTAAAAAGACCTGAACTTAGTTTCAGTTATTGATTTAAGTGATAATTGAACATTAGGGTGAAACTAGACTAGTTATAGATGCAATTATATCTACTTATTAAAGCGGAATATAGCTTGAATAAATAAATATATTTAACCTTTCCGTAGCTCTATAATATTGTTAAGTCTTTTTGAGACTACAAGAAAAATCTCATGTTGCAACACAATGCATATTGTAATTAGTAAATAGCATACAACAGTAAACAGCTAACAAACATCTGTTGTGTTTCAACATGAGATTTGTTTTATAGTCTTCAAAAGACTTCATAATAGTATAGAGCTACAGAAAGGTTGAATATATTTATAGAATCAAGCTATATTCCGCTTTAATAAATTCTTTTATTCATATGTGTACATCCGCAAGTCAGGATGCAGTTTTAGAGCTATATATAATTTCTGCAAACACATATGGGAAAAAAATGCTTGTATTTAGTTGTGATAAAATAGTCGTTAATAAAATAAAGGTTTTAACATTATATTTTAAATATAATGTATGTTAAATTATTTTGATTTAATTTTCTACTAATTTTCGTGTTTCACTATTTTTCAATATTTTCAATGATTTCTCCTTAACTTCCTTAATATAAATATATGGAACCTTGTGTCAGGGTTATATTTTAATTTTGTATTTAGTATTAAATAAAGCAAGCTTCTTAGCATATAAATAAAGCCCACTTAAATGTTGCTTAGCTTTTATTAAGTTTCTTGCAAATTACAGTAAAAAATGTTTCTAGCGACCTATATAACTTCTTCATAACTTCTTGAACGAATTTGTTTTAGTTTTAAATGGATTAAGTAATTAAGCCATGTAAATATAAAATTAATCATAATTTTTGCAATTAATGTCGCAAAATTGATGTATACCAATCTCTATTAAGTTAATGAATCGCCAGTGGTACAATAATATTAAGAATGAATTTAGCTTCATATTTTGTTCTTACTTCATATTTTCTTCATAAAGCTCAGATAATAATTTAGATTAAAAATTCGATAATTTTGTATCTTACACGGTTTCTTCTTCTTCTTCTTTCGAATGGGCCTACTTTGGACCACGTTTCTTCAACTGTTGGGCTTTGCCCAGTATTGTCGCATCTTCTGCCCATGTAACTCCTTTCTCGCTACTGTCCAGGGGGTACCTTTCCTTCGGGATTTTTCCTGAAATCCACAGACTTTTTTCAGGGTGCGTCTCACAGACTGTCTGTTTTGGAGATCTGTTATTCTCAGTTCTTTAATATCCTTCTCGGTTTCTGTCAACCAAGTGGTTCGAACCTTCTTGTTTTGGACGCAATCTTGCAATGTGACCATAGAAAGTAACCCATCTTTTCCTTGCACACTCAGAGAGCCTTTCAATATGTTCGTAGAGCTCAAGGTTATGTCGCCTTCGGAATTCCCCATCTTCCTTTACCGGGCCTAAGATCTTCCTGAGAATTCTCCTCTCTCTGACTTCAAATTTCTCTACCAGACCTCTTCGTTTCAGGGGAAGACGCTCCATGGCATACATGGCTTCTGGTCGAAAGACTGATGTTTTGTGCTTAAATTTCAGGTTGCGTGACAGGCATTTCTTATTGTAGGTGTTCTTTCTTAGTCAGTCCATGGGCTAGATTTAACTTGTTGGCTCTCATGGATGATGATGCTCTTTCTGATAAGTTGCGTTCAATTCATTCACCGAGATACTTAAATTTCTCAGTCCTCTTGTTTCCCTGCTCTAGTATCATCTCTTTGTTTGCTTCTTTGATGTTGGTGAAGAATTCTGTTTTTCCAGCGACACTTGAAAGTGGGTCTACTTTTGGTAGCATGTTTTCTGAGGCAATTTACCTACATTTCCACAGTTCAGCAACGATAAAGCTCCAGCTTCAGCTGCCTTATTATTCTTAAGCAGTTCAATGAACTGGCCAACTTCTTCCAATGACGGGGGCAGCGAGTCCGCGTTTGGTGTGGTTTGTTTATAGTCGAAATCTTCGCTGGGTGGGTCACAGTAGAGTAGATTTTTAAAGTACTGAGCTAAAAGGTGGCACTTGTCCTTGTTGTTAAAAGTCAGTTTGCCTTGTGAATCTCTGAAGTGGAGGCTTGGCGTAGCGTATTTTCTGAGTGTCTGCTTGAAGGTTCCAAAGAAATCTCTGGAGTTATTCTTAACAAAGCTCTTTTCGTTTTGGGATAGTTGGTTTTGTGCGAGGGGCCTTTTGGTTCCTAGAATTATCTTGGCTGTAAGCTTTCTTTGTTCCAAAAATTAATAGTTTATTATAACATTATTAACTTTCTGCTTTCAAATGTGGGATTCAAATGTGAAATTTGTGGGATTCAAGATGTGTGGATGTTATATGTAAAACAACCGAGCCAAAAGGGCAAACCGGCCTGGATGTCGGGACAGTAGCTTTAAACTGGGAAGTATGGTAGCTATATCTTACTCTGAATTGAAAATATAGCAATGTTTTTACCACTAATTTTCTTAAAATAGTATATAACTTTTCTACTTATATAAATCTAAACACTTAACATGATTCGAGTTTCGACTGATGAAATTTTCACGTATTAACGGTCGCAACTATCCTCTTCATAGATATATCTTGTTCTATTTCTCTGCTTGATCGTCGAGGCGAGGAGTCAGAATTATGGGAGGTTGCACATTAAGCAGCAGCATAGTCTAATTAGACAAATAGTGTCAGTTTGAAAGAATGGAGTAGTGTTTAACCCTTTCGAGACGATCTTTTTTTTAAAAAAATGGTGAATTCTATAGTTTTTGTCGTTAATGCGAAAATATGTCTATTAAAGAATGTTTCTGTATATCGATAATTTTTCGCTTAAAATTTATTCATTCAATATTAGATTACAAGTATACAAAACTTAACATACAATAAATGGATGAAATTCTACAATAAATAGCTGAATAAATACAAATTAAATTCATAAATCCAAAATTCGGTTACTTCGTACAAAATAAATTACTTCATCCAAAAAAAGATTCATTTATCCAAAATAAAATGTAATCATCCAATAATTGTTTTTTTCGTACAAACTATGATTTTTCCTTACAATAATCGATTGAAACATACAATCAATTCACCCAAAAAAGGTTTACGTGTACATAAAAACATGGTTTCATCCATTCATTGATTGCTCTTTACACAAAAACAATTTACTTGTTATAAAATTTGAACTAGAATCATATAACTATTAGCTATAATCTATTTTCTGTAAGATATTATGTTTTATTTTATATTATAGGCTATATAATATGTAATAAGAGTAGCACATGACCAGATATCCCAGATGGCCAGATATTGTAGCGATTGATAAGAAACTAAATGAAGCTATTATCATTGAAATTGAAATAAGTGAGACAAGAAAATGGACTTTCCCCACTTCTCTTCAACTGTGTCCTTGAAAAGGTTATGACAGAATGGCGCAAGGATCTGATCAACTTGGGTGTTCAGAGTGGTATCTACCTGGGACGTAAGAACAATGGACTGGTTGTAGGTGGCCTGGCCTTTGCAGATGACATGGCACTATTTGCTGCTTCTCTCGAGATGGCAAAAATGCAGGTAAATTGCCTCAGAAAACAGGCTGCCATAGTGGGTCTTCAAGTGTCGCTGGAGAAAACACAATTCTTCACCAATATCAGAAAGCAAACAGAGAGATGTTGCTAGAGCATAAAAACATCAAGAGGACTGAGAAATTCAAGTATCTCGGCGAATGGATTGAACCCAACTTATCAGAAAGAGCATCATTATCCAAGAGAGTTAGAATTAGCCTATCGACTGACTAAGATAATATTCTAACTGACTAAGATAATATTCTACACAAATGGGCGAAGAGAAACAGAGAAATTATCCTAGTTGGCGATTTCAATATCAATTTTGCCAAAACATCAAAGGAAGTCCAAAATTGCAAAAATCTACTAGCAGCATATGGAATGGAGGAACAAATTAAACAATTTACCAGAATAACCACCACCACTGAAACAAAAATTGATAACATTTTTGCAACATCGGGAATGGAATTAAATACCTCTGTGGAAGACACTCCGATATCTGACCATCGTATATTAAGGCTGAGCGGCATTTGCAAGAAAGTCACAGGTATGCAGCCAAAATTAGTAAGACGATTCTCGGTAACCAGTAAAGCTCGTTTCTCTGAATATCTACAAAAGGAAACATGGGAAGAAGTACTCAACAAAACTAGCAGCAACAGTAAGACAACTACATTTATCAAAATCATGCAGTATTATTTCTTTACATGTTTTCCTCTAGTTAAAGTAAATTCCAATAGAAAGACTTGGATAACAAAAGAAATAGAGGTCTCGTCCGCAAAACTAAAGGATATGCACATATTACAAAAAACGTATCCCGCTTTACGTAACCATTATATTCAACAAAAATATCAACACCAGAAATTAGTCACCTCATTGAAAAAATTTTTAGACGAAAAATACTGCAGGCACCTAATAAATCGAAAGTGCTGTGGAATGTCATAAAACAAGAAACAAACAGATCAAAAACTGCCGATCAAATTATATTAATCGAAAAAAATACGCTAATCACAAGTCCGAAGGAAATTGCAGACAAATTTATTAAGTATTTTGAGGAAGCCCCAAAAAAAAACTGTTGGTAATATTATTCCTACAGACATTTCGGATCAACACATAAAGTTTAATCCCAATACAATATATTTGCAGGAATTCTCAGAAAATGAGGTTCTATCTATAATTGCTTCCCTAAAAAACAAATCAACAAGCGGACCCGATGACCTTCCATGTCAAATTATCAAAGAGTTCAGCCATTACCTATTGACCCCTATAACCGACATAATCAATGCCTCCATCGCGGATGAACAATTTCCAGCAATCCTCAAAATAGCAAAAATTATTCCAGTGCATAAAAAGGGATCAAAAAAGGATATTGGAAATTACAGGCCGATTGCTCTTATTTCTGTACTATCAAAAATCATTGAATACGCCATACATAGTAGAATAATCCCATTCATAGAAAAATATAACATTATTCCAGGCCAACAACATGGATTTCGTAAAGGGAAATCAACTTCAACAGCGCTAGCAGATTTCCACAGCACTATTTTAAAAGAAGTAGACATGGGTAATAAACCTATAGGAATATTCTGCGACTTAAGTAAGGCGTTTGATTGTGTCTCCCACGAAACACTATTAAACAAACTAATTAGATATAGAATCCGAGGGAAAGCCAGGAGATGGCTACAATCCTACTTAGAGGGCCGTAAGCAATATGTTACAATAAGAAGTGGAAATGAAACAGGAAAGTCCAACACCATTTGTACCAATATTGGGGTCCCTCAAGGGAGCGTTCTTGCACCAACACTTTTCTTATTGTACACCGCCGACTTAATAAGTTATATAAACGGACAGCATTGTACATTGTACGCAGATGATATCAGTTTTATTATAACTGGAAAAAATATAAAAGAAAATGCAGACAAAGCTAATTTATTACTAAGTTCAATCAACACTTGGTTCTCAGCAAACAACCTTTTCTTTAATAAAGAAAAAACAGAGTATGTCATTTTTCAGACAGCTAGAAGCACCTATGCTGAGAACATTGATTTTAAAATACAAAACCACTGTTTAAAAAGAGCTAAACAAGCAAAGTTCCTAGGAATCCACTTGGAAGAGCATCTCCTCTGGACAACCACCATACAAAAAATTAGTCGGCTACTACATCAGAAAACATTCCAAATTAAACATCTGCGCAATCTGGTGAACAAGGAAGACCTGCTAAGTTGGTATTTTGCCTAGGTGCAATCCATATTAACATATGGCATTATTCTATGGGGAGCTACATCACTTATAGAAGACATACTTCTAGCACAGAAAAGAATTGTCCGAAATATAGTGGGAATAAAAACAACAGAATCGTGCAAACCACATTTTGAAAATTTAAATATCTTGACAGTAGTCAATTTATATATATTGGAAACTGCCTCATATATCCACAAAATTCGCGATACTCTCCAAAAACATAAAGATATCCATATATATGACACAAGAGGAAAACACCACCTTTATCCTAGGAAAACAAATTTAAACTTGTGTTCAAAAGGACTTGAGAATCAAGGATATAAAATTTACAATAAAATACCAAACACAATAAAAAACGAAATGTCACTTAAAAAATTTAGAAATAATTTGAAAAAAGTTCTACTAATGAACCCGATGTACTGTCTTAATGATTTTATGTATTTTAAATTTAACTAACTTATTACTTTTACTTATTGTAATATTGTATTTTAATTATTTAATTATTTTACATGACATAGCCTATAGATATTTTATGTATCTCATTTGGTAAATAAATAATTTGAATTTGAATTTGAATAAGAACTCTTACAACAAGAAATGCCTGTCGCGCAACCTTAAACTTAAGAACTACACATCAGTGTTACGTCCAGAAGCCCTGTATGCCATGGAGTGTTTTTCCTTGAACCGAAGAGGTCTGGTAGAGAAATTGGAAATCATAGAGAGGAGAATCCTCAGAAAGATCTTAGCCCGGTCATGGAAGATGGGGAACTCCGAAGGCGGCATAACTCTGAGATTGGCTCCAAGCCGATTAACCAACCGTCTGTTCACCTTCTGACAAAGCAGGAAGGTTCGTACCACTTGGTTGACAGAAACTGAGAAAGATATTAAAGAACTGGGACTAACAGATCTCCAAAACAGACCGCCTGTGAGACGCACCCTGAAGGAAGTCCGTGGATTTCAGGAAAATCCCTGAAGGAATGGTACCCCCTGGACAGAAAGAAGAAAGGAGTTTACGTGAGGAGTTAAGATCAGAGCCCAACAGTTGAACAAGCGTGGTCCAAAGTAGGCCTATTCGAAAGAAGAAGAAGAGGAATTTCGAATAACAAGCCAGGATCAGATGCAAACTGTTGAGACAACGAAACTGCATAAGTACGACATGCTAGCGAGTGAAATATCAATGCATCACAATTGTAAAACCAAGATTATCCTGCATGTGACTACTTGAGACGGGGTGATTACAAAAAGCCACAGCGGATATAACCAGCAAATTAGAATAACACCAAACATCGAAGCTTACATGCAAACTAGAGTGCTGAAGAGAACACTTGAGACTGTGTCGTTTGAGACACGTAGGGGCATACTTGATGGACCTGGTGAGGGCGAAACACCCGAAGCAGCAGTTGGGAGGTTGATGAGAAGAAGCGATACGCTGGCCAATGCGAGTATATAACAATATTAATTCCTAAAAACTACTTCTGAAATAAATTTATTAAATATATAATATGTTTCATTTATAATGTGTTGGTTAATTTTTTATATATTTTAACTTATTGACGAACTAATGCTGGCTGTTTTTGAAGGTCGTCCACGTTTTCGCTTCTGTCCATATGGAATTTGTTTAAGTGTCAATGCAACTTTGTACAGTTTCAAGAAAATTCCTATTCCAATACTGTGCTAACATATGTAATTCTTCATAAACCACATATATGAGCAGGAAGCTTCTTCCCAGTTATTAATGTTTAGAGTCACTTTCCACATTGAAATTTGATATGATTTGTACTCTTTAAAACCATTCCAGTTTTTCAGGTTTTCCTTTGTTTTGTACTCTGAAATATTGATTTCTGATATCTTTTGACTGTTCGGACCGATGTAAAGAATTGATTAACCATTCAATTCTCCTTTCACAACGGTTTGTGATGATTTAACCCAATGATAGGCTTTTTGGAAATTTTATGCGTTTATTGGAAGAAATAATTGTATTTTGTATAAAAAAAATTGTTTGTAAAGAGCAATAAAATGCTGGATGGATCAACCTTTTTTGTACAGTTAAACCTTTTTTCGGTGAACTTATTTTATTTGTACAATTCCATCAATTATGGTACTAAACCATTATTATTTTTAAGAATAAATCGATTATTGGGTGTTTATATTTTGTATTGGACGAAGTAACCTTTTTTGGCTGAAGTAATCGCTTTTTGTATGAATAAACCGAATTTTGTATTTTTCCAGTTATTTTTTGTAAAAAAACATGTATTTATTGTACGCAAAAATCCATATTTTCTTATTATAAAGTAATCATAATTTTTAGTATGGAATATATTGTCCCAACAGTCTTATATGATGGGCTTATTTATCCCAATAGACTTGAGAGTTGAAAGAAAACAGTCTGTCTTGGTAAGAAAACTAAATTTATTGTAATAACATACCACTAAATATATAGTAATACAGGTTTTTTCGCATGGTAAGGCGTGAAACAGTTATTGCAAAGTCCAACTTAACATGTAGAACAAATGGTTGTTCTCCGTTTCTCAATTTTCAAACTTGAGCATCCAAAGCATCGTTTACGTTGTTTCTGTACTATTGGTACATATAGTCCCCAATATTTACAAATGATCGCTGTCATTTGGTGGCCTCGCGCGGATGACCTCCGTTTCACTTTTGCGTTTTTTTTCACCGTTTACCGTTTCAAGCTGTTCTGCCAAAAAATTTATCAATGTGCCTTTCTTTCGCCTGGTCTGAAAATAATGTAAGAATCTATTGCTGCTATCATCAAAAGTTTGTAAAAAACCTTCTTCCGCCATTTTGGAGATTCCCGGTCGAATTCGTAGGGCCGTTTATCGTACCTGCCAAATTAGTACCTGCCAATTGATCGGTGAGGTCCATTCCTTCCATATATTTGTTATAAAATTCGATTATCTCTGGACATTTTACAGCAGCCTTTTTCATTCTGAAAACCTCAGTCATTTTATTCCCATGGCAATTGCTTAGTGCTAATACCAGTTTAGTATCTTGCCATCTAGTGAATGTTATTCCGTCATCCGTACAAAGAAACTCAGCTTGATTGTAGTCCCATTTTTAATTTTCTTTGGGATCGTTTTTTCTTGTTCAAATGGTAAAGATTTCATCAATAAAGTTGACGTAAAAAAACGATCAAAACATAGAACAACATCTTTTTGAGTTATGGAAGATGCCAGTTTCCATATAACTCGTTCTTCTAATATCCCTTCGAGTTTCTCTATTTCTTTTCCGCTGTATACGTTTAGATCATAAATATAACCCGTAAGCGAATCGCTTCTGACCCACAATTTTATGGCACGCTTTACAGGTTTTAGGGGCATATATTGTTTTAAGCTTGACCTCCTTTTAAATTTGGCCATACTTTCATCTATTGACTGAAATACTGCATCTGCCCAAGCTTTTTGAAACGCATGCTTGAAAAATTCCAAAAGTTCTTCAATATAATATATTTTGTTGCAGTTTTGTGGTTTCTCTGGTGGATTAAAATATAATTTTAACATCTATAGTTTGAAACTATCACGTGATATGGCATTTTTTGTAGTAGTATTGCCTATTGATGGATGTTGAGACCAATAGCAGCTTTGACATGGTAATGAATTGTAAGCCATCACAATCATAACATCAGTTACTAACATAATCTCTGAATAGTCAGTTGAATTGAATTTTTCTTGGTTTTCTTCTACAACATTTTCATTCTTTCGTCGAAAATGCAATGGGCAATAAACATATATGCACTCTTTGGAATAATTTTCAAAAATATGTCTAGTTCAGTCGACTGAGAATTAAGGTTTTGTAAAAGCAGTTCAGGATTCCTAATAGTTGTAATTTTCATTCGTGGAACATAATTTTGTAAAATTGGAGACCATAAAACTGTTGGATGTAGCATTTGGGAAACAGGATCTTGGTTTGTTCTAATTTCAGCATCACCATCTCTTAAATTAGAATTTACAATTTCTGAATGACCATTACCTGAATTAGAATTGTCGTCGTCATCCAATTCACCTTCATCTTCTTCATCAGATTCACTTTCAACCCAGTCAGGATCATCGTCGCTAGAACATTGATATGGATCATCATCATCAAGTAGATTTATATTTTCGGCAATTTCTTCAACTTCTTTTTCAGATGGTAGTCTTTTTCAATCCATACTGAAATTTAAAAACAAATCGACTTATAGAACTACTAGAGCATACTAACCCACCGCACAATGATGCGTGTTATAATATATACGACTTACCTTTTCGTTGGAAACAAATTACTTTAAAAACACACTCGAAAAGTAATATAATTCACTGAATTTGCAAGGCGACTACACGAAGAACACACTAATAATTGAGGTTATAACGCAGTACGCGGCAAATTGTTTGAGATCTGTATGCATGCATGTTTACTGAACTGAACTAGTCAGATTACACCTATATTTGGGCGCGTTTGTCCCAACAGTGTACATAAAATTTATTCTGGGACGTATTATCCCGTTAGTCTCGAAAGGGTTAAGTCAAAAATACCTAGTCATTTGAGCTAGCTTTACATTTGATTATAGAGCATACTTTTGAACAAGAAATTACATCTGCTTCATATTTAATGTGTTGGTAAATAAGCGTCGGGTGTGTACACTTTGATTTGATGCAGCGCAGTTGTCCCACAGCAGTGGGATATTAATTATATATACTGGCTTATATCACATTGTTAGTTAAAGTTTGAAAGACATATAGTTCAGAACTATTTGAAGTAAGAAAACTCAACTTCAAATCTAAAGTTCCTCAGTACGTCTTATGACCAATTGGTCAATGGCCAATTTCCTAGGTATATCCAATCTAGACATGCCAACATTGATTAAGCATATACGTTTTAAAGCTATTCTTTTCTGGAATAAGTTTTCCCTTGTCCTTTCAAATTAACCTTAAACTGAACGAAAATTACAGTACTAGTTCGTCAATGAAGTATGCAAAGACGTATTCGAACTTTGAAAAGACGAATCTGATCATTGTTGGGACGTAGTTGAATTTAAACTATGTATATTTTATTTTATGCTTTCGCGCTTTATTGAGTTGATTTTGTTTAAGTACTTATAATAAATATTTATTTTTTATTTATTTAGACGACAATTCCCTTAAAGAGAGCGTGTAAACTTGAACAAAATTCATGACAACTCAGTCATGCGGCGACGTTCTTCCCAAATCCTCTTCATTCGTGCACTGTGTTCTTTCTTTCGTTCGTCCGTCCACTTTTTTCCTGGCATCTTTGGGAGCAGTTCTTTATCAAATTTATGGTGCATGATGGTGTTTCTAAATTTAACCCGATAATTCGTGTCGGTTATCGTGACTTTTAGCTGCTTGAGGTCTTGTTCAGTTTCCTGTATCCATTTGGACCTATTTTTACTGTTGGAGGTAATGTTGAAAATATTTTTCGTAATTCTGTGCTGGTCCATTCTGTATATGTGACCAAAAAAATTAGCTCGTCTCTTTCTGAAAGTGTCAGTGATAGGTTCAACGGTTTTATACATTTCTGATGAAGGTCTCTTAATCCATATTCCGTCCCTATTCACAGGCCCAAAAATTTTTCCGAGAATTTGACGTTCTTGTTTCTCTATTTCTTTGATTTTTGAGAGACCATGAATTAGTGTTGTTTCTGCGGCATAAAGTGCTTCAGGAAGAACGACTGTTTTGTAGTGTTGTAGTTTTGCATTAACAGATATTGATTTTTTTGTTATAATGGTTCCTAGTAAGTCGGTACTCTCTCTGAAATTTTCTACTCGTTCTTGATTTGCTATTATATTTAGGCCGGACGGTTGGATGATTTCTCCTAAGTATTTAAACTGGGAAACTCTGGATAGAGAACCATATCGTGTATTGATGGGTAGATTGTCCGACGGGGGTGGTTTTATATATTGTGTGTTTTCATAAGATATCAGGAGACCAGCTTTTTGTGAAATTTCGTGTAATTTTTCAAGTGCATGCTTTGCTGCTTGTCTGGTATTCGACAATATAGCAAGATCATCAGCAAACGCCAAACATTCTCTTACCAATGTATATTCCCTCAATCTCTTTTTCCCAAGTTCTGATTATTTTTTCCAGAACCATATTAAAAAGGATGGGTGAAAGTCCATCTCCCTGTCAAACACCAGTATGTATTTCAAAAGGTTGAGAAATTTCTCCACCAAACTTAACCTTTGATGGAGAATCAATGAGAATTTGTTGAATTAATTGTCCTATCAACTTTGAACTCTTCCAGAATGCTGAAGAGAGTTGGTGTGTCGACGGAGTCGTAGGCTTTCTTGAAATCAACAAAGGTAACAACGGTGTTTCTACAAGATCGTATTTGCAAGATTGTCTTCAGATTCCAAATTTGTTCCGTGCATGAGCGCCCGTTACGGAAACCTGCCTTTCGAAAGAATTTTATACGTTACTGGTAGAAGTGAAATGCCTCTATAATTGTTCGGGTCCATTTTATCACCTTTTTTATGAAGCGGGTGTATAAGTGCACATTTCCATTCTGGGGGGATTTGTTCGGTCACCCAAATATCACATATTATATTGTGTATTCTGTGAATGAGGTTGTCGTCAGCCAGTTTCCATAACTCGGCAATGATTCCATCTTCCCCAGTGGCTTCTGTAGATCGTCGTTTTTCAATGAATGAATGATGTCAGTTATCTCCTGGAAGGAAGGCGGCACGGAATCTGGATAGGATTCAGATTGTTCAAAAATAAACTTGCTGGATGGGGGCTCACTGTTCAGAAGATTATTATTACAATTCTCATTGGTGTTTGTCTCCATTGAACCATCAGATCGACGAAAGCACAGGCTTGATGGTCGATATCTTGTCAGGTTCTCTTTAAAAATTCTGTAAAAACTCCTAGTATTATTCTTCGTAAGTTCTTGTTCTATTTCCTCTAGTCGTTTTTATATAAATAAATATTTATATTATAGTCCCAGTTTTTTTTCCTGAAAACGTTTTTATTACCAATTGCCGTAACAATTACCTACATATTATATACAAATAGTGGATGAATATTGCCTAGCCGATGAAAGGGGTTTCCTGATGTGTAAAACTCGTAGGCGGTATGAAGTGATATTGATATTGTAAGAACTTTAAGAGTTGACCTATTTTTTTAATTGTACGTACCTTTTAAATGGATTTTTTAGGTCTCTTCCAGTACGAGGAAACAATTAGCTTTATATTCTGTAGTTTCAACTTATAATGCACATTAGGCTGTCTAGTAACAATAGTTCGTATAATAGGGATAGTGGGTATAATCACGACTATGTAGTATAATTTTAGCCTATTTCACTATTATAATGAAGATTAATGTAAGTAATATATCATGATTTAACTTTGTTTTCAGAGTCCAATTAGTTATGATATGCTCTAATCTAGAATTATTTAGTATTTACCTGTTACATTATTTAGCATTTTAATATGTTGTTTAATACAATTACCTGTTTTTAAAATAATTGTTCCCAGTGGACTTTAAATAAAATCTGTAAATAACAGTCTCTTGCGTCTCCACGTTCATGCTGTACTTATTTGAGTACAATATTTACATTACATTTTAGTTACAAACATGTTTTCACTTTTTTCGAAATATTATTGAAAAGCTATCAGAATTTCTTCAACGTAAATATTTTTATCTACGACCGCTATTGTAAATGCCCATTATTGTACAGTTGTGGACTATGTAAATACATCATAACACACACGTATGTAACAGTCCGAGATTAATGATAAGTTATGATTGATAACACACACGTGCCTTTGGTCAAAGTTGTGGGTCCATTAGCCTCAAAAACTGAGACATGCAAGCCGAACCATTAACGTTGAAGGATACTCTCTGTATCCGATTAAACGCAGGATTGGCGTTAGATTCGTATAGGAACTCACTATTTGAAATTCATGTAAGCCTTTAAACGGGGTCAGTAACTAACGTCGGGTGTTGCATGGTCAGCAAGAATGTAGTCGTAGCTAGAAGGCTGAGGGACAACTCGACCGCCGAGGGTATAAGCGTATTTACGCGAATATAAATCGTTTTGCTTAAATTTGTTCCAGGTAAAAAATGATATTCTGACAATGTTAAATAGACACAGTACAATAAACAAAGATTCCCGTTAACCATTTGTTTAAGCACGCATCGTAGCATTAGCCGCTATTCGATCGCTACTCTAATTGTATGGATTTCTTCTCGGCATTCGTTAAAATTCCGTTATTGAAAAAAACTTTTCTTTTTTCGGAGTTATGTAAATCGAGTTATGTCGGTTTTATGTAAATTTCTCGAATAATTAATTAATGAAAAGTATAGAAAATGGTAAACGAAATAAATAATAATATCCACGAAATTAATGAAAAAAAACTCCTATATTTATTTTTAAAGTGGATTTTGTTGTACTTCCCGTACGTCCCCGTAAGTTCTAAAAGGAAATATAGTATTTGTTCTTACTGAAAACATAAAAATTGGCCATGAACTCCCGAGAAATCATTATTTTTAGGATTCTGAAATAATTAGTAGGGTTCACATTATAAATGCACGTGATTTATTTATTTTCTTATTTTATTTTAAACAGATTCTGTTGTGTTCCGGGATCCGAGGGGCTACAGTGGCTTGTTTTTTTCTCAATCTACAGATTTTTATACATTTTTTGACTGATTTTTTTCTCTGAGTATATAATTTTTCTTAAATTTTTTTAAAACTATGTTTTCCAAAAAATTGTACTGCAATAATTGGACATAAAACCCAATTGCGATTTTCAACAAATCGAAATTAAATATTTTTTTGCTCTAAACGTTCAATGAAAAAATCAAATTTTACTAGTGGGGGTGTTAACTTACAGTCAAGCTAGTACCCACTCAGCTGACAAATTGGGATATCGATACCAAAAAGCACTACAATTATGTCTTTATGTGCTTTTCATGTACCGCGGAGCGAATTCGCTAACTCAACCCCTTGTGCGAAAAACTCACCCCAAACTTAAGATTTACACAATTGGCAAATCTTAATCAAATTTTTGAATTTTTATGTGATATCCGCTATTAGCGCAAAAAAACATTCCGACGAAATTATTAAAAATTGTCAGGATTTGCAGATGTACCTGATAGACGATATTGAACCTTTAAATTTGTCTAACGAATTCCAAAATATGCGAAATATGTTAACAACAATATGACACCGCTGGATTATCTTTATCGTGAAGTGAATATCGTGAATAACGAAGCAGCATTTTATTTCAAAAATAAAATCACGAGCTCAATTGAAAAGTTCAATACAATCTACATCGCAAATAATTAATCCCTAGGTAGAGAATGACGTTGTTGCGTGTCAGGGAAAATTGCCATCGATAAATGCATTTAAAAAGGTTGTCCGAAGAGCAAGAAATTGGCCGTGCACCTTCTTAGCCATTAACATATTTCACAAATTGAACTTCTCACAAAATTATAAAATATAGGCTACTTACAGGATACAACAGAAAATCATCTTTTGTCTGATATTAGGCCTAATGCAGACATAATTTGACTTTTCGGCAGCGGAAGAAATACAGGGATTTAAAAAAAATGTGAAATGTGGTTTGGCGATGTTATTTTTCACAAATTTTTTAAACAAAGAGCTATATATAAAAAATGTTTAGTCTGATGGAAGAAGTAATACTTCAAACCAACCAGTTTTGAATACGCTTTCGAAGTTGCTGTATTTTCGACAATAACAATAAAGTTCAAAGATGTTGAACAGAAAAAACATGAACGAACAGTTGTAACATCATGGATTACTTGGTTTATATAATAGCGATCCACAATTTGACCTTGATTGATGGATGGTGACTTCCTTGTTGAGGCAGCACTAGGGTTTGGGAATACCGAGTCTTTTTAGACTCGCCGAGTCCGATTCGAGCCGACGAATATTTTTCCGGTTCGGGTGCGGGTCTTATCCGTCTCGCAATTTTAACAATAACAGGAAAGGATTTTTCGTATTCACGCATATGGTAAATACTCATACTTTTGAATTCTTCGGCATGGTGGGATTTTAAAATTTATTTTTAAAAATATTTGAAATCGTGCACATATCACTATACTACACAGAACACGTAAAAACAACCTCGTGATCCTTGTCTCGTGATATACTTATACGCAAAACTGTTTTATACACAGCACTATACTTTTACAAAATTTTAGAGAACATAATTTATCTACGACTATTATTTTACCTACGCTTATTATTAATATTCTTCTTCTTCTTGAAATTCCGTTCCTATCGGAGATTGGAAATCATCACCACTACTCGGACCATCAATCATCCGCCTGAAGAGTTCTGCGGACGCGCAACCAAACCAATCCCTCAAGTTGCGCAGCCAAGAGATTCTTCTTCTGCCAATCGTTCTCTTGCCTTTTATTTTGCCTTGAATAATTAGCTTAAGGATATTTTATCTATCTCCTCTCATAACATGTCCTAGATATTCTCATTTTCTCCTTTTTATGGGGTTATTAATTTCTTTGTCTTTATTCATCATTTCTTTGTCTTCGTCATTTAAAACCTTGTCAACCCATGGTATTCTCAACATCATCCTATAACACCACATTTCAAATGCTTCTTTGTTCTTGATGTTTTCTGATTTGAGTGTCCATGCCTCCATTTCATACAATAGAATGGAGAATATATAGTATTTTAGTATTCTGGTTCTCAGTTCTAATGTTATATCTCGGCTGCAGAGTATTTTATTCATTTTTATGAGAGCGCTACGAGCTACTTCAATTCGACACTTGATTTCTTTTGTGTGTTCTGCTGTTTCAGTTATCCATGTGCCAAGATATTTCTAGGAGGATACCCATTCCAGGTTGTCGTTATTAATATTTATAGATGGTCTATTGTGATTTGTGCTTTGGTTTTTTTGAAGTTGCTATGACTTTGTTTTTTTAGGTTCATATCTAGGCCATATCTCTTGCAGAAAATGCTTGTTAACTCCACCAGATGTTCTAGGTCTTCCAGACTGTCGGCGAAGATAACGGTATCGTCTGCGTATCGCAAGTTGTTAATTCTTTCCCCGTTTATAACAATACCACCGGTTTCCTCTGACAGCGCTTCTTGAAAGATGCCTTCACTATATATATATATTGAACAAGAGAGGCGACAATGCACATCCCTGTCTAACACCTCGACATATCTTAATCTCCTCACTCAGATCTTTTCCGACTTTGACTCGAGCTGTTTGGTGCCAATAGAGATTGGATATTATTCTTATGTTTTTGCTATCGATGCATTTTCTTTTTAGTATCTCTAGGAGTTTTGGGTGTTGGACTCAAATGCCTTTTGAAAGTCGATAAAGCAGACGTACATATCATGATTCATATTGAGGCACCTTTGTCTCAGTACGTTTAGTCCGAAGAGCGCTTCTCTTATTCCCACGCCCTTCCTAAAACGCATTTGAGTGTCACTGATGTCTTGTTCTAACTCTTTATAAATTCGGTTATGTATGATCTTTAAAAATATTTTCATTGTGTGACTCATTAGGGCACATAATCATTCTGTGGTCCGAACATTGTCTGGCTTTATTTTTCTTTGGAAGTGTCACGAATGTTGAGGCTAGCCAATCGCTAGGAATTCTGCCCGTCTCATAAATGTTGTTAAACAGTTTTAATAGAATATCTATGGAGTCTTCTCCGATAAATTTTAGTAGTTCAGCAGGCACTTCGTCAGGTCCTGCTGTCTTTCCGGGTTTACAGTTTTTAATTGCATCTTCGAGTTCTTCCCTTAATATTTCTGGACCAGTTCTTCTCCAGTTCTATCCGATTATCGTTGAAAAGTTCTTGTATATCGCTCCACCTTGCCAGTTTGTCTATTGGTTCTACATTCAAGTCGCCGTTCTTGTTCATCAACTCATCTGGTTGTCGTCTCTTTGCTCTCCCAGTCATTTATTTTACCTTTTTATGCATATTGAGAAAATCGTATTTGTCTTTATAGGCTTCATCACGAAGGCTTTTTTCCCTGGCTTGTCTCACTTTGCTTCTTATGTCATTGTTTTTTGTCTTATAGATTTGCACATCTTTGTTCTTATATTGACCTCGTATCACCATCAGGTCTAGCATCTCCTGTGTCATCCAATCCTTGTTCTTTCCCTTTATGGACTTCAATTCTGCATTTCTCTACATCCTTCAGTACACCTATCCCCCGATTTACACGGTAGATACGTTCCTGAGAAAAACGTGTAAATCGAAAATTAAACATTTTCAAGTCAAAACCGTGTAAATCGAAAAGCTTGCAGAAAATGCATAATTTTGCTATTTAACAGTTGTGATTTTTTTCAATATTTTTAGGTGTACACATAAATAAAAATAAAATGCATTGACAGGTTAAAATATGTAATATATTACGGAAACACTGTTTTTTTATTTAATTACAATACATTAAACGGAAGAACAAAAAATAAAACCAAAGGTGTTTTATTATCCTTCATCACTGTCAGAAATTACTCTCATTCTTTTTTTCGGAATCGAAGGTTCGAATTCACTTTCATCACTCGAAGTTATTTGTGCCGATTCGATGTTTGAAGCAGAAATATTTACATTATGAGAGATGGTAATAAAATCGGTTATTAACAATTGCTTCGAATTTTTTGTAAGATTTTTGTAAACTTCTTCATATTGAGCCAAGCTGCGATTTATATCACGTTGGAATCGTAAAGCCCTTTCAACGTTTGTGTCATTTTGTATAAAATGATTACCCAGCTTTCTTCCCAATGCGAGTCCTTCGCGGATGACTTTAGCAGTGAATGTTACTGGTACTAATTCCTCTTCATCAGATTTGTCAGACTCACTTTCGCAAACTAAGTTAACTAAATCATCCTCACTTAGTTCTTTATCAGCCATTAACTCTGCGATATCATCATCAGTAAAATCATCAAAACCTTCTCCGTCCAATGAATGCGCCATCTGTACTATCTGCGAATATTCATCATTTAACGTTGAAATGGAATGTTTATTTTTGACTACATTTGGCCACAATTTTTTCCAACAGCTATTAAGCATTGTTTGCTTAATCGCAGTGTATGATAAGGCGATATGCTTCACACAGTCTAATATTGTAAAAATTTTCCAAGCACTAATAACTGTTAAAGATTCATTGTTCTCCATTTGTTCCAAAATATATGTAAAGGCTCGTTTTATGTACAAAGCTTTAAAAGTAGAAATTATGCCTTGGTCCAATGGTTGTAATAATGAAGTTGTATTTTTTGGTAAAAATTTTACTTCAACGTTCTCATATTCTAGATCTTGTGGGTGACCCGGCGCATTGTCAATTAACAAAAGCACTTTAAAAGGCAATCCCTTTGAACTTAAATATTTTTTGGCATCTGGGATAAAACATTCATGAAACCATTCAGTAAACATTGCAGCAGTAACCCACGCTTTCTTATTAGCCCTCCAATAAACGGGAAGATTATTGATGTTTACTCCTTTAAAGGCACGGGGCATTTTTGATTTGTTAATCACTAATGGTTTCATAATATAATATCCTGAAGCATTGCTACAGAAAAGAATTGGTATGCGATCTTTTGCTGCTTTATGACCACTAGTCGATTTATAAAATTTTGAGACATAAGTCCTTTCAGGCATTTTTTTCCAGAATAACCCTGACTCATCAGCATTGAAAACCTGATCAGGGGTGTATGAATTGTCGTTAATAATTTCTGCAAAATTTGCTGGATATTCTTGGGCTGCATCTACGTCGCCAGAAGCCAGTCCACCTTTTAATTTTAAGCTGTGTAAAGAATGTCTTTTTTTAAATCTTTCAAACCAGCCATGACTTGCCAAAAAATTTGGCTTCTTTTCAGTTGAAGAAGAAGAAGATGGTAATTGCTCTACAATTGTTTCGTAAATTCGTAATGCTTTATTTGTTATAGCGCCCGTATCAATGGGTACTCTTTTTTGTGTATGATCTTCTATCCAAAGCATTAACGCTTTCTCCATTTTTTCCATTGCGATATTTCTGGTGTATGATGTTGTGCCCATACTCGTGGTATTGCTAGCTGCAACACTCTTTCTAATTGTGTTTTTATTTGTTCTAATATTTCTTATTGTAGCTTCGTTCATGCTATATGATTTTGCAGCATCTACTACTCTATCTCCCTTTCGTAAGCGATCCAAAATTTCGATTTTATTTTCTAAGAAATAACTTTTCTTTTAACTTCTTTCTTCATTATAAGCCTATAATTTTTTTAAATTTATGTTAATTTGGCTGTGATTAAAGTAAAATTCAGAGTAAAAAAATGCGGAAAATTTTGGAGGGAAAATTAAAAACTTTTATTTTTTATTAAATATTTATTTCTTTATTATATTTTAAATAAAACTTTATCAAAGCGTAAGAGAATTCTACCTAATGTTTATTGGTTAACTAAAGAAATACTAAGCGCCAAATAAGAACAAAATTATACCTTTAATAAAAGAACCAGTTGTTTTAATTCACTATAACTTGACTATTTAACAAAAGTTTAATAATTAATTTTTATTCAAATTAAAATGTTTTAATTTTTTTATTGTTGTTTGGTATGGTTATTGGTGTTTTAATTAAACCTATTTGGTAAATTGCCATCATTTCCCTCCAAAATTTCCCGCATTTTTTCCCTCTGAATTTTACTTTAATCACAGCCGTTAATTTATAATAATCTAAATTATTCACTCACTTGTAATTTACGAATATGGAAAATTAAATCTTTCTGAAACTGTGAAACTTTCACTCAAATACAATTTTCCGTAGATAAAACTTTAATTTTATGCGAAGAAATACAGACACAGTGTGCGTGTGCAGCAAGTCAGCACATAAACTGGGGATTCCCCGTGAGATGTGTACACAGCGCACGTGTTCAAACACAGTACCATTTAGTAGAGTGGGATAAAAACAAAAAAAACTTATTTGGAAAACCGTGTAAAAGCGAAAACGTGTAAAACAAGTACCGTGTAAATCGGGGGATAGGTGTACTCGTTTTATGGTTTGCCATTGTTGGTCTATAGTTGGTCTATATTATTGGTATCGTTGTGTCTTAGTTCGTTTAATTTGTCGTTCGTCTCAACATTTGTGTACACTACGTTGTCCTTCAGTCTTCTAGGGTTCATACGTTCCTTAGTTGTTTTCCGAACTAGTTTTTTCAGTTTTACATGAATTGCAGCTACCACTGGATTATGATCGGATGCTATGTCAGCTCCTGGACATGTTTTTACTGACTTAATAGTATTTCTGAATCTTCTACGGATCATAATGTAGTCGATCTGGTTTCTAATTATAACTGATTTTCCGTCTGATGGTGCTTTCCAAGTATAAAGCCGACGTGGAGGAAACTGATAGAAGGTGTTGGTTATTATCATGTCTTCCCTTTGACAGAACTCGATCAGTCTGTCTCCTCGCTCATCGCGAAGACCTAGTCCGAACCTGCCGGTAGTATCAGTCACTTCTCCTTGGCCAACCTTCGCATTTAGATCCCCCAATTATAATGAGGACTTCGTGTTTCTTGATAGGTTTGATCACTTTAGCTAGATCTTGGTAAATCGACTCTATTTCATCCTCGTCTTTATCTGCTGTAGGTGCATATTCTTGAATAACATTTACTGGAACTTTATTTGAGGTCAGTTTCAGTAAAACTATGCGGTCTTAGAATGGGACGAAACTGGATACCGTATGCTGCACTTTCTTGTCGACAATTATTCCTACTCCATATCGATGAGAGGCATCATCATTCCCTGAATAGTACGTAATACAATTATTAATCAGGTATAGTTGACTAAAACGATCGGGGATTCCCAAACCCTAGTACAGTATAATCTTGATAATCAGGCGGTTGGCTAATTCGACACGATCAGTAATCCGGCGCTCTGGGGAAACACGTGTCTTTTTTTACGCTGCCCCGCGCCGTATATAAACCTCGAGCACAGAAAATTTAAAGTCAAAAACAACACCATCCAGTTTTGTTGGAAACACACCTTGCTTTTAACTCTGAAAACTTGATTGACGATTCTGACCAATCTAACTCCACTCTACAATGTGTTACCTATCTGTTCTAAGTTTGTACATATTTTTTTGTATGTACACGTTTAAACATATAGATACATATTTAATTCTTTCTGAAATAGAATTGTACACAAAATATGTAAAATTATTGTTATTTTCTTTGAATCCTGATAATCGGGTTTTTTTTTATAATCCGACGGTTGTCTGGTCCCATATGTTTCGGATTATCTAGATTATACTGTACTGTGTTGTTTTAGAAAGGGAAGGGCTACATCGCGGCGCGACGTACTAGATAATGCCGGACATTCAAAACCCGAGACTCGTCGAGTCTTAGATCGGGTAGGGGTAAACAGTACAGTGATCGGTCATTTTAGAAATCGAACAATGAAAACGATAAATTGTATGCTTCTATAAAATGAATTTACGAATTATTGTAGTGTTAGTAATTGTAAAAAACGTCACTTTTCTATTTAAATAATAATTCGAATCAAAAATTTAAAATTTTATAGAAAATAAGAAGATAAATATTCGATTTATCAAAAAACATAGTTATAGATCATAAGAATGTAGTGATTGTCTAGTGGATTCACAGTAATTAGTCAACGCTTTATAATAAATAAAAGTAATTTGAAAATATGAAAAACTATTATGAACTAGTGATCACTCCAGTGATGAACACTCCAGTGATCTAATAAAAGAAAAACATTTAATTGTTGTTAAAAAAAAACAATTTAAACATAAATTTATAATAAATGTTATGATTATTCATTTAATTGCCACCAATATTTTCTTGATCCTCAATCAACTCTATGATTTTTTTCTGCCAGTTTTTTTTTTCTAAAGTTTTCTGTTTTTCTTTTTGTTTATCTTTTTCTTTTTTTTCGAATTGGTAAAACCATCCTATGTTATAGATAATCATACAAGCTTAAAACAATCGGAACACAGCCTGAATATATAAAAATATTCAACCTTTCCGGAGCTATATAACAATTACCGAGTCTTTTTAGGACTAGCAAAACAAATCTCATGTGAAATTTGTGAGTTATTTAATAGCTTTCAGTCCACCTTCGTGACACTCTACAAAAACCATAAATATAACATTGTTTTTAAGAAGTCTTTCCATTAAGTTTGAAATTGCCGTGATCAATTTCATAAACATTTTGTGCAACACAAGCTACCAAGGGCTATTATGTGTTTTATTTTTGGACATACCATAAAATAAGTTTCATCACCATTGGAAACACGAGTCGGATCTTTTAATATGTTTAAATATTTAATTTTTGATAAATAATCATATATTTCACTCAACCAGTTTTTAATATTACTCTCACTTACACAAGAGCTGGCTTTAGTTGCTCTTTCTGGAAATCTTTCAATAAGAATCGGATTCCTTTCAAGAAAGGCTTTATACCACCAATTTCCTAGAACATTGTCACAAAAATAATTTTTTATTTTACTTTGATCCAAAAACTCTTTGACAATAGTTTGTATATTGATCTTTCTTCTAAGAAATCCTCTTCGTTGATAATCAATTATCCAACGTACTAGGTCCTCTTCTGCATTGCATCGTAATACAGGAGACGGAACTGTAGTAGATTTGATGAATGCATCACTAATTCTAAATTGAATTGTTGGTTTGGGAATACCATACTTTTTTGAAGCTGTGCATTGTGACATCCCATTTTAAAACTGCATTAATAGCATCTTCAATTTGATTATTCGTATATTTTTTTATAAAACTGGTAAATAACTGGCATATTTCATACGAGATTTGTTTTGGTAGTCCTAAAAAGACTCGGTAATTGTTATAAAGCTCTGGAAAGGTTGAATGTATTTATATATTCAGGCTGTGTTCCGATTGTTTTAAGATTGTACCTTTTATAACGTTTGCCATTTTATGTATATTAACACTAGCGTATTTAACCTAGAAATAAATAAATTAGTATTTTTACTAACTACAATAACAAATACATAAATAAATTCAAGTAAAATAGATTTTTCATTTTTAATTGCTTTAAAATTGTGTACTGAATATTTTTCATGTCCTCTTATTTGTAGGTTAAACACTCTAGGAATAACTGTCACATAGTTACTCTAATGTCAAAATACTAATTGGTCGGATGATCTATCACTATAAAAACTGTTTATCGTGCGATATTTATTGTCTTATCATATTTTTCACAGTCAGTACTTTATTTTTATCAAAAAACTTTTTAATTTGATAACTTAAACCTGTATTCATTTACAAATGCCAAAAATCAGCACAAAAATCATTATTAAATCATGAAAATATCTAGAAATAGTAAGGTTACTCTTTGTACATTTCTGTCTAAAATGACGTAAATCTCGGACTGCTCATTTTATTAATTAAATACACACATGAAACTTTGAGTTATAACAAAGTTATGGGTTGTATCCAATACAGAAAAGAATATAGAATTTTTTTCTGTTAATAAACAATTATGTCACCAAAAGATTGTCTTATAGTTTTATTGTTTTCAAATTATGACCAATCACTACCTACTGACCAACAACTGTACTATTTACCCCTATCGAGTACCGGGTATTTATCATTAGACTCGTTGAGTCAGAGTCTGGGTACTCGGACTCGAAAAACTCTCGGCATTACTCATTTTATATTGTTTACCATGCCAAATAGCGTATACATGTCGTATACATTGTTTGAAAACATTTATATAAGACGTAGACATAGACGTTTACATATAGAGGTATACGTGTTACGTGAAGAAAGAATCTACTGTTTCCCTTAAACAGATCTCGATATAGATCATTCTACAATTTGAAAATGTATAGACAGTTTGAAAAAGACACAAAGAGGTAGAGATGCATTTTATGAACAATTGGTACCTGGTAGACTTTCTGTATCTCTAAGTACCGCGAGGAAGACGTGAGAATATTAAGAATTGTTCAAGAATCCCCAAATATAAATAAATGGTATAAATATGAATATTTAAGAGATATAACTCATAATCAAAAGATGGAAAACTTATCGATTGACTAAAAACAATTACAATAAGAAATGCCTGTCACGCAACCTGAAACTTAAGCACTACACATCGGTCTTACGACCAGAAGCCTTGTATGCCATGGAGTGTTTTCCTTGAACCGAAGAGGTCTGGCAGAGAAATTGGAAATCAGACAGATGATGATCCTCAGGAA